>JAJTUV010000176.1:2187500-2787500 GCA_021653895.1 Mastomys natalensis
TATAACCTCTTATTCAATTTATGATCTGATTAAGGTACAGACCTGCAGTGAGTTGGTTTCATTTGTTTTTTTTTTTTTTTTTTCCTGTGTGAACACATGCTCTGAGAGTCTTACAAATACTGAGAACAAAGGGCACAGATAAGTCACCCTCCCCTTTTCTCCTAAAATAGGGAAGAACAACTCCCTGCAGAGACTTTACCTAGCCTCCCACTGTGTCACTTTGAGATGTTAACTGGATGCTGGGTAAGCCAGCCTTAAAGCAACTAAGTCAGGCAGATCATCTGCAGAACTGCAGAAGCATAGATAGCAAATGGCCTAAATGGTCCATGGCTTAGTTTGTGAATGGGATATGAAAAATGAACCCCTCACTCACCACATGGCCGACCTCCTGTCTACCTTAATCTAGTCCTGGCACTGGCTTCATCCTTGTCTGGCTGCCACTCTAACTTCTGGTTCCCATCTGAGACCCTCTCTTTTTGCTCAGATGTCCCACCTTTACTTTCCAGCCCAGCTATTGGCCATTCAGCTCTTTATTTGACCAATCAGGAGGTGATGGAGAACAATGTTTACAAATTGTTAAGTTTGGGGCTGGAGAGATGGGTCAGCAGTTAAAAGCACTGACTGCTCTTCTGGAGATCCTGAGTTCAAATCCCAGCAACCACATGGTGGCTCACAACAACCATCTGTAATGACATCTGATGGGTGTCTGAAGACAGCTACAGTGTACTTACATATAATAAATAAATAAATCTTTGGGTTGGAGAGAGTCGGGCCTGAAGGGAAGGGGGAAAAAGTGCTAAGACAGGATATGCTTTGTGATAATTACAATACCAAAGTCTAGCTGAAATCAGATCTTTGCCAGCATAGAAATTAGCATTTGAATGATACAAGAATAGTTTTTACACAGTGCTCAAACAGTACACAACAACATCACTCCTACACACAAGGCTGAGTGCACTTCTCAGGTGCTCACGAAGGCCAGAGGCATCAGTTCCCTAGAACTGGAGTTACCAGGGCCTGTGAGCCACCTGTGGGTTCTGGGAGTGTGTGTGTTTATTAAATTCTAGGTTGACAGTCTTTTTCTTTCAAAACTGTACAATCTGGAAAATAAGAATTTTTTAAAAAAATGACTATGGTGGTATGAAAATCTACTGAAATGGGAAGTTTGGAATCATGTGTGGTGGCTATTTCTGATTGTCATCTTGACTGTATCTGGAATGAACTACATTCCAGAATTGGAACACTCACCTATGAGTCTGATCTTAAGATATAGTAGTTATGAGAAACAGCTTCGGGCAAGGTAATACACAGCTTTATTCCCAGAAGACTAAGGAAGTTTCAGATCTAGGTGTTTTGGTACATATCTTTAATCTGGGCCACACCTTCCACTGGAGATTTACATAAGGACATTGGAAGAAGGAATATTCACTGTTCTTCCACTGCTTGCCTTGTAGGACTGAGCTACTGCTAAATCCTTGGACTTCCATTCACAGCTGCTGCTGACCATTGTTGGGGAGTTGGACTACAGACGGTAAGTCATCAACAAATTCCCTTACTATATAGAGACTAACCACAAGTTCTGTGACTCTAGAGAACCCTGACTAAAACAGGTTTTGAACTAGATAACATATTCTGACGCCATTAACTGTATTAACCATGTGTAATAAGTGCGCATGCAGTAGGCACACACAACAGATGAGGATCTGCAAATATCAGGGGTTACAGTGGTTAGTTCTCATCTCTGGGCTCAGGAGGTGAGATCCTCATAAAAGCTTCACTCTCACTCTCCTTCCCTAGACCCCCATGATTCTGTGCTCCTTCCCCAGGCTTTCCACCACAGGGAATCTGGGCTCCTTCCCCAGGCTTTCCACTGCGGGGAATCTGGGCCCCTTCCCCAGGCTTTCCACCAAGGGGAATGCCTTCAGGCTGAGAAGGCTGTAAGTCACCGCAGCAAGGAGGTCCTGCCCACAGCCAAGGATGGGGGCTTAGCTGGAAAAGGGCAACAGACAATCTGATCCATCAAAAACCAACAGTGAGCTCAACCTGGCAGCGTGCCTGCAGCAGAACAGAAAAATCCAAGCAGTTTCATTTCTCCCTCAAACAAGTAATCTAACCAAGAGAAGAATTGAGCCAGTTCACTGTGACCACTGCTAGCAGAAACCCACAGGCTGGTTTCCAATCTACAAGGGCAACACCACCCAGCCACAGACCTGAAGGTGGCTGGGTTCTGGAAGGAAAGGGAGTCTTTATTACATTCTTATCTGTTTTCAAATTCTGCTTTCTGAAGTGGCCAGGGGATAGGATAGAGATAACTCCTCAGAGACTTCCACAGATTGGAAGCAGTGAGTGAGGGCCTGGGTGCGACCTTCGAGGGGGCCAGGGACAGACAGGAGGCGGGCACCAGAGGGAAGGGCCTGGAGAAGAGCATATCACTTTTTGAATATGTTTTATTCTATCTTGAGTAATTTGTATGAATAGATTCAAATAGATTGATTAGTTGGTGAATAGATACAGACACATGGGCCAGTGAAGGAACACTAGGATATAGGAAGAGCAAGGAGGAAAGAGGAAGAAGGATGTGGGGAGAAGGCAGAGACCAAAAGAAACTAGAGACACCAAGAACAATCTGAAAGCCCAATATAACTAAAGTTCAGAATTTTTTTTTTTTTGGTTTTTCGAGACAGGTTTCTCTGTGTAGCCCAGGCTGTCCTGGAACTCACTCTGTAGACCAGGCTGGCCTCGAACTCAGAAATCCGCCTGCCTCTGCCTCCCAAGTGCTGGGATTAAAGGCGTGCACCACCACCGCTCGGCTAAGGTTCAGAATTATTATTATTATTTTTTTTTTTTTTCGAGACAGGGTTTCTCTGTGTTGCCTTGGCTGTCCTAGAACTCACTTGGTAGACCAGGCTGGCCTCGAACTCAGAAATCCACCTGCCTCTGCCTCCCAAGTGCTGGGATTAAAGGCGTGCGCCACCACCGCCCGGCTTTCTCTTTTTTTTTTTTTTCGAGACAGGGTTTCTCTGTGTAGCCCGGGCTGTCCTGGAACTCACTCTGTAGACCAGGCTGGCCTCGAACTCAGAAATCCGCCTGCCTCTGCCTCCCAAGTGCTGGGATTAAAGGCGTGCACCACCACCGCTCGGCTAAGGTTCAGAATTATTAAAGTTTAGTTTATGAAGCACTTTCTGAATTTCACACTTCCTGCTATTTAGTAGGCTTCCTACTATTTAGTAGGCTTCCTACTGGGCTCTTCCTGTGGCCGGAAGAGGAGGGGCGGGAAGGGTGGGTGGGAAGCCAACCAGTGAAAAAGAAAGGCGGGATTTCAACGCCACCTACAGGCTCTGGGATCTGCAGTGCCTGCTGGGATCTGGAGCACACAGGACCTGGGCTACCTGGCTCCTATTCTTGAGATACACAGAGACCCTAAGCTCCCCTCCACCTTCACCGAGGTCTGGTCCACCAGATCCAGGACCCGGTGGCCTGAGCAGCCCAGAAGCCATGGTGACATCTTTGTGTCACTCCTGGCAGAAGGCTGGGATACTTTATCAAACAAAGAGACTAGTTACTTTAAAAGTAGGTACTGAGTACTCAAGGAACTTGAGGGTGAAAGGGGATGATCCAGGTACTTGAGAGCCTGACCAGCCCAGCACAGGAGAAGGGGGACACAGAGGAGCAAAGGAATGGGGGAGGGAATCTGTCTCTGTGTCTGTCCCTCTTGCTTGCACTGGCACACTTGCTGGCTTGAGTTCCTTCAGGCTCTCAACAGAAAGTCTCTGAGCTGGCAGAGCCTGTCACTCCTAACAGGTGCATGGTAGAATACAAGCTTCAGGCCCCAAGGCGCAGTTTTGAAATTAAAATGTTGACAGGGATTCTGCAGATGCCACTGAGCAAGCCATCCCTCTAAGATACTGTCTTTAACTAAGGGGCTAAGATGCAGAAATAGAATTGTTACTATCTAACCCAGGGTTTATAATCTAGAAGCTATTGGAAAAGAGCCAAAGACCCCGTGATTTCAGTTTCCCAAATATCACAGGCTCTCCAGCCTATTCCTTTGTGTCCTGGTTCTGCCCCAAGAGGACCAGTCACGATTTGTTTTGCCCAGTGTACTACCCCAACACATCCAGAATTTCGTGTGTTCCACTCTTACTTTCCACACACATTCATCAGAGGCCTAATCTTTCACCGACTGTTTATGTGGTTGTGTAAAGGAAACAAACTCACCTTTCTGCAGTTCTCATGGAATGGTGCCATTACTATAGACCACTTGTCCCACAAGCCCCTACAATTATTTAACATTGGCAGACATCCTCTAGTACAGCTTTATTCTGTGTCATATGACACTTTTAGGATTTTACTCCCTAAAAACTCAATTATATATAGATCTGGAAAGATAGCTCAGCAGTTTTTGTTCCTGCAAAAGACACAGGTTCAATTCCCAGCACCCACATGGCACTTACCAACTCTCATAACTTTCGTCCCAGAGGATCTGATGCCCTTTTCTGATCAGGTAGGTGATGTACAGACATACATACAAGCAAACTACTCATATACCACTGAACCACCTCCCCAGGCCCATTGTCTTTAATTTTTAATGCAAATATTATCATAATATAATGCCTAGCTATAAAATTGGTTTTTTTCAAGTCATTATTTCGTATTACAAATTTATAGATTTGTATATGTTGGATGCATGAAGACATGGTGTAATGGCACTCACTATCACATTGATGGGATATGGGATCTCCTAGGAGAAAGGCCTCCAGGCACACACTTGAGAAAGAGGGTTGCATTAGAAGACTCTCCCTCCTATCATAACCTAACCTCGATCAGGCCCCTGTTTGCCTTTCTCCTCTCCTTCACCTTCTCCTTCTCCCAAGTCCTGAACCACCATCATTTCCAAACCTTGACGCTCAGGATTCTGTTGTTTAGGTCCCTCAGCCTCCTGCTCCATCTTTAAGTTCTCACTTCTGTTCTGGCTCTCTCTGATCCGTGGTATATACTGTTAATGTTGCCATCTTAAAGAGAACCTTCAACTTCTCTTTCTTTATGTTCATTTCTCTGTGCCTCTCTTTACTTTAGTAAGTCTATCCAGTGGCTTTTTCTCTACCTGATTTTCATTTCTCGATCCATTGCAACAATTCATAGAGTTTTGCTTACTAGACATCTATGAGCCAAATTATCTGAGTCTTTTCAAAGTCACCAGTTATGTCATTTCACTAAACACCCTTCCCACCACCACCTGCCACGCCACCAGACAGGGATTCTTTGTGTGGCCCTGGCTGTCCTGGAACTTGTTTTGTAGAGCAGGCTGGCCCCTAATTCAGAGATCCTCCTGCCCCTGTCTCCCAAGTGCTGGGGTTAAAGGTGTGCACCACCACGGCCTAGCATTTCACTAAATCGTTTAGTAAGACTTCCTAATCTCAATGTGCAGCATTTGTCAGCAGCTTATATACCTGGAGAATCTCAGCAGGCGGCCTTGAGCCCCATGCTCTGAGACCATGTTCCTCCTGCTTTTCACCCACCTCTGGGTTTTCACATCCTGCTTGACATCTCCTTCCAGTATAGTCTTCCTTTATCCCTTAGTTTATCAAAAATATGTTCCAAGCTGTGATATCTCACTCCATGGCATGCCCTTGGATTTACTGATTCCTCCTGGTCCTGCATCTCAATGCTAATGGCTTCACCCTGACAATTCTGGTAACTAGGTGACATTATCTCCTCCGAGAGCATTATCAAACCACAGTTTCATAGCCAAATTAGTTCAGACACCTCATCAATATGTGTTCCCTCCTATAGCCCATATCACATGTGATGATAAGTTCTACTTTCATTGCCCCCTCAAAACAGTTTCTAAAGAGAAAGGACTATTTTTTATCTTACTTGATATTTTATTGCTTTGACAGAATATATTTGGCTCATATTAAATATGTTTCAATAAGTAGATGAGTGAATTGTTTGCATGGGAGAATTAATTTTTTAGTAAAAGTAAAACAAATGTTTGGATTGTTTGACTGTAGGGTCAGCATGGAGACACATCCCTCCTTAGAGGTGAAACAGTCTTACCCAGACTTGATCATCTATGTAGGAGAAGTGACTCTTGGAGAAAAAGATCGAAATAAAATGGATTCAAAGAAGAGAAGGCTGGAGAAGACAAGAATTACAGAGGCTGCTTGTGCTCTGTTAAACTCTGGAGGAGGAGTAATTGTTATGCAAATGTCCAACAAGAGTGAGCATCCTGTGGAGATAGGACAGGACTTGGAACAGTCTTTGAGAGAGCTTATTCAGTCCTCTAATTTACAGGCTTTCTTTGAGACCAAGCAACAAGAGGACCAGTTTTACATTTTTGTTAAATCTTGGAGCTGCAGCCCTGAAGATGGTTCCACTAAGCTTCGAATTTGCAGCCTGTGCTCTTCACTGTTCTGTAGATTTTTTTTTTTTTTTTTTTTTTTTTTTTTTGGTTTTTCGAGACAAGGTTTCTCTGTGTAGCCTGGGCTGTCCTGGAACTCACTCTGTAGAGCAGGCTGGCCTCGAACTCAGAAATCCGCCTGCCTCTGCCTCCCAAGTGCTGGGATTAAAGGCGTGCGCCACCACTGCCCGCTGTTCTGTAGATCTTTAACATCTTTAATTGCCATGGATTCAAGAGATGCATTTGACTTTCTGAAGGGCAAGGAGAGGAGTGTCAAAAGCAGTCCTACTGATGACAGAGCTCCATCTGATAAAATTCCCAGAGCTGTGTGTCAGAACAACCTTGAATCAAATCCAATCTTTTTTAAAGTGAGAAACTCAAATATGGCCAACACATGCTTTTGTGTGAATCCCCATTTATAAAGCATAAACAATTCTCTACCAAACATGCCCAAGGATATATAAAAAATATAATTCCAAAGTACATCTCTGCATTTGCAAACACCCAGGGAGGCTATCTTTTTCTTGGAGTAGATAATGAGAGTAAGACAGTCCTGGGATGCCCAAAAGACAATGTTGACCGTGACTCTTTGAAAACAGTGGCAAATGAAGCAATATCCAAGTTGCCAGTTTTCCATTTTTATTCATCTAAAGAGAAGGTGTCTTGTGAGACCAGAGTCATAGATGTGCTTAAAGACGGAAGTTTGTATGGTTATCTCTGTGCAATCAAAGTGGAGCAGTTCTGCTGTGCGGTGTTCTCAGGGACTCCCATTTCATGGATGGTAAACAAGGAGAAAGGTGTCTACAGGCTGAACACCGAGGAATGGGTACACATGATGGTGGATGTTGGCCCAGGTAAGAGTTTTTTCTTCTCAATCCTTTCTGCCTCTTTTGAGTTCCTCTTTATCCTTCATGCTCTGGAAATGTGAGTTCATTTCACCCACTGAAGTTGGCTTTCTCTGCATTTTGTTTGCTTTTGTTGGTTTCAAGACAGTGTTTCTCCATGTAGCCTTGGCTGCCCTGACATTTACTCTGTAGACAGGCTGGACTCAAATTCACAGAGATCCACCTGCCTCTGCCTCCCAAGTACTGGGATTAAAGGCCTATGCCACCACTATCTGGTATATATTGTTTTTTGTATCCTACTGCTGAAAGGGTTTTGTGATAAATGAGGAGGGCCAAGGAATGCCACAAAACTGCTGGCTGAGCCAGTGCTTCTTACAAGCTCATGCCTACCAGACCCTCAGTTATCTTCAGGCTGTGGGCTCAGCTTTACTCTACTTATGGCAGGCTACCACCCACTACACCTTCACTTTCTTTAATTTTTTAAAACTGTGTTGTCTTAGTTAGGGTTTCTTTGCTGTGTACAGACACCATGACCAAGCAACTCTTATAAGAACAATATTTAATTGGAGCTGGCTTGCAGGGTTAGAGGTTCAGTCCATCATCATCAAAGTGGGACCAAGCCAGCATCCAGGCAGGTATGGTGCAGGAGGAGCTGAGAGTTCTATATCTTCATCTGAAGGCTGCTAGCAGTATACTGACCTTCAGGAAGCTAGGATGAGGGTCTTAAAGCCCAGGTCCACAGTGAAACACCTATTCCAACAAGGACATACTTCCAAAAGTGCTATCCTTGGGCCAAGCACATTCAAACTATGACATGTGTGGACATTTCATTGAATGTATGTATTTGCACCATATGCTTGTGGAGTCTGATGAGATTAAAAGAGGCCATTGGATCCTCAGAACTGGAGCTATGAATAATTGTGAACCACCATGTGGGTGCTGGGAGCCAAACCCTGGTCCTCTCCATATCAGCCGGTGCTCTTGACCTCTGAGCCATCTCTCCATTGCCAACCTTCACCATCTGTGTGCAGCCTCCTACTACCTGAACTATTTGGCATGCTCACCTTCCATAGCTGTCTCCTACCTTGGAACTGTAGGAGGCTGACACCAGGATCCCTGATCTGAGATTCTTACTGTCAGGATCTCAGGGTACCAACCAGTTCAGCACCAGCCAGTGGTTCTCTATCAGGTTGGCAGCCAGTGAATTGACAAAATGGTCCTAGTCTCTACCACTTACCCATGATGCCAAAGGGGACCCTGCTTCCCCAGAACCTCCAATTGGGTTTGAAGCTTTTGATGATTGTGCCTTTGTCACACTGGTAGAACTTCCGGTCTCTGGACCAGGGCTGCTTATATTACCTTCTGGATCAAGTTTCAGCTTCCCTTCTTTGTGGTTTCTGAGGTCCTTCCAAGCCAACTCTGGAATAGAGCCTATGCTTTGTTACTCTGACTCTTTTCATTTACTGTGTCACACAGAGGCAGCTTCCAGTGAGCAATCTTCCCTCAATGACCTGTCTAAGGACTTTGAATGTCAGCTGAGTCTGTCCAACAGCCCTCCAGGCTGCAGACCAGTGTATTCTAAAAAAGGACTGGAACATAAAGTTGACCTGCAAGAGCGCTTATTTCAAGGTAAGAACAGATAGTTTTCCATTAAGAGAAAGAAACCATTTAATAACTTTGGTTAAAAAGCAGTCAGTGAGATTGCCTTTTGTGACACCAAGTTTATGAAGTAGCAGTGCTACAAACCTCTTGGGAATGAGGTGGAGGTTCCCTTGATGTCATCTAGCATAGAACTAGAAAAATCTGATAGGTAAATATGCCCGGGATTTAAATCATATCATTCCCAGGGTGGAGAGTTAAGCATATACACCTAAAGCAGCTTCCTAAGGATTTCTAATCCTATGCCCTGAACTCACTGATCCAGTATGGCCAAAGCAAAAGCCTTGAATGGGAAACACACTGATAGAAATGGCCCTTTAGTCAGCTTTTAAGCATGGAGGGAAAACATAAACATTCATAGGGCAGATTAGAGAGAACGGAAGAAGGGTGGTTGAGACTCAACAATCACTCAGCATGATCAAATTTCAAATTAGACTTGGAGAGAAACACTGCTCACAGAACAGCCTCAAATGCACACAACAGGGATTTTTAAAACTAATTTATTTATTATGTATATAGTGTTCTTTCTGCATGTATACCTGCATGCCAGAATTGGGCATCAGCTCATAGTTAGATGGTTGTGAGGCACAATATGGTTGCTGGGAACTGAACTCAGGATCTCTGGAAGAACAACTACACTGTCTGGTTTTGTGAGTCGATTTGACACAGCTGGGATTATCACAGGGAAAGGAACCTCCCTTGATGAAATGTCTCCATGAGATCTAGCTGTAAGGCATTTTCTTAATTAGTTATCAAGAGTGAGAGGGCCCATTGTGGGCGGTGCCATCCCTGGGATGGTAGTCTTGGGTTCTATAAGAAAGCAAGCTGAGCAAGTCAGGGGAAGCAAGCCAGTAAGTAACATCTCTCCATGTCCTCTGCATCAGCTCCTGCTTCCTGACCTGCTTGAGTTCCAGTCCTGACTTCCTTTGGTGATGAACAGCAATGTGGAAGTGTAAGCTGAATAAACTCTTTCCTCCCTGCAGTCGCTTGAGGGCAAGGACAAGCTGGGTCCACCTGAAAGAGGGGCTGGAGATGAAAAGGGACGGAGAGGTGAGAGAAGCATGAAGCCAAGACAAAGTTTTCTGATGAAGGCCCAAAGTTCAGCTCTTGTAATATACAGGGAAAGCCACACCAAACCCATTCTTTGTTTCAGCTGCAAAGCAGGCTCAGCTGGCAGTTTCTTCTTCAAAGTTCTTGAAACTTTGAAGTTGCAAGTGTAAACAATGCAACAGGATCACCTAGGTGTTAAGGTCCTGTGTGTCAGATAAGGTCTGTTCAGACTGCTCCAGGCTGGGAAGGGCACACCTCCCCAATTTGCTTCATGATGTTTTGTGCAGGAATAGAAACCCTGACTAAGACAGCAGCCCATGCTCTTAAACTCTCTCTCCAGCTATACAGGGAGTTTTTAAAGACAACACAGAAAAACTACATCCTTGTTGCAGTTACAGGGAAAGTAAAGCAAGCAATCAGCTTAACAAGAACCAAAAATATACAGTTAGCTGGGGCATTTCCACCTTGAGTTTCTAAAACATGGTTGGGAGCTTTCCAGGGCAGGGATAAAAAAGATGTGTGTGTGGGCCAGGGTCAGTTTCAGTTTAAACCAAGATGGCTTCAGCTGAGACAAAATAGAGTAACCTTTGTCCTGTTACACTATCACCAGTATTCAGAGACTTGTTTAGGAGGCACTAGCTAAAGAGCAGCCCCCACAGTGTCAGAAATAATCCATTTAAAGTCAAACATGAATTATGGCTTAGGATATGGTGAAATGCCAAAGAAAACATCCACTAAGTCAAGGACACTGAACCACAGTTTCGTTAGAGAAAAACTAAAATAGTAGAGGTATTTGGGACTGCTGAGTATGGATGAGTCTCTCCTTCATGGCTTGCCCTTAGATCCTGAGGCAGTCCATGCTCCTCAACAGCTTATAATACTAGAAGTAGGGAGATGTTACATGTAGATGGTGGGGTGACACAAGGTCATAACTGAGAAAAGATGACATGAGACGCTCAAGTCTCTGGCATGCCTTTGGTTTAAGAAGACACACATGACACATGCCTGGTGCACTCAGAGGGCAGAAGATGACAGTGGATCCTATGGAACCAGAGTTACAGACAGTTATAAGCTATCATGTGTGTACTGGGACTTGATCCTGTGTTCTCTACAAGAGCAGCCCATGCTTCTAATCTCTGAGCCATCACTCCAGTCCCATTATGAGTGTCTTTTGACTAAATAAACAGCCAGTAAAATATTAATTATCTACCATGGAGTCTTTATACTGCTTTTCAAAAATGGGTCTTAGCCTTAATATTAAGACACAAAACCTTGGTGAATATACAATGGAAAATACATACATACACACATATATACATACACACATACATACACACATATATACCTACATAATAATAGATACATAAATACATGCATGCGTACATATAATATATATATATAATAGTAGATACATACATATATGTATGTATATGATAGATATACACATGCACACATACACACACACATATATATGTAATAGTTGATACATAAATACATGCATCTCCTCCCTCTGAGGGACCAGCCAGGCACTGGTATAGTATAAAATAGAGTTTATTCAGGGCATGGGGAGGGGAGTTAAGAGAGTAGTAGAGGCAGATAGAGAGTAGTAGAGGAGCAGAGGCCGGCCATGAGCACATGGAGAGGGGAGAAGGAAAGGAGGAATGGACAAGGGGACAGAGAGATCAAGAGAGCAAGAGAAGAGAGGAAGGGGCAAGCAGCCCCTTTTATAGTGGGCCAGGCCTACCTGGCTATTGCCAGCTAACTGTGCGAGTAGAGTTTAGACAAAATGTCAACATTCCCCCATTTTTGTTTAATTACAAAAGAAAAATTGGAAAAAGATGATGGTAAAGCAGGAATAGGGTCGTCGTGATATCTGGCTACTTCCTGCTGACATTAGGGGCAGTGTGTCTCTAGGGAACTTAGAAGAATGGGTATGGGGGATGTTTGTCCAGTCTTGGGAGAATTGGCTGTTTCTTGCTGTCCAGAGTCTATGGAGCCATCTGAGGATAGGTCAGAAGGAACAGGTCCAGTAGAAGTGTCTGTGTGTGTGACAGGAGATGGAGCATCTGGAGGTTGCTTCTCTGGAGCTGTTCTGGATGCATCTGGACCTGACAAAATGTAGGGAATAAGGTTAAGTACATTTGGGAAAAAGAAAAAATTTTCTAAGATGTACTTTTGAAACCCAGAGGGATCTCACCCTTTGGAATAGATAGTAAGTGGGAACTTTAGGCAGTTGTACTTATCTGAATGGCATCTATTTGGTCCATGAAAGGTAGATCTGAGTGGATTATAAGTTTACAAAAGAGATTACAGCATGAGTTAACAACACGAGCAGTCTTTAAGATGAGCCTTTGTTGGATCGTATAGTGGAATGTTTTATTAGAGGCAAGTTTATAGGAACTCAGATAATTTAGGACAGTGGCATAGCCAGATGAGGAAATATGAAGCATTTAATCAATGGAAACTGAGTTTTGGAAATGAGATAACAGATTACATCTGTGAAAGCTTAGCTGTCAATGTAGTCAGAAGTCTGAGAAAGAGTAAACAATAATCTACCAGTTATATATTTAAAAAATGACAGAGTCTACTAGCCAACAGTTCCCATGGTCTCCATGGTCTCTTGGGAGGAGTCAGTCTGGCTTTCAAGTGCAGAAGACACAGGGCTTTTTCCATGGAATGAATACTCGTGACATGAGAAATGACCTACGTTGATTTAGTCAAATCATTTGACTCAGGGCATCCAGTTTTGTCCACTGTGTTTTTCAGTGATCATATCATTGCATACAATCCAGGCAGTATCTTCTAGGGGTCCAAGCCTGAAACCATCTTGGGTCAAAGGTTAGAGACTTTGGGAATTCTGTCTGTCATAATCTTAAATATATTGTTAGCAGACTTTTGATAAGATTGGAGCCCATATGGATTGGTTGTAACTGAATAGTAAAAGTCTATCAAGACAGGATAGGAAAGAGTCTTAAGTAACATTGGCAGGTTGTGTAGGTAGAGAAAAACACACTTTTGTACTAGCAAAAAAACATTTGACTAGGAATAGAATAAGAAAGCTGGCAGCAGTGGCGTAGGATCCTTATGCTATGGGCCTGCAGCCGAGGCACCTCTTCCTCACCTGGTGGGACTTCCTACTAGCAGCCAGAAGTCACAGCCCAGTGCCTCTGGTGGCTGGAGTCCGTAGTGGGCAGGGAAAAGCAAATGTGTTCTGTATCACAGCAACATTCATGCTAGCTGTTCTTGTGGTGGAGGACACCACTAGCACTCACTTTATAGGTCCCAGGCAGAGAGGGAGAGAGAGAGCCTCCGTCACATGAGCAGGCAGCCAAGCCCTTCATGCGGGAGTAGTTGCGCACATGGGAAATCAAGACTCAGAGAGGGTCTGTGGCAGGATGCAAGGAGTAGAACCAGAGTAGAGTTAAGGAACTCACTGGGGAAGGGAGTAGGCAGGGTTCCAGACCTGCTTTTCAGGAAACTGGCTGAACTAAGTGGCTGCAGCCAGCTGCAAATGATGGAAGAGGAGGGGGAGAAGCCTATGCTACTGGTCAATAGCAGGCGGGGGTGGGGTGTGCGAAAGACTGATGCCTGGGCGAGACACGTGGAGACTGGGGACTAGTGCTTGGAGCTGGCGCTCCTGAGAGAGCAGTCTGTCCAGGCCTGGGGTTCTCAGCCAAAAGAAACTGTCTCAAAAGGAAAAGAGAAAGTCTCACCCAAGGGAAGGAGTGGGTCAGGGAAACATAGGGTTGGCTCTAAGCTCAAGAAATCTTCCCTGGGACCATGTGGGCAGTTACTCTGACCAGTGAGGGATGGGGGAGGTTACCAGTTCTAGGCTAGGCTAATGAGCGTGGATCTCTTTTGGTAGATGGTGTGATGCAAACCTGCAGATTTCTATGTCCAAGTCACAGCACCAATGATGTGTTTAGAGAGAGAAAGAGAGTATATTCTGTGGGTGTATGTAGAGGTATGGGAGAAAGGGATGTCTCAGCAGACCCATGCCAAGGCATCTCTTCCCCTGAGAGACCAGCCACACGCTGGTATAGTATAGAATACAGTTTATTCAGGGCATGGGGAGGGGAGTTAAGAGGATAGTAGAGGCAGAGGGGGAAGAAGAGAGAGAGAGAGAGAGAGAGAGAGAGAGAGAGAGAGAGAAGAGAAGTAGAGGGCTGGCCATGAGCACGTGGAGAGATGGGGAAAGGAAAGGGAAAGGGACAAGGGGACAAAGGAATCAAGAGATCAAGAGAAGGAGAGAGAGCAAGAGAGAGAGGAGGGGTCAAGCAGCCCCTTTTATAGTGGCCAGGCTTACCTGGCTATTGTCAGGTAACTGTGGGAGTAGAGTTTAGACAGTTTGCTAACATATTCCAACAAGGCCACAACTCCAATAATGCCACTCCCTATGAGCCTACAGGGGCCATTGTTATTCAAACAAACATATACAGTAAGTACAAGGTTTTTGTTTCCATTGTGCTTAGTGGCAACTCTGGGGCTTACACTACCTGGGTTTAACTTCTCACAGCTGAATTACATGCTACTTAATGAATAACGCAAAAGCATTGCAATAGCCTCATACTTTCCCTTCCTTCCTTTGTGTTGTTATTATCACAAAATCTTAAGCATTTATTTTTAAATTGCGTATGCATGTATGTATGTAACCATAACTATTTATGCCCACCCTTGCTCTGAATAAGGACACAGAGACATATTGTATTTATTATAAGCTTTGGGCACTGTAGCTGGGCAGATTCTCAGTTATTCTAACCCGACAACACTAGCTTGCTCTACATCTCACTGTAAGGGTCTGAAAATTGTTGAAGGAAGACCCCAGACTCAGAGAGCATGCAAAGACAAAGAGCGTTTATTCTGCAGAAATATCTAGCATGTAAGAGTTATCATTGTTTCCAAATAGCAACACTCACAGAAACATTATAACAGGACTGCTTCATTACTTCAGAGATAACAGCAGATTTCTGGGCACATTCCAAGAGGGTACAGAAACCATTAACTGAAGGTCATAAGGACCCCAGGTGCAAAAGCAGGATATAAGATATTGACTGAGTTTGTCAAAACTTCAAGGATGGTTTAGTTATAATCTAAAACTTTTGAATGACCCTGCAACATAGTAACAAATGGTCAAAGTTAAGCCAGATAATTGTTCGTAGTGTATATGCATGTAAGCATTCTCTGTTATAACCTCTTATTCAATTTATGATCTAATTAAGGTACAGACCTGCAGTGAGGGTTTTTTTTTTTTTTTTTTTTTTTTTTTTTTTTTTTTTTTTTTACCATGTGAACACATGCTCTGCGAGTCTTCCAAGTACTGAGGACAAAGGGTACAGAGAAGTCACCCTCCCCTTTTCTCCCAATATAGGGAAGAACAACTCCCTGCAGAGACTTTACCTAGCCTCCCGCTGTGTCACTTTGAGATGTTAACTGGATGCTGGGGAAGCCAGCCTTAAAGCAACTAGGTCAGGCAGATCATCTGCAGAACTGCAGAAGCATAGATAGCAAATGGTTTAAATGGTCCATGGCTTAGTTTCTGAATGGGATATGAAAAATAAACCCCTCACGTGACACATGGCCGACCTCCTGTCTACCCTAGTCTAGTCCTGGCACTGGCTTCATCCTTGTCTGGCTGTTGCTCTGGCTTCTGGTTCCCACCTGAGACCCTCTCTTTTTGCCCAGAAGTCTCACCTTTACTCTCCAGCCCAGCTATTGGCCATTCAACTCTTTATTTGACCAATCAGGAGGTGATGGAGAACAATGTTTACAAAATACTAAGACAGGATAAGCTTTATAATAATGACAATACCAAAGTCAGGCTATAAAGATATCTCTGCCAGCACAGAAATTAGCATTTGAATAATACAAGGATTGACTTTACAGGATGCACAGAAATATCACTCCAGCACACCAGGGTGTGTGCACCTGAGAGCAGGTGTTCACCAAGACCAGAGGCATCAATTCTCTGGAACTGGAGTTACTGGGCCTGTAGGATACCCGTGGGTGCTGGGAGGCAAAACTTCGTCCTCCTCAAGTCCGTGCTCTGAGTCTCTGAGCTGTCTTTCCAGCCACCTGTAATTATCACAGTTTTTTATTTCTATGTTGTATAAGCACCATAATATAGTTGTATCTTTATCTTTTCAGTAATTTTTGAACACTGAGAAAGATAAATTACCTTTTAATATTCACATAATTACTCCTGTGGTATAGGCGTTATTCATGTGACTCTAAGTGTCACACTGGTACAAATTTCCATCAGCCTTTAACATTTCATGTGCCAAAGGTCTCCTGGTGACAAAGTGTGCCCTCCCCACAGCCTTGAGGAGGCCTGAAAGACCTTGTTTACCACAATAGACCAAATAATAGGACCTAGGTGGAGTTATCCACCTAGGCTGCGCAACCTGCTACAGCATCTTAGAAGAATAAACTGCCCACTGAGTTTGCCTTAAGACATCTCAGACAGTGACTAAGGAAATGTGTTCCCCCACCCATCTCAGGCAGTGACTAACAGGTTTGATGTGTTCCCCCACCCATCTCTGAATGAAACAAGAAGGGGTTCGGTGGGAACATTCTCTTTAAATTAAAAGAGCTGAATATTAAACTTCGAGCTTTGGTCAGAGAGTTTTGTCGTGGCTTCATATTTCTCTCGCCCTTCCATCCCTTTTTCATTTCCAGACCCGCTTTCAGGTGAACCCAGTTGGTTCGTGGCCACAGACAGCTACAACAGAGCCCTTGTTGAATTGCTGTTTCACCAGAAAAGGACACCATTCTTTTCTATCCAGTTGGTGGTATGTGTGTGTGTTTATTGAATTCTAGGTTGACTGTCTTTTTCTTTCAACACTGTACAATCTGGAAAACAAGAATTTTAAGAAAAATGACTATAATGGTATGAAAATATGCTGAAATGGAAGTTTGGAATCATGTGTGGTGGCTATTTCTGGTTGTCATCTTGACTGTATCTGGAATGAACTACAATTCAGAATTGGAACACTCATCTGTGAGCCTGATCTTCAGACATAGTGGCTATGAAAAACTTAGGCCCTGGCAAGGTTGTACATGCTTTTACTCTGAGGAGACTAAGGAAGTTCCAGATCCAGGCATGTTGAAACATACCCCAACTTCATCTGGAGACCTATGTAAAGACATTGGAAGAAGGAAGACTCACTCTTCTTTGACTGGTTGCCTTGTGGGACAGAGCTACTGCTAGATCCTTGGACTTCCACTCACAGCTGCTGCTGACCGTTGTTGGGGAGTTGGACTACAGATGGTAAGTCATCAACAAATTCCCTTACTATATAGAGACTAACCATAAGTTCTGTGACTCTAGAGAACCCTGACTAATACACTACAGAAAAACAGGTTTTGATCTATCCTGATACCATTAACCGTGTTAACCGTGTGTAATAAGTGTACAGGCAGTTGGCACACACAACAGATGAAGATCTGCAAGTATCAGGGTTTAACTGTGGTTAGTTCTTATCTCTGAGCTCGGGAGGTAAGATCCTGATTAAAGCCGGGCGGTGGTGGCGCACGCCTTTAATCCCAGCACTTGGTAGGTAGAGGCAGGCAGATCTCTGAGTTGGAGGCCAGCCTGGTCTACAGAGTGAGTTCCAGGACAGCCCGGGCTACACAGAGAAACCCTGTCTCGAAAAAAACAAACAAAACAAAACAAAAAAAAGATACTCATTAAAAACTTCACTCTCACTCTCCTTTCCCTAGATCACCTTGAATCTATGCTCCTTCCCTAGGCTTTCCACAGCAGGGAACACCTTGAGGCTGAGAAAGTTGTTAAGCCATTGCAGAAAGGAGGCCAGTCCACACCCAAGGATGGAGGCTTAGCTGGAAAGAGGCAGCTAGACAGTCCGATCCATCAAAAACCAGCAGTGAGCTCAATATGGCAGCATGCATGCAGTAGGCCAGAAAATCTGAGCAGTTTTCTTTTCCCCTAAAACAAGCAATCCAGTCTCCTGTGACCATGCCTAGCCAAAGTCATGCTGGAGCCGGGGCTGCTACCCTGGGTCTCACAGGTGAGTGACCAATCCACAAAAGCAACACCACCTGGTCACAGACCTGAAGGATCTGGGCTGGAGGCTGAGTTCTCAAAGGAAAGGGAGACTCACACCCATGTGTGTCTGCTTTCCGAGGTGGACAGGGGATAGGGATAGAGAGAACTCCTCGGAATCTTCCCAAAGATTGGAAGCAGTGATTGATGGCCCCGGGTGTGACCATCCAAGGGGCCAGGGACAGACAGGAGGGGAACGCCAGAGGGAAGGACCTAGAGAAGAGTTTATCTCCTTTTGAATACATTTTGTCCTGTTTTGTGTTATTCATATGAAAATATTCCATGCATAGATTGATTAGTTGGTAAATAGATACAGACAGATGGGACAGTGAAGGAACACTAGGATGTCGGAAGAGCAAGGAGGAAAGAGAAAGAAAGAAGTGGGGAGAAGGCAGAGACCAAAAGAAACTAGAAACACCAAAAACAATCTGAAAGCCCAATATAGCTAAGGTTCAGAATTATTAAAGTTTAGTTTATTAAGCACATTCTGGGTTTCAAGCTTCTAGGAATTTAATAGACCAGGAGAGGGAGGGTGGGGAGCCAACAAGTGAAAAGGAAAGGTGGGAACTTAGTGCCACCTAGCTCTAGGATCTAGAGCGCACAGGACCTGAACGACCTGGCTCTGATTCTTCCTGAGATGCTTAGATGCCCCGGCCTGTGGGGATTCCACGAGGCCCTAGGGAAGGGGGCAAAAGAATGAAGGGACAAGAGACACAAGAACAGCGAGCAAGTCTGGAGTTCTGATTAAGCTCTGAAACTTTAATTTCGGGGGCAGGTTATAAAGACATACCAAAACGGGAAGTTTAGGCGAGGGTCATTGCTTAGGGCTATCCCACTATTGAATCATCATTGTCTAAGACCATCCCAATGTCTTATCCCCATTGCCCAAGACTATCCAACTGTCATAACCAGCTCCCAGGAAATGACAGACGTTCTTTTAGTTCCTGGGACCTGAGACCTGCGAACGTCCTTTCTTAACCTTGTACTGACTAGGTTTTTTAGAATAGCAGGTAATTTACTGGGTTTGGCTCCCGGCATCTGCTCTCCTTTAACAATTTTAAATGAGGCTGGCAGGTGAATGCGAACATTAAGAAATCTCATTGGCAGATAAATGGGCATTCACCAGAGGGGGAAAGTATTGACCTGATCCTCCAAGTATCATTTGTAACGGTGTCTTTTTGGGGAGGAGAGGGTTATTTGTCTCATGGGCCAAGTAGGATATAGAGGATCCTAGACAGCTGCTTTGAGACACAAGAAATCAACACCAACCTCTATGCAATCAGGTTTGCTTTTCGGGAGACTCGGAAGTGGATAGTATGGGTCCTCCCCCTGCGGTACCTCATCACAAGCTCCTTGCAGGTACCCTCATTGCGTTCACGCCATGCTGAACTAACTTGCACAGATCTGAGTTCTATGCAGCTCCTAAAGGAGCTATGTCATTGCAGGGCTCACCCAAGCCTCTATCAGCCAGATCAAGTCTATGATAATGAACTTGTAGAGGTTTAGATGCTATGGAGTCAATTTGTTGTTTTATAAAGCCAGTGAGTCTGTTAAAGGCTCAAGGGCCGAAAGCCAAAAGTAGAAGGAGACAGACCACTGGACCCAGGATGGATGGGAGGAGGGTGGTAAGCCAAGGAGAAGCATAGAACCAGTTTTTCTTGTTCTCACTGTTTCTTTTGCCATTCTAATCTCTCTCTGATTCTGGCCACACTATCTCTAACTAACCCATGTGGTCAGTATAAAAACAGCACAGAGCCCCTCTTGCTGAAGGAAAGCAGATGAGGGATTTTTCCAGATTAGACATGCCAATCTCTAGCTGTTCAATGTCCTTGTCAATGACCTATTGAAGTTCTGAGTAGTACAAGTCTGGAGGCCTGCATCAGGATCAGAACTTCCAACAACAAATACCAGGGGTAACTTATTTTTATCTAGAAGGGAAAAAAGAAGGGAATTCTCAGAGAGATCTCTCTTCCTTGGATCTCAATTGTTACCCATTTTATCTACAATTGGGTTTGGCTTTGTGGAGTTATCTCTTTGTTTAACCAATCTTTCTGGCAGCCATCTAGCCGCGCCTTCTTTGGTATCAAACAGACATACCTCGGCCCCATATGAGAACTGGGTCTAGGCCATTCCATTTAAAGGTAAGAAGGTCCTTCCACATAACTGTGACATCATTTGTATTGGTTTCAGGGTGCTAGAGGCGATAAGCAGCAGATTTGTCATGAGCATCCAGATTTAGAAAATTGAGAACAAACAAGGCATGATAGAGAATATTTCTAGGAGACCCTTTCTGGGGGTATAACTATACCTCTTTTGTTTTTTAAAAGCCAATTTTTTAGAGTTCCTTTAAAACCAGGGCAGAAGCACCAGAAGCTGCTCTTCCCACACTCAGAGAGTTATGAAGATATTATTTTAAAGTTCCACGATACCTGTTTCACAATCCTTGAGGATTATAAGGAATCCCAGTAATATGGGTAATATTAAATTGTCAACAAAACATCTCAAATGTCTGACTGCAATAGCCAGTTCCATATTCTTTCTTAATCTGATATGGAACACCAAGCATAGAAAGATAATGTAGGCAATAACTAATTACATTTTTTAGTTGCTTCTCCTGTTAAAGCAATTGCAATTAGAAAGCCTGAAAAGGTGTCAAGTCACATGTACATGTTTTAATTTTCCAAAATCAGAAATGAGTAACATCCACTTGTCATAACTGATTAGGTATAAGTCTTCAAGGATTAACACCATTATGAAATAGGATGAAGATAGAGAGAACAAGTTTTTGCAATTTGGCTTGCACACTTCCTAGAAATAAAAATTTATTGTCTCAAGCTATTATTATTTTGATGATGTAAAGAATAAGATTGTATGACCAATTGTTTCTGTAAGGTTTATAATCTGCCTGGTATACAAATCTGCTGTTCCATTGCCCTGGGGTCCAGGCAATCCAGTATGAGCTCTTAAATGTCTTATAAAGTTAAGGAAAAATACATGTTTCTTAAATTAAGCTGTATTCGTAAAATTTGAGAATTAGCACTATCTAAAAAAGGAACAATTTCAAGCAATTATAAACCATGAGCTATATACTGGCTGTGAGTATACAAACTGAAAGCTTGACTTTTCAGCATTTCAAACAGTGGCTACAGCACATAATTCAATTATTTGTGCTGAAGCAGGGGGAAACTTAAGAAAATGAACATGTGATCCAATCATATATACTGCCTTCCCATTAGGTGAGCTGTCTGTAAATATTTTTTGCCTTTGAATATTTTCTGGAGCAACAAGCACTCCCCCAAAATTTAAAGCTCGTTGTATGAGCACGAAGGCTTGCATTAAAACTCCTTCAGAGAGATCAACTAATAAAATACCATACAATGAATAATATACACTGAGAGATTCAAACTCTTAACTTCTTGTATTAAAGCAACAACAAATTTCGTACATAATGTAAGGCTATTAGCCATTCCTTGAGGCAAAACTTTCTAGTGATATTGCTTCATGGGCTCTCAAAATTACAAGCATACTCACTAAATGCAAACCTCCCACCTTCACCAGAATGTAAAGGAATGGTATAAAAACACTTTTCTAAATCCATAATAATTTTATATTCATTTCCTGGAATGGCAGCTGGAGTAGGCAAGTCAGGCTGTAATGCCCCACAAGTTTTATAAATCTGAAGTTTGAACTTTGTTTTGTATTAATTTCATAACCAATTGCTGGGGGCCAGCCCTGTCTTGGTTGGAAGAAAAGTGATCTTCTTTCTTCTCTTTGCGTTGGTTCTTCTTGAAACAGCCATGGGGAATGATATATGGAAGAGCATGGGGGTGGGTGGAGGTAAGACTTGGTGTAAGGAGATTCAGGGTAAAGTCTTGGGCCTTACAAGATTCTGGCTAAGACTTTGGTCTTACGAGATATTTAGGGTTGCTCTATAATAAGAGTTTACTTATCTGTGCTAGAAAAGTTCACTTACTATGCTACTGTAGCTGGCCTGCCCTCTGGTATCCTCTGTCCAGAAACTGGAATTTCTGGCACTTAGCACCTCAGCCCAAGGAGAGCAGAGAATTAGGTAAATAACCTTTGTACTCTCTCAGCAGGAGCTACGAGGCTCTAACTTACATCTGTTAGTTTGAGGTTGCAGGAAGAAAAAACACTCAGAGAAGTTATTATAGAGTTTATTACTAAGTGTAAAAGGTTTCCTATGAAAGCTATCTAAGAGGAAAGGTGGAAAGGTCCTAAGTGGGGAAAAGGGAAAATTCTAACAAAGTGAAAAAATTCTAAGCAGGGGAAAAGGAAAGGAAAGGACGAGCAGCTCCTAATGAATATCTTTGTCTTTGTCTTCAGTACTTATACATCATTCAGAGTACATGATCACATGTTACAAAGTTCATCACAAGTTCACACAAAAATTCAAATCATAAATTGAAATAGAAGTTTACAACAGAGAACATTTACATGCATATCCATTAGGAGTAATTATCTGACTAAACATCCATTGTGGGGGAACGGTTCTGGAGGGTGTCCCACGATGATCTCCCGGCTGAGGACAGAGTGAGAGCAGGGAGGGTGCTCTACCCAAGTCTCCGCTGTCTGTTGGTCTTCACCCAGCCTGGTGTGAGAGGTCTGGGCCAAAAGGGTGACTCCCAGGCGCTGCACCTGTCTCTCCACGCTGAGACGCCCGGGCTGGGCCGATAGAAGCGGCTAGCAGGCAAGGAAGCAGCTTGGTGCCCCAGGAAGGTTCCGGGAGAGCGGATCTCTCCCCAAGTGTTACAGCTGTTGAGACAAAGACTCCAGGACACCAAGATGATTCTCGAACACGCACACCTTTACTTCTCCCGAATAGAGCCTTTATATACAGTTTCAGGGTGGGTTAGGGTCTGACAGCAGATAACGCTTATTGGCTTGGTCGGAGAGCTTAGAGATACCTCATCTACATGTGGGAGGGCCTGAGGCACTGTTCCTCGTGACTGATAGACCTCTCTTTGGGAGAGGCTGTGGAGGGCCGAAGCTGAATGAAAAGAACCAGGGCCTGGGGGCAGCACCGAACACCTGCCGTCCTGGTAAAGGTCCGGGGTTCAAGGCTTGCTCAACCAGGCACCCAGTTGCTTCCCACAGCCCACCGCCCACAATCCATCACTTGTCTAACTCCACAGGTTCACTGAGGGTTTAAAACTATAACTAAGAAATTAGTGAAGTTTTGTACAGATAAACCCAGGCAATATTTTCTCTTCTGTCCTAGCACCTATAATAAATCATGAGTTCCCTTTTAGTGATCTTTGGTTAATTGTTTTATTACCTCTTGGAATGTGCTCTGAGCAGGAGAAAGTCTGGTTACTATCTAAGGGCAATTAACTGATGACTCTCGGAAGACTGGCAGAGTTCTCATTGCAGTTTTGACTATCAGAAAGGGACCCAATAGCAGTCTCACTATAAAAGAGTTTAATAATCATTGATATAATTTTAGGAATTCTTATAGGATCATCATTAAGACTTAAGAAGTCATCTATTCATCTATATAGCATCACTACAAGACAGTGCATCTTCGTGGATCTGCAAAAATCTGCTCCTAAGGGGTGTGCTATTGCTTAGTGATTGCTACATATGTTTAATAATAATAATAGGAAAAGCATATTAATAGCAAGGATCTTTCCTAAAATAAGTCTCCCACAGCCTTCCTGGATGAGGGCTCACTTTGTCACAGATTATATAATAATCCAAGGCAAGCATTTCAGGATGATCACCTGCTGAATATTAGCTTGTCCCATTATGGCTCCTGACAACCAATTCCTTGTTGATGAGTGTATCAGATAAAGGCCAAGTTGAAGGCCAATCTTATCCTCTCTTACTCTTTGAGCAATTCTTTTATTAGCAGACACAGCTATGCCATGGAGGAAAGCAGGCAGAATTTTAATTTCTCTAGCATAATCGTTATCTATAACTCTTGGCCTATAACTGCCTGGTGTGAATGTCTTTGGGTCTGAGGCTGACATTCCTCCCCAAGAAAGAAGGAAGACAATAAAATAAATTTCAGAAAACACCTTTCTAGGAGCTGGTCAGGGTGTCCATGACAAAAGGAATGTCATACAACTTTCTTCTGAGCCCACTCTGAGCTTTGTCTTAACTCAAATGTGAAAATTCTTAATCTTAGCCTATTTCCTGAGGCCTGGCCCAACAATTATCCTTCCTGCACTGAGGACAGATACCAGGGGAGTGATTCTGCTATCTGTTTATGTCTCTATTTTTTGGACAGTCTTTCCTAATGACCTATGTCCCCATACCTAGAACATTCTTTATCACCTCAGTGCTGTGAAAGCATGGCTTGGACTGTAGTTAGCATTCTCATAAGCCAATTGTGTAACAAAAGGAACTCCTGCCTGAGGGTCTCTAAAAATTCTACCTTCTCTTTTAGCAGCCTACCCACAAATTCCTGAAATGATTCATCAGGGCCTTGTTTGATCCCAGACAAAACTGTCACTGAGATCTCCTTTCAATCTTGTGGAGCTAAATTTGCCTCTACCACTGTATCTAATAAAGCTGTAAAAGTGACAGCAGGGCTGTGCTGTGCTACAGCTGTTTTTAACTCTTTTATTACTCTTGCAATCATCTCCACCTGCTCCATCCTCTTCTCAACCATAAACATGGGTAAGTCAAAATTTCTCGAGCTCATGATTGAACTGCCTACTGAAGCCAATGGAACATTGGCAATTTAACTATCTTTTTAAGTTTCTTTTGCAATATTAGAGTGTAACCATAATTTTGGGAAACAAAACCAATTTTAACAATGCAAACAATTTATTTCCTAAGGAGGAGATGTAGCATTTTTTCATCAAAAGTTTCCTCTTGGGGAAACATCACCAATGAAATTTTTTAAGATCCTTTTTTCTTAACCCTTAATCCTCGTGTCTTGAGGGACTCCTTGTGACACTTTAAGAGCAAATCATGTCTACTTAATCCTTGTCCCATAATTTCATTGCTCTATCTTACCTTAACCAGATCAATCTCACAGCTGGGTGACTCTGTGGCAATCAAAATGCAGGATCTTCTCTCTTCACTTGCCTTCAAAGTGAAGCCTGTGCAGTGAAGCATCGATCCTATGCATGAAAGACATCCATGAAGGAGCAACATTCGATCAGACACCGACCCAAAGGCCATATGTTGGGCACCAACTGCCCAGGCCCGCCGGGATTCGACAAGACCCTAGGTAAGGGGGCAAAAGAATGAAGGGACAAGAGACACAAGCACAGTGAGCAAGTCTGGAGTTCTGATTAAGCTCTGAAACTTTAATTTCGGGGGCAGGTTATAAAGACATACCAAAACGGGAAGTTAAGGCGAGGGTCATTGCTTAGGGCTATCCCACTATTGAATCATCATTGTCTAAGACCATCCCAATGTCTTATCCCCATTGCCCAAGACTATCCAACTGTCATATCCTTATTGTCCACGACTATCCCCTGTCATAACTGGCTCCCAGGAAATGAAAGACGTTCTTTCAGTTCCTGAGACCTGAGACCTGCGAACGTCATTTCTTAACCTTGTCCTGATTAGGCTTTTTAGAATAGCAGATAATTTTCTGGGTTTGGCTCCTTGCACTTAGAGATCCTCAGGTCCCCTCCACCCTCACCAAGGTATCTAGCATATCAGATCCAGAACAAAGTGGCCTGAGCAGCCCAGAAGCCAAGGTGACATCTTTATGTCTCTCCTGCCTGAAGGCCAGGATATTTTTATCAGACACAGAGACTAGTTTCTTTAAAAGTAGGTACTAAGTACTCAAGGAGCATGAGGGTGAAAGGGAATAACCCAGGTAGTTGAGAGCCTCACCAGCCCAACAGAGGAGAAGGGGGAACACAGAGGAGCAAAGGAATGGGGGAGGGAATCTGTCTCTGTCCCTCTTGCTTGCCCTTGCACACTTGCTAGCTTGAGATCCTTCAGGCTCTCAACAGAAAGTCTCTGAGCTGGCAGAGCCTGTCACTCCTAACAGGTACATGGTAGAATACAAGCTTCAGGCCCCAAGGCGCAGTTTTGCAATTACAATGTTGACAGGGATTCTGCAGATGCCACTGAGCAATCCCTTCCTCTAAGATACTGTCTTTAACTAAGGAAGGGGCTAAGATGCAGAAATAGAACTGTTACTATCTAACCCAGGGTTTATAATCTAGAAGCTATTGGAAAAGAGCCAAAGACCCCGTGATTTCAGTTTCCCAATATCACAGGCTCTCCAGCCTATTCCTTTGTGTCCCGGTTCTGCCCCAAGATGACCAGTCATGATTTGTTTTGCCCAGTGTACTGCCCCAACACATCCAGAATTTCGTGTGTTCGACTTTTATTTTCTACACACATTCATCAGAGACCTAATCTTTCACCAACTGTTTACATGGTTGTGTAAGTGAGACAAGATCACATTTCTGCAGTTCTGATGAAACGGTGCCATTACTATAGACCACTTGTCCTACAAGCCCCTACAATCGTTTAACATTGGCAGACATCCTCTAGTACAGCTTTATTCTGTGTCATATGACATTTTAGGATTTCACTCCCTAAAAAAATTCAATTATATATAGATCTGGAGAAATGACTCAGCAGTTTTTGTTCCTGCAAAAGACACAGGTTCAATTCCCAGCACCCACATGGCACTTACCAACTCTCATAACTTTCGTCCCAGAGGATCTGATGCCCTTTTCTGACCAGGCACCAGGTAGGTGATGTACAGACATACATAGAAGCAAAATGCTCACATACCACTGAACCATCTCCCCAGGCACATTGTCTTTAATTTTTAATGCAAATACTATCATAATGTAATGCCTTGCTATAAAATTGTTTTTTTTTCAAATCATTATTATATATTACAAATTTATAGATTTGTATATGTTGGATGCATGAAGACATGGTGTAATGGCACTCACTGTCAACTTTTGTCACCTTGATGGGATATGGGATCTCCTAGGAGAAAGGCCTCCAGGCACACACTTGAGAAAGAGGGTTGCATTAGAAGACTCTCCCTCCTATCATAACCTAACCTCGATCAGGCCCGCTGTTTGCCTTTCTCCTCTTCTTCACCTTCTCCTTCTCCCAAGTCCTGAACCACCATCATTTCCAAACCTTGACGCTCAGGATTCTGTTGTTTAGGTCCCTCAGCCTCCTGCTCATCTTTAAGTTCTCACTTCTGTTCTGGCTCTCTCTGATCCGTGGTATATACTGTTAATGTTGCCATCTTAAAGAGAACCTTCAACTTCTCTTTCTTTATGTTCATTTCTCTGTGCCTCTCTTTACTTTAGTAAGTCTATCCAGTGGCTTTTTCTCTACCTGATTTTCATTTCTCGATCCATTGCAACAATTCATAGAGTTTTGCTTACTAGACATCTATGAGCCAAATTATCTGAGTCTTTTCAAAGTCACCAGTTATGTCATTTCACTAAACACCCTTCCCACCACCACCCTGCCACGCCACCAGACAGGGATTCTTTGTGTGGCCCTGGCTGTCCTGGAACTTGTTTTGTAGAGCAGGCTGGCCCCTAATTCAGAGATCCTCCTGCCCCTGTCTCCCAAGTGCTGGGGTTAAAGGTGTGCACCACCACGGCCTAGCATTTCACTAAATCGTTTAGTAAGACTTCCTAATCTCAATGTGCAGCATTTGTCAGCAGCTTATATACCTGGAGAATCTCAGCAGGCGGCCTTGAGCCCCATGCTCTGAGACCATGTTCCTCCTGCTTTTCACCCACTCTGGGTTTTCACATCCTGCTTGACATCTCCTTCCAGTATAGTCTTCCTTTATCCCTTAGTTTATCAAAAATATGTTCCAAGCTGTGATATCTCACTCCATGGCATGCCCTTGGATTTACTGATTCCTCCTGGTCCTGCACCTCAATGCTAATGGCTTCACCCTGACAATTCTGGTAACTAGGTGACATTATCTCCTCCTGAGAGCATTATCAAACCACAGTTTCATAGCCAAATTAGTTCAGACACCTCATCAATATGTGTTCCCTCCTATAGCCCATATCACATGTGATGATAAGTTCTACTTTCATTGCCCCCTCAAAACAGTTTCTAAAGAGAAAGGACTATTTTTTATCTTACTTGATATTTTATTGCTTTGACAGAATATATTTGGCTCATATTAAATATGTTTCAATAAGTAGATGAGTGAATTGTTTGCATGGGAGAATTAATTTTTTAGTAAAAGTAAAACAAATGTTTGGATTGTTTGACTGTAGGATCAGCATGGAGACACATCCCTCCTTAGAGGTGAAACAGTCTTACCCAGACTTGATCATCTATGTAGGAGAAGTGACTCTTGGAGAAAAAGATCGAAATAAAATGGATTCAAAGAAGAGAAGGCTGGAGAAGACAAGAATTACAGAGGCTGCTTGTGCTCTGTTAAACTCTGGAGGAGGAGTAATTGTTATGCAAATGTCCAACAAGAGTGAGCATCCTGTGGAGATAGGACAGGACTTGGAACAGTCTTTGAGAGAGCTTATTCAGTCCTCTAATTTACAGGCTTTCTTTGAGACCAAGCAACAAGAGGACCAGTTTTACATTTTTGTTAAATCTTGGAGCTGCAGCCCTGAAGATGGTTCCACTAAGCTTCGAATTTGCAGCCTGTGCTCTTCACTGTTCTGTAGATCTTTAACATCTTCAGTTGTCATGGATTCAAGAGATGCATTTGACTTTCTGAAGGGCAAGAAGAGAAGTGTCAAAAGCAGTCCTACTGATGACAGAGCTCCATCTGATAAAATTCCCAGAGCTGTGTATCAGAACAGCCTTGTATCAAATCCAGCCTTTGAAATTTTCCAAAGTGAGAAACTTGAATATGGTCAACGCTTACTTTTTTCTGAATCCACATTTATAGAGTTTAAACAATTCTCTACCAAACATGCCCAAGAATATATAAAAAATATAATTCCAAAGTACATCTCTGCATTTGCAAACACCCAGGGAGGCTATCTTTTCATTGGTGTGGATGATGAGAGTAAGACAGTCCTGGGATGCCCAAAAGACAATGTTGACCGTGACTCTTTGAAAACAGTGGCAAATGAAGCAATATCCAAGTTGCCAGTTTTCCATTTTTGTTCATCTAAAGACAAAGTGTCTCATGAGATCAGAGTCATAGATGTGTTTAAAGAGGGAAGTTTGTATGGTTATCTCTGTGTAATCAAAGTAGAGCAGTTCTGCTGTGCGGTGTTCTCAGGGACTCCCATTTCATGGATGGTAGACAAGGAGAAAGGTGTCTACAGCCTGAATACCGAGGAATGGGTACACATGATGGTGGATGTTGGCCCAGGTAAGAGTTTTTCCTTCTCAATCCTTTCTTCCTCTTTTGAGTTCCTCTATATCCTTCACACTCTGGAAATGTGAGTTCATTATACCCACTGAAGTTGGGTTTTTCTGCATTTTGTTTTGTTTTGTTGGTTTCAAGACAGTGTTTCTCCATGTAGCCTTGGCATTTACTCTGTAGACAGGCTGGACTCAAATTCACAGAGATCCACCTGCCTCTGCCTCCCAAGTACTGGAATTAAAGGCCTATGCCACCACTATCTGGCATATATTGTTTTTTGTATCCTACTGCTGAAAGGGTTTTGTGATAAAAGAGGAGGGCCAAGGAATGCCACAAAACCACACAATGCAAACATTGGGGTAGTATGCAAATGATTTGCTTCTGAGTGTGGTTGGAAAAGAGAGCGAGCAGTCCATGATACTGCTGGCTTTATAGGGATTATTGAACACACATATAGTGAAAATACATAATTATGACAATGGTGGAAATATCTTTTAGCAATGACAGCATTGCACTGAATCACTAAGTGGGGTGGGGGATGGGAGCACCTGGACGATGAATGTCAGATGTTCTATTGACTAGTATTAATTTCTGTTTGATATGAATGAACAATGGATGCTAGCTTATTTAATCTACTTTCGACATTAGGTAATTCCCCCTAAGAAATGATTGTTTGCTTTTAGGAGTAGCTATTTCCCTGGGGAATTGTGATTGTTACCAGGGTCACATGGATCCTGGAACAAGTGGAATTTTTTTCCAGTGGATCATTTGATTCACAGGGCCTATTAATCACAAAATGGAGTCTGAAAGCAAAATGCAGTTTGTAGTGTTAAGTTGAGCCCCTCAAATGGGCCCTTTAGCACTCAGCATGGTTGGAAGAAAGCCCCAATGTGATTGATTGGAAAAGAAAAAAGCCCACTAACATTGCAGAAATCACAGGAGGAATTCACCTGGAATTGTCTCCAGAGCAAGCATCCATTCTTTGAGTTCAGCTGTACACCAAGAGAGAGAGAGACCCTGGAGCAGGCAACCACTTCACAGGAAGTGAACATAAGAAAACCTAGGAAAGAGAAAGGAGGGTCTTTGAATTGAAGGGTATTTGAGAGAGTGTGGAAAGGGAGCTTGTGTCTTCTGGGATGCTGGTGGAGTGGGAAGGTCAGCTGGGTGCTTTCCCTGTCTCTCTGAGGTAGCAGGCTTTCACCACAGTGTCTGGCTACTGAGTGTCCATTTGGTAAACTGAACATTTGGGATTTTGTTTTAAAAACAACAACTGATTAATAGTTTGATTAGAGATTTTTTTTTTAATTTGTTGTTAAAGACTCATAGAGAAGACACTGATAAAACAGGATGCAATTAGTAAAAGCAGGAAAATGAGAAGCAGGGGTCAGGAAGGGCAGTATCCAACCCCCTATTCTCAAAGGCTCTCAAAAGTCCCAGGGGCTGGCTCATCAAGTTGTTAATTACATTTTTGGAGATCTGTGTGTGGTTGTTGGATTTTGTTTTTTACTCCACCAGATTGATTGACAGGGAAGCAGCACTCCTCTTGGAGGAAGAGGCATTTCAGCTATAAGAAGATCCAGTGCCCATCAGTTTGGGAGAACCAGCAGGGAGCCAGGGTGGGTTGATGAGGATAGCCAGTGGCTAGAGGGGGAGAAGGGAGACCAAAGGAGTTGCAGGAAGGGAAGGGCTGTGGGTGGAAGCCAGCAAAGTGGGGCTCGTCAGCGGGATCAAAAGCAGGGGAGGAATCATTTTGTTCAGACTTCAAAGCTAGAAGGAGCTGAGTTGGGGAACAGGAAGAACAGAGAGAAGACTTGGAGTGGAGGTAAGAGAAAACTTTGATATAGGGACTCTCCATTTCCTTGATCACTGACAGCAGTTGTAAAGAACGGTTTACCTGCTGATGAAATTGTCACCCACCATCATTGTATCATGACCCATCTGTCCCTCAGTGCCCGGTAGTGTTTTATGAAATTCAGTGCACTGACATAGAGTGCACACACACACACACACACACACACACACACACACACACATATATATATATATATATTCACTGCTGGCTGGGCCAGTGCTTCTTACAAGCTCATGCCTACCAGACCCTCAGTTATCTTCAGGCTGTGGGCTCAGCTTTATTCTACTCATGGCAGGCCACCACCCACTACACCTTCACTTCCTTTAATTTTTTAAAACTGTGTTGTCTTAGTTAGGGTTTCTTTGCTGTGTACAGACACCATGACCAAGTAACTCTTATAAGAACAATATTTAATTGGAGCTGGCTTGCAGGGTTAGAGGTTCAGTCCATCATCATCAAAGTGGGACCAAGCCAGCATCCAGGCAGGCATGGTGCAGGAGGAGCTGAGAGTTCTACATCTTCATCTGAAGGCTGCTAGCAGTATACTGACCTTCAGGAAGCTAGGATGAGGGGTCTTAAAGCCCAGGTCCACAGTGAAACACCTATTCCAACAAGGCCATACTTCCAAAAGTGCTATCCTTGGGCCAAGCATATTCAAACTATGACATGTGTGGACATTTCGTTGAATGTATGTATTTGCACCATATGCTTGTGGAGTCTGATGAGATTAAAAGAGGCCATTGGATCCTCAGAACTGGAGCTATGAATGACTGTGAACCACCATGTGGGTGCTGGGAGCCAAACCCTGGTCCTCTCCATATCAGCCGGTGCTCTTGACCTGTGAGCCATCTCTCCATTGCCAACCTTCACCATCTGTGTGCAGCCTCCTACTACCTGAACTATTTGGCATGCTCACCTTCCATAGCTGTCTCCTACCTTGGAACTGTAGCAGGTTGACACCAGGATCCCTGATCTGAGATTCTTACTGTCAGGATCTCAGGGTACCAACCAGTTCAGCACCAGCCAGTGGTTCTCTATCAGGTTGGCAGCCAGTGAATTGACAAAATGGTCCTAGTCTCTACCACTTACCCATGATGCCAGAGGGGACCCTGCTTCCCCAGAACCTCCAATTGGGCTTGAAGCTTTTGATGATTGTGCCTTTGTCACACTGGTAGAACTTCCGGTCTCTGGACCAGGGCTGCTTATATTACCTTCTGGATCAAGTTTTGGCTTCCCTTCTTTGTGGTTCCTGAGGTCCTTCCAAGCCAACCCTGGAACAGAGCCTATGCTTTGTTACTCTGACTCTTTTCATTTACTGTGTCACACAGAGGCAGCTTCCAGTGAGCAATCTTCCCTCGATGACCTGTCTAAGGACTTTGAATGTCAGCTGAGTCTGTCCAACAGCCCTCCAGGCTGCAGACCAGTGTATTCTAAAAAGGACTGGAACATAAAGTTGACCTGCAAGAGCGCTTATTTCAAGGTAAGAACAGATAGTTTTCCATTAAGAGAAAGAGACCATTTAATAACTTTGGTTAAAAAGCAGTCAGTGAGACTGCCTTTTGTGACACCAAGTTTATAAAGCAGCAGTGCTACAAACCTCTTGGGAATGAGGTGGAGGTTCCCTTGATGTCATCTAGCATAGAACTAGCAAAATCTGATAGTTAACTATGCAGAGGCCGAGGCCCCCACCCAGGATTTAAATCATATCATTCCCAGGGGCGAGACTTAAGCATACGCACCTGATGCAGCTTCTTACGGAGTTCTGATCCTATGCCCTGAGTTCACTGATCCAGTACAGCCATAGCAAAGGCTTTGTGTGGGAAACACAATGATAGAATTGACCCTTTAGTCAGCTTGTAAGGATGGAGGGAAAACATAAATATTCATATGGCAGATTAGAGAGAACCGAGGAGCCATTAGTAATTTATCTTGAAAAAAGGCAGTGAGACAGAGTCACCAGGGTCTAATCTTTGTACAAAGTAATCACTTCAGATCATCAATAATGTTAGACTTTAGCTAGGTTTTGGTAAAAAATTCCTACTTTGGAAAGATTCAGGTTTCTGAAGATAGGGAATAGTTTCTTTAACTTCACACTTTGAACATAACTGAGATCTATTAAATCTAATACAGAGATATCCAGTGTATGGTATAAGCATTTATTAGTGCCTGGTAATTAATATAGTAGAAGGACCTCGGGTTTGCTTTCAAAATTAATTTACCTGATCTCCTTCTTATTATTAACTCATCAGAATTGTTTTTAAGCTTTCCATAAAGGAATTTGATGCAAGAATGATTGCATTTTTTAAATGTTTCTTTAGGGTCAATAATTTCCATTTTGATTGGCACATTTCTCTCCAAGATAACAGGAGGATCTTTCCATCAGCTTGGGGGGATATGATGGAAAAAAAGATGTATATACATGAAATTTCTCTTACTTGTCTCTTGTAGACTACATATAAAGCTTAGTACACCTTTTTATTTTTATTTTTTATAAATCTAATCTTTTGTCAGAATAGTTTTTCATACAATATATTCTAATCATGATTTCCTCTCCCCCAACGCCACCCAGATCCTTCTCCACCTCCTGCTCCACACTCAATTCCATACACTTCTCTCCTCTCTCTCATTAGAAAACAAATAGGCAACTGAAACAAAGAAACCAGAATAGAACAAATGGAGTGGGGAGAAGGAACCCTAGAAAAAGAACATGAAATACATACATAGCAGATGCAGATACACACACGCTCTCACATACACACACCCCATAAGAACACAAAATGAGAAACCATAAAAAAAAAAAAAAGGAAAGGTGCGTGTGTGTGTGTGTGTGTGTGTGTGTGTGTGTGTGTGTGTATCCAGAAAAGCATATGAGACAAAAATCTTCCAAAAATACCATTGAGCTTGTTATATATTGTCCACCTACTTTAATCTCCATTTTAAAGGTAATATGTGAGTTGTTTGAAACAATACAAACACTTATTTGAAATCTTGTCAATGCTTTTCATATCCAGTGTCACCAGGCTGCTTGAAGTACATTCCTGAATCCCTCTGGAGGGAGCTGTGTTCCCAGTATGAGAGACTAGAGAATTTAATAAGCCAGCAAATGTGTTCTTTCTCCTGTGGTCTGCTGATCCTCTCTAGAAGTTGGGCTGTGGACCTGAGCTTGAAAGGGAAGCAGGAAGTCATCTGTGATGCTCTGCTGATTGCAGAGAATAGCCCCCAACACTCTACACCATCCTTGGGGAGCAGGATGAGCAAGGTCAGGACTACTGTACCCGCACTGCCTTTACTCTGAAGCAGAAGCTGGTGAACACTGGGGGCTACACTGGGAGAGTGTGTGTCATGCCCAAGGTTCTCTGCCTGAGTTCTCAGAACAGTACTGAGACCAATGGGGGCTCAGTCTCTCCTATTGATTACCCACGCTCCTATAACCTTGCAAACATCCAGGAAATGCAGGCCTTGCTGCAGGCCCTTGTGATTGTCTTGCTCAACTTCAGATCTTTCTTGAGCGACCAGCTTGGCTGTGAAATTTTGAATCTTCTCACAGCCCAACAGTATGAGATACTCTCAAAAAGTCTCCACAAAACCAGAGAGCTGTTTGTGCATGGCTTGCCAGGCTCAGGGAAGACGATCATGGCCATGAAAATCATGGAAAAGATCAGAAACACATTCCACTGTGAACCAGATACAATTCTCTACATCTGTGAAAATGAGCCATTGAGGGATTTCATCCGGTAAGTGTCTGGATCTTGGTCTGTGTGTTTTCAATCCACGTTGAACTTTTCTGTTATGTTACCCTGATTCTTGGAAATTAGTCAGTAACATGATCTGAGACAGCAGTGCTGTGTTGCTGGGAATATGATACAGTCAGCAAAACACCTTATGTCTTTTTCACTGTTACAGGGCAAAAAAAATCTGCCAGGCAGTGACCCGGGAAACCTTCATGAAACGTAAATTTGTGACAAAGAACATCCTATACATCATTATTGATGAAGCCCAGAATTTCCGCACTGTGAATGGGAACTGGTATGTGAAGGCAAAAAGAATCATTCAGGGAGAGAAAAATTGTCCTGGAATTCTCTGGATCTTTCTGGACTATTTTCAGACCAATCATTTGCAGGAGAGTGGCCTCCCAGATTTCATAAACCAGTTTCCAAAGGAAGAGCTCACACAAGTGGTACGAAATGCAGATAAAATAGCTGAGTTCCTACAACAAGAATTGCAAGAAATCAGAGATAATCCTCCATGCAGCATCCCTCCAGAGTCCCTAAAGATGCTCCATGAATTTAACTGGTCTCAAGGTGTCTCAGGCACCTGTGAGCTTACATACTTGAGTTTGGAAAAGATGGTGAGCTATGTAGCACATAAGTGTGATTTTTTCTTGAGTAATGGCTATTCTCCCCAAGATATTGCAGTGCTTTTCAGCACAGACAGCGACAAGAAAGTCTATGAGCATATATTCCTGAGAGAAATAAGAAAGAGGAGAGCGTCTCAGAGGAATGATGCCTCTGTCTGTCTTTCTACCATGTTTGACAGCATCCGTCGATTCTCAGGCCTGGAAAGAAGCATTGTTTGGTGTTAATCCCTGTGCAACTGAGCAGCCCATTTCCCACAACCTATTGCTCTGCCTAGCTTCCAGAGCGAGGAAACATCTGTATATCCTGAAGTTTCCACCCTTCCAACTCCTGAGGGGCGTAGTTCAACAGTTGCATGTTTGAATGAGATATATGAGGACCTAGGTTCAATTGTTGATGATGAGATAGTAAAATTTAGTTGAGGTCCTTCAGGACAAAATGAAAGGTAAAGATACAACAAAGCCTTGTTCCATAGTTTCAGAAAATATAGAAAAAATTAACAGTGGATATTGTAATTAACTGAGGTTGAAAACAGAGTTGGAGAGAAGGCTGACAAGATGATATACACATGACACATGCTATGGGAATATTGAGACTACAAGGACTGAAACTGTAGATGAAGACAACACAATACAGTAAGTCATATTTGATAATTAAAACAGACTTCCATTTTAAATTGGTAAATACATTTATGAAAATATTTTATAAGGGTAAAGAAAAAGACTAAAAATGCAATACTAATTAGTACTGGATAGTCTGGTTCTTTCCACCTAAGTACCAGCTTTCCTCAATCTTGTAGGCAGCCAGATTAAGAGGCCAATGGAAGGTAACAGTGTACTTGAATTCTGCAGTGTCCTTGCAACTCTGTTCTCTATACCCACTTGAGGTTTAAAGAAAAAAGGAGGAAGAGGAAGAGGAAGAAGAGGAGTAGGAAGAAGGGGAAGAGGAGGAAAGGGGAGGAGGAGGAGAAGAGGAGGATAAGGAGGAAGAGGAGGAGGAAGAGGAAGAGGAGGAGGAAGAAGTGGAAGATAAACTGACCAGATCAGTACTTGAGATGATTGAATTCTAAGACAGAGAGGCAGGAAGACACAAAAAAGAAGGAAAGAGAAATGCAAACAAGATGAAACCTTGATCCCCCCACCCCAAATGGGAAGAAACCCAGCAAAGGAGGGAAAGCCAGAGGAGAAGAAAGAACAAGTCAGAAGAGAAGGTCAAATCAGAAGAAACTTGTAGGAGAAGGTTGATTCAGGCTCTTCAGGATGTGGAGTGGAGACATACGGCGGGCATTTGAGCAGTGGGAGGGATGCTTAGGGCAGAGGATGAACTAGAGATGCTTTGGGAGCTAATTTACTGTAGTTTGCCTTGATGGCTATTTTAGCTGATGTTGCCATGACAACTTAGCTTTCTTTTTCTTGGCGTTTTTCAAACATGCATATTCCCATCTTCTGACACTGAATCGCTGTTGGTGGTTTTAGATAGAACTCCTAAGTGTATCTTAATATTTATTATACTTGAAACCAATCCATGAGTCTCTGGCTTTTATTTAATAAGTGTGCTTTACTGATGTGTAAAAACATGAGCTTCTGATGGGGAACAAATTGAGAAAAGGTTACAAAGTAATGTGAGAATATCACATTTTTGGAAGACAAAGAGTACCTTTGCATGTTACATATATGCACACATAAACTCATGAAAAATGAAAGAATCTAATCTCAGTGGTCAAATTTGAAATATTTTCTTCTTGTTTTTATTTCCCATATTCCTAAAACGAACAAACATTATTCTTGCTAAAAAATAATAGAGCTTTCATAACAAATATTGGAAAAGGAGTGGGGGGACACATCTTTGGAATAATAAGACTCATTGGAGAGAACTGTGTGTGTGTGTGTGTGTGTGTGTGGAGAGAGAGAGAGAGAGAGAGAAGAGAGGAGAGAGAGAGAGAGAGAGAGAGAGAGAAAGAGAGAGAGAGAGAGAGGGGCAGAGAGACAGACAAAGAGAGAGACAGACAGAGAGTTGTCAGTTCAGTTTTCTGGGTTTTTGGTTTGTTGGTTCACTAGATTGGTTTGGTTTGGAGACAAGCTATCTTAATTACTGTTCTATTTTTGTGAAGAGACACCATGGCCAAGGCAATGAAAATGAAAACATTTCATTGGGGAACTGTAGTTTAAGAGGGTTAGCAATCCATGATCATCACTGCAGGAATCAAAAGACCTGACCTTGGAGCAGTAGCGGGGAGCTTTACATTCTGATCAGCAGGTGACAGAAAGGGACTGGACCTGGGTGCTATTCAAACTTCAAAGCCCACCTCCAGGGCACACCTCCTCCAACAAAGCCCCATTATCTCAACAAGGTGATACCTAATCCTCTCCAAACAGTTTCACTAACTGGGACAAAGCATTTAAACATATGAGGGTATGGGGGCTGTTCTCGTCTAAACAGTCACACAAGGTCTCTCTACATAGCTCTGACTGACTTGGAGCTCACACAGATCTGCCTGCTTCTGCCTCTGGGGTACTGGTGCCTCACAGCACCTGACCCCACAGTTCCTGTTGATCTATGTAGCAACCAATCAATTTCTCCTTTATAATCAGGATCAATCACACCCTAAGTACAGCTAACTTTTCTGACATCAGTTCAGCAACCTGAGAAGCTCAACGAGGTCAACACCTGGTGGGTGTTGGGAACTCCAAGACTACCGGATAAGATAGTATTGGCAGCAAAAGTTTCCTAAAACCATGATTAGATCTGATCATGAGATGGTCTGCTGTGATCCATTCCATCTCTTGGTTGTCAGACAGGTGTGTTCTAGTATATTCTGCCCCCTGTAGGAGGATCTCAACCTTGTGGTGTTGTCTCTAAGCTTGAGCTGAGACTAATCCTGTAACCAGTAATGAATAAATTTGTATACAACCCAGCAGATCCTGAATGAGGGCTACATGATCCAAGAGTTTTATGACCGTGAGCCCAATGCTATACCACTGTGGTATACTTTCATCTGGAATATCTTCACCCAGGTTCCCCTAAAGAAGCTGTGAGGACTTGTGTGTCAGAGTATGATCTTTCAGTACTGTTGCCTTTCTATTCATTCTTAGTAAGGGGATGTTCATGTTTATTAGCTCCCCATTTCAGAAATATGGGATCACACCAGGACTCCAGAGTATAGAACCCCAGCTGTCAACCCTACCTCCAAAGGAGGTTTAAAACCAAATGAGCCTTAGACTCAAACAATATCAGTAGATTTATGGAACACATAGGGATAGATAATTCCATTGTTGTGCAAATTATTCCAGAGCATTGAAAAAAGGCCACTCTTTATTTGCAAGAACATTTTGGAGGAAAGCATGTAGAAGTTCCAATAAAATGGGTGCAGAATGCTTCTTTACATGTGGGTAAGTTCAGCACAGCCGCTTCTGCTATTTTTCTCCTTGGGATCAGATGCCTGACAAGAAGCAAGGAAGAAAGGGAGGGAGGGAGGGAGGGAGGAAGGAAGGAAGGAAGGAAGGAAGGAAGGAAGGAAGGAAGGAAGGAAGGGTTATTTTGGGATTTATAGTTTGAGGTTCTAACCTAGTGATGATGGGAGAATGGGGCAGCTTTTAATGGAATTAAATTTAAAATATTTTACAGGGGGGAAAACATCACTGCATTATATCATGTATCCAGTCAGGGAGCAGAGAGAAGTGGATACTCACGCCAATCCCATGCAATGATGCCACCCACAAATAATTTGGACCACTTCATTTAACCAAATCTAGATACTCCCTGGCCCAGGGATTTGTCTCCAGATGGTTCTAGATCCTGAGAAGTTGACAATATTTTTTTATTTATATTTTGAGACAAGATCTCACTATGTCACCCTGGCTGGAACTAGAACTGGCTATGTAGACCAAGCTAGCCTGGAAGTCACAGAGATTCACTTGTCTCTACCTCCTGAGTGCTGGGAGTAAAGGCATATACACTATGCCTGGCTACAGTTGATAATATTAACTACAATTACAGTATAGCTGGCGTTTTAAAACAATGTATCATTGTTTACATAATTCTCTTCTCCCATGAATGTAACAGATTCATTTATACTATGATGCAAGATTCAGTTTAACATGGAGAAATACACTGGGTTCCATTGCATCACAGTTTGTTAAAGGAGAAAACTAACAATTATCCAGATGAGACAGAAAAGTGACATAGTATTACAGGCTGTGAATTTCAGAAAAAGCAGGGTTTTTTTCCCTCCCATCCCAGGCTTCAGCTCCAGTTAAGTCCAGATAAGAATCCTGTCTGTACCTCACATTTACTTCAGTGGTGGACTGTGAGCCAGACCTGCAGAAACACTCACCTTCTTGGGGAAGGGGTAGTGGCATCCCTTTCTGCCAGTGAGGAGGCAGGTACACACCTCTCAACCATCATCCCTGGCCAAGGGCAAGTGAGACCCAGGTTGACCAGCAGCCTGCCAGTATGCCAGCTGACAACAACCAGGACTTAAGATACAAATGACATCAGCTAAGGTCTGAATAAACTCAGACATAAATTCCTTCAACAACAAGGTGTACCTTGTTAAGCAAGGCAGGCATCCTCATGGCAGACTCCTGTAGCAATAATAAATTTTCAGCCAAAACTTTGTGTGACTCTAGCTGAACAGCCCAGAAGTATTCCCATCCATCATAAAAATATGACAATGTGTGATCCACAACTTTGAACTAAATGCGCACAAAAATATGTCTACTAACTTTTTCTTTTCCAATTATGAGCATAAAATAAGCATGCTTAGGTATGTACTCCTTTTTTTTTTTTTTTCCATTTCTTAAGGTGTGTACTCCTTAATTGAGTATGCTCCAGAGTAGGCCACACAGTGGCTTGGATGAGAAAGGCCCCATGGGTTCATAGATTTGAATGTGTGGTCTGCAGTTGGTGGAATTGTTTGGAAGTAGATTAGGAAGTATAGCCGTGGAGGAGATGTGTCACATTGGGAGTAGGCTTTGAGATTTCAAAAGCCCATGCCAAGCCAGGTGGTGGTGGCATACACCTTTAATCCCAGCACTAAGGAGGTAGATATGGGTGGATCTCTGAGTTTGAGGCCAATCTACAAAGGGAGTTCTAGGATGGCCTGGGCTACATAGAGAAACCTATCTCAAAAAAACAAAGAAGGGGGAGGAGGAAGAGGAAGAGGAGGAGGAAGAAAAGGAGGAGGAGGGAGAGGAAGAGGAAGAGGAGGAGGAGAAGGAGGAGGAGGAGGAAAACGAGAATGAGAACGAGAATGAGAACAAGAAAGAAGACAACAACAACCATGCCATTCTCAGTTAACCCTCTCTGTCCTTATGCTTGTGGATTAAGATGTATGCTCTCAGCTGCTGCTCCTGCATTGTTTCTTAGTCCCACTGAGCAAGAATAAGACCACATACCACAATTTTAAGGCAAATTTGAAGCAAGCTTTATTAAATACTGGCCAGGTCCATACCTGAGATTCCCAGAGAATGACCCTAAATTACATTAGACCCGAGCTTATAAAGGCAAAACCCACAAGGCTTCATACCTCCCAACTTTGTCGTTCAATCTGGGGCAAGCATACATCCTAACATGCCTTCTGCCTATGTATCTCCTGCCTAAATACCTTTTGCCTGCCTGTGTATGATCAAGCACACATCTTATGCAATTAGTGCAACTATGCTTCTTTGAAGAAGTGAAAACACAAGGCTTGTTATCTTACATAAGCAGCCCCAGAATTCCAGGAAGTTATCTGTCCTTGGGTAAGTGGGGCTTACTGGTTAGAAACATTTTTGTTTTAAAGATCTTTTAAGCACAGTAATTTAAACACAAAACATAACTTTAGCCAAGACACTCACACACACACACACACACACACACACACACACACACACTCCCAAGTTATATCCTGTGTCAAATCCTTGACTCTATGGTGAGAACGTGTTCATATTGAGATCTAATAATCATCAGTTTAATGACACGAAGATGTGTAGTTATGTATCTAGTTAATGAATTACTGATGCAAGGGGCAACACTAAGTAGAAGAAACAGAAGGCCAAAGGCATCAAAGTTACTATCTAGGAGGAGCCTAAAGAAGAGAATAGGAACCAGTCATTTATTTCATCTCAGGTCCCTTTTTAGCAAAGTGTTGTGTTTTGTTTTGTACAGCCAGATCATCTCTAATGATACTGAGTAGTTTGCATAGAAACAATTTTTTTCTTTAAGCCATACAATACCCCTTCTTTTACAGAGTACATTGGATGCCCTGTCAAATAGAATTACTTCAGCTAATGAATCTATCTATCAATAGATCTGGGTCTATTTGCTTTTACTAGGCATCTTTCCTGGTGTGTCAACAGACACTTTAGATAGCCATTTGCCTCCTCTGCCAGGGCTTTTCCATTTGACCTAACATTCAGCCTTTTGTTGAGGATAAGGAACAAAGTATTCTCTTCTGTAACTACTTCCTGCTGAAACTAGTGTCAAGATTCCAAGGGACCTTGAGACCCAAGTACTGAGGTGGAACATATCACATGGACCAGAAACTGGTGATTTCTGGCAATTGACTCTCTCTTACTATTCTGAGGCCAAAGGCTGACAGCTTCTGGCAATTAACATTCTTTTAATATTTTGAGGGCCAAAGCTGATGGCTTCTGGCAATTGACTCCTGCTGTTAGCAGCAGGGGATTAATAAAATAAATTTAGTTACTTTGGGCTCTTTACTCTTTTAACTCAGGGTAGGGTGGAGTCTACCTGCTGGCCAGGGAGAGCCTTAGAGTTCATTAACTCTTCATGAGCCAGAGAGAAAGGAAAAGAAAAGAAAGTCAGGCACACACACATGCACACTGGATGTAGGAGAAAAGGGATTCTTTGCCACTTTGTGTTCTTAGTTTTCATACTTTCTCAGACAAAAATTACCTCATAGCAATTATCAAGTAGAAGCATTACAGCAGGATAATCGGTTGCATGGTTTTCTAAACACATTTACATTCCATCAGTTCACAGTAAGTTTAAGGCAGTACTTCACATCATAGGTGGATACTGTATAAGGAGTTACAGCAGAATTATTTACATGTCTTTCCATTAAGTCTAGTACCTGACTAAACATCCCTTATCTATTCCAAACCTTTTCTAGTTCCATAAGTTCAGTATAAGTTTAAAGCTTTTATGTCCCTCGATTGTATGGTGGGTAGTCATAGCTAAATTTTGTCCTAAAGTCAGTTTGTCTGCATCTTTGACCAGTACTTTTGTGACTGCAATAATATGCAAGCAAGGTGGCCATCCGGCTGCCACTGGGTCTAATTTTTTTGACAGGTAAGCCACAGGCCAGTTTTCATGGCCTGAAAGTTTGAGTCAGGACTCCTTTCGCTATTTCTTTCTCTTCATCTACGTGTAAGTGAAATGGATTGGTGATATCTGGCAACCCCAAAGCAGGAACTGACAACAAGGCTTGTTTTATTTTTTTAAAAGTCCTTTGATGATCTTGAGTCTAAACAAAGCCCTTGGTTTCTCTGGTGGCTTCATATAAAGGTTTGGCTATTTCAGCGAAGCCTGAAATCTATAGTCTGCAAAAGCCGGCGGACCCCAGAAATTTTCTTACCTGTCGTGAACTCTGGGGGGTGGGGATGTTGAGAACTGTCTCTTTTCACGTAGTGGACAGCCACCGTTGGCCTTCCTTCAGGATATAGCTGAGACAGGTGACCTCAGTCTTGCAAAGCTGTGCTTTCCTGGCAGATGTCCGATACCCCATGTCCCCCAGAGCCTGTAGGAGATTCTGGGTCCCTTTCTGGCACCCCTCTTTCATTTCTATTGCAATCAAAAGGTCATCTACATACTATACCAGAGTTATGTCTGGGTTATTGACTCTGTACTCACCCAAGTCTTCATGTAGAGCTTCATCAAAGATAGTGGGTGAATTTTTGTAGCCTTGAGGCAGACAGGTCCATGTGAGTTGTCCAATAATGTCTCTCTCAGGATTGTGTCATTCAAAGGTAAAGTACTTTTGGCTTTTGGGGCCAGAGGTAAGCTGAAGAAAGCATCTTTCAGGTCTAGGACAGAATACCATTTCCTGTCTGGGGGCTGGGAGCTTAATAGAGTGTAAGGATTAGGCACTGTGGGGTGGGTGTATGTCCATCCCTCTGCGGTTGACCTCCCGCAGGTCCTGAACAGGACGGTAGTCATTTGACTTTGGCTTTTCATGGGCAACAATGGAGTGTTCTAGGCTGACTGGCATGGCCTAAGGACTCCCAAGGCCAGTAATTTCCAGATCTGTGGAGTAATCCCCTTCTGTGCCTCCTGTGACATAAGTTATTGGCAGACTCATACAGGATCTGTTCCTGGTTTGAGTTCTACAAACACAAGGGGTCGATGTTTTGTCAGCTCCATACCTCTGGTTTCTGCCCACGCCTGGGGAAACTTTGCCAGCCAAATCTCTAGATCCTGTTGGGGGGTTGCTTGTGACTCGTATAGTCTATATTCAGTCTCAGAGGTTAGGTCAAGTGTTAGCACTTGGCTTGGGTTACTGTTCTGATCCGTCAGCTGGATTTCCCCAGGATTAAAATGAATCTGAGCTCTCATCTTGGCTAGCAAGTCTCTCCCCAGTAAGGGGTAGGAGCATTCAGGAATGACAATGAACGAATGGGTTACTCTTTCCATTCTCAAACCTAGCGTCCTTTGAGTAGTCTATTAATATTGTTTGGTGCCAATAACCCCTTGGACCCAGGATTTTTTACTAGACAACAGTCCTTCAGCCTTCACAAGCACTGAATGTTGAGCTCTTGTATCTACCAGGAAATCTAAGGGCTTCCCCTCCACTCTAAGGGTTACCCTGGGCTCTGGGAGGGGATTTGAGCCCCGACTTCCTAATTAGTCTTCTTCCTCGGTGACCATGGTCTTGTTTGTGGGCTTTTTTCCCCGGGCATTTTTTGGCCCAATGTCCTTCTTCTTTACAATAGACACATTGATTTTTACCTAAGGCTGGCAGGCAACCTTCTCTAGATTTTGGCCAACGGCTTTCTCTGGGCTCTCTCTCTTTTGCAATGTTCCAGAGCTGCCACTTTCTCTCTTTCAGGTCTGGGTTACCATTGGCTACCAGGACCTTGGCCAGATCCCTGTTTAATATCTTTCCTGTTTTAATTTTTTTTTTTTTTTTAAATCTTTAGTTTCTGTTATGGAACACTTTCTCCGCAACCTCTACTAAATCTCTCAATGATTTTTCTCCTAGTCTTTCTAACTTCTGTAACTTTCTCTTAATGTCTGGTGCCGACTGATTTATAAATACCAGTGCCACTGTGTTGGAATTCTCCATGTCCTCGGGATTTAACTGTGTATAGCAATGGAAAGCATCCATGATCCTCTCGAGGAACTCTGCTGGACTCTCATTATCTCTCTGTCTCACATCATAAACCTTAGCCAGATTCGTGTGCTGTTTTCTAACTGCCCGGAGACCCGCCATTAGATACTGGAGATAAATCTGCATGGTCTCCCTTCCTTTACCTGTATTATAATCTCAAGCTGGTCTCCTAAGAGGGAATGTCCACTGGGTTCTGGGTTGGGGTGCCATTGGCCTCCAGGACGTTCTTCCAGGCCTCTAGGATGATGTCTTTTCTCTCCTCTGTTGTGAAAAGAATCCATAACAACTGTTGACAATCATCCCAAGTGGGCTGATGGGTAAAAGGATGGTATCTAAGAGACCAATGAGTTCTTTAGGGTTATCAGAAAATCTAGCATGTTCTCTTCTTCAATTGTAAAGATCAGCAGTAGAGAAGGGCCAATAATGGTGGGGTTGGTTTCTCTGCTCATCCACCAGCCCCGCTGTCCTCAGGGGTAAAATTGTGGAGTCTGCCTCTGGTTTTACAGCTTGGGGTGGCACTGCCACACACCTACTCTGAGTCCCTTGTGCAAGGGCCCCCTCCATCTTTGAAGATGACACTATTGGAACCTCTCATTGGGTAGGAGGGTGGGGATGGAGTCAGTGTGGAACCACCAGCTCTGCTAAGGGAATCCCTTGGAGTGGGAGCATGGGTGTAGGTCCTGCAAATGGGGGTGGAAGGGCCATTCCCAGAGGTGGATTTGTGAATGGAGGCATGGAGGCCAATGCATGTGCTGGTGGATATTTGTGTATGGGCTCTGCCGCTGGGAACGCCGGTCCTCCAGGCAGAACCTGCATAGGTGGAAGCATGTGTAGTTGTTCTGGTACGCATGAATAGGTTCCACAAACAGGGTTGCAGGCGCCCACGGTTGGAACCAATAGAGGAGGTATGTGTGCCAGTCCCCGAAATGAAGGGCAGGTATAGACTCAAGAGGTAAGAACTGAGGGGTAGGTTTAGGCCATGTCCCAACCGAGGCTGGGGTGATCATCTCAGTCAACGGTGGGAATATGCTTCTTCTAGAGTACTATCCTGAAATGGGATGAGGGGATTTTGGAGGTTTGGAGGCTTCCTGCTCTCGTTTTCATTTTTCTGCTACTAGGGCAGGCGTCATTACTGCAGGTGAAGAAGTGTTAGTTGGAGGCTGTAGAAGAAAAGACTTTATCCACAGAGGAGGATTGGTAACCAGATCTTCCCAAACCACAATATATGGGACCTGTTCCAGGTGCCCTTGTGCCTTCTGAAACACTTTGTCTTCTACCGCCAGCACCATAGGGAGATGAAAAGTTCCTTCCCGTGGCCACCCAACCCCAAAGGTGGGCCACTCTGAGTTGAAGTACATGTGCATCTTTTTCTTGTTTACATCGACCGAGAGATTGTGGGTTCTGGTCCTCACTTTTTAAAAATGAGCTAGAATGACGTTAAGTGGATGAGAAGGAAGGGTTCATGAGTCAACCTGTCCCATCTCATCAGTCACAGTCCAGTACAACATAAGACCAATCACTGCTAACAACACTATAGACAAACTCACACGCACTCGATAGCCATGTCAATACTGGAAACAAAGGTGTATCTAGACACTAGGGCTCACATATTTCTGCCTCAGGAAGTGGAAACAGGGTGGGTATGAAAGGAAGCTGTTTTGTGGTCTCTCCTCAACCATGAATTCCTGATGGACAAGTACCTCATCTGCTGGGAACCTTTCTTCCCAGTCTACCGGATGGGCATGTACCTCAACTGCTTGGGCAGGTACCTCTGCCCTGAATCTGGGGTCCTCTTGACCCCTGCAGCTGTGATACTCCAGCGCTTTGATCACCTTTTGCTGCAACACAGTTATCTTAAGGCCTTTTCCGATGCCAAAATATGGCCAGAGAGAACAGACACAGACAATACAGAAATACTGTCAAGCACTCACTGCACTCACTCACTGGCAGTAGGCTCTTAGGATTGCAGATTCTAGAGATCTATTGAGGAATCCTGGACAGGATGAGCCCCTAAATGTTATGCCCAGATCTTGAGATCTCCAAGAGATCTCAAAGAATTGCCATATCCTCTGTAGAGAAACATAAGAGCCTTTTATTTCAAACCCTGGTTTGGACCACAAATTGCACAAAGTTGCGGGCCCCATGTCTTGGGGTGTAGGGAATATATACAAACAGTTTACATGGCGGAGAGAAGCAGCAGATAAGGGAAGCTATAATGTTTTTACAAACCGGTCACAGCTGCCTGGGAACGCTTAATTGGCATGATTTCTCTCTAAGGATGCATGGTTTTTGCTTTTCCCAAGGCAGTAAGCCACCTGTGTTGGGGAGTGTTTGGCCATCCATCAGAGAGGGTGCCAGCTCCAGGCAGCATGGAGGCTGAATGCTGTATTTGTTTATCTGTTCTTAGACTGATATCGTCTTTCCCAGAATGGGGTTCATACTTAGGGAGTTGCTATTGGCATGAGAATTTGTGGGTCTTTGGTGCCAGCTGTGTCTTTTGGGAAAGTTAGGTGGTGGAAAGAAATGGGGAGGGAAGCTTCTGTGTGGGCGGGGCTGAGGGAGAAGTGCTAAGGCAAGCACCAGCCGCTCAGCCTTTGGGGAAGTACTGAGGCCCATGCTAGCCGCTCAGCTTGGCTTCTTCAATACAATGTCTTTGTTTACAATTTCCAACTAAGCACAGCACTATTAATGGCCTAAAACAGGAAGGGGAAAATGTAGTAAAAATCTGGTTTCTTTAAAATACAGAAACATTATAAGAAAATACTTTTGTTTAATCCCAAGTGTGGGAAATAGGGCTGCTTCAGATTGTCCACAGCATCTGACTATGATTTGCTTTGTGCTCCAGCAGAGGGAAGTTTTTGCCATCTGCAGATACTTTTGTCATTATGTGATGTTTGGACTACTGGGAACTCTTCAGATAAATATAAATTATATATATATATGTGAACCTGAGAGGTGAGGTTGCCATTGGTTGTTGTTGGTCATTGTGGTTGGGTTCATGGTTGCTTGCTGTTGGCTGTAGTTGCTTAAGTAGTCTTGCCCCAATAAGAATCAACAATAAGAAGAAATTAGATATTCTGACAAAAAAGGTGAACCTTTCCTCAAAAACTCCATGCCTTTAATAAGCAAGAATTAGTCTAATGAAAACATCACCCCTCTCCCTTCTGTTGGCATCTAGTCTAGGCTCTGCTCCACAGTTACCTAGCAACAGGTGTTTGCCCCCTCCTCTCTCTCTTGCTCTCACTCTGTCCTCTTGCTCCTGTTCCCCCTCAATCAAGTCCCCTCCCTGCTCTCTCTCCCGGTGCTCATGGCTGGCCTCTATTCCTCTACTCTCTCTCTCTCTCCCTTTTTTGTCTTCTCTCTCTCTCTGCCTTTCTCTGTCACTACTACCTCAACTCCCCTCCACATGCCCTGAATAAACTCTATTCTATATTATACTGTTGTGTGGCTGGTCTCTCAGGGGCCTGCAGAGGCACCCCCTTCCCCCATACCTGACTATACCTCCACAAACCTATTCCTTCTCTTCTCATCTTTTTATAAAACAACATTTGGTGCCATAACCCAGATTTAGAAACTCAAAGATTCACATCCACTGCCACATGGAGAGCCATTGCTCTCTAGACCTACCCCTAGAAACTTCAGAGAACTAGTAAGCTCCCTCCCCTCACTGGTCAGCATAAGTGTCCTCCTGGTCCAGCATTCTTTTTTTTTTTTTTTTTTTTTTTTTTTTTTTTTTTTTTGGTATTTCGAGACAGGGTTTCTCTGTGTAGCCCAGGCTGGCCTGGAACTCACTCTGTAGACCAGGCTGGCCTCGAACTCAGAAATCCGCCTGCCTCTGCCTCCCAAGTGCTGGGATTAAAGGCGTGCGCCACCACCGCCCGGCCTGGTCCAGCATTCTTAAGCTTGGAGCTACACCTGTGCTGCCCTTGAGGAGGAGACATTCAGTCTTTATGACTGATGTTTTCACTGACCCTGGTTCTAGGACCTCTAACTCTTGGGTGATTCTCTCCCCTAGAAAGTGATTTTCATGACCCTTCCTCTTAGAGACATAGAACAAACTCCTAAGCTTACATGGGCTGCTTTTTTCTATGAGTCCAGGACTCACCAGGCCTCTAGTCCCTTTGATTACCCAATATGTCTAGACTGGCTGCACATTCTCATTAGTTGTTAAATTTTGTTCTCCGGACACCAGTAGGAACATTTTTTAATAACTTCCACACCCAACAGGTTGGTCTTTACTGCCTTGTTCCTATTTATGGGGTATTTCTAGATCTAATTCACAGTACCCAGCAAACAATATCTCTATATGGCCACTTAACTGGCACTTTAAAAACAACTCTCTAGCTAGTGATCCGTAGACTTCCCTCTCCTCCTTCATTCTCTTGCTCTTCCGCTTGTAGCCCCTTGCTCTAAGCAGGTCTCCTGCCACCCCCCTTGTGCTTCTGCCCCTGTCCGGCTGTCCAGCTCTGCTGCTGCTGCGGTAAATGCATTTTTCGCCTTGTTCGGCTTGCTTATGTTGGCGCTGCAGACAGAGCCCTGTGCTGCCACTGCCACTGTTTGCCTGTTGCCACCATTGTCTCATGGGATAGCAAGGGTACGGGGCGGGTGTGTGTGTGTGTGTTTAACTTCTCCCTTGGGTGTGCATGGTCTACTGTGGCTCCTCAGGGTCTGCTGCTTCAGGCTTTGCGTCTCCTGCCTCCGGCCACAGGGTGGGCACCTCTGGTGCCTCAGTCGCACACATGTGTGGGCCTATATTCTGCTCTGTGAACCGGCCTAGATTGAAAACGGAGCAAATCAAAACTCTCGTGCTGATCAGGAGTGGGATTGCGCCTGCGAATAGCTATCTACTGTCTTTACATTATTGACAGCAATGCCAATCCCTAGAGCCTCTCCCTAGCTCCTCTGTCTGATGCTCTCCATTTCATTCTCAGTTTTTTCCCTGAGGATCAGCGCTGCTTGCCCAGAGTCTGCAGCCCAGAGCTGGGGCTGCTTGGTTTTCCCCCATGCCAGGCCAATTCTCATGGCCTGAGCACCTGCCCGCTCAGTACCGGTGCTAGCCTGAACCTGCCTGGACATACTCGCTTTCTGTTCCCACGTCAAGATCTCATGCCACTGCTGTCAGCACTCTGATTTTTTTATATTCTTGGTCTACATCAACTCTAAGCCAAGTCTACACTAGACAAAACTCTTCCATTTGTCTCTTTGTGTGTGTATCTCTTCTTGTGTTTTAATCTACTGATACAATCTGTCAAAGTCAATTAACAAGATAAGGTTTTTGTCTATCCTGCCTTGGTATATAATGATTTTTTTAAACAATGTAAGGTTGAAGATCATTACCTTTTAAAAATATATGTTTACCCTTATTTTTTTGCTACTGCCATTAAGTTATAGTGTACTCTATTTGCTAGTATATTCTCAAACAAGTAATTAAGCATACTCAGGTTGTCTAACTCAGATATGCTCAATAGATACTGCTGTCAATCTTGTCAGAAATATGCTAAATGTATTAATATTTAAGCTCATGATAAAGACTCCCACAGCCTGACAGTTACCCGCTAAGTTCTCCAAGAAAATATGGACACAATGACAAGCGTCTACCTGGATTGTGGTGTGATAAACACCGTCATTGCCTTGCCTGCTGCTAGGGCTTGGTCTACACTGTGGACAGCTAGAAAACAGACCTAGCACCTTACCCCTAAGGTAATCCACCACTGTTTGCTCATTGATAAATTCATTAACTAGCTAAGTGTAGCAGGATGGTTTTCTGCTGCTGCTACATTGTTTGCAGAGGAGCTAATGTTGGAGGAAGGAAGAGAGAGAAGGAGAGGAAGGGGAGGTGACTAAGGTAGGAAGGGAGGAGAGAAGATGGCTGGAGACGTCCTCGTGTCTTTAGCAGCCTCAGGTAGTTATTCATATCAAGGTTAGTTAATTGGGTTAACAATTCTAATTGTGTGGGCATCTTGTTAATTGAGCATTACCAAATATATATACCAATTGGATAGCCAGTAAGTATTAAGAGCCTTCATTCTACTGGGTACTGCGGAATGGTGGGTATTATCTGGGCTCAGCCAAGCAATGTGGTCAGAGTGGTGAATTGGCTGATCTAGCCACCAAGATGGCGTCTTGTGGGTGCCAGGGCCAGTACTTCTGGCCAGCCTGAGCTGCGGTCTGAGCCGAGCAGTGGCGGAAGCATGCTGCCACTCTTGGAGTCAGGACTTGTCTAGTAGGGAAAGTGGCAGCTGCTTAAGAACAAGCCAGATCAGGTGCCGCCGTTTTAAATTATTTACTGTTACAGCTAAGACTGCCAGATTCTTTTTTACCGACTTTATGATGAATGTTACACAGGATCAGATGTAAGCTTTCATAGATATAACCTGCTACTTTCTTACCTAAACTCAGTTTCCAGTGACTAAATGCTTCATACTTCCTCTTCTTGCTATGCCACTGCCCTAACACTATACGGTAGAGTTCTTAACTCTAATAACCTAATAAAACATCCCACTATTTGATCCAACTGTATAATCACAAATTCAAATCTTACATTTTCTTTGATTTTCTTTTAACTAAATTTAAAGTGTCTCTCAATGCTGAATCTACATTATCAGCTATTATGCTCAAATATAAGTTTTCCTTGGTTATCTTTTAACTATAGACAAGGTGTTTCTCTTGCTAAACTATATGATCCAACTGTATAATGACAAGCTCAAATATAAGTTTCCTTTGATTGCCTTTAAGATAAACTTAAAGTGTTGCTTGTGCTAAATTTACACTATAAGCTATCATACTCAAATATAAGTTTCCTTTGCCTTTTAACTATAGACTTGAGGTATTTCTCCTGCTAAACTATATGATCAACTATGTTCACAAGGTCAAGGTTTTAAATTACTTTTGTCTCTCAAATATAAACTTAAAGTTGTTTCTCAATTTGCTTAATATACATATACATATACATATACATATACATATACATATACATATACATAATCAGTTTCCTAGACGGAAGGAAAAAGCTCTTCTTGCTCCTTCTATTCCAAAAAAGGTTTTTGTCTTCCCTAAGCTCATCTTAAAGACTGTTCACATTGTTCACAAATCTATCTCTTTTGTAAATTTATAAACTACAGGAAACTCACTCAGATGAACCTCCTGTGGACCAAACAGATTCCATCCAGATAAGTACACTTGCCAGATAATAGCCTAAGTGCTCACTTGCTCCCTATTCCCAAGGGTGGGATTCCTCTCCTGTGCCCTGGGATTGGGACTCACCTCATCAAAACCCACCAAGACCTAAGGCTTTCAAATACACACCGAAGAAAAAAATTTTTTTCTCCCAAATGTACTTAACCTTATTCTCTACCTTCAATGTGTGTGTTTCAGCATTTGGTCAAGTCCAGGCATTTACTACATCCAGGACAGCTCGAGAGAAGAAACCCCCAGATGCTCCAATCTTCTCTCACAGACACAGATGCTTCTACTGGATGTGCTCCTTCCTATCTACCCACAGATGGCTCCACAGACCCTGGACAGCAAGGAAACAGCCAACATCTCTATAACCATTTTCTTATATTTTCCAAAGACATATCACCCCAAAGTCAGCAGGAAGTAGCTAAAGATTACAACAACCCTATTTCTGTTCCACCGTCACCCCATTCTAAATTTTTCCTTTTTTAATTAAACCAAAACTGGGGAATGCTGGCATTTAGTCTAACTCCATCCCACAGTTACCTGGCAATAGTCAGGTATGCCTGACTCACTATAAAAGGGGCTGCTCACCTCCTCTCTCTCTCTCTCTCTCTCTCTCTCTCTCTCTCTCTCTCTCTCTCTCTCTCTCTCCCCTTCTCTCTCTCTCTCTTTCTCTCTTGCTTTGTCCTCCTTTGTCTCCAGGAACTGAGTTTGCATGAGTCACTGGTGCTGTCAGTGCTGTCCCTATGTGGGCACTCAGGACTCTTTTATCTACTACATGTAACTCTTTGAAGATGTTTCAGGGGACTGTGTGTTGTTGTTGTTCTTCTTAAATTTTTTGTTGCCATGTATGATGCCTTTGGAGGCCAGAAGAGGACATTAGGATATCGTACTTGGAGTTACAAATGGGTTGTGAGCTGTCTTTTGTGTGCTAGGATTAGTCTCCAGTTCCTGTAGAAGAGAAGCCAGTGTTCTGAATTGATAACCCATATACTCAGCCCTTGTCTCCCTCCCTCCCTCCCTCCTTCCCTCCCTCCCTCCCTTCCTTTGCTTCATTTCTTTTGGCTTCCTTCCTATTTCCTTTTTTTTTGTTTACTAAGGTAAATGCTATATCTTCAAAGTGCTGAATATACATATAAAATATGTACATAATATGGGATGGCTAAGTTAAGTGAATTGATTGATATGTATATTACTTCATACCAAAATGATACAGTTTATATTTCTGTGTGCAAAATCAAATCAACTCCTTCTATAGCTAGGTGTAGTGGTGCATCATGTAATCCCAGCTGCCCAGGATCTACCTGAGGCAGAAAGATTACAAGTTCCCAGTAAGCCAGGAATGCAGAGTGAGTTCAAGTTTAGCCTGAGCAATTTAGGGAACCTTGTTCTCCAAATACCAAGGAATCAGAGGACTGGACACATAGTTCACAAGCAGAGCCCTTGCCCTGCATATTCACAGCTCTAGGTTCAACCCCCAGAATACAAACATGAGTCTAACTTAATAGCTTTTTTTGGTTGTGAGCCTAGCCTTTAACGGCTGAGCCATCTCTCCAGCCCACTTAATAGCTTTCAAAAGGAGAACACACTATTGTTTGCACTCTGTTCTGCAAAGGCTTCTCTTACACAGCACACTATAGCTGCCTGCAGCCACAGATGAACTGAGTTCTCCTGAAAGGAGGGCTGGAAATGAAAAAAGGGACAGAGAGGCGAGAGAAGCATGAAGACAAGACAAAGTTTTCTGATCAAGGCTAGAAGTTTAATATTCAGCTCTTCTAATTTAAAGAGAAAGCCCCACCGAACCCATTCTTGTTTCAGCCAGAGATAGGTGGGGGATGTCTCAAGGCAAGCTCAGCGGGCAGTCTATTCTTCTAAGTTCCTGTAGCAGGTTGTATGTGCAGCCAAGGTGGGTAACTACACCTAGGTCTTTTATGGTAAACAAGGTCTTTCTGGCCTGCTCAAGGCTGGGTGGAGGGCACAGCACATATTTTATAGTCCTTCAGTAACAGCTCCAACAAGCAAGCCCACTTCCTGCTCACTGCTATTCTAACTTCTACTTGTATAAAATCAGATTCTTTAGATTCCTTATATAAGTGATTTCACACAGGGTTAGCCTGTTGTCTGTGCCTGGCTTAGTTTTCATAAATATCCCGTCATTCAGGTCCATCCATGTGTGTGGGACGTAAAGCCATGCCAGGAAGTTTGGTAAAGTGGAGCAGGTTGAGACCTGGAAACTCAGTGGGAACACACCTGAGACTTAGGCGACTCCCTGCTCCATGCCAGACTCCTGGCCTGGAAGCCATGCTCCTCACATAAAAGAAATGTGTCCTATGGTCACATAGGCCCAAAACAGAGTCCTCCATGCTAATGAGGTACCTAGAGGCCCAGAGGGCTTAGCCAATAAAGTTTCCTTCCCAGACATTCCTCCCTGCAAAAGGTATTTAATCTCAGATCTACCCTGAGAAGTGGGTATGGCACAGTATGTATCCATTTTCCACCATGAACAGCCTGTCTCTTCCAACAGGGTGGTGAACAGGGACCAGGGGACCACCTGAAAGATAGAATGGGGAACAAGGGTACGCAAAGAACCACGACTTGTCTAGAGTCTGATCAAACCACAATTTTAATTCTTTCACACAGGGGTTATATACACATAGAGGCAGGATGTGGGGAGGGGGATGATGCAGGGTGGAACAAATCACTATGACTCTGTCTATGATTCATTTGTTCTTATCTAAGCTGGTACTTTCCACCAAGGCTACCTATCTACAAGATTTATGATTACTTGTTTTTATCTAGGTTGGTAGTTTTTCAACAAGGCTACCTGTCTACAAGATCTATAGCTATCTGTCCTAGGGTTAGTGTTTTCCCACAGAGACCAAGACTTTGTGTTAGTAGGCTGACTTAGGCCTATGACTGATTTAGGCCTTCAATGTATAAGCAACGTTGCTCCCAACATCTCCTCCCTTCTCTCAGTATAGAGGGACCATGGCAATTCTAATCTTGCAAAGGCAGGGATAGAGGCCTGACCTCCAGTAATTAGAGGGGACCTTGTAATGGATCTGGTTCTCCTGTCATTGTCCAGTGAGGCATGGGGGCCAACCCATCCCGATGTCTTTTTTCTGGAGAGGGGATACCTTGGACATCAACCCCTATGCAGTCAGGCTTGTCCCTCAGGGAACCCAGAAAGGTATTTTTAATTTGTATTTATATTCCCTTGCAGTGGTTAGCCTTTCAGCCTAAGCAAGAATTTAGATCACCAGTCAGAGGGGGTTCTGGGTGGTCCCTCTATATTGGGCTAGGGGCAGAAATCCCCTCTTTTAGGTTGAGTTGGAGATGAGTTTTGGGAACACCCTGAATAGAGCAACAACCTCGTCTTGAGTCTTGTGGTCCTCCATAGCTAACTTATGATAATGTATCTGAATAGGTTTTGCTGCCAAATTATCTATCTGTTGTTTCACAAAGTTAGTCAGCCTATTTAAGACCCAGGAACCAAAAGAAATCAGCAAAAATAACCCAAAATGGAAGGAAGTAGGGTTGACAGCCATGGAGAGGTTGAAAATCAATTCTTGTACCAGCTCTCCTCCCCCCTTCTCTCTCTCTCTCTCTCTCTCTCTCTCTCTCTCTCTCTCTCTCTCTCTCTCTCTCTGTCTGTCTTTTCTCAAGGCCTTCTCTGAGCTTTTTCATGCTTTCTTTAACCACCCCTGTCTTATCTATGTAAAAGCAACATTTTTCTTAAAGAGCTGCACATAGTCCTCCCTGTTGTAAAAAGAGTAAACCAAGCCCTCTGCAATTCTGGAGGATGACTTCAGCTAAGGAGGAGAGAGAATCTGAGAGGTTGTCTATGCCTTGTTAAAGATGCTGGACATCTCTGTCAATGGTGACACTGAGTTCTTGATTCCTAGATTTGGAGAGGCAATATGAGGAAACACCAGTCTCCACGCCTATGACATCAAGGCCTAGGAGGATTATGATGGTCATAGCAGATAGGGGCTCTCTTTGCTGGTGAACAAGTGAAGGAGAGGAATCAGTGGACTTTCCCCATAAATGAAAGAACTCTTCTGCAGAGTAATGAACCAATTGAGGGGTCAACTGTACAAGAATGCAAAAATCAGAATTCTTAGCCAAAAAGGTTCAGGCTGAAAGGCAGGGTGTGAGACCATCAAGGCAAACCCACCAAGTATCATTTGGTGGAACTAAATACTGGCTTCTAATACCAGGTATAAGGGTAACATTACAAAGGTGGGCATACTGTGGAGGGGGTGTATTAAGAGTCACACAGAGGCCCAGTCCCAAGACCTGAGAGAGGGACAAACCATTCCACTCTCCGGGTTGCCAGCGGCAATGATTGGAGTTATTTGTAGGTGTGAAACTGCCGGAACAGTGATGCCTTCATAGAAAGGTGGTTGAGAATGGTAACACAGCCAGCAGTCATCAACAAGATCAGGGGAATTGGCATTAAGTGTCAGGAAGGTCTGATTCACTAAGGTAAGAACAAGATTCTCTGTCTGAGGATAGAGGGGAGTATCAGCTTTGGGAGCAGGGGAAGTTACTGAAGTGAATATATGAGCAGTTTTTGTAGGAGATGGAAGGTCAGGTTTTTTAGGTGGCTGTGCCTGGGGAACTAGAACCAGGTTGGGGTCAATAGGGACTGGCGATTTTACATGAACTGGTTTTTTGAGGAGCTTAATGGTAAAGGTGAAGCCAGCATCTGTGCCTGATTGATAAAAGCGGAGACCCCATGAGAATCCCTGCATCCAGTCTTGGGACTTGGCATGGTCTGTAAATGTAATGGACAAGGGGAGGCACCAACCCAAGGTGACAAGGTTGGAACCTTTACAAAGAGGATTGCCATCTATAAGGCTTTGAGGGTGTGAAAAATTTCGTGAGACAGTACTATAATCCCGGGAGGACGTAGGATTCCAATAAACCATCCCCAAGGTCTCACAACTCCAACTGCACAATAAAAATCAGCTTTGCCACTGTACTTATGAAGGACAGAGCGGCCAAGATGGAGCCCTGGGAAAACATAAAAATCTATATTTTGAAGTAAGATTTGGCTGACAGAATTATCACAGCAGGGCCAAATGGCCATGGAGCCGAAACCCAAACATGTTGAGGAGTAATAATCTGAGTATTGGGTGCATTATCCTCTGGGGCACTGTATAGGTCTAGCTGGTGTTGAAGACCCCAAGGGGCGGCCTCTCCCTGTGCCAGTTTACAAAGATCGGAGTAAGGTATGTTGGCCACAGTGCTAGTGGAAGTTTTGGAAGCGGCCCAGACAATATCATCCCTTTCTGAGAGGACTATCCAAGTATAATTCCAAGGGATGTGTCTATTAGGGGCCTTAGGCAGAGGTAGTTGAACATTGATGATCATTCTGATCAACCACAGGACCACGAACATTGTTGCCTGGAGCAGCATCTGGAAAAGAACTGAGATCTGTCTCAGGAGGAGACCGTTGCTCCATTCTGGACACAGGTGGGTTAACAGTTTTCACAAGCCTATCTGGTAGCCATTTGGGCCAGCATCCTCTTTGTCATATATGCGGGCAGACCCTCATCCCCAGATAAGGACAGGATCTGGTCCTTTCCATTGTCCAGTAAGGGATCCTTCCAACGCACTAATGCGTGAGAATCCTGTGATTTAGGATGCCACAAGTGGTCAGCTGCTGACCTGCCTTCATTGTCCAGTGACAAGAAGTTGAGAACAAAGAGAGCATGATTGAGCCTGTTTCGAGGTGTCAAGGGAGAGTAAGCATCTGTAACTTCTTCAGTCAGGCGCTGAAGCATATTTTTCAAAGTCTGATAGGCTCTTTCTACAATGCCTTGGCCTTGGGGATTATAGGGAATACCTGTAACATGTTTGATGTCAAACTGGGAACAAAACTATTGGAACTTAGTTCCTGTATAACCGGGGCCATTGTCTGTTTTAATAATCCGTGGCTTTCGCATGACAGCCATGCACTGTAAGGTATGTGATATCACATCACACGATGCTTCTCCAGAAAGGGGAGATGCGTGCATAAAGCCACTATAGGTATCAACTGTAACATGCACATATTTTAGCTTTCCAAAAGAAGGAAAATTAGTAACATGCATCTGCCATTGTTCACTAGGGATGAGTCCCCTAGTGTTAACTCCCAACAGGGGACCTGGAAGTAAAGTGGCACGTCCACCACAGGACTTAACAATTTCTCTTGCTTGGTCTCTAGAAATCTTAAACATCTGGTGCAAGGTAGAAGCATTTAAATGATGTAAAGCATGAGCCCGTTTTGCCAAATCTATGGATTCAAGTAGGGTGGGGAATGCTGCAGGAGGGGCCTCATCAGCCCCGGCATTTCCGTGTGATAGAGGACCACCGAGGCCAGAATGGGCTCTAAACTGTCCTACAAAAAAATGCACTGTCCTATTAATGATTGAGGATTGAATTTCCACAAATTATTTGGGAGCAGTAGAAGCAGCTTAATATATGGGACTGTCTCTAAAACAGGAATAGACTGGGCCACATAGGCACGATCAGTATACAAATTAAGTGGAGTCATTGGTAACATTTTAAAAACCTGGAGGACTGCAAACAACTCCACCAGCTGGGCAGAGGTATATGGGGACTGTACTGAAATAACATGATCTTGTAAAACATAGGCAGCTTTGCCTGTTGAGGAAACATCTGTAAATACCAAGGTGCCCTCAAGGAGTGGAGTCTTGGAGGTGACTTTGGGGAAAGTCAACGATATATGGTTTTCATTTAGATAATGATTATCTATGGTGCCTGCAAAGGAGGCGCAGACTGTGGCCCAATCATCATTAGATTGAAGAAGCCAGCCCACTTGATCTGATGTGTAAGGAACAATAATAACATCAGGATCCTTACCAAAATATTGTCTGGACATTTTTCTTCCTTTAACAATTAGGGTGGCAGAAAAGGAATAATAAGTTGTTCCCAGCACTTGGGAGGCAGAGGCAGGTGGATTTCTGAGTTCGAGGCCAGCCTGGTCTACAGAGTGAGTTCCAGGACAGACCAGGCTACACAGAGAAACCCCTGTCTCGAAAAACCGAAAAAAAAAAGAAAAAAAAAAAGGTTGCTAAAACCTTGCTTGGACTTGAAGGGAGATATACCCATGTAGGCAGCCGTGGTTACGATATCACCTGGGACAGTTGCAAAGTCTTATGACTAGCACCTGACGATGTAGGCAGCTGGCTTCCAGCGTGGCCAGCTCAGCTAAACTGATAAACAAGTCCTTTGAGCATGTGTTGGCCTCGTGCCCCTCCCGAGCGGGCTTATGCTAATAAGGTATTGGCAGCTTAACCTATCCTGAGAGAAACACGTCACCCAGCCCGCCTTGGGCAGTTATATAAGCAGCTCATTTCTGCTGCTGAGGGTCCCCGGCCATAAGTCCCCATCCCCTTTCCCGTTCCCATCCATAAGTCAAGAGTCGTTCCTGGAATAAAGCCGACTGAGAAGGATCCAACTGTGTCGTGTCTTACTTGCTGGTCAAAGCAGACGCGACATATGGTGGCCCGTCCGGGGACCTGAGGACTTCGCCTTCGTGGATTCAGGACTCAGCAGCTAGGAACGGCGGTACAGGTATATTTATTGCAGTAGAAAGTGCCCGGTGAGTAGGGCTGTCACAAGGTCTGCAGTAAAGCGGAGCCATAAGGTCCGTGGTCATAGGTCCGTGGTAAAGTGGCAATTGAATCACGAGAGACCTTAGAAGTATTATGTTTGTGTTTGTTGTAGACCAGGTGTGGGTTGGTCTGGGTGTCGTAATTATGTTTTTTCTGGTGTAAAGTCTTTGTTTCTGTTTAAATTGTCATCGTCCAGGGCATAAGTGTAAAAAAGACAAAGGACGAAAAAGGGCCTCCAACATTTATCCTAGCATAAACGATTTAGAGACAGAGAGTTCCTCCAGCTCCAATAGCTCAGATGAGGAGGAAGAAGGGAACTTAGACAAGATAGCGGAAGAAGAAAATTTAGAAAAGATGGAGGAGGATCTAGAGAATCTATCAGTTGAAAGGGAGTCTGTGATCCTCTCTAGGAAGAGGAAAGGCAAACATGGGCGGAGAAGCTTAAACCCCCTGTTTGGGAGACGCCCATGGCTCCGCCCCTAGGCCTGCCTCCATATCCGGAGGTTCCTCGGCCAGTCCACCCCCAGGGACTCCAGGACTCAATCGTTCTGCCCTGAGACTTGGAAGGAAGCTCGTATGGCCTTCCCAGTTTTTGAAGATCTGAATCAACAAAGATATCATGAACCCTTGGATATCAAGATGTTAAAAAATCTAGCAGAATCAGTCAGGACTTACGGCATTAATGCTTCCTACACGCAATCCTTGATAGAAAGGATAGCGACACAGGCCATGACACCATCTGATTGGATAAGTACTGTGAAAGCCTGCTTAACTATGGGGCAATATCTTGATTGGAAATCTATTTACAGTGATTATGCTCAAGGGCAGGCTCGAGCCAATGCCGCCGCAGGACAGCCCTTATGGAACCTGGATATGTTTCTAGGTCAGGGACAATGGGCAGGTAACCAGACAGCATACCCGCCAGCGGTGTACGGTCAAATTAATGCCATGGCTGTTAGAGCCTGGAAGGCTCTACCCAATAGGGGAGAAGTTTCTGGCAATTTAACAAAAATCCTCCAGGGTCCTACTGAGCCTTTCTCCGACTACGTGGCTCGCATGATGGAAGCCGCAGGGAGAATTTTTGGCGATCCTGATACAGCCATGCCATTGATAGAGCAATTGGTGTTTGAACAGTGCACCAAAGAGTGCAGGATGGCCATCACCCCCTGGAAAGCAAAGGGCTTGCAGGCTTGGATGAAGGCTTGTAGGGAGATTGGTGGTCCATTGTCCAACTCTGGCTTGGCAGCTGCAGTTATGCAGTTGTCTAAGGGTAAAGGCAGGACCCCTGCTGCAGGGGCTTGCTTCAACTGCAGCCGCCAGGGACACTTTAGGAGTCAGTGCCCCCAAAGAGACAGGGAAAAACAAGGGAATACCCCTCATCCGAGGCCGCCAGGAATATGCCCAAAATGTCACAAGGGTAATCATTGGGCCAGTGAATGCAGATCGACAAGGAACCCTGGGGGCCAAACACTGCCTTCTGGTTATGGTGGTACGCAGTCAAAAAACGTGCAGCGGGGCCCATGCTTCCAGGGCCCTCAAATATATGGAGCAGTAGAGGGGCAGAGTCAGCCCAACCTACACCGCCTGAGCCTTGGAGAGCCACTCGGGTTCAGCAGGGTTGGAGCCTCGGAGAGCCACTCCGGGTTCAGCAGGGTTGGACCTGCGCTGCACCACCAGACTCATATTAACGCCCCAAATGGGTGTGCAACCTCTTGAGACTGACTTCCAGGGCCCACTGCCTCCTGACACAGTGGGTCTACTGATAGGACGCTTCTTTTCCACCCTAAAAGGTCTCATGGTACATCCTGGTGTTATAGATGCCGATTTTGAGGGCGCAGTTAAGATCCTTGCCTCCTCTCCGCAGGGTATCGTGGCCATTTCACCAGGAGACAGAATTGCTCAAATAATAATGCTACCCAGTTTACATAATGTATTCCCCAGTAAAAATGTAATAAGGGGAATAAAGGCCTTGGATCCTCCGGGACTGAAGCCGCCTTCTTATCTTTAGATTTGGACCAAAGACCTATAATAGAATTGGAAATTAATGGCAGAAAAATATTGGGCCTATTAGACACAGGAGCTGACCGTAGCATTATAGCCCAAAGAGACTGGCCTAAAAACTGGCCCATTCAAGCATCAACCCAAACCCTACAAGGGCTCGGGTATGCAAAATCGCCCAATTTAAGCGCGGGCACATTATCTTGGAAAGACAAGGAAGGAAATGAAGGCACCTTCCAACCTTTTGTGTTATCTTTACCTATTAGCCTTTGGGGCAGAGACCTGTTAAAAGCCATGAAATTGAGATTGACAAACACACATTATTCCACAGAGGCAACGAACATGATGACAGACATGGGATGGCATCCATCTCATGGCATTGGAAAACATCTCCAAGAGAGAAGGGAACCAGTGCAACTGCAGTCTAAAGGGCTGCGCATGGGACTGGGTTTTTCCTAGTGGCCACTGGACCTAGTATACCCATTATCTGGAAGACTGAGGAGCCAGTGTGGGTTCCCCAGTGGCCTCTTTCCTCAGAAAAGTTGCGAGCCACTAGACAACTAATCAAAGAACAATTAGAGTTGGGACATATTAAACCTTCTATCTCTCCCTGGAACACTCCCATATTTGTTATAAAAAAGAAATCAGGGAATTGGAGGCTGCTACATGACCTGCGAGCCATAAACCGTCAGATGCAGGTCATGGGGCCGGTTCAAAGAGGATTGCCTCTACTATCTACTCTACCTCGTGATTGGCCTATTATTGTCATTGACATTAAAGATTGTTTCTTTTCTATTCCACTTTGTGAAAAGGACAGTGAGAGATTTGCTTTTACAGTTCCCTCCATTAACCATGAGGAACCTGACCAGCGTTACCAGTGGGCAGTACTGCCTCAAGGCATGGCCAATAGCCCCACCATGTGTCAATTATACGTGGCAGAGGCCTTAGCCCCTGTCAGGGAAAAATTTCCCCAGGTTCATTGTCTTCATTACATGGATGACATTTTAATAGCAGCAAAAACTGAACCTTTGTTGGACCGTGTCTATGCAGAGTTGATCAAGCATTTAGACAAAAGACAGCTGATAATAGCTCCAGAAAAGGTTCAGCGAAGCAAGGTAATGAAATACCTTGGGGCAAAAATAAGTATCAAGGACATATTACCTCAAAAATTCGAATTACGTAAGAACAACCTTACAACCCTAAATGATTTTCAAAAATTGCTGGGGGACATTAATTGGATACGTCCTTATCTACATCTGTCTAACCAGGAATTAAAACCTTTGTATGAGATACTGACGGGTGATTCAGCTCTTGACTCGCCCCGTCTCCTGACTCCAGAAGGCAGAGCTGCACTTGAGAAGGTAGAAAAGAGCTTGAAGGGAGCCTTCCTAGGAAGACTAAAACCAGAGCTACCCATAATCCTATGTGTCCTCGCCACACATAATCAACCTACAGGGGTTTTGTGGCAGGATGAGCCACTCTTGTGGGTCCACCCAAAAATATCTCCAAGCAAATCCATTGAACATTATCCCACCACAGTAGCTCATCTGGCCCAGGAGGGCATTCGCCTATGTGTGCAGCACTTTGGACAAATGCCTGATACACTCATAACACCCTACTCTGCTTACCAGATGAAGGTCTTATATGGTACAATAGATGACTGGGCCATTTTGACCTGTAGTTTTGATGGCATTATAGATAATCATTACCCCAAACATCCTTTATAATCCTTTTTCAAGGAGCATCCTGTGGTTTTTCCTTCTGTCACCTCTCATAGTCCCTTGAAAAATGTACCTAATATTTTCACTGATGGCTCCAAAAAATGGCTGTGGAGCATACCTAGTGGGGAACTCTCAGCCTGTACTGTGCCAATTCCAGCCTGGTTCACCTCAGGTTGTTGAGTTGCGGATAGCTCTGGAAGTTTTCAGAGCCTGTCATTTTGCTTTTAACTTACTCTCCGATTCTGCATGCGTAGTGAACAGTGTCAGAGTCCTAGAGGTCACAGGACCCATCAGATCCAGTAGCATAGTGTGCGCCCTCTTTAAAGATTTACAAAACGTAATTAGACAGCGCACCAACAAATTCTTTATCCAGCACATTAGAGCTCACACAGGATTACCAGGACCTTGAGCGCTGGAAATGACACGGTAGACCTATGGGCTAAGAAGGAATGCATCTTCCTGAGCACTGCTTGGGATCGTGCAACACAGTTCCATCAGTTGTTTCATGTAAATTCTAAGACATTGCAGCAGAGATTCAATCTGCTGCGGGCTGCAGCACGCCAAATTGTGCTCGATTGCCCCCAATGCATTATACACTTACATCCATCGCATGTGGGCATCAACCCTCGAGGCATTTCACCCTCAGGGTTTGGCAGATGGATGTCACTCACTTTACAGAATTTGGAAAATTAAAATATATTCATGTCTCTGTGGATACTTGTTCAGGTATCATCCATGCTACTCCCCTCACTGGGGAAAGAACTACCAATGTAACTACTCATTGCTTGGAAGCATGGGCAGCTTGGGGAAAACCCCAAACGCTTAAGACGGACAATGGCCCAGCCTACACGACACAGGCCTTTTCTTCCTTTTGCCAACGCATGGAAGTCTCACTCACTCATGGACTGCCCTACAACCCCCAGGGGCAGGGCATTGTAGAACGAGCACACTGCACGCTCAAAGAATGCCTTCAAAAACAAAAAGAGGGAATAGGCCACGGCCTTAACCCCCAAGCATAGACTATCCTTAGCACTATTTACCTTAAATTTCCTAAACCTGGATGCTCAGGGTCAATCTGCTGCTGACAGGCATCATAATCACCTACACCCTCCGCCAGAGAAAGTAAAATGGAAAGATATTATAACAAACATATGGCGAGGGCCCGATCCCGTGCTCTTAAGGGCACGAGGTTCTGTTTGTGTCTTTCCAGAGGACCAAGAAAACCCCATCTGGGTACCCGAGAGATTGACTCGGAGGATCTCTAGCCCGGCAGTCCTAGACGGAGAAAAGGATGAGGGCATAGATCCTGTTATTGACCCTACTACTGCTATGGATACCGGGTGACTTTATACCTTTGTGGGCCATCACACGCACCTGGCCAGTGCCTATGCCGGTCCATTCTAACTCCCCAGTCCTTCCTACCTTTTCTCTACTTTTTGTGTTTGTATGCTTTGGCAAAATCAAAACTCTACGCCGTGTATTAGCCAATGTATCTGCTTGGTTGGATCCCCTTGCGGATAGTAAGGTTGACGCAGAGGTTTTGAGAAACGTGCTTATTCAGGTGAGTTTGGGATCGTCACAAGGTTCGGGGGACGCCTCGAACCAGACTGATGACTCCCTAAACATCACCATGCTATTTATGATTTACAATGCCACCATATCTTTGCCAAAGAACTCTACTAAATGCAGAGTACTGGGAAGGCAGGAATGACACTGCCTTTATTGTCAGACTGCCCACCTTTGTACCGGTAACGGTGGAGGCTGACCTTAATACCTTTCCCATTTTTAACCTGCTTAGGCAAAAAAACAGACTTTGGCATTACCACAGCTATAGTGGCCGCTATTATGGTCTCTGCGGCCGCGGCAACCACGGCAGCTGTAGCTATGGCCAACCAAGTTCAAACTGCTGCAGTAGTCAATAGTATTGTAGAACAGACAGCTTCTGCTTTGTCTACCCAAGAGGAGTTTAATGTCCATCTCTCCTCTGGGGTTCTCCTTGTTAACCGGCGAGTAGACCTGGTTCAAGAGAATGTCAAGAACCTATATAAACTTATTCAGCTCTCTTGCGTCTCCTCTCTCAGGGGACTGTATATTATTCCTTTGGTATATAACTCTTCTCAGTCTCTCAATCAGAGTCGCCTCCTGTCTGAGTACCTGAAAGGAAATCGGTCGAAGGAAGGCAAGGACCTATCCAGGAGGCTCCTGTTGCAGATCGCTACCCTGAATGGCACCCGCCTGGATCCCTTTACTTTGGAGGGTCTCACCACTTGGGTCAAGGGTGCCCTCAATTTTCTTTAAAGAATGAGCGGGAGTATTTATCTGGGGAGCTGTTGTTCTCCTGGGGTGTGGTTTCTGCCTTTGGTTTCTGTGTCATTTGTGCCATGACCATGCAAGACATAAGGCTGTGGTTTACCAGACGCTGACTGCCATGGAGGAAGGCACTCCCCCAGGTATTTGGCTGGCCTCCCTTAGGGAGGCATAGTGGGGAGCTTTCTGGACCCGGTAATGGCCATCCAGGCATAATCCCTAGATTCTGACCATCTTGACCATTGCCAAAGGTGTACACTCATGAGGCTCCTACAGCATCACCTCAATGTTTCTGAAGCGGGGAGTACGAGGAGCGCCTTGACTAGAGATGTTCTCAATCCTGAGATAGATTCTCTGAAAGCATGTCCGAGTGCATAGAGGTTTTGTGCCAAAAGTACCTCTCCCTGAAAAAAGGCACGAAGGTGGGTATGGCAGAAATATAAACTTTCCCATCACAATGCCTTCACTTTGCACAAGGGCTCGGACCTCTGTTTTCCACCGCTGACTTGCTGCGCCAGCGGCGACCTTCTAGGTGTGCTCTCGATTGCCTGTCGCCAAACACCTAATAATGAGTTCAAGCATTGCTTGGGTGTGGGATGCCTAAGGTCTGAAGGGTCCAGAGGGTAACCTATTTCAAATTTAATAAATAAGGGGAGATGTAGGCAGCCGTTGTAGGCAGCCGTGGTTACGATATCACCTGGGACAGTTGCAAAGTCTTATGACTAGCACCTGACGATGTAGGCAGCTGGCTTCCAGCGTGGCCAGCTCAGCTAAACTGATAAACAAGTCCTTTGAGCATGTGTCGTGCCCCTCCCGAGCGGGCTTATGCTAATAAGGTATTGGCAGCTTAACCGATCCTGAGAGAACACGTCACCCAGCCTGCCTTGGGCAGTTATATAAGCAGCTCATTTCTGCTGCTGAGGGTCCCCGGCCATAAGTCCCCATCCCCTTTCCCGTTCCCATCCATAAGTCAAGAGTCGTTCCTGGAATAAAGCCGACTGAGAAGGATCCGACTGAGAAGGATCCGACCGTGTCGTGTCTTACTTGCTGGTCAAGGCGGACACAACATACCCATAACAAAGGACATCCCTTTCTTGCAGGAGTCTGGGACTGTTGCCAAAAACCCCCACCAGAGCATGTGTTGTAGCACAAACAATATAATAAAGTGGATAGTGTAATGAATTTGAAATGAAGTTTGGGAAGATATGACCTGAATTATTTGCTGTAGGGCTGAAATGGCTTGGGGTGTAAGGGTTCGAGGGGACAAAGGATGGGAGTTTCCTGAAAGAAGTTCATTAAGGGGAACTAGAACCTCAGGATGAATCTTCAAATAGGGACGAACAAACTGAAGATTCCCAAGCAACTGTTGATTTGTTTTGTTTTGGTTTGGTTTTTTTGAGACAGGGTTTCTCTGTGTAGCCCGGGCCATTCTGGAGTTCACTCTGTAGACCAGGCTGGCCTGGAACTCAGAAATCCGCCTGCCTCTGCCTCCCAAGTGCTGGGATTAAAGGCGTGCGCCACCACTGCCCAGCTCCCAAGCAACTGTTGAAAACCATCCAAAGTCTTAAGAGAAGAAAGCTGAAGCTTAATCTTTGGGGTACAAACTTGTCCCAACTCAAGCTCATACCCTAGATAAGAATAAGGATCTTTCATCTGAATTTTTTCAGGAGCAATTTTAAGTCCCTGTGAACTCAATGCCTCTTGAAGTTGTTGAAAACATGAGAGGGCTTGCTGTCTATTAGGGGCTGCTAATAAAATGTCATCTATGTAATGAAGAATGTATGTTTGTGGCCAGGCATTTCTGAAAGGTTGGATTATATGGGCTACATACTTCTGGGCTAGGGTAGGGCTATTGGCCATGCTCTGAGGGAGAACTTGCCAATGGAAACTTGCAGTCATTGGGACTGCACATGAAGACATTCATTTGGGAGAGAATATCTCTTCTCCAGAGACTGACTGGCAAATCTGGGATCACATAGGGGACTACGGTGCCTGAATTTCCTTCTTGATCTATCCAGTTAAGGGTCTGAGCACTGACTTGAGGGTCTTTGGAATGTCCAATCCCCTGTAAGTGGGTGACTGAATTAGTCAGCAGCCAGGCAGCTGGCCAAAACCTTTCAGAGATGACAGTGGCATCAGCACCTGAGTCTAAGAGCCCTTGAAATGTTTTTTCATTTAGATTCAAAGTAAGCATGGGGTGAGAGGAAGTAATCTTTTGGGTTCAAAAGGACTCTGCTATTCCTGTCTCCTAGGGGGTTAGTAGAAACCTTGGGAAAAAGCAGCAACTGGGTTATGGTCTGTTGTTCAGGGATAATCACGAGGCCACCTGTGGTACTGGCAAGACTCTGAATCTCCCCCTGGTAGTCAGGATCTATAACTCCAGGTGTAATCTGGAGTTCCTTTAAGGAAAGTGAGGCTCTTTCCAGAACTATGCCAAAAGTATTTGGGGGTAGAGGCCCATGTACGCCAGTAGGCATGGCCTGAATGCCCTTCTCCGGGTTAATACTGTTGTGGAGGTGGCACAGAGGTCCCATCCTGGGCTGCTTTTTGTGGCTCTCCAGAGTTGGGCAACAGACTGCTGGGGGGTGGGTTGTTGGATAATGGGCTGAGTGTGTGATGTGAAATCCATTGAGGAACAAACCCTATGGCCCAGGGTCTTGTTCTGGAGGTGGGGGCCAGAAGATGCCCCCTCAGAAAGTTTCTCAGAAACCGTGGCGGTAAGGGGCGTCCCTGGTTGTCTCTTTTGGATTTATACTCATTGGCACAATGTTGACCCCTGTGGCAGTGGGGACAGGAGGTGTTTGGCAATACCTGTGCTGGGGGGGTTGCCCCTCTGACCCCAGAATGCCCTGTCCAGCAGGGTGGTGAACAGGGACCAGGGGACCAGCTGAAAGAGAGAATGTGAGAACAGGGATAAGCAAAGATCAATGCCTTGTCTAGAGTCTGATCAAACTGTAATTTTAATTTTTTTCACACAGGGGTTATATACACATAGAGGCAGGATGTGGGGAGGGGGATGACGCAGGGTCTTCTTTGATCTTGGGGAGCACAGGTGTTCTCAGGGGGAGTATAGATGTCTTCCAGAACAGGCTGGGTGAAAAGTTCACAGAAGAAGCAGGGTGGAACAGGTCATTGTTTTTGTTGGTAATCTCATTAGCGTATTGTAAAACTATTTTTATCAGGGTCAACTTTCTCCTTGTGAATATTATTCTTGTTTTCTCCTTTTACTTAACTTACCCTACAGGTCTATGTTTTCTAAAGTTGTACATTTATGCAATCGATTCCTGTCTCAATGCATTCTTTTTTACATTGTATTTTTCTTATAGTTTTTATGTACATTTTTCCAGTGTCTGTATACTGCAACATGTAGAATTCTACATATTATTTTGCATACTGTGTGAGAGTGCTTGTTGTTATCTGTGTGTGTGTGTGCGCGCGTGTATTTCTGTGTGTGTATTTGTGTGAAATATGATGTAGGAACTCTATTTCACTTTCAAGAGGAGGAAACATTTTCATTTAATTGTAAATTTGTTGTCTTCTAAATGCTTTGTTGAGAAGAAGAGTAATTTAAAGTGTCAAACATTCATCTATCAGTTTTTAAAAACATACATATTGTTGTAAAATCGAGTTCTTTGCCTATAATAGATAGGAAATTGTTTTGAAGTATGAAATATTTGTGTTTTCTGCAGCTGAACATTTACAAGAACTACCCACATCTAATGTACACCAATCACCTATATGCAAATTTAAAATGTGATACAGTATATTATCAATCACAATATGTTAATAATGTTTTACGTTGCAATTATACAATTTGTAAACAATAAAATATTTTAAAAGTGCAAAACACCAAGAAAGCAAGAGGCTCCCAGGACCCAACAGGGATTAAATTAGTTGAAACACCCTACAAAGGGGAGAGAGAACCTGTAGACACCATATCTAGAGGTTAGGCATGGCTTCCAGTTGAGAGATGGGGCCACTTACCCTTCTCAAAATTTTAACCCAGAATTGCTCCTGTCTAAAGGGAATATAGGGACGAAGAGTAGAGCAGAGACTGCCTCACCTGGGGGTCCATCCCATATACAGCCATCAAACCAAGTCACTATTGCTGATGCCAAGAAGTGCTTGCTGATAGAATCATGATATAGACATCTCCTGAGAGGCTCTGCCAAAACATTAGCCAAATCTACAGAATCTCCATGACACAGAGGAAAAGCAAAATATCCAAGTTGCATCCCAGTGAGGTTCTAGTACTGAGAGTGTAGCAGAAGCCAGAGATCTTATACCAGAACTTGTAGCAGTCTTTACAATCACCATTTGCAAACAAAGAAGTGTGGACAAAAGCAACTAGGTCAGGCAGATCATCTGCAGAACTGCAGAAGCATAGATAGCAAATGGTCTAAATGGTCCACGGCTATGTGTTGGGGGTCTCACATCAGCTGTTGTATGGTGCCTTGTTGGTGGTCCGGTGTCTGAGAGATCTCAGGGGTCCTGGTTAGTAAAGACTGCTGGTCCTCCTACAGGCTCACCCTTCTCAGCTTCATCAAGCTTTTCCCTAATTCAACCACAAGGGGTCAGCAGCTTCTGTCCATTGGTTGGGTGCAAATATCTGCATCTGACTCTTTCAGATGGTTCTTGTGTCTTTCGGAGGGCAGTCATGATAGGTCTCTTTTTGTGAGCTCTCCATAGCCTCAGTCATAGTGTCAGGCCTTGGGGCCTCCTCTTGAGCTGGGTCTCACTTTGGGCCTGTTGCTGGACCTTCTTTCCCTCAGGCTCCCTTCCATTTAAATCCCTGCAGTTTTTTTCAGACAGGAACAGTATAAGACCCTAAGATGGGTCAGAGTTGACTGTGGGATAGCAACCCCATCCCTCACTTGACACCCTGTTTTTCTGCTGGAGGTGGGCTCTACAAGTTCCCTCTCCCCACGGTAGGGCATTTCATCTAAGGTTTCTCCCTTTGCATCCTGAGAGTCTCTCATCTCTCAGGTCCCTGACATATTCTGGAGGGCCCCCCAACCTACTACCTCCTTAGGTTGCCTGTTTCCATTCTTTATGCTAGTCCTCAGGGTAAAAGTCTTTATCTTCCACCCACTACCAGACCATGTCCCCCTCCTCACCTCCATCCTCTTTCGCCCCAGGTCCCTCCCTACTTCTCCCCTTGTGACTGATTTCTTCTCCCTTCCAAGAGGGACTGAGGCTTCCTCCTTTGGGCCCTTCAGCATGTTGACCTCCTTTTTTTTTTTTTTTTTTTTTTTTTTTTTTATATTTTCTTTATTTACATTTCAAATGTTATCCCTTTTCCTAGTCCACACCACTGAAACTCCCAATCCCATTTCCACTCCCCCAGCTTCTATGAAGTTGTTCCCCTGCCCTTGCATTCCCCTTCACTGGGGTATCGAGTATTCACAGGACCAAGGACCTCTCCTCCCACTGATGCCCTTCAAGGCCATCCTCTGCTACATATGTGACTAGAGCTATGAGTCCCTCCTTGGTTGGTGGTTTAGTCTCTGGGAGCTCTGACAGTTCTGGTCAGTTGATATAGTTTTTCTTCCTATGGGGTTGCAAACCCCTTCAGTTATTTCTGTCCTTTCTCTATATCCTACATTGGGGACACAATGCTCAGTCCAATGGTTGGCTGCAAGCATTTGCCTCTGTATTTGTCAGGCTCTCACAGAGCCTATTAGTAGACAGCTATATCATGCTCTAGTCAGAATTCATAGAGGAGTTAATTTATTCAGTGTAAAAGATGTATTTCCATGGTTAAGGAATCTGATACATAGGCTGTTTTAATTTTCAATGAATGGCAAATTGGACTAAATTTGTTAAACATACTTTTTATTGTCATGGATACATGGAGACAATAAGTAAAATAAACAGGAGAAAAATGTAATATTCACAATGAGAAAGTTGATCTTATAAAAATAATTTGAAAACCACCTAATGAGATTTACCAACAGAACCAATAAGACATCTTTTGACAAACAAATATTGACAGAAATACTGATATTAACATAATGAAAGTACTGTAAGAAGAAATCTATGTGCAAATGAGTCTTTTCAGAATTGATACCAAAGGTGTATTAGGAACTTTGCATTCAAGCACTGTTCCCTGAATGACAGATACTTTTTCCAACTCAATTATAAAAACAAAGTTCATAAGATTTCTAAGTCCTCAGGAAATGAATAGTACTCATTCACCAATCTTCATCACTAAATAAACAACTTTGGAGTCTTAGAGCACAGTGAGAATTAAGGCAATGTTGGTCATGGGTCTAAAAATCATCAACATTCTACATTATTTCAAGGGAATTCTTCTATTCTTTTGTATGCAAAAATGTTTGCTTAATAAGGATTGAACTCTGCTTAATTATCATACTGCCAGGAGCCTGGCCTGGCTCGGTAGGAGGAGAAGATGATCTTCTTTCTTTCTCCTCTGGTCAGTTCTTTTTGAGGCAGCCAAGGGGGATAGGGATTGGAAGAGCATAGGCAAGGGTTAAGACTTGGTCTTATGAGATTCGGGGTAAGACTTTGGTCTTACCATATATTTAGGCTTGCTGAATTAATAAAATCTTACTTGTCTAGTTACTAAAGTTTATTTACTAGGCTACAGTAGCTGACCTGCTATCTGTTTGATCCTCTGAGGCCAGAAATTGCTGGTTTTGGTGCTTAACACCTCAGCCAGGGACAGCAGAGGATTAGGCAAATGGCCTTTGGACTCTCTCTGCAGGAGCTGCCAGGCTCTAACTTAGGTCTGTTAGTTTGAGGTCTCAGGAAGAAAAGACACTTAAAGAAGTTATCACAGTTTATTACTAAATGTAAAAAGTTTCCTATGAAAGCTATCTAAGGGAAAAAGTGGAAATGCCCTAAATGGAGAGATTCTAAGCAGGGAAGACAGACGAGGGAGAGAAGAGAAGAACAGAGAGAAGAGTAGAGAAGAGAAGAGGAAAAAGCGAGCTGCTAACGAACGTTCCTTTGTCTTATACCTCATTCAGAGTACATGATCACATGTTACAAAGTTCATCACAAGTTCACACCAAAATTCAAATCATAAACTGAAATAGAAGTTTACAACACAGAATGTTTACATACATATCCATTAGGAGTAATTATCTGACTAAACATCCATCACCTGTCTAGCTCCACAGGTTCATTGAAGGTTTAAAACTATAATTTAAGAAATTTGTGAAGTTTTGTATAGAGAAACCTAGGCAACATTTTCTCTTCTGTCCTAGTACCTATAATAAATCGTGAGTTCCCTTTTAGTGACCCTTGGTTAATTGTTTTACAACCACACTGGAATGTGCTCTGAGTCAGAGAAAGTCTGGTTTCTATCTCAAGGCTGTTAATTGATGACACTTGGGAGACTGGCAGAGTTCTCATGGCAGTATTGATTGTCAGAAAGGGACTTAATACCAGTCCCACTATGAAAGAGCTAAATAATCATTGATATAATTTTAGGAATTCTTATAGGATCATCATTAAGACTTAAGAAGTCATCTATTTGTCTATATAGCATCACAGTACATCTTCGTGGGTCTACAGAGATCTGCTCCAAAGGGGTGTGCTAGTGCTTAGTGATTGTTACATATGGTTAATAATAATAGTAATAATAGGAAAAGCATATTAATAGCAGGGATTTTTCCTGAAATATCACCATACAGCCTTGCTAAGGTGGCACACTTGTCGCAGATTATAATCCGAGGCAAGCATTTCAGGAAGATCACCTGCTAATTATTAGCTTTTCCCATTATGACTCCCAACATGATACATTGATTATAAAAAGGACAATGTGTATTTTTGTCTACACGATCTTTGATGTGTTTCTTTTGATCTCTGTCATTGTTCACACAGCAGTGCTGACATAGGTTCCTTCTTAATAAAGTGTTATGAAATACAGTGGATCTCATTTTAAAATGTTTCTGTCTGCATTTTCACCAAGAGTGGTATCTGACCAATGGTTTAAACTCTAACTTACACTAAGTTTTAGGTTTTGCAGACTATCTAGCCCAGTAATTCTCAAATTTTTATATTTCAGTTCAGAACAGTAGCAAAATTACAGTTATGAAGTAGCAACAAAATAAATTTATGTTTGGGGATCACCACATGAAGAACTGTACTAAAAGGTTAGCACCAGGAAGATTGGGAGCCACTGATGTCACCTGTCACTTTTATGTGTATAAACAGCGGGCATGGCTATGTTTCAATAAAACTCTTTCTAAGTAAAGAAATAAATAAAAAACCGGGCCTCTTCTGGAAATCAACTGAAAAAGACATAATATGTGACAATAAAAATAGGCACAAATCCTTATATCAAAGCTAGGCAAGGTAATAAAGTAGGAGGGAAAGCATGGAAAGATTAGCCAAAGAGTCACTTACACACAGAAATGCACACATGATATCTCTCCAGTATGATTCTTTCGTGTAGTAGAAGGTGACAGTGATATACAAAGGCTTATCAAGTTGACTATGTTCATAGGAGTTCACTCCGATTTGTGTTTTTAATGCCTTTAAAGACCACCATATGTCAAAGGATTTACCACATTAGTCATATTCATAGGGTTTTCTCCATGTATGTGATCTTTTATGCCTTTGAAGATGATAGTGGTATGTGAAGTCTTTACAGCATAGGAGAATTTGCTAAGGTTTCTTTCCAATATGTGTTCTTTTATGACTCTGAAGATTCCTTTCCTGTGTAAAGGCTTTACTACACTGGTTACATTCATAGGGCTTCCCTCAAGTATGTATTCTATCAAGTCTTTGAAGTCTACTGTTGTGTGCAAAGGCTTTACCACAGTGGTTACATGCAGTGTTTCTCTCCAGTATGTGTTCTCTTATGCCTTTGAACATGGCTGTGACAAGCAAAGGCTTTACCACACTGTTTACATTCATAGGGCTTCTCTCCAGTATGTGTTCTTTTATGCCTTTGTAGATCACTGTGATATGCAAAGGCTTTACCACATTGTTTACATTCATAGTGCTTCTCTCCAGTATGTGTTTTTTCTGACTCTGAAGACTACTGTTCTGTAAAAAGGCTTTACCAGTGTTTACATCCATAGGGCTTCTCCCCAGTATGTGTTCTTTTATGACTCTGAAGACCACTGTTCTTTGAAAAGGCTTTACCACATTGTTTACATTCATAGGGCTTCTCTCCAGTGTGTATTCTTCTATGACTCTGAAGACTACTGTTCTGTGTAAAGGCTTTACCACACTGTTTACATTCATAGGGCTTCTCTCCAGTATGAGTTCTTTTATGCCTTTGTAGATCACTGTGATATGAAAAGGCTTTACCACATTGTTTACATTCATAGGGCTTCTCTCCAGTGTGTATTCTTCTATGACTCTGAAGACTACTGTTCTGTGCAAAGGCTTTACCACATTGTTTACATTCATAGGGCTTCTCTCCAGTATGAGTTCTTTTATGCCTTTGAAGATCACTGTGATATGAAAAGGCTTTACCACATTGTTTACATTCATAGGGCTTCTCTCCAGTATGCATTCTTTTATGACTCTGAAGACTACTGTTCTGTGCAAAGGCTTTACCACATTGTTTACATTCATAGGGCTTCTCTCCAGTATGTGTTCTTTTATGCCTTTGAAGATTACTGTTTCGTGAAAAGACTTTACCACAGTGTTTGCATTCATAGTGCTTTTCTCCAGTATGTGTTCTTTTATGGCTTTGTAGATGGCTGTGGCATGCAAAGGCTTTACCACATTTGTTACAATCACAGGGTTTCTTTCCTGTGTGTGCTCTTCTATGTATTTGAAGACCACTATCATATACAAGGGCTCCAGTAAGCATTCTTTTACGTATCTGAGTATGACTGTGACTTGAAAACACTTCATTACATTGCACACAATCATAGGTTTTCTCTCCTGTGTGAATTCTTTCTTCTGTTTGAAGATGCCTGTGACATACAAAAATCTTTATTATTTTGCATATATTCAGAAATTTTCTCTACAGTATAAATTCCTTCATGCCTGTGTATGTAATTGGCACTTATGGAAGGTATACCCCTTGTATTATACAAATGATTCTTTTAATATGTATGAATTACTTTTATAGTGTTTTCTTTTTTTTTTTTTGGTATTTTTCGAGACAGGGTTTCTCTGTGTAGTCCTGGCTGTCCTGGAACTCACTCTGTAGACCAGGCTGGCCTCGAACTCAGAAATCCACCTGCCTCTGCCTCCCAAGTGCTGGGATTAAAGGCGTGCGCCACCACCGCCCAGCTATAGTGTTTTCTAAATGTAAGAGAAATCAGATATAATAAGGTCTTGTCATTTTGTTTATATCCATGGTGTTCTCCTTCATTATGGGTTTCATTACATCTTTAAAGACACCTGTGAGCCAGGCAGTGATGGCCAACGCCTTTAATCCCAGCATTTGGGAGGCAGAGGCAGGTGGATTTCTGAGTTCCAGGACAGCCAGGACTACACAGAGAAACCCTGTCTGGAAAAAAAAAAAAAAGACGCCTGTGATTGTAAAGCATTCATTTCATGGATCACATTCATAGCAATCTTTTCTTATAAAGGTTTCTTTTTTTTTTTTTTTTTTTTTTTTTTTTGGTTTTTCGAGACAGGGTTTCTCTGTGTAGCTCGGGCTGTCCTGGAACTCACTCTGTAGACCAGGCTGGCCTCGAACTCAGAAATTTGCCTGCCTCTGCCTCCCAAGTGCTAGGATTAAAGGCGTGCGCCACCACCACCACCAGGCAAACAGAAAATTTCTACATTACTAATATTCACAAGACTTTTCTGCAGTGTGAGTTTGTTGATTTGTTCCCAATGAAGTTAGAAAATGAATTAAGTGTAAAATTGTAACAAGTTCAACAAATCTACTCAAAGTGGGGATAACAACATATCTTCTAAATGTCCTGGGAGGGAGACATGTACAGTGTTTCTGTTAATATCTTTAGTAATTGAGGCCTGAATACTCTATATAAGATAAATATACACAGATGGATAGATAGATAGATAGTCATATAGATATATAGATAGATACATAGATAGAAATGTAGATCGATAGATAGATAGAAAGACAGACATGTCTGTGCCTTATAATATACCTATGAAAGGTAGAATAACAAATAAAATGTATCCACATTGCATTCATACAGCTTGAATTTTTGTTCTCCAAAGACATGTGTGGTAGTTACATTAAGTTTTCTATTCAAGTTTCTCTATCCTTATGAACCGCCACTATCATGAAACTTAACCACCTTACTATACGTACATGAGTAACATATGCTTTATTGTGCAATATTTGCTCATTTGAAGGTTTGGGAGATATATATATATAAAATATATTCAAAGTGTATAGTTTTTGTAATATCTCAGAGGAAGAAGACTAAACAGATTGGCAGATCTACATTTTAATGTCAATGAGGCTGTGTTTGAAATAGTACTATAGGTTAAGACATTGTTCCCATGTATTCTATATTGAAGAATGCCCTGTAAACAGAAACAGAATACCTGACATAGAGGTTCATGCATTTGTAAGAATTTAATACTCAATATCCTTAAAGCTCTGTTTAGTTACACTGTTGCTTTTAATTAAAATGAAAAAACACATGAAGATTTCTTCAGAGTCATATTTGGATTAGCATGTCTAATAAATAAAAATTACCTTTCATGTCTTCTAGAATTTTGAGAATTTTCTTCATAACTGTGGTCTTCCCAATAAGAGCCTAAAACATAGTACCAGAAAACAAATGACATATTATTGGAATTTAGGCAAAATTTAAGGAACTATCTTCAGTGAACCTTAGAATCGTGCCTGATTCATTCACCTACCTCTTCCCCTTTTTAACTGAAATTACAGAAGAGCAGAAACAACAACAAAAGAAGCAAGCAAAAAGACAAACAAACAAACATACATAGAAACCAAAAAACCAGTTGTCCTCTTATCTGAAAAAGGAAAAGTACATTCACAGTCTTACCTATAGCTGTGAGGTTGCTGTAGGTCTCCAGCATCACATCTTTGTAGAGACTCTTCTGGGAAGGATCCAGCAAAGCCCATTCTTCCCGGGTAAAGTTTACATGCACATCCTCAAATGTCACTGTATTCTAAAACACCCCATACAAAAGCAAAAAAATAATTCTGAGATTCCATTTTATATCAGCCAGAATGGGTCAGTTCAAAAGTTCAAGAAACAGCACATGCTGGCAAGGATGTGGAGAAACCGGACCACCTCTTCATTGCTGGTGGGAATGCAAACTTAGAAAACCACTTTGACGATCAATTTGCTATTTCTCAGAAATCTGAGAAGAGTACTACCTCAAGACCCAGCTATCCTACTCCTTGGTATATACCCAAAAGATCCTCAGACATCCAACAAAGACTTTTGGTTAACTATGTTTATGGCAACTTTAATTGTAACAGCTAGAAACAACCTAGATGTTCCTTGACTGAAGAACTGATCATGAAAATCTGGAGCATGTACACAATAGAATATTATTCAGCTATGGAAAAGAAAGATATCATGAGTTTTGCAGGCAAATGGATGGAACTTGAGAATATCATCCTTAGGGAGGTAACCCAGTCCCAAATTGACATGCATGGTATTCCCAACGAGCAGCTGATTGAGACAGATGCAGTTGACTCACACCCAACCATTAGACTGAAGTGAGTGACCCCTGTGGCTAAATTAGGGAAACACTGGAAGAAGCTGAGGAGGAAAGCAACCCCAGAGAAAGATCAGCAGATTCAAATAACCTGAAACCCTGAGATCTCTCAGACACTGAGCTAACAACCAGGCAGCATACATCCCCTGGCAGATATACAGCAGAGGACTGCCTGAACTGGCCTCAGTGGGAGAAGAGGAACATAACCCTCCAGAGACTTGAGGCCCCAGGGAGTGGGGACAAGGCCAGGGAAAGGGGGAGGAGTATCCTCGTGGAGACAGAGGGGAGAAGGAATGGGATGAGGAACTGTAGGATGGGGGCAATGACTGGACTGTAAAAAAATAAAGGCAATAATAATAATAATCAACTCAAAATCCACAGGGGGGGAAAAAGAGGTTAGGTATAAGAAAGAAGGAGAGCTCCTACAGTTGAAAGAAACTTCAGCAAAGTGGCTGAACATAAAATTAAATCAAACAAATCACTAGCCTTCCTCCACACAAAGGATAAATGGGCTGAGAAAGAAATTAGGGAAACAACACCCTACACAAACATCACAAATATAGAAAATATCTTGGTGTGACTCTAACCAAGTAAGTGAGAGATCTGGATGACAAGAACTTCAAGTCTCTAAAGAAAGAAATCAAAGAAGACCTCAGAAGACAGAAAGCTCTCCCATGCTCATGGATTGACAGGAGTAAGGACGATATCTTACTAAAAGCAATCTACAGATTCAATCGAATCTCCCATCAAAATTTCAATTCCATTTTTCAAAGAGATAGAAAGAGCAATTCTCAAATTCATCTTGAATAACAAAAAAAACTCAGGATACCAAAAACTATTCTCAATAATATGAGAACTTCTAGGGGAATCACCATCCCTGAACTCAAGCTGTAATACAGAGCAATATTGATAAAAAAAAAAAAAAAAAAAAAAAAAAAAAAAAAAACCCACCAAACCTGAATGGTATTAGTATAGAGACAAACAAGTAGACCAAAGGAATAGAATTGAAGATCCAGGAATAAACCCACACACTGTGGTCACCTGATCTCTGACAAAGAAGCCAAAACAACACAGTGGAAAGCAGACAGGCTATTCAACAAATGGTGCTGGTTCAACTGGGGCTCAGCTTGTAGAAGCAGCAGGCAGTTTGATCTATTCTAATCTCCTTGTACACAGCTCAAGTCTAAGTGGAACAAGGACCAACACATAAAACCAGCTACACTGAATCTAATAGAAGAGAAAGGGGAAATGTGCCGTAAACACACCTACACAGGGGAAAATTCCCTGAACAGAACACCAATGGCTCAGGATCTAAGATCAACTATAGACCAATGTGGAGTGGCATATTTTCCCACAAGTTGGGAGGAGCTAAGGTGGGAGGACTAAGAGAAGGAAGAGGAGGAGTAAGGAGGCAGAGATGGAGGAGAGATGGAGAACCATGCATGTAGCCCTGGGTAACAAATTATATGTTAAGGTTAGATATTGGAACACACCTCTAATTGTGTGGGTATCTTGTTAATTGAGCATTATCAAACTTATAAAGCCTCTCGATAATCTAACCATTGGGTGGGATAGTCTGGGCCCAGCCCAGCCTTTGGATACATCCTGGAAGATTGGCAGACCATCTCCCACACTGGTGTCTCATGGGTAGCAGGGTTGGTGTCTTTGGACACCTGTCAGGCGGCCTGAGGTGAGCGCTGGTGAGAATATGCTGTTGCAGCTCATGGCCACAGCCTTGTCTAGTTGGGAAGATGGTGGATAGATAGAGTTATCATCAGCATTTCAGTACAGTTAGAGAGCTAGAATCTCCTGGAATTATGTAGAACCATGGATTAATGTAGTAACCTAGTACACTAGGATCCTCATAGAATCATTAGGGTGACCTAGTGGAGACTCATAATAATGGAGGATATGGAGTCTAAATTGGCTGTCCTTATAGACAAGCAGGGCTCCAGTGGTGGGACTTGGTTACATTCATGTGAGTTGTTGGCCAACGTGGTCCTGTGGAGTTTCCTAAGATAATCCATGCTGACACTAGGACATAATTAGGATCCATGAAAACTGACAGCAGGGCCTCATTGCTGAGCACAACTTCCACACAGCTCACTAAAGATAGAGAGATCTAGGAAGTATAGACTTGGACCTTCACCCTTTTGTTTCAGTCTCACATAGGGAAGTACTCCACAGGCTACAAAAAGAGAAACTAGGATACCAACACAGCTACAAAAGCATCATCCTACAAGCTGTTCTTCATACAAGAAGTGCAGGTTCATGGTACAATCAAAGTACTTTGGCCAACCAATGCTTGGTTTAACTTGGAGCACAAAATATGGGAGGGAAGACATGCCTTACACTGCCTGAGTGGCCAGCACCCTCACAGAGACTTAGACAGGAAGCAGGCATCCTGCATGAGTCAATAACAGGTTCTCTGTTTATATGTTATTGCTGTGAGCCTGGTGGTTTTGTTGGATTCCTAACAGTGGGAGAGGTGTAGCTCTGTCTACTCTTGAGACACTTTCCTCCATTTGGATGAACTTACTCAGCCTCTATGAGGTCTTTTTGCCTTAAAGTCTATCTTGCTCTTTGTACTGTTTGGCTGTCCTCTCTTGGCTCATACTCTGTTCTAAAAAGGAAATGCAGGAGGGGGAGTAGATTTCAAAAAGAAGAGGATAAAAGAAGTGTGGGAGATGTGGAAGAAGTGGAGGTAGTGAAAACAGTTGGTAGTATGTATCACATGATAGAAGAATCTATTTGCATTTGCAAATGTTAATCCAATAATTCCAAATGAAAATGTAAAGAAGATTAGCAACGACAAAGAAAGAGAAGCAAAATGGTAAAGACAGGAACAGTATAATTTTGACAGATAAAGTTCTCATCCGATGTGTGTATAGGGTGAGCATCACAAGGGAGTCTACGAGAAACCCATTCTTGAGTCCTGGGGTGGTTTGAATAGGTTTGGACCAGTACACTTTATAAGTATTTGAATGCTTGGCCCATGCGGAGTGCCACATTTAGGTGGTGTAGCCTTTTTGGGAGGAAGTGTGGCCTTGTTGGAGGAAGTATGTAACTGTAGGGATGGGCGTTGATGTATGCTAGTGATCAATCTCCTTCAGATCAAGAAGGAGAACTCTTGGGTCCTCCAGCATCATGTGTGCTGTATGTAACCTCCAGCATCATGTGTGCTGTATGTAACCTCCAGCATCATGTGTGCTGTATGGAACCTCCAGCATCATGTGTGCTGTATGGAACCTCCAGCATCGTGTGTGCTGTATGTAACATGTCATCTTGGAGAATGAACTTGTGTATCCTAGAATTCTAACTGCTAATAGGGCTTGTTCCAATGCTTCTTCTTTGTGAATATTATACAGGAAGTTTTCAATAATCTAAATTCTACTTGGCTTGATTTACTATCTCCTGAGAACTGGTAAAAAAAACTTTATACCATCTTTTATATCATAGGTTAATGTTGCAGTGCTGATACACATGAGATGCTGTTTAACTCCCCGCCCCAAACAAAATTCAAATGGATCTTACAAATAAATGTTAAATTCTAAAGGGAGAACTTGTAGAAGATGTCAAAAACCTTAGGCCTCATCAATTTGGCACCCTTCCAATCACGTTTCTGTACATAAGTTTCTGCTCCAAACGTTTTGTGCAGATGCAGACCCACAGTTAAGTCTTTCAGATGCCAACACTGGGTCCTGGGAATGGCTAATACCACAAGGAACCTCACCATTGGCTGCATCTAGTTGCTGGTTCCCACCCAGCCCTCAGTAGGGCCCACCATTCCAGCTCCCGCCTGCTCACTCCTCCTGATGAAGGGCACTGAACATGTTCCCCATGTCAAAACTTCAGAGGTTGCCTGCACTCCCCTGACACAACAACAGAAGTAGCACACAAACCACCATGCACTGAAGCTCAAACCTGCTCAGCTACAGGGAAACTGAAGCATTTGAAAACAAAAAGAACCCTCCTTCTTTTCTGACTGGCAGGTCTACCTGGGGAACCTGAATGGCCGCTGTGTCTTGAATGACATGGGTTCTGCCCTCAGGGTTAGTATGTGCTGAAAGGACACAGCACAGGATTTCCTGTCCAAGGCTTCCAGTCTTGGGAAGGATACGATCTGAAGAGATATGTATTTCAGTAGCACACGTGCCTGTCTTCCAATAGCCTAGAAGTCTGTCAGCTCAAGCAGCCCTTAGGAGGTCCCTCTACGGAAGCTCAAGTTTGATTAGTGGCCAGAACTTCCCCTTCGGGGGAAGACACCCTAGCTCACCAGGTCACATGTACTTGGTAAAGCGATTTCAGGAAAAGTGGCTAGATACAAGAGTAACTGAAAACTGAAAAACAAATCAATAGCACTCCTGTATTCCTCCTATATCAAAATGACAAATGAACTGAGGAAACAAATCAGAGAAACAACGCAATAAATAACAAATAAAATAAAATATGTTAGAGGAACCTTAAAAAAGCAAGTCACTTTAGAAAAACAAAAGAAAGATGTGTATGATAAGTTCAATTCCCAGGCGGTGGTGGCACACGCCTTTAATCCCAGCACTTGGGAGGCAGAGGCAGGTGGATTTCTGAGTTCAAGGCCAGCCTGATCTACAGAGTGAGCTCCAGGTCAGCCTGGGCTATACAGAGAAACTCTGTCTCGAAAAACCAAAAAGAAACAAACAAAAAATCTTGTAGACTCTACTAGAGAAAGTAAGCCTGTCTTCCATTGGCATCCTGTCAAGGATGATTCTATACACAACCCCCCCCCCCCCCGCACCGCCCCTGCTCCAAATTCTTACTGCTTACTGCTTACTTAGCCAAGAGAGTGAAGTTATTCAGATGCCACTGATAGGTCCAGTAATGGCTAACACCAAGAGGGACCACACACGTGGCTACATCAAGATGCTGGTTCCCCCCCAGCCCTGAGTAGGACCCACCACAACAGCTTCAGCTCACCATGTTGCAACTTGTAGTAGACGAAATTATTTAAACCCCAGATTTCCCGGTGGTAAAGTCTCCTACCAAAAGGAGACCAGTAAAGGAAAACACAACTCAATAATTGTTGATATAAATTGCACCCCTGGATTGGGCAGATTTACCACTACACTACTCTAATCCTTGGCTATGAGATCCCTTATAACTTGCGGTTCATCCAGGCCTTTTGGTTGTCCTTCCAAGTCGGCTTCCTTCTACCACCAGCTTCCTTCTGCTTCTGCTTCCTCCTGCTTCTACTTTATATGGAATTCCTCTCACTCTCTCCTCCCCTAAGCCTTTTTCTCCACCTCCCCTTCTACTGCCCAATCTCTGACTCTAGTCTTTATTTTACAAGTTTTAATTGGACAGAAGATTCACAAGATGTCATCTGTGTACAGATTCAATCATCCTCTCCAGCCCCTCCCAGAAGGGTGAAACTAGGATCAAAATACAAGGCTGAGGCTATCTGGGAACTAATATTAACCACCTCAGTCCCCAAGCCCAGGGAATAGGGGCGCCAACTCTTCATCAACTTCTTCAAGCTGAATTTGGGTGTAGAATTTCCATTTGGGGTCCCAAAGGGAAATAGGAAAATTGGCTTAGTCAAAGGAGAGCTAGCGGCCATCATTTGCCTTGTAGTCACTATGCGCTGAGAGAGTTCATTGCTTAGCTAACATCGTGACTGTGACAGTCGGAAAGGCTAGACAGGCAAGCCAGCTGTTCTGGCAAAGTTCTGGAAGCAAGTATTTGACATAGTTGCAGCTTCGACGAAGAAGTAGCTTTGACATGGTTGCAGTAGAATCAAACATGAAGCTGGAATAGTAGGTCTCAGCATCCCCTAGTATGAATCTTTTTTGGGCTGTCTTTCTCTTCTTTCATTCTTCAATATATAAAACTTAAAAGCAGCAGTTAGTTCTGCAGGGTACACAACTTTATCAATGAAGGTCAATAAAGAAAGACGATTGCCTTTCTTCAGGTTAGTTTGATCACTTAATCAAACTGTTATATAACTTTGCCTACATGCCCTCATAAAGGATGGCATGTATTAACAAGTCATTAGAAATTAGCACCCTATAAATATTCTTGGCTTTGTATAGACATTTTAGTCCCAGCCAGTTCCAGAGCTGTCTCCATATAAGAGACATTTATACATCACCCATCTTGAAAATAAAATCAACTTAATAACTAAAATATTGTATGTGCCTATTCTTAGGCCTTCCCTATTTTGCCAAGCAGGAAAAGAACCCAGAATTTCCATGGGGCCCATGTTAGACAGAACCTGAGTCTCCTGTGAGGCAATATAACTATATATCATCTGATTCACACTATCTTTCTGTTCGGCCCTCTGCCTAGAACAGTTTTATTTATACACTGTACTCTACTCTGGAGTCAGTGACAATTTTCCCTATCTAAGTTCCAAACCGCAGGCGATAATTCCCACCTGATTTGGACAAATCTGTTTATAAATTTTTCCAAATAATTTCAATTTTAATTCACAGACACTGTACTCTCTACTCTAGAGTCAGCTACTTTCTTCTTTTCCTAACAAAAAGCAACTTGGTTTTGTTTTTTGAGACAGGGTTTCTCTGTATAGCTCCGGCTGTCCTGGAACTCACTCTATAAACCAGGCTGGCCTTGAACTCAGAAATCTGCCTGCCTCTGCCTCCCAAGTGCTGGGATTAAAGGCGTGTGCCACCTCTGCCTGGCTTTCTTTCTTTCTTTTTTTTAATATTATTAATTTATTTTTAATATTACAGCATCTGCCTTATTTTGATTTGCTAGCTTTAGTAAATTATCTTTAGTAAATTGTCTCCAAATCTTATCTCTATCTCCTTGCTGTCGCTTATTTTGACTAATTAAATCCTGAATCTTGAGTTCTAGTGTTACTTGTAATCTTTTTTCTAGGACAAGGAATTTTTTATCTAGGACCCTCTCTTTTGAGAAGACATAGTAAATCAAGAGAATAAATATTGCAATACTGATAAATAATAAGGTGTCTATTTTCCCTAAATTGATTCCTGTCAAACCATTCGAAATATCATCGCATAAAGCCCAAAAATATTTATCGTGTTTCTCATCTTTAAGTATCAGAAGGTTGTATATCTTTTTTATATCAAAGAATTACCTGATCCAGAGCCTTCAGTTCACTGTTTCTGCCTGAAAATTACCTCGAAGGCAGTTTTTACAGCTTGGATCAAGCCCAGCTGCAGGCTCAGGTGCTGCTCCTGACCCTAGCCTTAGCGCTCTGTCTGGGGGTTGGGAGAGGGAGCCTCTCTGTAGCTCTTTGTAGGCCTCTCAGATCCACTCAGCTTTCAATACACACTAGTGTAGCCTAAAAGGCTGCCTGAACCCTATTCAGGGGTTGAGGGGCAATGAACTTTTATGTCAGGTTAGTTGAGTTCTAAGCAATAAATTGGGCGCCAATTTGTAGTAGAAATTATTTAGGCTGCCGCCTCCTTCTTCTGCCGCTCCTGGTGCTGCTTGTGTGCTCCTTCAGTGCGGACCTGGTGCCTCTTTTGTGAAGCGGCAGCTGAGGAGACTCCGGCGCTCGCCATGGCTGACGAGAAACCCAAGGAAGGAGTCAAGACTGAGAACAACGATCATATTAATTTGAAGGTGGCGGGACAGGATGGTTCTGTGGTGCAGTTTAAGATTAAGAGGCATACACCACTTAGTAAACTAATGAAAGCCTATTGTGAACGGCAGGGTTTGTCAATGAGGCAGATCAGATTCCGATTTGATGGGCAACCAATCAACGAAACAGACACACCTGCACAGTTGGAAATGGAGGATGAAGAAACGATTGATGTGTTCCAGCAGCAGACAGGAGGTGTCTACTAAAAAGGGAACCTGCTACTTTACTCCAGAATTTTGTTATAGACCAAGAATACATTCTCAATTAGAAAGCTGCAATTTGGTCCCACCACATCCTGACTACTACAGTATAGTTTTCTCTCTTCTTTCATTTCCCTGACCCATTTCTTTATTGTACATAAAGTAACTGGTGTATGTGCACAAGCATATTGCTCTTTTTTTCTTTTCCTTTTTTAAACTAAATGGCCAATGTTCTGTTTTGGTTGACATCGGATGGAGGTGATCTGGAGGAAAGTACTGGGTCTGTGAAAATATCCCCCTTCTCCATTAGTGGCATGCTCATTCAACTCTTATCTTTATATTTCAGTAAGTTATTTGCTCTCACTGTTTTAACAAAAGAACCCAACAACACAAAATCCTTGCATACCTTGTTCGATTGGAGAATTTTAATGTTTTTCATTTATCATTGTAAAACCAAGGACAATTTTATAACTTTTTTGTATGTAGCTGTTACATGTAGGGCAATCTGTCTTTAAGTAGGGATAAATTACTCTTGAACAAAATGATCCTAGATAGTTTTCCCTTCAAGTCAAGTGTCTTGTTGTTTAAATAAACTTATTGTTTAAAAAAAAAAAAAGAAATTATTTAAATTTGTTCCACCTTGGACACCAATTTGTAGTACACGAAATTATTTAAACCCCAAATTTGCCGGTGGTAAAGTCTCCTCCGAAAGGAGACCAGTAAAGGAAAACACAACTCAATAATTATTGGTATAAATTGCACGCCTGGATTGGGCAGATGTACCACAGAAGAGAGAAGGAGAAGCAGAGGAGTCGACAGTAGAAGGAGGAAGCAGAGCAGAAGGAAGCCGGTGGTAGAAGGAAGCCGACGACTGAGGAGCCAGAGCTGGACAAGCACGAGGCCTGGATGAACTGCAAGTTATAATGGATCTCATAGCCAGAGATTAGAGTAGTGTAGTGGTAAATCTGCCCAATCTAGGCGTGCTATTTATACCAATAATTATGGAGTTGTGTTTTCCTTTACTGGTCTCCTTCGGGTAGGAGATCTGACAGTGACAAATTTGGCGGGTTAAATAATATTTTCTACAACAACTTTGCACCCAACGTGGGGCCAATTTAAATAATTTCTACTACAGCAACTGAATATCTTGTCTAAGCTTCCTTTAGCAGTGAGGTCAAAACACACCAAATCACAGAAACCTGTTCAAGTGCATGGAACCTGCAATAGGATTCCTGGAAGATCCCTTGTCCTTTTCTGACTGGCGGGCCCTCATGGTGGCCCTGACTGCCCAATGAATATGTCAGTCCCAATCTTCTCTTCCAGTGGCACAACCTTTTAAAGCACCAATCCTGAGAATATCTTGACTGTTTTTCCCATGCTGCTACCTGGAAGGTGCTGGTCTTCAGGGGAATGTCAAGACACAGTTTGGGGATGGGAAAACCAGTCCAAGATGAAGGGTGAGGCCAGAACTGGTTAAAAGAAGTGTTTCATTCTATTATAAATTCAAAGCAATAGCTTAAATGTCCTTGCTTTGTCATAGTACATACCTGTGGCCTCATCCTTGGACCAGACCAAGAATGACTGTTTTTCTTTTTCTTTTTTTTTTTTTTTTTTTTTTTTTTTGGCTTTTCGAGACAGGGTTTCTCTGTGTAGCCCTGGCTGTCCTGGAACTCACTCTGTAGACCAGGTTGGCCTCAAACTCAGAAATCTGCCTGCCTCTGCCTCCCAAGTGCTGGGATTAAAGGCGTGCGCCACCACCGCCCGGCATGCCTGTTTTTCTTGATCATTGATATGCTTCAAGCTTATTCCTTTTTCCTAGTACAATTCCAGCATAAGAATATTAAGAGTTCATAACATCACCTGCGCTTGTGGAAAACGCACTGCTAGCTAAGTTTTACCTATTCAGTAGCTAAATTTACTACAACTCATTTGGAGAGCAAGGATTATATATCATCAATCCTCAAATAGCACCAGACCCTATGCCTATAGACTCATGTCTGTTTTAGAAAAGTATCTGGCCGATCGGTGGTGGTACACGTCTTTAATCCCAGCACTTGGGAGGCAGAGGCAGGGGGATTTCTGAGTTCGAGGCCAGCCTGGTCTACAGAGTGAGTTCTAGGACAGCCAGGGCTATACAGAGAAACCCTGACTTGAAAAACCAGAAAAAAAAAAAAAAAAAAAGAAAGAAAAGAAAAGTATCTGACTGGGCAGTGGTGGCTCATGCCTTTAATCCCAGCACTTGGGAGGCAGGGCCAGGCTGATTTCTGAGTTCAAGGCTAGGCTGGTCTACAGGTCTACAGAGTGAGTTCCAGGACAGCCAGGGCTACAAAGAGAAATCCTGTCTTTTTTTTTTTTTTTTTTTTTTTGGTTTTTTCGAGACAGGGTTTCTCTGTGTAGTCCGGGCTGTCCTGGAACTCACTCGGTAGACCAGGCTGGCCTCGAACTCAGAAATCCGCCTGCCTCTGCCTCCCAAGTGCTGGGATTAAAGGCGTGCGCCACCACCGCCCGGCCGAGAAATCCTGTCTTGAAAAAAAAAACAAAAGAAAAAGTATCTGTTTATGTTTGCATCCACCTGCAGTTGAAATTTTGAGTTCACTTGCATTAAAGTTCCACTAAAATGAGGTTCTTCACAGCTACTTCCTCTACTAAGCCTGCAACGCTACTCTGACCCTTACACAGCTCACCCAACCATACTCAGTAACCTTGGTCAGATGAGTGTCCCTGTGTCTCCGAGGCTCTTGGGGTGCTGGGACCCAGCTCCACTTTGAGGACAGCTGTAGTGGGAAGGTGCTGAAATGCTGGGCCACAAGAAGTATGGGGAGCACGGACAGGCCATGTGCCAGGTGTCAGGGCAAGCACAAAACCAAGGCCCTGGCTTACTGAGCACTGAAGAAACTGCTTGCCCAGAGCATGAGCTGGAGGCCTAGACCAAACTTAGCAAGATCAGAAAGCCAGTTCCTCTGGCCATCAAGAGTAAGCATCAGGTTTCTGAGTCATATTTCAGGGAAGATTTCGAAAACTGACTGGAAAAAACAGACAACAACACATCGGAGAGTGTGGCAGGCACCGAGTTGAGTTGGCTACTTCTAGGCTAGTCTGTAATATACCCTGAAGAAGTTATCCAGCATGGAACATATTAATTAGTTATTAATAGTTAATCTGGGCAATCAGTAAGAAAAAAGTGACAATAATTATACAGTCATAAGCAGATTGTTAAGATATAGGGATTTCTAAAAAGTAAACCTCTCTCGAAATCGAACAGGCATAGCACAAACAGTGAAAGCCTCAGAAGACACCTTGATGTGTACATATAACAAGTACACTCATATACCTGACACCCGAAGACATTAAACTTACTAAATGTACTCTGTAGTTTCCTTCAGGCTCCACCCTACACACTGTCCTGAACTGTCAGCAGTAATGTGGGACCAAGCCCTGAATCTCTTCAGTTCTGTCTAACACTGAGCAACATGCCTAGGCTGGGAGGATTAAACAACTCAGTCTCATAATGTCTGTTGTTGATTCCGCAGGCTTTTTTACCTGATTCCTACAGGGACATTGCGAAAGGCTTCTTTGCCAAATTCTATACGCCTCTCAGCTACTCTGGACTTTGGTTCCATTGAATATGGTACTCTAGAAACTTGTGATTTTTTTGAGTTTTACTATTCCCCTTCTTCCTGTGTTCCCTGACCATCTTCTCCTTCTTAGTTTTGTTTGTGAAACAGGTAGAAAGTGTGTTCATTCACTGCCACAGGATCTTTGTCTTTCTCCTCATAGAGTAAAGCTTCACATGGTAACTGCTATGGGGCAGACCCCTCAGATTTTCTTGTCTCTCATGAGCTAGATGCCTGCACCAACTTTTCTCAGACACCTCCTATTTTTGTATTCTAATGGCCCTAACATGTCAATAACAAAAGACAGTGTCTTTGCTCAGTCTACTGCTCTAGCCTTCGCTCTGAAATCAGCTTTTCTCATGATGTCTGAATGCTTTCTGCATACAAACACACACACAAACACACTCACACACACACACAAAGAGAGAGAGAGAGAGAGAGAGAGAGAGAGAGAGAGAGAGAGAGAGAGAGAGAGAGAGATGAGTTTCTGGGAGGTGAGGCTCAATGATGGAGGCAAGCTGTAATGCCTACCCCTCATTCCTTGTGATGTACTTATATATAGCAGAAAATTTACCATCTTCCTCATTGTATCTTTTGTGTGTATGTATGCAGGTGTGATGTGTGTCTATGCTGTACATATACCAGTTCATGTGCATGTGTGCCTGTGTGCATACAGGTATGTGTACACATATGGCAGTCAGATGTCAGATGTCAACATTGGGTAATATTCCTCTGTTTGGAAACCAAAGTGTTCTGTGGCACACTGAATTATGACTGTGGATAGGCATTTCCTGGTCCTCTTAAGATGGATAAATTTGGAAATCTATGAGAAAGGAGAGCCTAGTGGATGAACAGACAATACACTGTGGTGTCAATGTATAATGGGATATTATTTCACCATAAAAAGACATAGAGTACCTTACATATGTGTTATCACAAGATCTTTGACAATATTATACCAGTGAATGAGGATGACATGAAGGGACAGATAGTATGATTGTCGTGACACATTTAGAGACATCATTCATGCACAAATTTGAGTCAAAGGCATAGAGAGTATGATTTTACCTACATATACATTCTGAGTTTCCATTCATGGAGAAAGTGAAGCCAAGAGTACCAGAGGCTTGGGAAAGACTAGTAGATAGAGGTTGATTAATTAGGAAAATAAAATTTTATGTTAGGTTGTTTTGAGTTGATTTTAATGCTTTGTTTTGATTTGACCCCCAAATCAGGAATCTGCATGTCCAAGCTCCAATTAACCTTTTATAATATTTGAATAAAGGAAAAATATAAATAAAGAGAATATAAATTGGTGTGATCAGAGCAATTAGAGATGGGAGAGAAAGACAGGAGAGAGCTTTCTTGCTTTGACAATATTTTCCATTATATATGGGTACCTATGTCATCAATGTTATATGATCAATAAATGTGCAAACTGGAAAACTTTTAACTGAATTTTTTTAACTTTTTTAACTGGAATTTTTGATTCTAGATCTTCTAGTGTCCTAAGGTCTTTACATATTTTTATATATTACGGCTCTATCAGATGTGGATATTGTAAAAATACTTTTCTCTTTCTTTGGCTGCCTCTTTTTCAATTGCCTGAGCTATTACCTTACAAAAACATCACTGTTTCATGAGGACCCATTCATAAATTGTTGATTTTAGTGCCTGTGAAGGACCCTAAAGGCTTTTGCCAGTCTTACACTCCCTTGTCCTCTACAACTTCTTCCTTCTGCCCTGGGTCAAGGGTAAGTCAAGTGCCACAGGACATTCTTGAGTAAAAAATTCTCAGAATGTACTGACTGAGAGTCACCTGACCCTCTGTAAAAGTCCCAGGTAGAGTTCAAATGAGTGTCATGCATGCTAGCCAATAGATTTAAAGATTTGCTTAGCAAATAGGTTTAAAATGAACATTGCTGATGCAACCTGTGCCCCTGGTATGTATAAAATCTACTTGTAATAGCCATTCAGGGTCACCTTCTAGTAACTCTCTTTGAGGGACTAATTGAAGGTCTATTGCGACTTGCAGGAAAATAAACATCTTGCTTTTGCATCCATCTGCATCTCAGTGTCTCACTCAGGGGCATCTCAAAGGAAGTACCACTCATGGAGGGCCAGGGGTCTTCCACCTTCAGTATTAGTGTTCTGTTCAGTTGTCTCCTGTGAATTCAGGGGGGTTCTCCCTTATCCTTCTTTCTGTCAGGTTCATATTGCCTGGCTTTATTTTAAGCCTTTAATCCACTTGGATATGAATTTTGTGTAGGGTGAAGAATACAGATCTACTTACATTTTTTTCCATGTAGAGCTACACTTTAACAAGCACCACTTTGCTAAGCCAAGTGTGGTCCTGGTGGGGACAGAGTTACATGAATCCTGCCCCTGGCACCGGCAACTGGTGTCATCCTCCAGGAAGGTTGATGGCTGCTCTGGCCATAAGTAAAGCTCCTTAGTTTAATAATAGACATTCTCTCTGGACCCACTAGCAGTGGAGAACTCTTTCCTTCAGAAGAATGCCCTCCCTCTTAATATTAATGACTCCATTAAGGTTAAGAACAGCAAGAGCCCAGGAGTTTTGGGTGTGGCTATGTCACAACAAAAGGGTACACATTGGAGTCTTCAGGACAGTCCTTAAGGCGACGGAAAGAATCTCTAAATACAGGAGTATAATAATATATAATTTTTCAACTACGCAAAAAAAGTAAGCAATATAAATTATATGAGCGGTTTCTCCAGCTTTTGGAGTGGGAAACCCCTTCTTTATTCTGAATCTTTTGAAAAGATAAGATCCACTTTAACCTAGGCCACAGCTTCTGACTACAACCTTTATAAAGGACATTAGAGTTGGTATCTCTTTTTCTGCTTTCCCTACCTCTGGCTATCTCATTGAAGTTTAATTTTTACTGCCCTTAGAGCCAATTTCTTTGAAAATCTGATATTTGCTGAAGTCCACCTCAGAATTTCAGCCACATGGATTTAAGTACTACTCTCTTCTATTTTCCATTGTTAGGCAGCAATTCTTAGACTAGTTAGACCACAGCCTCTGAGCCATTCTAATACATCCACTTTCTACACACACATTTATTTGTAAGTTCTATTGGCCTTTACAACCACGGCTATAAGTGTGTGGTTTGGTTGGTTTGGTTTGGTGTTTCTGGTTTTTTACCTTCTAACTTAGAATGCTGTGCTGACTAAAAATAGTGCTCCACAGTTTTTTCATCTGCTTCCTGCTTTTCTCCCAGGATTGTCTCATAGATCCCAGGTGAAAAGGAGCTACAGTTTACCTTAACCCAGCATGAAGTTACAAAACTACAATCTCTCCTTGACTGACAATATTCTGAGAAGAGTTCCATATGCAGGACAGAAGTTTCACTCCACTACAACTTGAGTTGTGCTGTGTAGTTTTCCACCTCGATTCCAGGAGGGAAAAGGGGAAATGCCTATTGAGTGCTGTGAGGGAAGCACAGGCAAGGTTGGAAGTTGTGACCTGGTGAACACAGGGTCTCTTACCTCAAAGGGAGGAGCTGACTGTTGATGACCCTTGAGCTGTAGTGTTGGGATCTCCCAAGGGCTGCTTGAGCACACAGACATGTAAGCTATTGGAAGACATGCAAAATCTCTACTGAATAAAAACCTCAACAGATCTTGTCTGTACTTTGACAGTATTCCTTGAATAGGATAAACTAGGCTGTGTCCTTTCTGCACACACTAATCCTGAGGGAGGTACTCATTTCACAAGATTCAGTGGCCAATCAGGTTCTCCAGGCTGACCTGCCAGTCATTAAAGGAGGACAGTTCTTCCTGTTTTCAGTGCTTCAAGTTCCCTGTAGCTGAGTAGGCCTGAGTGGGTCAATGTGTGGTGCTGGGTGTTCTACTGCAGTTGTCTCAGGGGAGCTCAGGCAAGCTCTGAAGTTGTCACATTGTAAGCACATGTTCAGAGTCCTGAATGAGATGGAGCTGGAGGGAGCTGTAATGGTGTGTCTTTCCAAGGGATGGGGGGAACTTCCATCTAGGTTCAGCCAACTGTGAGGTCCCTTGTGGTATTAATCATTCCCAGGAACCAGTGTTGGTATCTGAACAACATAACCATATGTCTTGCATATTCACACAACATTTGGAGCAGAAGCATCTGTATATGAACTTGATTTTCAGGGTTTTAATTGGCGAGGTCTAGTTTCTTTGACACCTTCTACAAGGTCTGCCTCTAACATTTAAAGTTTATGTGTAAGACCCATTGGAATTGAATTTGGGGAGAGAGCTTAAAGTTCTTTCTTGTGTAATGTTGCACTATAATATTAAGCTGTAATGTAATAAACTAAAATTGATGGTATAAAGGTTTTACTAGTTCTCAAGAGATAGTAAGTCAAATCAAGCAGAATTTAGATTATACAACACTGCCTCTATAACACTCCCAAATAAACAGTATTCCAACAAGATCTATTAGCAATTAGAATCCTAGGATACACAAGTTTATTCTGTAAGATTGTTCAAAATTTTGGCTCCAAAGTATAAACATGAGACAATCTTGATTTGCAACTAGAGACTAGTCCCAGCCATCCCCAAATCAAAGAGAAGACTCCAAAAAGCTGCTGAATGGGGAATTGTGAGATCACAATCAACATTAACAACTATTGTGCCATAAAAAGTCTACATTTTTTTGTTTTGTTTTTTGTTTTTTGTTTTTTTCGAGACAGGGTTTCTCTGTGTAGCCCGGGCTGTCCTGGGACTCACTCTGTAGACCAGGCTGGCCTCAAACTCAGAAATCCACCTGCCTCTGCCTCCCAAGTGCTAGGATTAAAGACGTGTGCCACCACCACCCAGCAAAAGTCTACATATTATTAATAATATATGTCTACAATATGGACAAGATGACACAAGGTGACACCATTTGAAATGGACACCCACTATTTTGTTGTGGTGTGGACTGATATAGCAAGGCTTTCACTGATTACCTTATGTATGGAGAATAATATAATCTCTTTTCAAAAGCAGAAAAATGCTTGGCAAGTTACAGTTTGGGGCCTAACCCTTGTGAGCTTTCTCTAAGTGTATGAGGTAAAGAGGAAACAAACAAACAAACAAACAAACAAACAACTACAACAACAGAACCCCAGAGTTCCTTCTTGAAAATCAGGAAAATAGTAGAAATAGTTGGTAATTGTAAGGGTCAGGGTGACTGGGGAGGTGTTGCTTCAGATCCTGAGACCAAAACACTTCCCACATTGTGGTTCTCAGTCCCAAGTCTGCTGTAGGTTTCTTCAGTAATACTCTAGAGTTTCTTGCATTCCATCTGTGCAGCACTGTTTTATTAGACTCCTCTTGAGTTTCTTCCATTTTAGGATAGTTTCTGCTGACTTCATAGATCCGTCTCATTTGTTTCCATTTCCTCTTTGGACTTAGTTTACAAGATTCTAATCCTCTTTGGAAGCTAAATTTGCATAAGATACAGTTTGTTAAAAGACTTCCTCACCTAGTGTTTATACTTTCTATATTCTTCTATTTGTCACTTTTGCAGCTCTGAGTCCTTTCATGTAGAACCTGTCATTGACGAATGACCTCGTTTGTGGAGCACTGTTGTGTGGGTCCCCGGTTCTGGAGGGTATCCCACGATGATCTCCTGGCTGAGGACAGAGTGAGAGCAGGGAGGGTCCTCTGCCCACGTCTCCACTGTCTGTTGGTCTTCAGCCAGCCTGGTGTGAGAGGTCTGGGCCAAAAGGGTGTGAGTGCAAGCAGGGAGGAGAGATTGCCTGCCTCCTCTGCTGCCTCTGCTCAAGTCTCTGCTGTCACAGCTCGGCCACTCCCAGGTGCTGCACCTGTCTCTCCACGCGGAGCCGGCCCGGGCTGGGCCGATAGAAGCCGGCTAGCAGGCAAGGAAGCAGCTTGGTGCCCCAGGAAGGAGAGCGGATCTCTCCCCAAGTGTTACAGCTCTTGAGACAGAAACTCTTGGACACCAGGATGATTCTGGAACACACTTTACTTCTCCTGAATAGAGCCCTTATATACAGTTTCAGGGTGGGTTAGGGTCTGACAGCAGATAACGCCTATTGGCTTGGTTCAAGGTGCTTAGATTTAGAGAGCTTAGAGATACCTCATCTGCATGTGGGAGGCCTGAGGCACCATTCCTCGTGACTGATAGTCATAGACCTCCCTTTGGGAGAGGCTGTGGAGGGCCGAAGCTGATTGAGAAGAACCAGGGCCTGGGGGCAGCGCCGAACACCTGCCGTCCTGATAAAGGTCCTGGGTTCAAGACTTGCTCAACCAGGCACCCAGTTGCTTCCCACAGCCCACCACCCCACACTGTTGTACTTAAGAAATAATTCTGAGAATATCTTTGCTTTTGAAATTTCCCATCATTCTAAGTTGCTAGATTTATACTCTCCTGTTCCTCCTTAAATTGTTGAAAATTATATACCTGGCAGTGGTGTCACGCGCCTTTAATCCCAGCACTTTGGAGCAGAGGCAGGCAGATTTCTGAGTTTGAGGCCAGCCTGGTCTACAGACTGAGTTCCAGGACATCCAGGGCTACTCAAAGAAACCCTATCTCAAAAAACAACAACAACAAAAAAAAATCCCCCCCCCCAAAAAAAATAAAAAAAAGAAAATTATAACCTGGGGCATGACAATATATTGACAATATATGTTGACAATATATTGTAATATTGACAATCTATGTTGAATACAAAATATGCACATGCTGGGTCTTCTTGTAGCATTACTCAGAGCTGCAATTATCATATTTTGAAGAGTTTTTTTTTAGGGGCTGTGACTTGCTTGTGGGCGTGGATCCTGTTGGGCTGAGTTGTAGGTCCCGAGTGTTTGCTGCCCCAGGCGGCTGGAACCGCATCTTAGGGGACAGAAGTGTGGGAATTCAACTGAGTTCACTTCATGCAGAGCCAGCAGATGCTGTGCTATGGGAAGTCGCAGAGCTCCATTCCAGGCATGGGGAGATCCCATTCTGAGGTCCCGCGGGGGCGAAGCTCTTGGGTTGGGGACCCTAGGCTAGAGGGCGGGCAGGGATCTACTGGACTCCATCCCTTAGGCTCCCAGGCACTGCTGGGAGGCCATAGAAGGACCTAGATGTGGCAAGAGGGAAAAGATGAGCTCTGGCAGTGCCCTGTGGGGAAAGAGACTCTAGGTCAGTGTGACTGACTTAGCTGGGTCTCTGCTGGCTCGAGTTGCTGGGTCTCCATGGCTGGAATGTAGAGAAGTCCTCCGCAGGAGACTAGGTGGTCACTAGTTAGTTGAAGGCCCCCTCTACAGTTCTCCATGGCAGGCCCCAAGTATGAGAGGTAGTTCATGGTTTTATTAGGTTTATTGTCATGGTGGAAAGTGGATGAAGCTGTACCCTGTGAACTCAGGGCAGGCTTGAGGTTAAATACCTTTTGCCAAGTAGGAGAAGAGTCTGGGAAGATATGCTTAATTGGCTATACCCTCTAACCTTTAGGTTACTCATGAATATGGAGATCTCTCGAGGCTCTGTTCCCTGTAGTTCTCTACCTGTGTTACCTGATACAAACCTCTCTTTGGGAAGGGCTGTAGAGGGCTGTCATAACAGAGAGGAACCAGGACCCAGGAGCAAGGTGGAACACCTACCGTCCCTTTAGGGTCTCCAGGGTTTGAGGCCGGCCTTCTACTAGATACCCAGCTGTCTCTCACAGTCCACTGCCCCACAATTTTTCTCTTAATCGTGTGATTATGTGTGAAATGATTCCTCATAGGGAAAACATATGGGCTCTAGAAAAGTTTTATCTTCAGATTTTTAAAGAAATATTTCTGAGACAAGCTATGTAGACTCAGGGTTCCTGTCTCTTCCTGCTCAGGTTTAGGACTTTGCTTCCCTTTTTTGAATTAAATGGGCAGGTATTTGTCATTTCAGAACCCAAATTAGAGCAAGATAATACAAGAGAATACCTTGCCATGTTTTCCTGCATAATATCTTTTTCATATTGCTGAAAGTAAACTTCTGTATTTTCAGATCTAGACTGGCCCTATCTTAGTTTGTGTTTTATTGCTGTTATAAAATGTCTTAACAAGCCGGGCAGTGGTGGCACACACCTTTAATCCCAGCACTTGGGAGGCAGAGGCAGGCAGATTTCTGAGTTCAAGGCCAGCCTGGTCTACAGAGTGAGTTCCAGGCCAGCCAGGGCTACACAGAGAAATCCTGTCTCAAAAAATGAAAAAAAAAAAAAAAAAAGATGTCTTAACAAAGAAAGAAAGTTCTCATAAATGCAAACATTGAATTGACACTTTCTTATACTTTTATAGGTTTAGTCAAGAGCATCTAAGTTTCATTCTCAGTACATAAAGCAGCTCATTACTATTTGTAATTCAAGTTCCAGTGGTTTTAATACAATCTCCTTGCCTTTCTGCCCCACATGCAGGAATATGGTGGAAAATATGCACATGGGCAAAACATTCAAACAAATCCAATAATTATTAAAATTCTTTGGTAGAAGAAAGACAGAGAGAGAGAGAGAGAGAGAGAGAGAGAGAGAGAGAGAGAGAGCTGTAAAACTTAGTGCTCAAGCTGGATATCTTAATGCATTTTTTCAGTCCAAGCATGCAGAACACAAAGGGAGGAAGATCACTGTGAATTTGAAATTAGTCTTAGGGATACAAAGTATAAAACAAACATTATAAATAATATTTACTGTAAGCCTATAGCCAACACCAAATTACATGGAGATAAACTCAAAAGAATTCCATAAAATGAGGAACAAGACAAGGCTGAGCAGTCTCTAGGTATGTTTTTAATATATGGTTTGAAGTTCTACCTGGAGTAATTAGACAATTAAAGCACATCAAGGGGATATAATTTGGAGAGTAAGATGGCAACATGTCCTAACTGGTAGATGATATGACAATTTACATTAGTGTAATTCTATAAATTCTACCACCAACTTTCTGCAGCTCATAAACACTTTCATGAAAGTTGCTGTATACAAGATTAATTGCAAACTCAAAAATAAATCAAAAGCCCTCCTGTATGCCTCCTATATTAAAATGACAAATGGAATAAGGAAAAAAGTAAAAAAAAAAAAAAAACCCAAAGTAATAAATGACAAGTAAAATAAATATATTACAGAAACTTTGAAAAAGTATGTATGATAAAAAGTTGAATTATATGAAGAAATTGAAGCACATATAATAAAATGGTAACGTTTTTCGTCTTCATGGATTGGTAGGACTAGTAGAGTAGAAATAGAAATCATCCCAAAATAAGTCTACAAATTCAACACAATGCCCACCAGTATTCCAAAGACAGATTTACAGATTTGAAAAGCACAATTTCCATCTCCCAGGACAAAGACCCTTGAAAGATAAAGCAATCAGGAACAATAAAATAACTGCATGGTATTAACTTACAAACACACAGGTTGATCATTGGAATAGAATTAAAGACCAGAGACAATCCAACCCCATGGACGCCTGGTGTTTGCTACGGAATCCAACTAGACACACTGAGAAAAACAGAGCACCTTGAACCAGAGGTATCAAGGAACAGCCTTGGGTCTGAGAGGGGTTCTGAGAAAAGAGGGATTTGGGAACAGCAAAAAGAATGACTAGAAGTCAAACTGTGGATTCAGGCTGATGACCTGTGTTCTGCTTGATACAGCTTTTCCAGTCTGCTTCTCTCTATGTTCTATTTTCTGTATGAAACCTCTCTGTTCTTGATATTCCAAGAGATCTCTCTGCCCATATCCTGCTTTTTTGTTAGTATAAGAGATTGTTCTGCCGGGCGGTGGTGGCACACGCCTTTAATCCCAGCACTTGGGAGGCAGAGGCAGGCGGATTTCTGAGTTCGAGGACAGCCTGGTCTACAGAGTGAGTTCCAGGACAGCCAGGACTACACAGAGAAACCCTGAAACCCTGTCTCGAAAAACCAAAAAAAAAAAAAAAAAAAAAAAAAAACTAACTCACTCTCTCTCTGTGTGTGTTTGTGTCAGTTCTCCACACACTTCTTTCTTTACATCCTAAAAGTCTGCAGGATAGCTCATCTCCTTCAGAACACAGGTCCACCCTTTTAGTTTACATATCAATCCATTCATTTACTCCAGGTTTTGTTTGTTTGTTTGTTTGCTTTTTGAGTATCTCAGGAATCACCACCTCATGATCCCATCTAATCGATTTTTAGATGACAACAAACATAAAATTTTTTTCTTAACATGGCAAAGAATTCAGGGACCTGTCTGCCATTGTTAAGCACACATGATAAGCTCATCGGTTTGGACCGTTTCCTGACATTACCATGTTCACCATTCCTGGACCTGGGCTTCCTGTGTCCCAGACTGACCTTAAACTCAGGAAGGTGCCTGCCTTTTTGTCTTCCTCTCTTTGTATGTTTCTGACAAGCTGGCTTTTAGCTTAGCTGCCTTTGTTCATTTAGATTCTGGAAGAAGCCCCTCATGTAATTTCTATTGCCTCCTTATTTTTTACATAGTTGGGAAAATATATATTTTCAAACTCTTGTATTTAGAGCTCTTTCCCATAACCTTGGGTCTGTCATGAAGATCCTAGTGTTTACCATTAGGCTGAGACCTAGCCACATCCTCAACTCCTGGAATCCTGCTGTTTCTCACCCTCATGGAGTCAGTAACATTCACAGGGAGGACATTCCTTTGAAGGAAAGAGTCCTCCTCTGCTAGTGGGTCCAGAAAACTTGTACATTATTGCACAAACAAGCCTTATTTATGCCCCACAGTAGCCAGAACACTCAAGGAGGGTCACATCAGTGGTCGGTCCCAGGGGCAGGAACCATGGCAACTTGTCCCCACCAGGCCAAGCTAAGGACCATCCCTGCTGAGCAGAGCTGGAGCTCCCCATTCCTGCCATCCCTGAGGGCCCCCTCTCAGTTCTTGGCTCTTGGGCGCCACCCAGTGGTGCTTCTATCTCCAAGAGCCATCACCCTGAGGCAGGACCTAATCACAAGTCTAAGAAATCCTGAGCCAAGGTTTCTGGCCTCTCTTTTCATCTCTGATTGCTTTTACCATCCCTAATTAGTGTCTTGTCAGTCCCCTGAAGCCCGCAAGATCCAGGCGGCAGCAGGGGAAAACAGTCAGGATAATCTCAGGTTTGGTGCCCCAAGAGGCATTGAAGGGCAGATATAGACTGACAGATTCACTGGCCAATCAGAGCCTCCAACAGGTCCTGCCAGTCAGAAAAGAAGGAGGGTTCTTCTGGGAATCACATTGCAAGTTCCTTGCTCTTGAGCAGGTTTAAATGATTTGGTGAGTTGTGCTTTGACCTAACTGCTGAGGACTGAGGGAACTTAGGCAAGCTCTGAATTTGCAACGTGGCCAGGATATGCGCACTGCCCACAAGGTTGAGGAGCGGCAGCTGTCGTGGTGTGTCCTACTCAGGGCTAGGTGAGAACCAGTAGCTAGATGCAGCCCTGTGTGAGGTCCCTCCTGGTGTTAGCCATTCCTGGACCTGGCATTGGCATCTAAATAAGTTCACTCTCTGGGCTGAATCTGCACAAAGCATTTGGGGCAGGGCCTTGTGTATAGAATCACCCTTGGCAGGATTCCAATGGCAGACAGGTTTAGTTTCTCCAATATAGAGTACAAGCTCTTCTCTTGCATTTAACAATCTGGTTGTGATTCATTTGGAGTTAATTTTGTCTAGGTTGTAAAAGGCGTCTAGATGTTGCGTGTCTGAAAGCCCACTCTTTAACTATTTCTCTGTATTTTTAATAAAGAAACACACACACACACACAAAGCTGTGCAATAATTTTTGAACAGTTGCATGTTTAGCCTTTTAGGAAATCGTTTCTGAGAAAAGCTATGTTGTCACCTGGATCCCAGTCTCATACTCCACAGGGCAATGACCCTACTTTCCTTTTTTTTTTTTTTTGGTTTTTCGAGACAAGGTTTCTCTGTGTAGCTCTGGCTGTCCTGGAACTCACTCTGTAGACCAGGCTGTCCTCGAACTCAGAAATCCGCCTGCCTCTGCCTCCCAAGTGCTGGGATTAAAGGCGTGCGCCACCACCGCCCGGCCCTACTCTCCTCTTTATTAAACTTCCTAAATTCGATTGTTAAAGGTATGTTCAAAAAGAACATTTTAAAATTACTCATCTTGCTGGGCTGTAGTGGCACACGCCTTTAATCCCATCACTTGGGAGGCAGAGGCAGGCGGATTTCTGAGTTTGAGGCCAGCCTGATCTTCAGAGTGAGTTCCAGGACAAACAGGGCTATGCAGAGAAACCCTGTCTCGAAAAACCAATAAATAAATAAATAAAGAAAGAAAGAAAGAAAGAAAGAAAGAAAGAAAGAAAGAAAAGAAAAATAAGAAAAGAGAGAGAGAGAAATTGTCCAGATTATTGGGTATACAAATTAAGGATATACTGTTGAACCAAACTTTGTTGATCTAGTTAAGTCAGCTCAGAAATTTGAATCAGGGGCTATTGGCTATAGCTGTGTGTCAGGTTACAGATTTCAGCAGCTGATATTTCACATAATGAGAAGACCAGATGTTATTTTATTGATGCCATTTCCCCTATACAAAGCTCCAAATTTATCTCTGTTTCTATGAAGTGAGTTGTTAGTAACACTTTTAAATTTTATTTTCTTAGAGCATCACAGCTCTGATCAACTATTCGTTTCTATTTTCCAGTGTCTCTGGGGAATTAAGAATGTTATTACTTTTTCTCAAGTCTTTGATTACCTGTGTCTCCTTAAGCGAATCTGTTCTGTAAATCACAGAGAGCAAAATGTTTTGTCATGGAATCAGCATGGGTTCTTTAGTGACCTCCTTAGCTAACACCTCAAGAAAATGTTAACTTGCACAATACTGAATGGGTCCTCACTGTGAAGGATGCCCAATACAGATTCTGTCCTCCATTAGCAGGTGTGATGACTAGGGTCACACTCAAAGCTCCCTGAACATTGAACGTGCACTAAGGTCCTATATTAACCCCATCCTGTAGTTTTGGTCTTCATAAACTCGTGTATTTTGATATTCGAGGCTCACTCTCTCTCCTTGTGGAGGAAGGACATTGAGCCCCAGCATGCTGGTTTACTAGTAAAAGCCTCCTGCTGGTTGCGTCATGTGCCGACTTCTGTGGTCATTTGGGCGGAGCATCGTTCCTTGGGACTTGAGCGGGGGTCCAGCCTTTCCTGGGCCTTACAGTATAAAGGTCATAAAGTACAGTGGACATTTCACTAAGGATGGTTAAATATCTAGGTAAGAAAGAGTGTGGGATAATTTTTCTGCAGAATTTGGATAACATCTGCCTCTACAGTTAAAGGCAGCTTAGGTCTGCCTTCAAACAGTAGAGATGCCTCCAGAGATGTGAAGTTTATGTCACAGAGATCTTTCACTTTCTTGGTTAGAGTTATACCAGGATACTTTATATTACTCATGGCTATGGTAAAGAGTACTGTTTTCCTTACTTCATTCTCATCCCATTTATCATATTTGTGAAGGAATGTTACTGATTCTTGAGGTTAATTTTGTATCCAGCCACATTGATGAAGGTGTTTATCAGCTGCAGGAATTTTCTAGTAGAATTCTTGGGTCACTCATGTATCCTATCATAACATAGCAAATAGAGATACCTTCACTTCTTCCTTCCCAATTTGTGTTCCCCTTTTCTCCTTTAGTTGTTTTATTCCTTTGGCTAGATTTTTTTTTTTTTTTTTAGAGACAGTGTTTCTCTGTATAGCCCTGGCTGTCCTGGAACTCACTCTGTAGACCAGGCTGGCCTCGAACTCAGAAATCCACCTGCCTCTGCTTTCAAGTGCTGGGATTAAAGGCGTGTGTCACCACTGTCCAGCTCACGTATGAATTTTTAATTGTGTAAATGTGCATTCATTTTTAGTAAGTATTATTAACGTTACAACAAAACCTGTGTCACCTCAGCTTTCTAGCAGATGAATATAGAAATGAGGTGAATGTATAATTCTTTTTAAGCATTACAATTAAAACCAGACCACCTCATGTTTCTGAAAGATGAATATAAAAGTTGGGTGAATGTATAATTCATTTCAAGTACTTAAGTAATAATCTCTGATTCTTTCCTTCTTTGTGCTTTTTCTTTGATTTTTTTGTTGTATGTATCTTAATATGTATCTCTGTCCTAGAACTGATTGAAGAAAACCAAGCTGGTGTCCAACTCAATAAAATACTTTTCCTCTGTCTACCTAGCACTGGGATTGAATGCATGTGCCAATCTAACCAGCTTGCTCATTGCTTTTTTTTGGTTGGATGGTTGGTTGGTTTTCCTTGAATTAATTTTTTTAACTTATTAACTTTATGTCCTGCTTACTGCCCCTCCCACAAATCTCTGCCCATCCCTTTCTCTGAGCAGGTGCCCCCACCCCCGGTATCACCCTCCCCTCTCCCTGCCCTTCACTAAGAGTCTCTGCTAGGGTCCACACTTCCTTTTTCACTGAGCCCAGTCAAGGCAGCTGAGCTAGAAGAACCTATTCCATATACAGCCAACAACTTTTGAAATATCCTCTGTTCCAGTTGTTCAGGACCCACATGAAGGCCCAGCTACACATCTCCTACATATGTACATAGAGGTCTAGGTCTAGCCCCTGTATGCCTTTTGATGGTTCAGACTCTGAAACTTCAAGGCTCTAGGACAGCTGATTCTACTGGTCTTCATATGGAGTTCCCTCTCCCATGCAAAGTCCATAATCCTTCATCCTAATCTTTCATAAAAGTCGCCAAGCTCCAGCCACTGTTTGACTGTGGGTACCTGTACCTGGCAGAGTCAGGTGCTGGGTGGGGTCTCTCAGAGGACAATATTCTTCTGTCTGTAAGCATAACTGAGCATCATTACTACTGTTAGGGATTGGTGGTTGTCCATGGGATGGGTCTCACTATGGGACAGTTTTGATTGGCTATTTCCCCAGTCTCTCTTCTATTCCCCATGCATGCATTTGGTGTAGACAGAATAAATTTTGAGTTAAAATTTTTGTGGGTGGGTGAGTGTCTTTTTTGTCCACTGGGGTTCCTGCCTGGCTATCAAAGTTGGCCTCTTAAGGTTTGATATCTACATCATAGTGAGTCACAGGTAAGGTCTCCCCTATAGTTTCTTGGTTGTATCCCTTATCCCAGGTCTCTGTCTCTTCTTGGAGATCCACCCTCCACCTCCTCACCCCCATCAGTGGCAGATTTCCATACATTTTCATGACCATTTAACTATCTTTCCTCTCCTTCTACCCACCTGACCCTGAAGCCCCATTCCCTTTCCATCCCTGGTTCTTCCCTCCATCTGCCTCTTTTGACTATTTTACTCCCTCTTTGAAGTGAAAATCAAAGTTTCTCACTTTGGCCTTCTTTCTAGATTAACTTCTTTGTGTCTGTGGAGTGTAGAATGGTACCTGTGTCTTATGACTAATATTTACTTATAAGTGAGTATGGTATATACCATGCATGTCTTTTTTTGGACTGTTACCTGAATTACCATCACTTAGGATGATATTCTCAAGTTCCATCTATTAGCCAGCAAAATCTGTGATGTCTTTGTTTTTTGTAGCTGAACAGTACTCCATTGTATACATATACCACATTTTCTTTCCCATTCTTCAGTTAAGGATATCAAGGTTGTTTTCAGTTTGTAGCTTTTACAAATGAAACTGCTGGGAACATAGTTCAACAAGGGTCTTTGTGGGATGTTGGAGCATCTTTTGGGTATCTGCCCAGGAGTGGTATAGCTACATCTTGAGATATAATTGTTCTCAAATTTCTTAGAGACCTGATCAAATAACCCTATTAAAAATGAGACACAGAGCTCAACAAAGAATTTTCAACTGAGGAATATTCAGTGGCCATGAAGTACCTAAAGAAATGTTCAACATCTTCAGTCATCAGGGAAATGCAAATCAAGACAACCCTGAGATTCCACTTCACACCAATCAGAATGGCTAAGATTAAAAACTCAGATGACAGCAGATGCTGGCGAGGATGTGGAGAAAGAGGAACACTCCTCCATTGTTGGTGGGATTGCAAGCTGATACAACCACCCTGGAAATCAGTCTGGCTGTTCCTCAGGTGCATCTCTTTATACTTTGAAAAATCCTTTGACTAATACAACAGACACTAATATTAAAAGTCTTGGAAAGATCAGGAGTTCAAGGCTCATACTTAAACATAACAAAAGCAATATACAGCAAACCAATAGCCAACATCAAACTAAATGGAGAGAAAGTTGAAGCAATACCATTAAAATTGTGGACAACACAGGTTGTCCACTCCCTTCCTATTTATTCAGTCTAGTACTCGATAGTCTAGCCAGAGAAATTACACAATAAATGGAGGTCAAAGGAATACAAACTGGAAAGGAAAAATCTAAGATATCACAATTTGCAGATGATAGATAGTATACATAAGTGACACCAAAAATTTTACCAGAGAACACCTACACCTGACAAACAACTTCACTAAAGTGGCTCGATATACAATAAACTTTAACAAATCAATACCCTTCCTCCACTCAAAGGATAAATGGGCTGAGAAAGAAATTAGAGAAACAACACCCTTCTCAATAGTCACAAATAATATAAAATATCTTGGTGTGACTCTAACCAAGCAAGTGAAAGATCTGTATGATAGGAACTTCAAGTCTCTAAAGAAAGAAATCCAAGAAGACATCAGAAGGTGGAAAGATCTCAAATGCTCATGGATTGGCAGGACTAACATAGTAAAAATGGCCATCTTACCAAAAGTAATCTACAGATTCAATTCAATCCCTATCAAAATTCCAACTCAGTTCTTTACAGAGCAAGAAAGAAAATTCTCAAATTCATCTGGAATAACAAAGAACCCAAGATAGTGAAAACTATTCTCAAGAATAAAAGAACTTCTGGTGGAATCACCATCCCTGACCTCAAGCTGTACTACAGAGCAATAGTGATTTAAAACAAAACAAAACAAAACAAAAACGAACAAAACAAAAAACAAAAAAACAAAAAAAAAAAACCATGGCATTGGTAAAGAGACACGCAGGTACATCAATGGAATAGAATTGAAGACCCCCAAACAAACACACACGCCTATGGTCACCTGATCTTTGACAAAGAAGTCAAAACCATCCAATGCAAAACAAAACAAAACAAACAAACAAACAAAACCATACCATTTTCAACAAATCATGCTGGTTCAACTGGGCAATAACTTGTAGAAGAATGAAAATTGATCCATTCTTATCTCCAAAGCACACATCTAAGTGAATCAAGGACCTCCAAATAAAACCAGATATACTGAATCTAATAGAAGAGAAAGTGGACAACCAGATAGTAGTGGCTGATGCCTTTAATCCCAGCACTTGGGAGGCAGAGGCAGGTGGATTTCTTAGTTCGAGGCCAGCCTGGTCTACAGAGTGAGTTCCAGGACACTGAGGACTACACAGAAAAACCCTGTTTTGAAAAACCAAAAAGAAGAAGAAGAAGAAGAAGAAGAAGAAGAAGAAGAAGAAGAAGAAGAGGAGGAGGAGGAGGAGGAGGAGGAGGAGGAGGAGGAGGAGGAGGAGGAGGAGGAGAGGAGAAAGTGGGAAAGAACCTTGAACACATCTACACAGGGAAAATTTCCTGAATAGAGTACTAATTGCTCAAGTTCTAAGATCAACTATTGACAAATGAGTTCTCATAAAACTGAAAAGCTTCTGTAAGGCAAAGGACACCGTCAACAGGACAAAATGGCAACCTATGGCATGGGAAAAGATCTTTATCAATCCTACATTTGATAGAGGGTGAATATCCAAAATAATCAAAGAATTCAAGAAGTTAGAGTCCAGAAAAACAAATAACCATATTAAAAATGGAGTACAGAGCTAAAGAAAGAATTCTCAACGTAGGAATCTCCAATGGCACAAAAGCACCTAAATAAATGGTCAATACCCTTATTTATCAGGTAAATACAAATCAAAATTTCCCTGAGATTCTACCTCTCACCAATAAGAACAACTAAGATCAAGAGCTCATGTGAGAGCAGATGCTAGTGAAGGAATCTCAGGTCTCAGCCTAAACTTACAAATTAATTTCTCCAGAGACATGTTCTGGGAGAAGCACATTCCAAAGACTTACACATACATTCCAGGAGAAGGGTCCAAGATAGGAGAATTAAAAGATTATCAGGAAGCTAGATCCTTAGAGCAATAAACCTGGGTAAACAGGAGCTATGGTAAGATAGACTTAGCTAACACTCATTGTAATAAGATAATGTGCAAATATGAGTTGCCAAGAAACCAGGCATGGAGCGGCCATTTGAGGTCAGCCTTTGTGGTTAGCATTGTCTAAAAAGTGATTGTAAGATTGCCCTAGTAAACCCTGTGAAAACTGTATAAAAACTGCTCTAGGCTTTAGCTCAGGGTTCCTCTAGCCTGCGTGCAGGGGAACCCCCGAGTGTTGGATCAATAAACCACTTGCTCTTGCATCGAACCCCCTGTCTGTGAGTGTTTCTGTGGGAGCGCATCTTCCTGATTTGGATCTCAGGGTCCAACACTGGCAAGGATGTGGAGAAAGAGGAACACTCCTCCATTGCTGGTGCGATTGCAAGTTGGTAAAACCAGTTTGGAAAAGAATCTGGTGGTTCTTCAGAAAACTGGAAATAGTTCTACCTGAAGACCCAGCTGTACCACTACTGGGCATATACACAAAATATGCCCCAACATATAACAAGGACACATGTTTCATCAATTTTCATTCAATCTTTTTCAACAAAAAGGAAAGTACCCTTCAGTAATATGGGTGTTTTAAAACATCTTAATCATTGATGTGCAATGTAACAAAATATCGACTTTGGCTCTTAGTACAGACTCAGTGCTTCTGTTGGCCCTTTTCAGTCATTCCTTCTAGCTTGTCCCCAGTCCTTTGTAAGTCAGCTGACCACAGAATCTTTTTCCTACAGAGACCCACAGCTGTCACAGTAGGCTAGAACTCAGCTATGGGACCTTTGTCCTCCTTCCTGCCCTCCATTCTGGTCTCTCTAGATATATCCTCAATCCAGCTTCATCCTGCCCACATGAGCAGGACATAATCTCCACCTCACAAGGACTCGGGCTTTTGGTAAGGATGCAGAGAACTCCTAGCTCTTTCCAGCCTAGCTACATTTCCTTCTGGCCAAGCTCCAGTCCCCTGTGAGTATCCCTAGACCTACAGAACAGCACTCTACCAGGGAACTGACAGGTCTCACACTAGACTGGAACTTAGGGACCACAGAGCTGACAAAGTTGACTTGGACCAGAGTGGGCAATACCAACCATAAACAAAACAGAACAAAACAAAATACCTAACAGCCATGTAATAAAGAGAAAATCAGTTTGTATACACCAAGAAAAACATCAAATATTGTAACTCCAGGTTCTTAAATCTCAGTTAAGAAAATATGAACATCGGCCAGGTGGTGGTGGCACACGCCTTTAATCCCAGCACTTGGGAGGCAGAGGCAGGAGGATTTCTGAGTTCGAGGCCAGCCTGGTCTACAGAGTGAGTTCCAGGACAGCCAGGGCTACACAGAGACCCTGTCTCAAAAAAAAAAAAAGAAAAGAAAAGAAAAAAGAATATCTCTGGAGCTGTTGAAAAGGATGAAGGAACACATACATACATACATACACAAACACACAGTTTATGAAGCAAAGTTTGAACTTCATACTTTCATACACACACATATACATACATACATACATACATACATACATACATACATACATGCATTTGGCAGAAGGAGCAAGGCTCCAATGAGCATGATCCAACAACTTTATTTTTTCTCACAAAGCTTGTATAACCCAGCAAAATCTTTTCAGCAGTACAGAAATCACAATGGGGTTATATTCTATTTTTCTTTAAGTGAATAATTACAATGAGTATACATAAGAAAAAACATGTTTCCCAATGCCCTCAGATGGTCAAATGTTTTATGTATTATAGATAAACAAAACAAAACCAAAACAAATTATTCTCAAGAACCCATATACATTCGTACTAACCATCTTGTTATATTGCCAAAGTGTAATGTAATATAAAGCAAGGTAATTTTCCCAGCCAGTTTCTCTTATCGACACACTGCAATTATTTTATTATTCATCTTAAATGTAATCTTATAAAAATACCTTAAGAGTATCACAAATTCAAACCATCGTATAAAAAATCATTATTATGGTAACTCCTCAGGGTGCACATCTACTTATTAACACTTTCTTATTAAATCCTGTCAGAAATCTGAGGGTAAAAATGGGCATAAGATATTAGTCATCACCTTGATCACCAGCCCAGCTTCAGCCAAAGAGGCATATCAGCCAGTATTAGCTGCGCTGCCATGGTTCTTGTTCCTTGATATCTAAAAGTTTCTAGCTCAACTATTAAGAGTGAGCCTTTCTGAACTTCAAACTGTTCCCTAAGATTTTCAACATTAAAACCACTGGCAAAAGCATCTTAACCTAACTTTAGTACAATCTATATTTCCAACTTCTTTCTAAGGGTGGTGGACTTTACTAACTATCTACATCTCTAAGTCCTTTCTGAGGGTGGTAGATGAATCATTAATCTGCTCCAGCAGCAATGCTTGAAAAAGATCAATCAATATTCTTGGAAGTACCAATGATACTGCCCAGTGAGGGGCCGGAAGCCTCCTTGGAGTTTTCATACAATGCATGGATTACAACGGATGTGGTGACCTTGAAGACAATGAGCAGAGCAAAACTCCACAACAGCAAGAAGTCCTCAGGACAGGTAGACCTCGGGGTTGGGCCTCTGATGTGGTTGTGCTAACTGGTGGGGCACATTCCATGAGTTCTGAAGCTGTTTTGTTGTTCCTCCTGCATGGAAACCAAACATGTGGGTATTCCCCTTTTCACCCATATATCACAGAGGTTCTATTATCCTCTGTTCATCCTGAGAATCACAAGAAAAAGATCAGTTCCACAAGTTTTGAGTCACAACTGAAGCAAGCTTTAATTAAATACTGGCCAGTGTTAGATCTCAAACCTGGGACAAATGACTGAGGTGCCTATTTAATATCTCAAAGCAAACACTAGCTGCCAGGTTCTCCATGCATCCAGTCCCTACCAGATACTGGGGCCCTCCTGGAAGGCATACCCTGCTCCCTATCCTGAATTCTCCAGCTCAGGGCTGGGCCACCTTTCCTCAACTGCATTCCATACATAATTCAACCATTTTGGTCACCAGACCTGTTTCTCTCTCTTTTGGGCTTCCTGGCTGTTGTGTTTTATAAAATGAAAGAGAAGAAGGCAGGGATGTGTTTGTTGGAGGTACAGTAAGGTGTGGGGAAAGGGATGCCTGAGCATGGGCCAGCACAGACACTGTCTTCCCCCTGAGGTACCAGCCACAGGATGGTATAGTATAGAATAGAGTTTATTTAGGGCATGGGGAGGGGAGTTGAGGGAGTACAGACAGAGAAAGGCAGAGAGAGAGAGAGAGAGAGAGAGAGAGAGAGAGAGAGAGAGAGAGAGAGAGAAGAGGCTGGCCATGAGCATCTGGAGAGAAAGGGGGAAGGGGATGGGGAGAGGGGAGAAGAAGGTAAGGGAGCTAGAGTAAGAGGAGAAGAGAAGAGAGCAAGAGAGAGAGAGGAGAGAACAAGCAGACCCTTTTATAGTGAGTCAGGCACACCTGGCTCTTGCCAGGTAACTGTGGGGTGGAGCCTAGACAAAATGCCATCACTGGCTGCTGCATCTGGTACGTCTCTTTCCTCCCTCCCTCTTCACCAGCTCTTCAAATTCCTTGGGACATGTCCATTCTGGACTCTCCAAGATGATTCTGCCTTTGACTATGTCTTTCTTTTATAAACAAACTTTCTCTTCCTTCATACCTGAACCTGTTCTCTTCCCTTCTTTTTATTTCTATTTCTCATCCATGTGGTGCTGAAAACCAGGGCCAGTCATGTTTTCTTTATTTTTTTCATTCAGCCAGGATGAAGAATTATGCTGAGAACCACACCACACTTCCCAGAAAATGGTGGCAGAAGTATAGTTTGCAGAGTCATATAAAGGCAAATCCATAAGGCCACTGGATTTCCTATCACATCCAATTACAGGCAAGCATGTATCCTGATTTACTTCCTGTCTTCATACCTCCTGCCTAAATCCAATCAGGGGCAAGCATTCATTACAACATTTTCTGCCTACAAACCTCCTGCCTACATGTGATCAACTTCATCCAATGCCGTTGGCTCAAACAAACTTGTTTAGGAAAAGTGAAAGCATTTTACTTATTTTCTTATTTGACTTATTTTCTCCCACAAACAATAACCTCCAGCATTTCAGGAAGTATCTGTTCTTGGGCAAGGGGCTTACAGACTAGAGTCAGTTTTGTCTCATGGACTTCTTGACACAGAAATTAAAACTTGAAACATAACTTTGTCTCTCATTCCTACTCCTTCCCTTGAAGCCTTCACCCCACTTCAGGCTCTTTCAACTTAATATAGTGTAGCACTCAGAGGCTACTATCTCTGTGCAAGAGAGAACGTGCTGTTTGTCTTTCTGATCCTGGGGTAAAAATATTATTTTCTAATTCTAGACAATTTTCTGATGTTTTTATAATTGTGTGTGTGTGTCTGAAAAAAAGTTCCATTAAGTATATGGACCAGGTTTTCATCATTCATTTGTCTCACACAACTGTGTCCTCGGTGAAGAGTGGCAGCTGTCAAATGTGGAATCCAAATGGACGATAAGCAGATTTGTGCTTGCTCAGAGGTTACTAGACAGTGGCAATATACGCCACCCTAGTGTATGCCACTTTGCCAGTATTTGAGTTAAAGGTAAGTAAAAATCTGCAGAAGCAAAAGAATCAAACTAATTCTTTTTCCTCCTGGAATTAGGACACCCTCCCTGTAGGAAAGAAGCCTGCTTCCATCAGAAGAGCCTTCAGTACAGACTTTCTGGAATATTCCCTCCCTCCTTTCTCCATCTGCACATTCCCTCCTGTTCTCCTTCCCCCATCCTTCCTTCTCTCCTCATGATTCTTCTCCTCCATCTCCCTTCAGCTCCTTTATTGCTTCCAGATATATTCCTATAGATCTTGAAAATTAGAGAAAATGATTCATTTGTGTCACGTCAAGCCCTGCTCTTTTCAATAACTGTGTCATAGTCACTTCACTCTCAGCACTGCAGACAAACCCCATCATCTGCATTTCTTTGTCCCGTCCTCTGTTGATGGACAACAGTGCCCACCCAGTTCTCTGCTACTGTGACTCTCTAGTGCCACACTGAACACAGATGTACAGGAATCTGTCCTCTGACCACTTAAAGTCCTTTCCTTGTCCCAGAAATGTGACATTTTAAAAAGAAACAAAAACAGGTTTTAATTAGGTAAAAACTTGTAGCAGTAAAAAATTAAATAATCCCCTGCAGTGGCATCTTCCTCCCTACCAGCCCCAGTGTTCTGGGTTCCCAAAGGAAACACACACACAGAGTTTATATTTTGATATGCCTTAATCAGCTTAATGGCTAGGCCACTTCCTGACCTCCACGTGGCTAATCCAACTCCCTCCCATAATATCGAGGCATTACATAGTAAATCTTATATTCCATCTTGGCTGCCCTGGACACAGTTGGGTAGCCCTCTTGGACTGCTCTACCCTGGCTCCTACATGGTAGCTATGCTTTCTGTGCCCTACATTCTTGGGCATGGTGTCTCCTGTCCTCCACCTCTTCTGGCATGGCAGATCTCTTCTCCTTTCTTCTCTTCCTGGCCAGGGAATCCTAAAAGTCACGCCTCTGTCTGCCCTGCCCAGCCTTTGGCTGTCAGCGTCTTTATTTGCAACACAAATTATGACACAGAGGCTTTGGGGTATTTTAATGCTTAAGCCTATACCTGAGTAGATTCCCAGCCCACTTTCTAGGTTATCCCGATTAATCGTGACACTACCTTTCATCGTGTGGCCAGCTCTACCTCTCTGCTCCTGTTCTGGTCCTTCTTTCATCTCCGAGTCCCCAGGCAAATTTGGCGCCTTTGCTTTCTTCTTCTGGAGTCTATTCTCTTGGAAGTTCTGCCCTCCACTTCCTGCCCAGCTATTGGCCGTTCTGTCAACTCTGTCAGTTCTTTATTACAGCCAATAGACAAGTGAGGAAGGACGAATAGTTACAAAATAGAAGACCTCTGATTGGCCACAGAAAGAAGAATACCAAGATCCGGCTAGTACTCAGCTCTCTAGTACTTAGTTCGCTGCTGGTTTATCCCTTAATAATTGAATATAGAAAGACACACCTCCACGTAATGTACCCCTAACACAATTGTGAGGGCTTCCCTTTTGCCTTTTGTGCCAGATCATTAGTCCTGGTTTTACTCAGTTAGTGCTAGCCAGTGGATGAAATCAGGAGTCATGACCTTTTGTCTTCTCTCCCCTGAGAAGATTCTGTAAAGCAAGCCTGTGAGCTCCTCTCAGTAGTCTTGAGCAGTAGTTAATACTAAATAAATGCTTGCTTTAAATTTTGCTGGAAATGGTTGAGTTCATTTTATTGGCAAAACCCAGGATAAACATATGGAAACCCTGCAGACACCCTCTGGTGATGCGAACAGGCAGAAATCAGAGTGGCCAAGGACCTTGTACAGTCAGCAGCATTCCAGCTCCTAGCTGGACAAGGAAGCTGAGAATTCCCAGGATGCAAGGCACTCCAGGGATTATGCAAGCATGGCTCTGAAACAGACTCCTGTCCATTAAATTCTCCTAGTCAGACTGGCGAAACTTCTGTGGGACACTTGCTTTAGTCCCTATAATGTAGCATTATAAAAAAAAAATTAGCAGGGCATAAATTTATCTGTGTGTAGCTGTGAGGGTGTGTGTTCATGGGCTACAACACCATGTGGAGGTCAGAAGACAACTTGCTTGAGTCAATTTTCTCTCTCCTGCACCAAATTCCCTAGGGCTGGAGCTCCTCAGGCAGGGTGGCAGATGCCTCCATCCACTGAGCCATCACCTCCCTGTCTCCCACTCGGATGGTTTATCCAGTTGACCTGAAACCTGACCCTCCAGCCAAGCATGTTATTACTAGAACTCCTTCCCGGTCCAGGTCCCTACCCATGTCCCTGGCGCCAACTGTTACAATCATCCTTTACTTGGGTTCCTCTTTCTGACTTTCCTATATTAATTCAGCTCCTGACCTGTCACCCAAAGAGGCTGTCATTAAGCAGACAGCTGCTGCTTATGTGAAATTCTCTGTCAATGATCCTCCCGTGATTTCCTGCTGTCTTGAGACACAGATCTGAGAACAGAGTAGATGAAAAATGAAGTAGATTTTAAAAATAAGTTGTATTAATAAAGAAATAAGATCAGAAGAGAACATGGCTAAAGACGATTGGCGTCTTTGAGCACTCAGCTCATAGCCCCTGTCATCAGAACTCTCGTGAAGGGCAACCAGTCTTCTGATGAGCTCCATCAAAAGTCACAACAGGTTACCACTGCAAATAGAACAGCCACTAAGGGCCAAATGTTGGGAAATTTTATCCTTCACAAACGTAGATGTACAATAAAAACATTTCTTCCTTACAAAGGTGTAACAGCCCGTTCTGCCCCACGTTCGGGGGCCACATTGTCCTGGCCTGAGCTGCTGCTCTGGTCTGCGGGTCAGGGTCTAGCAAGAGAGAGAGTGGGGATGGAGGGGCAAGAGACGTGAAGAACGGAGACAAGACAGAGTCTGATCAAGTCCCTCTTTTATTGAAAGGAAATCCTGAGTATTTATATGCTTTACCACGTGCCTTGTCCTCATGGACAAGCAGGGGAACACAGCTGAAGGCGCTCTGCCACGTGCCTTGTAGCCATGGATAAAACGTGCACCTTGCAGCTGGGGGCACTAAACAGCAAAACAAGATATGTGAGAAAAACAAGATGTTTATCAGTGTGTTCTCAGCTGTTGTGGGCTGTTGAAAATCAAGTCTTTTGTCAGGGTATATGGCTCTACATGGCTGCAAAGATAATAGCCGCTTTCTGCTAGGGCTCAGCTCCCAACATGAAGGAAATATCAACATTTCAATTAATGCATAATACTCTCATGTAAACTCAGTGCTGTAAATACCTTTACAGATGTTATCTGCCGGACAAACAACACAACAATACAATTGTGAAAAATGCAACACATCAAACCCTAAACAATAACAACATCTTAAAATGCTGTTATCAATCACTTCATAGGAAATGATTGTACAAATAGAAAAATAGATGCCATGCTATAACCCCATAGAGACAGCTAACATGTCCTAAGACCAGTGGGCTGTCTTATGTCCAAGAGATGCAGTGTTTGCCTTTAAGACAGAATGTACTCTCCTCACAGAAAATAATTATGTTCAGTTTCCATGTCTTTTGACCTTTCTGGAAATCACTTGTATTTAATATATGATGTTGTGAGCAGTCGGCATTTAATCTCTGTATCCTCTGACATTTGCTTTGTTATTTTGTCCATGTGGGAAATCTTTCCTCAGGTGGTTACATACAAATCAAGTGTCTAACAGCAATAATACAAAATACTGGATAGCAACCTCATCACAAAATCTTTTCCGTATCATACCACCTCTTTCAACATTTTCTTTACTGACTTCTCTAGGAAGAGTGTCTCCCATACATACATTAAAGGTACCATGCATTTCATCAGCGAGGAGTGGCTATGCAGATAAGGAGAGACATGTATTAATTAATGAATTAGCTAATTAATTAATAACTTTTGAGAGAGGCTCTCACTGCATAGCTCTGGTTGTGCTGGGACTCTTTCCATAGAACAGGAAGAGCTGCCTCCCTCCAGGTGACAGAATCAAAGGCATGGGCCACATGCATGGCTCAGGGACACGTTATTAATGCTATGGTTTGTCACTGCCATCTCCAATGGCCAATCCCTTTCCCAGAACATGGTTTCTATTTCTCTGAAGCTCAAAGTTGCATTTTCCATTTGGTATTTTTTTTTATAGCATTGAAGAACATTATGCCCTATAATTATCCCCCTGTGAAATATCATTGTGCCATACTCCATTTTTTTTTTTTTATGTCAAGCCAGGCTCAAACATGAGTTAAGACATTTCCTGAAAAGTAAACTATAACAGCATGTCTTTAAGATTTCATCAAGAGCTTTTTCTAAGTCCCTTACTGCCTTGGTTGTGAGGTAATAGTTTCTGGGGTAATATATTTTCGATCTTGAATCATAAAGACACACTGCCTTATGACCCAAGTACGTTATCTTTACTATGATACCTATTTTCCCAGTGTAACCACCGCAGTTTACCAACGTCTGCTTTAGTGTTAGGGCAGTTTGTTTATAATAGCGCTTTAACTTAGTGCTTAGTTCCTTCAGAAGAGTGCTGTTGTCCTCCAGGTCCTCATCTCCCCGGACAAAGCCGTGCAGGGTCAGGAGACTGTCCTGGGAAATATGAAGCACACCCAAGATGACTTCCTGCTTCCCTTGCAAGCCCAGATCCAAAGCCCAGCTCTTAGAGACTACCAGCGTTCCTTCACAAAGCGAGCCCAACTCTGTCAGGAGTAACTGCTCATAGCCTTCATGTGGTGAGAACAGTTTCTTGTAGAGGGCTTCTGAAGAGCATATCACCTTTCCAGATTTCACTAGAGAAGAAAAGAAAAACAACAAACTAGCATTTGGGGAGGAAATCCATTTTATCTCTCTCCATAAGTCCCAATATTACTCATTATATATGTTACATGTACATATTACATATTGCTCTTTCTGTCTTTCTGTCTCTGTTTCTGTCTCTCTGTCTCTCTCTCTGGAGGCTGGGTATTGAGAAGGAGAGTTGGGGACAGTTACTGTTTGGGACAAAGTTACTGGACAGACCTGAACACAAGTAACACTCCCAGTGCAGGAAGCCTGGAGACACCTTTCACCACAGAGCCCGGTTAACAGGAGGCTGGAACCTAGTCACAGCAACCAACCAAGCAGCCACAGTGAAACTACCTGGAAGGAGAGCACTCTGTTGAGGAGCATCAGGATTGTCACAAGGAAAGCAGCTTCGGGGACCGTGTGGCAGTCTGATTGATTGAAGAGTGTGTTTATCTTGCCTGGAAAAACCTGGGAAGACAAAGGTAATTTTAAGTTTCCCATAAATCCAATAACTCTTGCAAAGCACATTAAAAATCTCAATAGAACCATGTGTTTCTAATAGAAAAGGAAGTCAGATGATAAGGTCAAAAAGAAACTACCAAATTAGACTCTGATGACACTAAACACTACCCTTAATAAAACTTAGCTGTAGAAAGAATGCTAAGAGTAGCTGAATGTATTAACTATTAGATAGGTACATTTTACTTTCTGTTTTATTTGTTTTTTAAAATTGAGATAGGGTCTCACATAGCCCAGGCTAGCCCCAAAGTCACTATGTAGCCAAGGGTGACTGTGAATTTCTGATCCACCTGCATCTCCCTCCAAAGGTTTTGGATCACAAGTGCACTACCATGCCTAGTTTTAGGGTTTTATGCAGCACGCAGGACTGAAGCCAGAGCTTCTTGTATGCTAGGCAAGCATTCTCCCAACCAAGAAATGTCAGCAGCTTTGGTTTATGTTAAAAGCAGTTAAATCTAGAAAGCAAGAGGCTGGTCGGGAAGGAGTTTGTGAAGAGTCTGAGAAGCTCGCATTTTCAGAGACTATAAGTTCCTGGTGTGAGCTCACATGAGGTTTTCATCTCCTAAAACCAGAATGAAACCAAAGAACTGAGATTAGCGCAGAGGTGCCTGAGGGTGGGCTACAGGAGCCTTGCTGTACAGGAGACTGGGACAAGCAAGCTAGAAGTGGTCTGGAGAGAGACAAGAGGAAGTGGATAAGTAACCCTGTGTGGATGTGTGACATTCAAGATACAGGAAGGACAGTGTCCTTGCAAGGCTGTGCTGCTCAGCTTTCTGATGGAAATGTGCTTGCCCTGAAGCTAGGACAGGACAATGCTCTCAGTATTCTGCTGCAAACAGTAGGGCTGCATCTTCCCTGGCCTGAGACTTGGCAGGGATATCAGCTTAACCTGATGTGGCAGCTGACAAGACACTTCAAGGGAATTATGAGACCTGGCTCCTTCCTGTCCCTGCTCCAGTTCCAGCTCCTGGAGAAGCAGGCTGTATCAGACTTGTGAAGGAAGCAGCTCACAGCAGTAGTTAAACTAGTGAATATGCTTTCCATAGGTAACTAGAGATCTCTAAACTAGCTGTTGATGTGTGAGGAGTTTTCAGGTTGCCCAAGCCCAGAAAGCAATCTTCCAACCCCCTTAGCCCAATCTAATCTCTTTATTAATCTCAGTTCCTCAACCTGCTGGGGCATCCATCTGGCGCTTCACCCACTCCTCTGCGGTAAACCTCTTCACACAGCCGTCTTCCACGTGCCAGGATTCGGGATGTGCAGCGAACACTGCACAGCAGAATCGCTCCACTCTGAGTGCACACACATATGTATTTGCAGCTCCGGATTTGTGCACTTTGATGAATTTGCATGTGTACTTGATCTTCTCCTCCTCCTCATCACAGAAGTGAGTGACAATCAGATGTTGGATGCATTTTCCTATTTCAGTCTCTAGAAGGTCGAGTTCGCTCTTCTCTGCTTCAAAACCAAATATTTGCTGTTTTTTCCCATCCAAACCAATGAACAAATATCCCCCGTCAGTGTTTGCAAAAGCAGAAACAGTTTGGGGGAGAATCTCTAAAATCTTTTCCTTAGGAGTCAATTTTACTTCAGCATGTGTGGATTTAGTGAAACAGAATGTCTCCTCATAGTCAAGCCAGTCTCTGTTAAATAAGGTAAGACATTTATTTAGTAATTTATTACAGATAGTTTCTCCAGGTGAACTTTGTCTGGCATCTGATTTCTCTGCAGAATATTTCCTGGACTTGAGGAACTGCCTCGCATCAGGTGCCGTCAGTTCATCTGAGGATGAGATGCTTCTCTGGTACAAGTTGGTTTTCAAGGTGGCGATCCCCTGGCCTTTCTTATTCGGCTTCCGTGCTTTCACAAAAATGAAAAAGTAGTCTTTGTGCTGCATGAAGTCTAGGTATTCATGAGGAAATGGCAGGATAACAGGTAAGAAAATTTCCAAATCCAGTCCTATTCCATCTCTTTTGAGGCTGTAGTCTTGATTTTTAATATGAGCCTTGGCCACGCCCCCTCCAGAATTCAGCAGTGTACACACAGCCTGTGTGAATTTTTTGGCCTCTCTTTTTCTCAGTTGACAATCTTTCATTGACTTCCTATTCTTCTCTCCAAGTGTGATTTCTCCTATAGACACAACCAGTTCAGCGTAGTCTGTGTCCTGATCAACAGTGATGCCCATTTTCCAGTCACTGGCTCTGCTTCCCAGATGAAATCCTTTCCTGGAAGACAGACAGAGCCATTACAGAAGGACCTAAGCAGTTAGAGCCAGCTCTGCCTTACCACACAGAGTACAACCATCTGAGCTGCTCTGGATGTGTACTGTGAAGGACAAACGTGACATTTGCTTAGAGAATGTGATGGTTTGAATACCTTTGGTCATGGGAAGTGGCACTATTAGGAGGTGTGTCCTTACTGGAGTAGGTGTGTTCATGCTGGAGGAAGTGTGTCACTGTGTATGGTGGCTTTGAAGGGTCTTACTACTCAAACTCTTGTCAACAAAGAAGAAAGCCCCCTCCTTTGGTTCAAGATGTAAAACTCTCCACTTCTCTAGCACCATGCCTACCTGTACTCTGCCTTGCTTCCAGCCATGATGATATTGAATTGAACCTCTGAAACTTTAAGCCAACTGCAATTAAATGTTTTTCTTTATAAGAGTTGCCTTGGTTATGGTGTCTCTTCACAGCAATAAAACACAGAATCCAAGACAAAAATTGGTACCAGGGACTATATATTGCAGTGATAGTCCTGACTATGTTTTTGTCTGGAGAACTATGGATTTTGAAACTTTGAATTTGGAAAGCAATGGAATGCTTTAAGTGGGACTTAATGAGGCATATTAGTAGGACTATGGAAGACATTGGTGCTGAGGGCGATTTCAAGTCTGGGGGACTTCCTGAGGAAGTTTCAGAGGATATGAATTTTAGTATGTTGTCTGGAGATCATTCTTATGATGTTTTAGTGAAGAATGTCACTGATTTTTTTTATCTTGTTTGAAGAATCTGATAGAGGATAAGATGAAGAGATTCAGATTATTGCATTGCCAAAGGAAGTCTAAAAAAAAGCTCAGCATAAACTTTGTCCTCTGGTTTACTCTCATGAAAAGTATTTTCATCAAGCATAGCAAGCTTAGAACAGAAAATTACAGTATGTTTGGTTCAAATATTAAAGGGACATCAGGAACTGGAACAGAGTTAAATCCTGTGTTCAAGAGTATTAAATGTAAATAAGGGAGTGGTGACGTCAGTAGAATCTCCCACCCAGCTAAGCTTATTGTTTATGCTTTTGCAGTTGAACAAGACATAGTTACATCATGTTAGGCATTTTTATGACCTGGTTATTGTTTTCATTTGGACATTTTATGTGGAATTAACTACCATCCAGAACTTACAGGATCTAGAATTTCTAAATTGTAGTGAGGAAATATAGGACTAAGTCAAGACAGAAAACCATCTAGAAATTCTAGAGCCATTGGATACCTGCCAAGGAAAGCTGCTAATAGTCAGTGGAACCAGTCTAAGAAGGAGGAGGAGAAGGAGCAGGAACTGGGGAAGGAGGAGGAGAAAGAGGAAGAAGAGAAGAAGAAGGAGAAGGAGAAGGAGAAGAAGAAGTAGTTGTTTGCAGTCAAAGCTGAGAGGAGATAGACATCGGACATAGAGATGCAGAGTTTAGAGATTGTCCAGATGGTTTTCTGTCTTGATTTGGTCCTATATTTCCTCACTATGATTTTTTGGAATAGTAATGTATATCCTGTGATGCTGGAAATATGTGATCTGAATTTTGTTTGTGATTTTTGTATTTGATTATAGTTAAGAGATAGCACAAATCTCAGAAGAGATTTGAACTTTGGACTATTAAACACTGTTGAGGCTATGATACTCTATGGGGATTTTTGAAATTGAACTAAATGCATTTTGCATTATGTTGTACCTAGGTATGGCCCCATAGTCTCCTGTGTTTGAACAAACCAATGGGGGCAATGGAGTGGCATGTGCTGGTTTGAATATGCTAAACCTGTGGGAAGTGGCAGTATTAGGAGATGTGGCCTTGTTGGCATACTTGTGTTCTTATTGTAGGAAGTATGCACTGTGTAGGTGAGCTTTCAGGGCTTCTGGTGCTCAAGCTCCACCCAGTGTAGAAGAGAGTGCCCTCCTGCCTTCGATCAAGATGTAGAACTTTCAGCTCTTCAAGTATCATGTCTGCCTGCACATTGTCTTTCTCTGTGCCCCCATCACTCCATGATTATGGACTGAACCTACAAAACTGTAAGCCAGCCCCAATTAAATGTTTGCTTTTATAAGATCTGCCTTTGTAATGGTGTCTCTTCACAGCAATAAAACACAACTAAGACAGGGAATGCTGAGACAATTTTGAACTGACTACAGTAACTTGTGCAGTTTGTAATTTTTCACATTTGTTGTATGACTGTATATGACTCCTCTTGTAGTTGTTTTGAATTAGTAGACTTCATTAAGTGTATTCACCCTCCATGGCACTGTATTATACAAGGAACTTTAAGGCTAGAGTTATGAGTGGTTATGAGCCCCATGTGATAGTTGGGATTTAGACCTGGCTCCTATGTAAGGGTAACAAGCACTCTTAACTACTGAATCAACTCCCCATGCCCTACAGAAGGACTTTTAACAGAAGTGTTTGCTGTACATTGATTATGATGTCCTACCTAACCTTCTTTGATGTCCCTATCCCATCTGTTCCTATATTCCCTTAGACAACGTCATCTCTACTTTCATGTTTTATACACACACGGTTATATAGGATATATATAATCTGTAGTAAGCACAACTGAGAGGAAAGGTATGAGATTTATCTGAGACTGGTTTGATTTTCCTTAATCTGATTATGTCCTGTAGTACTATCCCTTCTCCTTCCTTCTTTTGTGGAAATCTGAGTGACAGTGATTTGTGTAGAGAGAATCTTTTGTGCAATATATAGAAGTTTTGGCTGTCAATAAAAAGGACCATGACCAACGGGCTGTGGCAGGATGAGAAAGTGGGTCATTCTTAAGGGAGAGGGATGAATCTTGGAAATAGAGGCAGGAAGAGAAGATTTGACCCAGACAGTGCATGACAGTTACATGAAACCGAGGACCAGGTAACCAGTCACGTGGTAGAACTTAGAATAAAATAATGGAATGATTCCATTATGAGATAGTCAGGAAATGATCCAAGGCTTCTGGCCTAGGCATTTCTTCATTTATGAGAAGTCTGAGTTGTTCTTTCTGGGAACAAAGAGGATGGGTGTGGGGCAGTGGATGGTGAGAAGCCTGGTTAGGTCAAGCTGGGCTTGAAGCCCCAGAGACCCAGAAGGGACAATAGGAGCTTCGCCTGCTCCCGACTCCAGGTCCCTGTCATGTTGCTACAGCCTCCATAGAGAGAATTGTGGCTATTAGTCACATGGGGGCAGTGTCCACAAGTCCCTCCTCAGATAAGGCATCTCAGGCCAAGTCAATAGGAAGTACCTGCTGTCAGACCCTCTCCACCTCAAGACTCTATATAAGAGCCTATCTGGAAGGAATAAAGGTGTGTGAGTGTTACCCCGCCATCTGAGAGCATCTGTCGAATAAGACACTGCCTGGGAAGAGAATTCTCCTGAAGCTTTCACCATTAGAAGCTCTCCTACGCTTCATTTGCTAGCTTTAGTGCTACTTGGATTAGCACAAAGAAGAGCTCACTAAACAGCAAAATAATGATAAAAGGTATTATACTTAAAGCTAACTTTCGCACATAAAAATAGCTTCTATGTCTAGACTTGACAAGTACAAGAGTTGTGCCCAGAGAATAGCATAGGACTTACGATTTTATAAAATGTACTTGCTGTTCATTTGTCTTGAATGTGCTTTGTATTTCAGAGGCAAAGGGCTACACTGACTTGTGGGATGATCAAAAGGGAATCTGGGGTAAATGATTAAACAATCTGTAAGGAAGTAGCTTATGTAAATATGACTGGGCTTTGGTCTGAAATAGATAGGTATTGCAAGAGATAGCTATCTCCAGCAGACTACAGAGCAGACTCCAGAAGCTCTCAGTGACTCTGAGTCACTTTTCTGCTGCTCCCGTCCACTTCTTCCTCAGGACCCTCTCTCAAGCTGGGGGTGGACTTCAGCAGGTGGTGCCTGACCAGGTACCTGAGACAAGGGAAGGTAAGTGTATTGGAGCAAGAATAGTTCAGGATAGATTTCACTCAGAGATTTCATTCTCTAAACCAAAAGTTTAGAGAATGGCTGTACAACTGGAAAAATTATGGGTAAAGGTGGAACCAGTTGAGAGACAAGGAGAACCAGACAAGGGAGAACAAAACATCTCAGATTAGTGACTGAGCAAGAAAGTGGGAGTTTCCTCCAGGAGGAAAGAGGAAAAGAAACTGTAATGGAAGCAGATTGTGGTCCTGCCCAGCGCTGCACACTTTCAGTGTCCAGTCCCTAAAGCCCTTGTGTGGTGTCAGTAGGTGGATGAGTAGCCATGAGGAGGAGGAGGCTGTACAGGTTCTCAGGTAGAGAATAGATGAAACAGCCTGTTTCAAAAGAAAGGGTTAATCTCAAACCAATTGCACTGGTAGAGATAGAGAGGGCAGCCTGCAGTTACAAAATCACCATCAGCTTTCCCAATAATTGTGCAGGACATGCCTGCTGATGGTAGGGGAAAAGGTTATGATGTGATTGGGTGGCATCCTACAGAAATGATAAAACTAGGGCATTTTAAAGAGGCTGTGATTTCCTATGGGGTGCATTCACATTGTGAGAAACAAATTCTAAATAACTGGGCTACTCAGAATAGAATTATTCCAAGACTGGAAGGGATTGGTGACAGCCGGTCTAGTACAACTGTACCAGAGGTCAGTCTGTAATTGCAATGGTTAACATGGTGGAGGGAAGAAGCCACGAATATTGAACACCAAAATAGAAATAGGGAAATGAATATAGTCAAAGATTAGTTGCTGAGTAAGGAGTGATACTCTGATACACATGAACAGATTCAATTTGAGGATATTAGAGGCTGTAAGAGAGCTTGGGACAAAGTTGTGGAGCCTGGGCAAAGGTCCACTTTATTTTTAAAGACTATACAAAGCTCTGGAGAAGCTTTCACTGATTTTTTTTTTTTTTTGCAAAGATCAGCCTCAGCTGTGAACAAAGCTGTATCAGACCCTGTAGCAGAATAATTTCCTGCTACTGCTACATTTGCCATAAAGCTTGGTGATTGGGCAGTATGGAAGGTAGCCAGAGTGAGGAGTTTGGAAAGGAGAAAGTGAGGAGAAGGAGAGGAAGGGGAGGAGAAAGGAAACAGGCTAGCAACCATGGAGTAGGATGGATGGTTCGACAGCAGTCCTGGGTAGCTACTTATCAAAAGATTTGATTTGGGGTAACACTTCTAATTGTGTGGGCATCTTGTTAATTGAGCATTTCCAGATATATAAATCTATTGGATAATCTTTAAGCATTAAAAGTGTTCATTTTACCAGATACTGCAAGCATAGCGGGAATGGTCTGGGCTCAGCCATTGGGGGCAGTGTGGTGGTTGGCAGAGCCAAGCACCACAGTGGCATGTCATAGGTGCCAGGGCCAGTGATTCCAGATAGACAGAGCTGAGATTCAGAGCCAGAGCAGCAGGAAAATGGTGGCTGTCCAGGAACAAGCTGGACAGAGCTTCGTATCCTAAATATCTCCTGTTACAAGACCCTGACACAAGACAGGTGTTGATAGAAAACTTGGGGTATAAAAATGTAAATATTGAACGTAACAAAGTTATTATACCATTAAAGGGCATGGACAGCACCTATTGATCATTGGATAAGGAATTTATCTGATATTGATTCTAAACTATACCACTCAAACATAGGTTAAGCTATGGCTAGACATCTCTGATACCATTGGTGATCCCATTGTTTTAATTTTGGAGAATTTGTTCATTTGCTATGAAACTGTGACCAAGATGTTAAAGGTTTCAGATCTCAAAACGCCCTGTGCATTAACTGAGAGAAGTATGGTACTTTGTTTCAGGAAAGTGACCAATCCAGTTTTTAGCAGTATCCTGGGGTATGCAGGCAAGTGTTGTCATTGGACCAATGAGTGTAGGTCCAAGGAAGATATTCAGAAAAGGAATTAAATGGGGTGCCTGGCTTGAGGACCTGTAGCAAAAAAATTTTCAAAACTTACTTTATTTAGGGTTTTTAAATGCTTCAGCCTCCCTTCTAGTCCACCAACCAGAGGTAGAGGAGAAAGAAGGTTGACAGGAAAAGGGGTTTGTAGACTTGTTTAGTACTAGTTCTTTGGGGAAATTCTACTCTTTGTTTTCAGGATACCAGCAGTCCAGTCTAATAGCAAACACCAAACATAAAACAGCAGAGGTATCTCAATTCACAAGAAATAGCAAGACTCCACCAAATTGGCATGAATCAGCAGAAGTAGCCAGAATCATCAGGAATACCACGAGAAGTTCTTTGGCATGTTTCTCCCTACAAAGTAAAGACCAGCAAAGAGCACCAGAGAAGCAAAGTGTTGTGCAATGTAGCAATGCGAGAGCATCCTCTCACTGTTTGTGGGCTTCCATTTATATTCTTTCTAAACATCACACACCCTCTCAAGCGTCTGTTTTCAGCAAAGTACCACATTTCCTCTCAAGTGTCTGTTTTCAGGAAAACATTACTTTACCTCTCACAAGGCAGCTTCCAGGAAAACATCATGTGGCACAACTGAGTTGTTAACCCCTTTTCTGTTAAAAAAAAAAAAAAAAAGCCCTTTCCTCTAATATTAACAGTCTACACACAATAGAATTAATTATGAGAACTATAAAACTAGAACTTTACACCACATTTTTCAATAAGCTGCCTGTGTACAATATATCAAACCATTGTCAAACAAAACAACCTTAAATTTTTATCACTAAACAATAGTCAAATAAAACAACCTTAAATTTCTATCAAGATACAATAATCAAACAAAACAACCTAATTTTGTTATCATTATAAAATAGTCAAACAAAACAATCTTATATTTCTATCAAGATACAATAATCAAACAAAACAACCTTAAGTTTATATCATTAGTCAAACAAAATGTTACATTTCTATCAAGACAAAATAAACAAAACAACCTTAAATTTCTATCATTAGGCATCAACCTATGTCAAAGTAAAATTTAAGACTAGAAGATTTATTAAATTTATTTTTGTTATTATTATTCCTTTCTTCCTCTTTTTCTCCATTTTTAGATAGAGGAAAGAGATTCCTGATTTAAACATTATTTTGTTTTCTCCCTGGCCATAACCAATAACAACCAACTACTCTAGACAATAACAACCATAACATATCAAACAACTAAAATCATCCATCCCACCTTTTGGGAATAGGGAAGACATGATCTTAAAATTACTTGTCTGGAGGCAAGATATCTTTTGGGTACCATATGAAACTTTGGATATTGGCCAAATCCCAGGAAAGCTGGCTGTATGTTTTTTTGTCCAGTCTCAGTTTTATTTGTGATAATTTACCAATTTCTATATACTGTGTGTAAACCTTCTGAAGTGGCCAATCTGGATTCTGATACTTTGGGAAAGTATTTTAACCTAAGCTCCTGGATTCACTAAACCTATTTTAATACCATTCATTTATACCATTAATTTGGGTCTCTGATCATTAACTAGTGTCTACCAGAACACAGGTTTCCCAATACTCTACAAAGCACCTCTTCTTTCTATTTAAGTAGCCTTGCACTTGATGTAAGGAAACAACACCAGCCGAGCAAGTCTATCTCCTCCATTAATTTGAATCTACTTTTTGACATATGCCATGATATTAATTTCTTCCTTGTTATCCTCATCTACTATACCTGGATGCACACTAAATTCTTGAGAAGTTAATCCACTTCTTCCCAACATTATTCCCACTGTCCCTGAAGGTAAAGAACCCAAACCATCAGTGGTGAACTTGTAACATTCTACTTTTGGGGATAGTGTAAGAGGGATCTCTGTAGCCAGATCCAAAGTTGCACTTTCTTCCGTAGGATGTAGAAATACTTAGTTTTTACTTTCTTGTCCACATGCTACCTTCTGGCTGAGCAAAGGAAGATGGCTCCTATTGTTCCCTGTGGGGTCTTGAGGTGACAGGCCCTCTGTTTATTTCCCAATGACAATAGGTTACTTCTTATGTCTCTCTTGGACTTAAAATCCTTAGACCTATGTTTGCCCTTTCCACAGTGGCTACAATACACTGGAAGACTTTGTGTTTCATTGCAGCCAAAATTTGCTTCTTCTCTTCTATGAATATCATATTCTCCACAGTCAATGTATCTGCTAGGTTGAGCTCTGAATCTTCTTGCCTTACAATTTCTTTTAAAATTGGCTAAAATAACCACAATTAAAGCATCAGGCATTTTGATTCCTGAGACTTCTAGCTACATTTTGCCCCATGATATTGGCATTATTCTCCTCAGAGATAATAACAGTTATCTCCTTTCTCTGTTCCTCTATCTTGTGCTTTCAATGGTCTTTCTGCTCTCTTATATTTGATATTTGCATTTTCATATGCCACTATCTCTATCAATGACAGTCTGGTTTCACGGTCTGATATGGCTCTTATTTACAGTTGAATCCAATCTCTGTAAGAAGTTAGGAAAGGTTCCTGTAGGACCCTGTATTGCCTTAGTAAATAAGGTGAGTCCTTCCCCCTATCCCTGCTCCTCATTTCTTAACCATATTCCAAGCTCTTAAAGTTCCAAAATGACATTATACAATTACAATATCATCAAATTGGATTTGTGCTTATAGGTCAGTATAACTACATTCACCAAGCAACAGACATGTTTAGATGTTCTAAATGTTAAGAAACATTTATCCCCCTTGCTATATTATGTGGTTCTATATTTGTGGCTTCATGGCTCCACCACAACCACCACTGTGATTGTTGACCAGTTTCTAGCACAGCTGATACCAATCCTTTCCAATCTTGGGGAAAACTCTAGGCTGAGTAAGTTACTTAACATTTCTTTAACAAATGGAGAATGTAAGCTATACAACAGCTTCTTTAATATGCTTTAAATCTAGCATTTTTTATTGGATGCCATGTCAACTCATTATAAGCATGACCACCATCATTAGCAGGCATATGCTTGACAAAGACTGGGAAGACTGAAGGTGTCTGTGTAGCCCCAGGAAAATCCTCTGGTGGTGCCAGTGGCTGAACACTAACCCGCTGTCCCTGTACCACCTCCTACTCTTCCCAGCCTCTTGTCTCACAGAGGTGTTCTGGGCACCTAGCAATGAAAGTTCGTGGAGCAGAGTGGGGCAGAAGTTTATCTTCCAGCCTAGTTTGCTTCCCCATTTCATCATGTGGCAAATTCCCAGTCTCAGACACCAAGCCTGAACCTTGGTGTTCTCATCCCATTGGCTCTTTCTGCTTTCTAAGCACTTCAACCTCTATCCACAAACTCTCTTAAATGCATAGTCAACACTGCAATCCTTTCTAACACAAGAGAACTGAGTGAACCTTCTGAATTTTCAGCTTTCCCCCCAGTCTTTTTCAAAATGGTATACATGAAGACTATTAAGCAAAATCAGAAAACCTGCTCTGGGTGCAAGTTGCTGCTATTTTGTCAACCTATCAAACCTGCCGATTCCTCTACTACAGTAGACATGAAGTTACCCATTATGCCTAGGCCACATTGGGCACCACCAGTAGACTTACATTTTTCAAAACCTACTTCATTTAGGGTTCTTAAATGCTTCAACCTTCCTTCTAGCCCACCAACTAGAGGTAGAGGAGAAAGGAGGTTAATAGGAAAAGGGGTTTGTTGACCTGTTTAGTAGTAGTTCTCTGGAGTGATTCCACTCTTTGTTGGCAAGATACCAGCAGTCTAGTCTAATAGCAAACACAAATGATGAATCAGTAGCTATGGCTATATCCAACAGAAACTGTAAGGCTCTGCTGAATTGGCAAAAATCAGTAGATACAGCCAGAATCAGCCAAAATACCATGTGAAGTTCTTTGGCACATTTCTCTCTACGAACTGAAGATGAGCAAAGATCAGTGAAGACCAGAGAAGACCTACGAAGCATCGCACAGTGAAGCAATGCAAGATTTATTGAGAGAATCAGATTTTTTTTTTTTTGGTATTAGCATTCAAAGTGTAATTATTGTTTACTTTGGATTTTATTGTTTAGTCTGGTAAAAGGTTCTTGGTTTACTAATTCATTATTCTAAATTAGCTTACAAAGTAACAGGTCTTAGGAATGTTTATACATATTTCGCTGTAGTTGTTATCTCAGTACTCCCTCCACACCACATCTCCTTGCTTCTTTTGTTCTTCATTACATGTCAAAGACCAGCTCTGACATCCAGGGTAAACTGTGGTGAGGCATAGACATGGAGATTGATCACTCGCCAAACTTTTCTCTGAAAGAACCAAGCTTGATTTTCTAGAACTGGCAAAATACACCCTGTGATCAGTGAAAAAACTCTGTGAGGCAAGTATAAAATGCTGGAGTTGTTGAGAAACTCTCTAGGGCCTTTGAAAAGAGTGGAGGATACATATTCATACCTGCATACACACACACACACACACACACATATAGAGTGAATAAAGCAAGCTTCAAGAACATCCAATCATTTTTACTACATATATACATACACATACACACTTGATGGATGAAGCAAAGTTCCAACTTCACACATACATACATGTGAGTCCACGTTCAGCCCTGCTGCTGGGCAAGGCCACTTGGGAGGTGAAATGCAGGAGATGCTTGACTGCACTTATCCGCAAGGAGGTGATAGACTTTAAGGAGGTGCTGAGACATTGCTCAGGGGGTGGGAAATCTGAGATGTGGGAAAGTCGAAGCTTGGTTTCCACACCCACAAGCACCCAGCTGTCCCTGGGGTGCTGTACAGAGGAGTTGGGAATGAAGGATTGGAGATCCACAGACCCACGACAAGGCCAGGACCAATGGCTCCCAACCTCCTGGATATCTAGGCTTTACCAAGTCATGAAGAGTTAGAAGTGGATGAGGACAGCGTCTCACTCTGGGCTGGAAGAAATGGAGGCTACGGTCCAGCTTAGCTCAGTGGTGACATGACTCTCCTTGGTGGTGGTTGGCTGGAAGCAGAGGGGCCTTCTACAGATTTAAGTTGAGGCTCTGTAGGTGAAGGCCTTCTCCATGTTCCTCAGGGTGGTGGTAGATGAAGGAGACAGTCTTTGATTCTAAACTGGTTATTGGTTGTTCATTGTGAAAAATGGATGCATACCAACTTCTCAGTCTGGACCTGAAATTAAATACCTTTTTCAGAGAGGAATGTGTGGTAAGGAAAGTTTATTGGCTAAACCCTCAGAGCTTCTGGGTATCTCATTAGCATGGAGAACTCTGTTTTGGGCTACACAACCAAAGTGGGGAGCCCTGTTCCAGGGCAGGAATCTGGCAGGGAGCGTGGTAGGGAACACTGAGGCACCTACAGTCTTATGTTTGTACCCACCAAGTCGCCGGGGTCTCAGACCCATTCTACCTTACCAAGCTGGCATGGTTTACTGTCACATACCTACATACATACATACATACACACATGTACACACACACACACACATACACACATACACACACATACACATATACACACATACACACACACACATGCACACACATACAAACACACATACATACACACACATGCACACACATACACACACACATACATACACACACATGCACATATACACACATACACACACACATACACACATGCACACACACACACACACACACACACACACACAACGTACACACTGGGTGGATGGAACAAAGCTCTAATGAGCAAGCTTCAACAGCTTTATTTTTTCTCAGAAAGCTTATATATCCTGGCAAAATCTTTCCAGCAATACAAAATCACAATGGGGTTATATTCTATTTTTCTCTAAGTAAACAGTTACAATGAGTATACATAAGAAAAAACATGTTTCCTAATACTTTCACATGATCAAATGTTAGACACATTATGAATTAAAAAGAAACAAAAATTATTCCACATACATTCCTAAGTAACCAACTTGTTGTAGATTTCCAGAGTGTAAGCAAGCAAGGTAATTCTCTCAGCCAGTTTCTCTCACTGTCATACTGCAATTAAAAATCTTAAGAGTATCATAAATTAAAACTTTTATATAAACACAATCAGCCATTATTACTGTGAATCTTCAGCGTGCACATCTATTTATTAACATTTTTGAATAAATGCTGTCAGAAATCTGAGGGTAAATATGGGTACGAGCAATTAATCATTGCCTTGATCACCAGCCCACCTTTAGCAAGAGAGGCACACCAACCAGAGCTGGGCTGCCATTGTTCTTGTTGCCTGACTTCAAAAAGTTTCTAGCTCAATTAAGAGTGAGCCTTTCTGAACTTCAAACTGTTCCCTAAGATTTTCAACATTCAAGCCACTAGCAAAAGCATCTTAACCTAACTTTACTACATCTACATTTCCAAATTTTTTTAAGGGTGGTGGACATTACTATCTACATCTCTAAGTCCTTTCTGACGGTGGTGGATAAATCATTAATCTGCTCCAGCAGCAATGCTTGAAAAAGATCAATCACTATTCTTGGAAGTACCAATGATACTGCCCAGTGAGGGGCCGGAAGCCTCCTTGGAGTTTTCATACAACTCATGGATTACAACGGATGTGGTGACCTTGAAGACAATGAGCAGAGCAAAACTCCACAACAGCAAGAAGTCCTCAGGACAGGTAGACCTTGGGGTTGGGCCTCTGATGTGGTTGTGCTAACTGGTGGGGCACATTCCATGAGTTCTGAAGCTGTTTTGGTGTTCTTCCTGCATGGAAACCAAACATGTGGGTATTCCCCTTTTCACCTATATATCACAGAGGTTCTATTATCCTCCCTGTTCAACCTGACAATCACAAGGGAAAGAAAAGTTCCACACTTTTTGGGCCAAAATTGAAGCAAGCTTTAATTAAATACTGGCCAATATTAGGTCTCAAACATGGGACAAATGGCTGAGGTGCATACTTAATACATCAAAGCAGACAGGAGCACCAGGTTCTCCATGCATCCAGTCCCTACCAGACACTGGGATCCTCCTGGAAGGTATACCCTGCTCCCTACCCTGAATTCTCCAGCTCATGGCTGGGCTGTTTTCCCCAACAGTCCTCCCATCTATAATTAAACCATTTTGATTACCAGACCCTTTTGTTCCTCCTTTGGGCCTCCTGGCTGCTGCACCTGGTACCACTCTCTCTCCTATGTCCTTCTCCCCCAGCTCTTCCCAAGACTAGGAACACGTTTATTCTGACTCCCCAGATGATTCTGCCTCTGACTATGTCTCCCTTTTATCCACAATAAACTTTCTTTCCCACCATATCTGAACCTGTCCCCTTCTTTTATTTCATCCATGTGGTGCCGAAAACCAGGGCCAGTCATGTTTTCTTTCTTTTTTCCATTCAGCCAGGATGAAGGATTCTGCTGAGAACCACACCACACTTCCCAGAAAATGGTGGCAGAAGTATAGTTTGTAGAGTCATATAAAGGCAAATCCATAAGGCCACTGGATTTCCTATTACATCCAACTAGAGGCAAGCATGTATCCTGACTTACTTCCTGCCTAAATCCAATCAGGAGCAAGCATTCATCCCAACATTTTCTGCCTATGAACCTCCTGCCTACATGTGATGAAGCACATCCGGTGCAGTATGCTCAAACAAACTTGTTTAGGAAAGTGAAAGCATGTGCCTCATTTTCTCCCACAAACAATAAACTCCAGCATTTCAGGAAGTATCTGTCCTTGGGCAAGGAGCTTACAGATTAGAGTCAGTTTTGTCTCATGGACCTCTTAGGCACAGAGATTAAAACTTCAAACATAATTTTGTCTCTCACACACTCCTTCCTCCCTTTGAAGCCTTTTCCCCACTTCTCTTGGGCTCATTCTGCTCCTGGCATCCACAATTACTTTCTTTTATTTTGACATACAAGTATAGCAGTTGGAGGTTAAGATCTGTGTGTGAGAGAACACATCTTTCTGACCCTGGGGTAAAATTTTTTATATAATTGACATCTTTTTTATTGGATATTTTATTTACATTTCAGATGTTATCCCTTACCCCATTCCACCCCAACCCTCCCACGCCCGCCAGGAATTCCTATCCTATCCCCTCTCCTCCTGCTTCTATGAGGATGTGCCCCACCTAACCCCCCCCGACTTCCACCTCCCCACCCTCGAATTCCCACACTAGACATCCAGCCTTCATGGGACCAAGGATCTCCTTTCACACCTGTGCCGACAAGGCCATCTTCCCTACATATACAGCACTCCATGTGCTCCAGGTTGGTTGTTTAGACCCTGGGAGCTCTGGTTGGTTGGTATTGTTGCTCTCCTCATGGGGCTGCAAACCCTTTCAGTTCTTCAGTCTTCTCTCTCATTCCTCCATTGGGAAACCCATGATCAGCTCAAGGGTTAGCTGTGAGCATCTGCCTCTGAATATGTCAGACTCAGGCAGACCTCTAAGGAGACAGCTATATCAGGCTCCTGTCAGCATGCACTTCCTGGCATCCACATCAGTGTCTTCCTTTGATGAATGCTCAAGGAATGGATGCCCAGGTGGAGCAGTCTCTGGACTGCCACTCTTTCAGTTTCTGTCTCACACTTTGTCTCCATACTTGCTCCCTTGAGTATTTATTACCCTTCTAAGAAGGACCAAAGCACCCACACTTGGTCTTCCTTGTTCATTAGCTTCATGTGGTCTGTGAGTTGAATCTTGGGTATTTCAAGCTTCTGGGCTAATATTCAATTATCAGTGAGTGAATATCATGTGTGTTCTTTTGTGATTGGGTTACCTCACTCAGGATGATATTTTCTAGTTCCATCCATTTACCTAAGAATTTCTTGAATTCATTGTTTTTAATAGCTGAGTAATACTCCATTGTGTAAATGTACCACATTTTCTGTATCCATTCCTCTGTTGAAGGGCACCTGGGTTCTTTCCAGCTTCTGGCTACTATAAATAAGGCTGCTATAAACATAGTGTAGCATGTGTCCTTGTTATATGTTGGAGCATCTTCTGGATATATGCCCAGGAGTGGTATAACTGGGTCCTCAGGTAATGCTATGTCCAATTTTCTGAGGAACTGCTAGACTGATTTCCAGAGTGGTTGTACCAGCTTGCAATCCCACCAACAATGGAGGAGTTTTCCTCTTTCTCCACAACCTCACCAGCATCTGCTGTCACCTGAGTTTTTGATCTTGGCCATTCTGACTGGTGTGAGGTAGAATCTCAGGGTTGTTTTGATTTGCATTTCCCTGATGACTAAGGATACTGAACATTTCTTTAGGTGCTTCTCAGCCATTCAAGTTTCCTCAGTTGAGAATTCTTTGTTTAACTCTGTACCCCATTTTTAAATAGGGCTATTTGGTTGTCTGGAGTCTAATTTCTTGAGTTCTTTGTATATATTGGATATTAGCCCTCTATCAGATGTGGGATTGTTAAAGATCTTTTCCCAATCTGTTGGTTGTCATTTTGTCCTATTGACAGTGTCCTTTGCCTTACAGAAACTTTGGAATTTTATGAGGTCCCATTTGTCAATTCTTGATCTTAGAGCATAAGCCATTGGTGTTCTATTCAGGAACTTTTCCCCTGTGCCTAGGTATTCGAGGGTCTTCCCCACCTTCTCTTCTATTAGTTTCAGTGTATCTGGTTTTATATGAAGGTCCTTTAACCACTTGGACTTGAGCTTTGTACAAGGAGATAAGAATGAGTCGATTTGCATTCTTCTGCATGTTGTCCTCCAGTTGAACCAGCACCATTTGTTGAAAATGCTATCCTTTTTCCACTGGATGGTTTTAGCTCCTTTGTCAAAGATCAAGTAACCATAGGTGTGTGGGTTCATTTCTAGGTCTTCAATTCCATTCCATTGATCTTCCTGCCTGTCTCTGTACCAATACCATGCAGTTTTTAATCACTATTGCTCTATAGTACAGCTTGAGGTCAGGGATGGTGATTCCTCCAGATGTTCTTTTATTTTTGAGCATAGTTTTAGCTATCCTGGGTTTTTTGTTATTCCAAATGAATTTGAGAATGCCTCTTTCTAACTCTGTAAAGAATTGAGTTGGGATTTTAATGGGGATTGCATTGAATCTGTAGATTTCTTTTGGCAAGATGGCCATTTTTACTATATTAATCCTGCTAATCCATGAGCATGGGGAGATCTTTCCATCTTCTGAGATCTTCTTCGATTTCTTTCTTCAGAGACTTGAAGTTCTTGTCATACAGATCTTTCACTTGCTTCATTAGATTCACACCAAGGTATTTTATATTATTTGTGACTATTGTGAAGGGTGTCATTTCCCTAATTTCTTTTTCAGACTGTTTATCTTTCATGTAGAGGAAGGCTACTGATTTGTTTGAGTTGATTTTATTACCAGCCATTTTGCTGAAGTTTTTTTTTTTTTTTTTTAATAAGATTTTAGTAGTTCTCTGATGGAAGTTTTGGGGTCACTTAAGTATGCTATCATATCATCTGCAAATAGTGATATTTTGACTTCTTCCTTTCCTATTTGTATCCCTTTGACTTCTTTTTTGTTGTCTAATTGCTTTAGCTAGGACTTACAGTACTACAATGAATAGGTAGGGAGAGAGTGGGCAGCCTTGTCTAGTCCCTGATCTTAGTGGGATTGCTTCAAGTTTCTCTCCATTTAGTTTGATGTTGGCTACTGGTTTGCTGTATATTGCTTTTACTATGTTTAGGTATGGGCCTTGAATTCCTGATCTTTCCAAGACTTTTACCATGAAGGGATGTTGAATTTTCTCAAATGCTTTCTCAGCATCTAGTGAGATGATCATACATTTTGTTTCCTTTGGGTTTGTTTATATAGTGGATTACATTGACGGATTTCTGAAAATTGAACCATCCCTGCATTCCTGGGATAAAACTTCCTTGATCGTGATGGATGATTGTTTCGATGTGTTCTTGGATTAGGTTTGAGAATTTTATTGAGTGTTTTTGCATCGATATTCATAAGGGAGATTGGTCTGAAGTTCTCTTTCTTTGTTGGGTCTTTGTGAGGTTTAGGTATGAGTGTAATTGTGGCTTCATAGAACGAACTGGGTAGTGTTCCTCCTGTTTCTATTTTGTGGAATAGTTTGAAGAGAATTGGTATTAGGTCTTCCTTGAAGGTCTGATAGAATTCTGGACTAAAACCATCTTGTCCTGGGCTTTTTTTTGGTGGGGAGACTTTTAATGACTCCTGCTATTTCTTTAGGGGTTATGGGACTGTTTATATGGTTTATATGTTCCTAATTTAACTTTGGTACCTGGTATCTGTCTAGAAAATTGTCCATTTCATCCAGATTTTCCAGTTTTGTTGAGTATAGGCCTTTGTAGTAGGATCTGATGATTTTTTAAATTTCCTCAGTTTCTGTTGTTATGTCTCCCTTTTCGGTTCTGATTTTATTAATTTGGATACTGTCTCTGTACCCTCTGGTTAATCTGGCTAAAGGTTTATCTATCTTGTTGATTTTCTCAAAGAACCAGTTCCTGGTTTTGTTGATATTTTGTATAGTTTCTTTCGGTTTCCACTTGGTTGATTTCAGCCCTAAGTTTGATTATTTCCTGCAGTCTACTCCTCTTGGTGTACTTGCTTCCTTTTGTACTAGAGCTTTGAGGTGTGCTGTCAAGCTGTTAGTGTATGCTATCTCCAGTTTCTTTTTGTAGGCACTTATAGCTATGAGTTTTCCTCTTAGCACTGCTTTCATGGAGACCCACATGTTTTGGTATGATGTGTCCTCATTTTCACTAAATTCTAAAAAGTCTTTAATTTCTTTTATTTCTTCCTTGACCAAGTCATCATTGAGTAGAGCGTTGTTTAGTTTCCATGTGTATATGGACTTTCCATTGTTTTTGTCATTATTAAAAAACAGCCTTAGTCTGTGGTGATCTAACAGGATGCAAGGGATTATTTCAATCTTTTTGTATCTGTTGAGGCCTGTTTTGTAACCAATTATATGGTCTATTTTGGAGAAGGTACCATGAGGTGCTGAGAAAACGGTATATTCTTTTGTTTTAGGATGAAATGTTCTATAGATATCTGTTAAATCCATTTGGTTCATAACTTCTGTTAATTTCATTGTGTCTCTGTTTAGTTTCTGTTTCCATGATCTGTCTATTGTTGAGAGTGGGGTGTTGAAATCCCCCACTATTATTGTGTGAGGTGCAATGTGTGCTTTGAGCTTTAGTAAAGTTTCTTTTATGTATCTGGGTGCCCTTGCATTTGGTGCATAAACATTCAGAATTGAGAGTTCATCTTGGTAGAGTTTTCCTTTGATGAGTATGAAGTGTCCTTCCTTATCTTTTTTGATTACTTTTGGTTGAAAGTCGATTTTATTTGATATTAGAATGGCTAATCCAGCTTGTTTCTTGGGACCATTTGCTTGGAAAATTGTTTTCCATCCTTTTACTCTGAAGTAGTGTCTGTCTTTGTAACTGAGGTGCATTTCCTGTATGCAGCAAAGTTCTGGGTCCTTTTTATGTATCCAGTCTGATAGTCTATGTCTTTTTATTGGAGAGTTGAATCCATTGATGTTAAGAGATATTAAGGAAAAATGATTGTTGCTTCCTGTTATTTTTGTTATTACAGGTGGAATTATGTTTATGTAACTATCTTCTTTTGGGGTTGTTGGAAGATTACTTCCTTGCTTTTTCTAGGTTGTAGTTTCCCTCCTTGTGTTGGAGTGTTCCATCAATTATCATTTGAAGTGCTGGATTTGTGGTAAGATATTGTGTAAATTTGGTTTTATCATGGAATATCTTGGTTTCTCCATCTATAGTGATTGAGAGTTTTGCTGAGTATCGTAGTCTGGGCTGGCATTTGTGTTCTCTTAGGGTCTATATGACATCAGTCCAGGATCTTCTGGCTTTTACAGTCTCTGGTGAAAAGTCTGGTGTAATTCTGATAGGTCTGCCGTTATATGTTACTTTACCTTTTTCCCTTACTGCTTTTAGTATTTTTTCTTTGTTTTGTGCATTTGATGTTTTTGATTATTATGTGATGGAAGGAATTTCTTTTCTGGTTTAGTCTATTTAGAGTTCTGTAGGCTTCTTGTATGTTCATGGACATCTCTTTCTTTAGGTTAGGGAAGTTTTCCTCTATTATTTTGTTGAAGATATTTATTGGCCCTTTAAGTTGGGAATCTTCACTGTCATCTATATCTATTATCCTTAGGTTTGGTCTTCTCATTATGTCCTGGAAATCCTGGATGTTTTGGGTTAGGAGCTTTTTGCATTTTGCCTTTTCTTTGACAGTGTGTCAGTGTTTTCCATGGTATCTTCTGCACATGAGATTCTCTCTTCTGTCTCTTGTATTCTGTTGGTGATGGCTTGCGTCTATGACTCCTGATCTCTTTCCTAGGTTTTCTATCTCAGGGTAGTCTCCCTTTGAGATTTCTTTATTGTTTTTACTTCCATTTTTAGATCCTGGATGGTTTTGTTTAATTCCTTCACCTGTTTGGTTCTGCTTTCTTATAATTCTTTAAGGATTTTTGTGTTTCCTTTTTAAGGGCTTCTACCTGTTTACCTGTGTTCTCCTGTACTTCTTTAAGGGAGTTATTTATGTCCTTCTTAATGTCCTCTATCATCATCATGAGAAGTGATTTTAATTCTGAATCCTGCTTTTCCAGTGTGATGCAGTGTCCAGGGCTTGCTATGGTGGGAGAACTGGGTTCGGATGATGCCAAATAACTTTGGTTTCTGTTGCTTATGTTCTTGCACTTGCCTTTCACCATCTGGTTAACTCTAGTGCTACCTGTACTCACTGTCTCTGACTGGAGCCTGTCTTTCCAGTTATCTTGCTTGTGTCAGACTCCTCAGAGTCCAGATGTCTCTGTGATCCTGTGATCCTGAGCTCCTGGGTGGAAGAACTCCTGGGACTTAGGCCATGTCTGGGATCCTGAAATTCTGCTGCTCTGAGTGCAGTGGTTCCTCTAGGATGTCTCAGTATATGTTGTCTTCATGGGAGCAGACCAGCTAGGTGTCTGCCCTAGCCAAAAAGGCAAAATATTATTTTGTATTTCTAGACAAATTTCTGAAGTGTCTATAATTTTGTGTGTGTTTGAAAAAAGCTCCGTTAAGTAAATGGACTAAGTTTCCATCATTCATTTGTCTCAGGCAATTGTGTCCTCGAGAAGAGTGGCAGTTGTCAAATATGGAATCTAAAGGGACTATAAGCAGATTTGAGCTTGTCCAGAGGTTACTAGACAGTGGCAATATAAACGCTCCCCCAACCACTCCCCCCTCCCCGAGAGCAAGCCACTTTGCTAGTATTTGAGTTAAAAGTAAGTAAAAAACTACAGATTGCAGAGAACCAATCTAGTTCTTTCTCCTCCTGGAACCACCAGAGGAAACCCCCTCCCTGTAGCAAAGAAGCCTGCATCCATGGGAAGAGCCTTCAGTACAAACAGACCCTCTGAAATATTCCCTCCCTCCATTATACATCTGCACATTCCCTCCTGTTCTCCTTCCCCATCCTTCCTTCTCTCCTCATGATTCTTCTCCTCCATCTCCCTTCAGCTCCTTTATTGCTTCCAGATATATTCCTATAGATCTTGAAAATTAGAGAAAATGATTCATTTGCGTCACGTCAAGCCTTGCTCTTTTCAATAACTGTGTCATAGTCACTTCACGAAGAGATGTCACTTCACTCTCAGCACTGCAGACAAACCCCATCATCTGCATTTCTTTGTCCGTCCTCTGTTGATGGACAACAGTGCCCACCAGTTCTCTGCTACTGTGACTTCTCTAGTGCCACACTGAACACAGATGTACAGGAATCTGTCTTCTGACCACTTAAAGTCCTTTCCTTGTCCCAGAAATGTGACATTTTAAAGAGAAACAAAAACAGATTTTAATTAGGTAAAAACTTGTAGCAGTAAAAAATTAAATAATCTCCTGCAGTGGCATCTTCCTCCCTACCAGCCCCAATGTTCTAAGTTCCCAAATGAAACACACACACAGAGTTTATATTTTGATATGCCTTAATCAGCTCAATGGCTGAGCCACTTCCTGACCTCCACGTGCCTAATCCACCTCCCTCCCATAATATCGAGGCATTACATAGTAAATCTTATATTCCATCTTGGCTGCCCTGGACACAGTTGGGTAGCCCTCTTGGGCTGCTCTACCCTGGCTCCTACATGGTAGCTATGCTTTCTGTGCCGCACCTTCTTGGGCATGGTGTCTCCTGTCCTCCACCTCTTCTGGCATGGTGGATCTCCTCTCCTTTCCTCTCTTCCTGGAGGGGGGCAGGGTGGGAGAGCCTAAAAGTCCCACCTTGGTCTGCCTTACCAAGCCATTGGCTGTCGGCATCGTTATTTGTCAACCAGAACCAACTGGTGGCAGGTTCCTAGAAGCTACTTCCATGCAAATGTGCTTGTGCAGATGTTCTAATGCAAACAGTTTTGGGGACACAAAGTAACATACAAGTACAAGCAGCCACAAAAACTCTTGACCAAACTCAATGGAGTAAAGAGTGCATTTTATACAGAGCTTTTTATATGAATTTTCTTTTTTTCTTCATATGTAGGCTATCTTATAATTTAATTGGTTATTTAACACCTTCAGGTTGGATTTGAAAGGTAGCCTGGATGTGGAGGAAGGGTAGGCAGGCCAAGAGATATAGAAGGAACTCATGTGAGCATTTTGGTAGAGACTAAACCACAGGCTGGCCTCCTTGCCCTTTCTTGACAGGCTCCAGAGACAGTGACTAAGTACACGAGTGGTTGCAGGAAGGATGTGGTAAAGTTCACATACATTCACAACATTGCTCAGGCCTCATGATTATTTTCTGTGTTTCTTCTCTTTTTTCTTTGTCTCGGGGACCCTAGGACGCTGTTCTTCCCACACTGGTCACTTTCTTCCACCTAAAGAGGCCCCCGTGTGATTTCAGTTAGATAGCGGGACTTTCCAATCCACCAGCAACACAAATTTACGACACAGAGGCTTTGGGGTATTTTAATACTTAAGCCTGTACCTGGGTAGATTCCCAGCCACTTTTTAGGTTATCCTGATTAATCGAGACATTACCTTCCACCGTGTGGCCAGCTCTACCTCTCTGCTCCTGTTCTGGTCCTTCCTTCTATCTTCTCGGAGTCCCCATGCAAATTTGGTGCCTTTCCTTCTTCTTCGGAGTCTCTCTCCAGGAAGTTCTGTCCTCCACTTCCTGCCCAGCTATTGCCGGTCAGTTGCGGCAGCTCTTTCATCACAGCCAATAGATAAGTGACGAAGAAGGACTATTTACAAAATATAAGACCTCTGATGGGCCACAGAAAGAAGAATACCAATATCTGGCTAGTACTCAGCTCTCTAGCTTAGTTCGCTGTTGGTTTATTCCTTAATAATTGAATATAGAAAGGCACACCTCCACATAATGTACCCCTAACACAATTGTGAGGGCTTCCCTTTTACATTTATGCCAGATCATTAGTCCTGGTTTTACTCAGTTAGTGCTTGCCAGTGGATGAAATCAAGAGTCATGACCTTTTGTCTTCTCTCCCTGAGAAGATTCTGTAAAGCAAGCCTGTGAGCTCCTCTCAGTAGTCTTGAGCAGTAGTTAATACTAAATAAATGCTTGCTTTAAATTTTGCTGGAAATGGTTGAGTTCATTTTATTGGCAAAACCCAGGATAAACATATGGAAACCCTGCAGACACCCTCTGGTGATGCGAACAGGCAGAAATCAGAGTGGCCAAGGACCTGGCACAGTCTGCAGCATTCCAGCTCCTAGCTGCACGAGGAAGCTGAGAATTCCCCAGGACCATGGTACTCCAGGGATTATGCAAGCATGGCTCTGAAACAGACTCCTGTCTGTTAAATTCTCCTAGTCAGACTGGCAAAACTTCTGTGGGACACTTGCTTTAGTCCCTATAATGTAGCATTATAAAAAAAAATTAGCAGGGCATAAATTTTATCTGTGTGTAGCTGTGGGGGTGTGTGTGTTCATGGGCTACAACACCATGTGGAGGTCAGAAGACAACTTGCTTGAGTCAATTTTCTCTCTCTTGCACCAAATTCCCTAGGACTGGAGCTCCTCAGGCAGGGTGGCAGATGCCTCCATCCACTGAGCCATCACCTCCCTGTCTCCCACTCGGATGGTTTATCCAGTTGACCTGAAACCTGATCCTCCAGCCAAGCATGTTATTACTAGAACTCCTTCCCAGTCCAGGTCTCTAGCCACGTCCCTGCGCCAACTGTTACAATCATCCTTTACTTGGGTTCCTCTTTCTGATTTTCCTATATTAATTCAGCTCCTGACCTGTCACCCAAAGAGGCTGTCATTAATCAGACAGCTGCTGCTTATGTGAAATTCTCTGTCAATGATCCTCCCGTGATTTCCTGCAACCTTGAGAGTGGAAAAACTTCCTAGGTCATCCGTGATGTATCCCACCTACTCTCATGACTTCACACTGATGTCACCTCCATCTACAAGTGTTCTAACGTGTCTCAGCCCCAGTGGCTGTTGTGTGGAGGGGGCAGGGCATCTTCTCATCTAGCTATTGTGACAGGTGTCCTGAGGTGCTCATGCAGCTATGACAATGTGTCTTCTTACTTCTTTGGTCTTCAAAGGTCTAAGTTACAATTCTGAAAACCACAATCCAAAGCCATCAAAACATTTAAAACCCCAAAGTCTGGAAGCATCATCCTGGAAAAACAATAAGAATTATTTAAGGGAATTTGATGATATTTTGTAAAGATCATTTATTTTAGAAACATATTAAAATGGCAGAACATTTGTTTGGCATCCAAATTTTGTTAAGTATAATGTCTCAGATTGAACAATCAAGCTTCTTCCTAGAAAGATACAATTGTATTCATAAAGACACACATTTGAAAACAGAGTAGATGAAAAATGACATAGATTTTTAAAATAAATTGTATTGATAAAGAAATAAGATCAGAAGAGAACATGGATAAAGATGATTGGCGTCTTTGAGCACCCAGCTCACAGCCCCCATCATCAGAACTCTCGTGAAGGGCAACCAGTCTTCTGATGAGCTCCATCAAAAGTCACAACAGGTTACCACTGTATATAGAACAGCCACTAAGGGCCAAACGTTGAGAAATTTTACCTTTCACAAATATAGATGTACAATAAAGACATTTTTTCCTTTATGAAGGAAATACCAACAGTTCAATTAACGCGTAATACTCCCATGTAAACGCTATGCGTAAATACCTTTATCTACAGCACAAATAACATGACAATACGAATGTGAAAATACAGCACATCAAACCCTAAACGAACAATATCAACATCTTAAAATGCTGTTATCAATACTTCATAGGAAATGATCGTACAAATAGAAAAATAGATGTCATGCTCTAGCCCCATAGAGACTGCTAGCATGTCGTAAGACCTGTGGGCTGTCTGACATCCGAGAGAGACAATGTTTGCCTTTAAGACAGAATGTACTCTCCTCACAGAAAATAACTGTAGTGAGTTTCCATGTCTCTTTCACCTTTCTGGAAATCACTTATATTTAATATATGATGTTGTGAGCACTCGGCATTTAATCTCCCTGTACTCTGACCTTTGCTTCTGTGACTTTTGACATGTGGGAAATCTTTCCTCAGGTTGTTACACACAAATCAATATCTAACAGCAATAACACACAAGGCTAGATAACAGCCTCATGACAAAAATATTTCTGTATCATACCACCTAATTCAACAATTTTTTTTACTGATTTCTCTAGGAAGAGTGTCTCCAAAGCATTAAAGGCACCATGCATTTCATCAGCGAGAAGGAGTGGCTATGCAGATAAGGAGAGACATGTATTAATTAATGAATTAGCCAATTAATTAAACTTTTGAGAGCGGCTCTCACTGCATAGCTCTAGCTGTGCTGTGACTCTTTCCATAGACCAGGATGAGCTGCCTCCCTTCAGGTTCTGGAATCAAAGGCATGGGCCACATACATGGCTCAGGGACACGTTATTAATGCTATGTTTTGTCACTGCCATCTCCAATGGCCAATCCCTTTCCCAGAACTTGATTTCTATTTCTTTGAAGCTCAAAGTTGCATTTTCCATATTTTTTATAGCATTGGAGAACATTATCACCTACATACTGTGAAATATCATTGTACCATACTGCATTGTTTTATGTCAAGCCAGGCTCAAACACGAGTTAAGACATTTCTTGAAAAGTAAACTATATAACTGCACATCTTTAAAAACGCAGAGATAACATGATCACTACAGTTTTATCCAGGTAAGCTCTTAAAAGACTCATGGCTTCCTAAGATTTCAGCAAGAGCTTTTTCTAAGTCCCTTACTGCCTTGGTTGTAAGATAATATTTCTCGGGGTAATATATTTTCGATCTTGAATCATAAAGACACACTGCCTTATGACCCAAGTACGTTACCTTTACTATGATACCTATTTTCCCAGTGTAACCACCGCAGTTTACCAACGTCTGCTTTAATGTCAGGGCAGTTTGTTTATAATAGCCCTTTAACTTAGTGCCTTGTTCACTCAGAAGATTGCTGTTGTCTTCCAGGGCCTCTTCTCCCCGGACAAAGCCATGCAGGGTCAGGAGACTGTCCTGGGAAATATGAAGCATATCCAAGATGACTTCCTGCTTCCCTTGCAAGCCCAGATCCAAAGCCCAGCTCCTAGAGATGACCAGCATTCCTTTACAAAGGGAGCCCAACTCTGTCAGGAGTAACTGCTCATAGCCTTCATGTGGTGAGAACAGTTTCTTGTAGAGGGCTTCTGAAGAGCATATCACCTTTCCAGATTTCACTAGAGAAGAAAATAAACATAACAAATTAGAAAAGTAAAATGCCTGGAATGTCATGTGTGACACATCACCAAGCAGTTTGTAATTCCACACTTTCCTTGCTAACCCAGAAGGTGAACACAAGAAATCAAACACTGATTTAAGAACTGGAAGGCAGCAGGTGCAAGGGGGATGTAGAAAGTCAAACTGCCAAAGAGGGAGGCATGGAAGCAGCTGAACACTCACAGTCCCACCTATTCCATAGCACAACACATCAGAGGCTTGCTCTGGGGAACTTCATGGAAGAGAAGAGTCAGGGAGCAGGGGACAGACTAATGCTGAGGACAGAAAAGTCAGGTGATAAAACAGGAGAAATGCAGGGAGAAATGGGGAGGCTGCACAGAGGAAAGGAGGGAGCAGACCACATTCCCACAGCTCCACGGATGGGGAGAGGATACCTCAGAAAGGACCACAAGGGAGGCTAGGCTTCTCTGATGAGCACAGACTGGCAGTCCCAGCCATAGGATAGCACATAGTTCTTCAAAGCCTTGCATCCAGTAAAGGAATTTGAAGGGACACTATCGCCTTCTACCTGGCAGGTTAGAATTACAGAGCAAATTTCTTTGGTTTGTCTCCCTATCTCAGAATGTCACATATTGCCAGGTACTAGCCACTGTGTGTGTGTGTGTGTGTGTGTGTTTATGTGTGTATATACAGCAAGTTATTCGAGGGACCTGAACACAAGTAACACTCCCAGTGCAGGAAGCCTGGAGACACCTTTCACCACAGAGCCCGGTTAACAGGAGGCTGGAACCTAGTCACAGCAACCAACCAAGCAGCCACAGTGAAACTACCTGGAAGGAGAGCACTCTGTTGAGGAGCATCAGGATTGTCACAAGGAAAGCAGCTTCGGGGACCGTGTGGCAGTCTGATTGATTGAAGAGTGTGTTTATCTTGCCTGGAAAAACCTGGGAAGACAAAGGTAATTTTAAGTTTCCCATAAATCCAATAACTCTTGCAAAGCACATTAAAAATCTCAATAGAACCCTGTGTTTCTAATAGAAAAGGAAGTCAGATGATAAGGTCAAAAAGAAACTACCAAATTAGACTCTGATGATATGCAACTGCATTACACTACCTTCAATAAAACTTAGCTGTAGAAAGAATGCTAAGAGTAGCTGAACGTATTAACTATTATATAGGTACATTTTACTTTCTGTTTTATTTGTTTTTTAAAATTGAGATAGGGTCTCACATAGCCCAGGCTAGCCCCAAAGTCACTATGTAGCCAAGGGTGACTGTGAATTTCTGATCCACCTGCATCTCCCTCCAAAGGTTTTGGATCACAAGTGCACTACCATGCCTAGTTTTAGGGTTTTATGCAGCACGCAGGACTGAAGCCAGAGCTTCTTGTATGCTAGGCAAGCATTCTCCCAACCAAGAAATGTCAGCAGCTTTGGTTTATGTTAAAAGCAGTTAAATCTAGAAAGCAAGAGGCTGGTCGGGAAGGAGTTTGTGAAGAGTCTGAGAAGCTCGCATTTTCAGAGACTGTAAGTTTCTGGTGTGAGCTCACATGAGGTTTTCATCTCCTAAAACCAGAATGAAACCAGAGAACTGAGATTAGGGCATAGGTGCCTGAGGGTGGGCTACAGGAGCCTTGCTGTACAGGAGACTGGGACAAGCAAGCTAGAAGTGGTCTGGAGAGAGACAAGAGGAAGTGGATAAGTAACCCTGTGTGGATGTGTGACATTCAAGATACAGGAAGGACAGTGTCCTTGCAAGGCTGTGCTGCTCAGCTTTCTGATGGAAATGTGCTTGCCCTGAAGCTAGGACAGGACAATGCTCTCAGTATTCTGCTGCAAACAGTAGGGCTGCATCTTCCCCTGGCCTGAGACTTGGCAGGGATATCAGCTTAACCTGATGTGGCAGGTGACAAGACCCTTCAAGGGAATTATGAGGCCTGGCTCCTTCCTGTCCCTCTTTCAGTTCCAGCTCCTAGAGAAGCAGGCTGTATCAGACTTGTGAAGGAAGCAGCTCACAGCAGTAGTTAAAGCAGTGAATATGCTTTCCATAGGTAACTAGAGATCTCTAAACTAGCTGTTGATGTGTGAGGAGTTTTCAGGTTGCCCAAGCCCAGAAAGCAATCTTCCAACCCCCTTAGCCCAATGTAATCTCATTATTAATCTCAGTTCCTCAACCTGCTGGGGCATCCATCTGGCGCTTCACCCACTCCTCTGCGGTAAACCTCTTCACACAGCCGTCTTCCACGTGCCAGGATTCGGGATGTGCAGCGAACACTGCACAGCAGAATCGCTCCACTCTGAGTGCACACACATATGTATTTGCAGCTCCAGATTTGTGCACTTTGATGAATTTGCATGTGTACTTGATCTTCTCTTTCTCCTCACAGAAGTGAGTGACAGGCAGCTGTTGGATGCACTTTTCTATTTCACTCTCTAGAAGCACAAGATCGCTGTTCTCTGCTTCAAAACCAATAATTTGCTGTTTTTTCCCATCCAAACCAATGAACAAATATCCCCCGTCAGCATTTGCAAAAGCAGAAACTGTTTGGGGGAGAATCTCTAAAATCTTTTCCTTAGGAGTCAATTTTACTTCAGCATGTGGGGATTTAGTGAAACAGAATGTCTCCTCATAGTCAAGCCAGTCTCTGTTAAATAAGGTAAGACATTCAGTCAGTAATTCATTAGAGACAGTTTCTCCAGGTGAACTTTGTCTGGCATCTGATCTCTCTGCAGAATATTTCCTGGCTTTGAGGAACTGCCTCGCACCAGCTGCCTTTAGTTCATCTGAGGATGAGATGCTTCTCTGGTACAAGTTGGTTTTCAAGGTGGCGATCCCCTGGCCTTTCTTATTCGGCTTCCGTGCTTTCACAAAAATGAAGAAGTAGTCTTTGTGCTGCATGAAGTCTAGGTATTCATGAGGAAATGGCAGGATAACAGGTAAGAAAATTTCCAAATCCAGTCCTATTCCATCTCTTTTGAGGCTGTAGTTTTGATTTTTAATATGAGCCTTGGCCACGCCCCCTCCAGAATTCAGCAGGGCACACACAGCCTGTGCCATATTTTTGGCCTCTCTTTTTCTCAGCTGACAATCTTTCATCGACTTCCTAGTCTTCTCTCCAAGTGTGATTTCTCCTATAGACACAACCAGTTCAGCGTAGTCTGTGTCCTGATCAACAGTGATGCCCATTTTCCAGTCACTGGCTCTGCTTCCCAGATGAAATCCTTTCCTGCAAGACAGACAGAGCCATTACAGAAAGACCTAAGCAGTTAGAGCCTGAGTTACCAGACAGCACAGCCATGTGAGCTGCTATGGACGAGCAAGCGAGGTCAAGTGTGGCATTTGTTTAGGGACTATTGGGAATTTTCAACTGACTACAATAATTTTCAAAGTTTGAGGTCATGACTGTATAGGATCCTCTTCTAACCATTTTGAATTAAGAAACTTTATTGAATATATGCATCCTACATGGCACTGTGTTGCATAAGGAACTTTAAAATATCTTTAGCCTAATATATTTTATATTTTTATGTGTATGAGTGTTTTGTCTGCATGTATGTATATGTATCGCGGAGATGCCTAGTGCCACTGGAGGTCAGAAGAGGTTTTGGATCCTTTGAGGCTGGAGATAAGGGTGCTTGTGAGCCCCAGTGTCAGTGCTAGGAATTGGACTCTGGTCCTCTATAAGAGCAACAAGACATCTTACACTGTGAGCCAACACTCCAGCCCTGCAAAAAGACACTTAACTTAAGTGCGTGCCGTACACTGAGTGTGTTCTCCTGTCTAACTTCTTTGCTGTCTTCCTCTCATCTGCTCCCTTAGATAAATTCAGCTACACACACACACACACACACACACACACAGAGAGAGAGAGAGAGAGAGAGAGAGAGAGAGAGAGAGAGAGAGAGAGAGAGAGAGAGAGGGAGTCTCACATGTTTAATATATACACTCTAGAAACCACAGCTAAGAGGAAATGTATGAGATTTGTCATTCTGAGACTGGCTTGGTTCACTTCATCACATTCTGTCCTGTGGTACCATCTCCTCCCCCTTCTTTTGTGGAAGATGAGGTGACAGTCAGGGCTTTGCATTCTCCAGGAAGCACAGCACAGCCCCTCTTTTACATTAACATGACTGTTCTCCATTCTCCAGCTCCCTCCTGATGTTCTCTTTTCCTCCTCTCAGGACCTTTCCCCCAGTCTCATGAAGTCATATTTGAGCACTGTTCTGGAACACTCTGTTGAAGTCCTAGCACTTTCTCTGTCTCTTCTGCCTGTCCTGATGCTGCTTTCCAGTTCTCCCACTAAGACAAAAGCAACCGGTTTACAAACCGTGAACCCTGCCGCCTTCCTGGCTTGGCATGCCGTCCTCCCTGAAGAATATTCCCTGGACAGTTGGGTTGAGCAGAGGGCTCTGTGAATGTCTGTGGATCCATATCTTTCACCAGCTGTGGGGTGTTTCCAGCCATCTCTCCTTCAGATAACTTCTCAACTCTGTCTGACTTCAGGTTCTGGGGACAGAAACAGTGTGTTAGTCTTCATGACAGTGCTCCACACAGTGTTGGGGTCTGTGTGTTTTCTTCACTTCCTTTTTATGCTCCTTGGGCTTCAGGGTTTCACTGGTCTTTAACTTTACTGATTCATTTTCCTGCCTAACAAGTCTGGTATTGAACCTTACTAAATATTTCTTTGAAATCCAATTAGTGAGGTCTTATACATCCTGTTTTGTTCCTTTCTGTGATATTGAACGCCTTAATTTATTCTCAAAAGTAGCTATCCTGGTTCCCATCCATAGTTAGACTAGTCCTCAGAATACCAGGCAGGGCGACTCCATCTTGCAGTAAGGCTTCTCCTTCCCTGTTGGACATGACAGACGACAGGAAGAGAAGTCATGCTTCTCACTCTTGGACAGTGAGTGATGATATCTGCAGAATCCTAATAAAGGCCCAGAGGGAATGCCAAAGATGTCTTAGCAGCAAAAATAAGTGTCTGCTCTTCCTGAGGACTCCAGTACAATTCCCAGCATGCATATAGTGGCTCACAACCATTTGTAACTCAGATATGAGGTACTAAAACAACCATTCAGGCAAAACACTGCTACATACAAAATACATAAGTAAATTTAAAATATTATGTTAAACACAAATTTCACATGATGCTTATACGTTTGAGTTAAGGCTTCCTCAGCTGTGGCCCCAGTAGCTTATCTCTGCAGTGGTCAGCAGCAGTACAGAGACTCAGTGCTGCTCAGAGTGTGGAGAATTATTGAAGACTGAGTGCCCCTCCTTAAATGGACCATCAATACGACCTGCCCTCTCAGGTTCAGGGTACACTGTCACAGCAAGCGCAGTAAAGAATGTCAGAGCCGAGAGCTGGGGGCTGGGGGAATGGACACATGGTTACAAAAACACACTATTCTTCTACAGAACCTAGGTTTGCTTCACTGCACTGACCTAACTGCTCACTACCATCTGTAACTCCTGATCCAGGAATCAGAGAGCCTCTTCTAGCCTCTATAAGCAGTGTACACACACCATGTAAACATACATGCACACAGACAAAACACATGTACATATAGAATATGAATTAAATTAATCCCCTTTTAAAGAAAGGCTGTAAAATCTGGAGGACAGGAATGAATGAGACATGCTGTCTTCCGGGCGTGACAGGGCCACTGCACTCATGGCTTCCTGATGCTGTCTTCCTGGCGTGATGGGGCCACTGAAATTATGGCTTCCCGATGCTGTCTTCCAGATATGACGGGGCCACTGCACTCATGGCTTCTGTAGTGTCATTACCTGCCCACAGTCAGTCAACAAGGCCATTCACCATTCCAACAGGCAACATTAACTGGACTCTGTGGGTCATAATTAATCAATTAATTAATTGGAGAGATCAAGTGGGGAGAGGCTAGAAGTGCATTTAGGGATGTGCATTTGAAGGGAAGGGAAGTGCATTCAACCAGGATACATTGTTACAAACATGAAATTATTCAAGAATAAATAAAAGATATTCTATTGTGGTAAAAAAACACTGAAGTTGCACTCCTGGGCATATATCCTAAAGCATCTAGGCCATCGTACAGAACACACACCTGTACACTCCTGTGGGTGGTCTTCCTGTTCATAACAGCTGAGTTTGTGAAAAGCAAAGGGCCTATCAGCAGGGGAGTGAATGAGGAAATCATAGCATGTGCACAATTAAGCTCCCTACATGCTCAGCACTTCCTGAGGGCTTACTCAGCCATAAGGAAGAGTAGAATCCATCACTGCACGAAAGAAGATGGAGCTGAGGACTATAGTATGTGAAATGATTCAGAAAGACGAATCATGTGTGTTTACTCTCAGATGCAGAATGCAGAGTTTAAAAGGTCTTAACCTATGTGGTATTTTAAAAGGTATTAACGAACAATGTGTTTAAAGTATTCACCTATGTGGGAAGAGGAACAGGAGTGGGAGGGGGAGAAGAGGGAGTAAAGGGGATTCCCATGATGAAAGGACATCTCATTTCTGATAATGTCATAGCAAAATCTTTATTCTGTAAAACTACTCTCAATTAATAAGAAAGGGGCTCATGTCAATAAAAAAAAAATCACCACCAACAACATATCATCTTTCTCACAGTCTAACTTTCTGTCCATGGTGTTTTTAACCTGCACCTTCCTTTGCTGATTTGACACTAGAGGGCACTCACACACAAAAAATGACAGCAAACTGAGTTTGCATGAGTCACTGTGATTGTCAGTGCTATCCAGGTAGATACACTCAGGATTCCTTTATGCACTGTAAATTTTCACCTCTATGGATATGTGTATGGGTGCTGTTGTTGTATTATTGTTCTTTAAAATGTTTTACTTGTTTGGGTGTTTATCCTTTGTGTATGTTTGTGAACCACCTGTGTGCCTGGTGTCTTTGGAGTCCAGAACATGACATTAGGGTATCTGATTTGGAATTTAAAATGGTTGTGAGCTGCTCTGTGGATGCCAGAAATAAACTCCATCCAGGTCACATAGAAGATCAGCCAGTGTTCAGAATTTCTGACTCATCTATGCATAGCTTCCCCTTTGCATGCATCTATGACTATCTTCCCTTTTCCTCTCTTCTTTCCTCTCCTCTCTCCTTTCCACTTTTTTCTTTCTTTCTTTCTTTCTTTCTTTCTTTCTTTCTTTCTTTCTTTCTTTCTTTCTTTCTTTCTTTCTTCTTTTTTACTAAGAGAAATGCTGTGTATTCAGAAAAAAACCAAACAACACAACTCTAGATGGTTCTTTCTCTCCTGGGTTGGTGTTTTCCACTTCTCTTGGGAAAGGGAAGTTCTAGCCTTCTGGATTGTAAACTTACACAGAAGCATCTTTCTGGCTTTAGAGTACAGGTTGTACCCTTTCTGGAGCCATGTTTTCTCAATATTCAACAGGGTCAGGTCTCTTAAGAGGATAGGGAACCCGCAAGGGACTCTGGAGATTCACACAAGCCTGTCAAACATCCCCCACCCAGGCCTGCCTCTTCCTACCTCACCAGTCAGCCTCAGAACAAGCAGCATGGGCTCAACTCTCTCCCAGCAACTGTGAGCCCTCCCTCCATCTCAAAGGGGAAGTCATTTTCTCTCACCCCAAGCTTTCAGAGTCCCCAAGTCCTCAGCAGCTGGTGCTTTGAGAGATAGCTGTGAAGATGCCAAGGAGCCAAGATTCCTAGAAGGAAAACAGTCAGAGTTAAGCTGAGAGGGAAGGGTTGTGCTGGCAACTGCTACCCCACATCCTCCCAGAGCCAGTAAGTAGACAGGACCTGACATTGGGTGGGGACAGAAGGAGAAGACAGCAGGTTGAGTATGTCATGGTGGATCTGGCTCACTTACTCTGTGTCATGAAGGCTGTGTCCCCTCAAGCTCAGAGAGTCTTAGGCTTCCAGACCTTTCTCTTGTCCAGACAGGCAGGAATGTTTATCAGAGCTCGCTTGCCTATGGAGAGCAACTGGCTCTGTGGAGCCAATATATAGCCACAATGTGAAAGAAGATGGAGCTGAGGACTATAGTATGTGAAATAATTCAGAAAGACGAATCATGTGTGTTTACTCTCAGATGCAGAATGCAGAGTTTAAAAGGTCTTAACCTATGTGGTATTTTAAAAGGTCTTAACGAACAATGTGTTTGAAGTATTAACGTATGTGGGAAGAGGAACAGGAGTGGGAGGGGGAGAAGAGGGAGTAAAGGCGGTTCCCATGATGAAAGGACATCTCGTTTCTGATAATGTCATAGCAAACTCTTTATTCTGTAAAACTACTCTCAATTAATAAGAAAGAGGCTCATGTCAATAAAAAAAAAAAATCACCAACAACAACATATCATCTTTCTCACAGTCTAACTTTCTGTCCATGGTGTTTTTAACCTGCACCTTCCTTTGCTGATTTGACACTAGAGGGCACTCACACACAAAAATGACAAAAAAGACAGCCATATAAACCGGGCTGGAGAGATGTGGGAGAATTTCACTGACTTGACCAATATCAATTAATGCAATGTATGTCCACTACTATGGGGTAACCTGCATTAAACTCATTTTTCTCCTGGAAGTGAGTTTGCATGAGTCACTGTGACTGTCAGTGCGATCCAGTAGATACACTCAGGACTCTTTTATGCACTGTAAATTTTCAACTCGATGAATATATTTACAGGTGCTGTGTTATATTATTGTTCTTTGAAATGTTTTACTTGTATGAATGTTTATCCTTTGTGTATGTTTGTGAACCACCTGTGTGCCTGGTGTCTTTGGAGTCCAGAACATGACATTAGGATATCTAATTTGGAGTTAAAAATGGTTGTGAGCTGCTCTGTGGGTGCCAGAAATAGACTCCATCCAGGTCACATAGAAGATCAGCCAGTGTTCAGAATTTCTGACTCATCTATGCATAGCTTCCCCTTTGCATGCATCTATGACTATCTTCTCCTTTCCTCTCTTCTTTCCTCTCCTCTCTCCTTTCCACTTCTTTCTCTCTCTCTCTGTCTGTCTCTCTGTCTCTCTCTCTCTCTCTCTCTCTCTCTCTCTCTCTCTCTCTCTTTCTTTCCTTCTTTCTCTTTTAACTGACAGAAATGCTGTGTATTCAGGAAAAACCAAACAACACAACTCTAGATGGTTCTTTCTCTCCTGGGTTGGTGTTTTCCACTTCTCTTGGGAAAGGGAAGTTCTAGCCTTCTGGATTGTAAACTTACACAGAAGCATCTTTCTGGCTTTAGAGTACAGGTTGTACCCTTTCTGGAGCCATGTTTTCTCAATATTCAACAGGGTCAGGTCTCTTAAGAGGATAGGGAACCCGCAAGGGACTCTGGAGATTCACACAAGCCTGTCAAACATCCCCCACCCAGGCCTGCCTCTTCCTACCTCACCAGTCAGCCTCAGAACAAGCAGCATGGGCTCAACTCTCTCCCAGCAACTGTGAGCCCTCCCTCCATCTCAAAGGGGAAGTCATTTTCTCTCACCCCAAGCTTTCAGAGTCCCCAAGTCCTCAGCAGCTGGTGCTTTGAGAGATAGCTGTGAAGATGCCAAGGAGCCAAGATTCCTAGAAGGAAAACAGTCAGAGTTAAGCTGAGAGGGAAGGGTTGTGCTGGCAACTGCTACCCCACATCCTCCCAGAGCCAGTAAGTAGACAGGACCTGACATTGGGTGGGGACAGAAGGAGAAGACAGCAGGTTGAGTATGTCATGGTGGATCTGGCTCACTTACTCTGTGTCATGAAGGCTGTGTCCCCTCAAGCTCAGAGAGTCTTAGGCTTCCAGACCTTTCTCTTGTCCAGAGAGGCAGGAATGTTTATCAGAGCTCGCTTGCCTATGGAGAGCAACTGGCTCTGTGGAGCCAATATATAGCCACAATGTGAAAGAAGATGGAGCTGAGGACTATAGTATGTGAAATAATTCAGAAAGACGAATCATGTGTGTTTACTCTCAGATGCAGAATGCAGAGTTTAAAAGGTCTTAACCTATGTGGTATTTTAAAAGGTCTTAACGAACAATGTGTTTGAAGTATTAACGTATGTGGGAAGAGGAACAGGAGTGGGAGGGGGAGAAGAGGGAGTAAAGGCGGTTCCCATGATGAAAGGACATCTCGTTTCTGATAATGTCATAGCAAACTCTTTATTCTGTAAAACTACTCTCAATTAATAAGAAAGAGGCTCATGTCAATAAAAAAAAAAAATCACCAACAACAACATATCATCTTTCTCACAGTCTAACTTTCTGTCCATGGTGTTTTTAACCTGCACCTTCCTTTGCTGATTTGACACTAGAGGGCACTCACACACAAAAATGACAAAAAAGACAGCCATATAAACCGGGCTGGAGAGATGTGGGAGAATTTCACTGACTTGACCAATATCAATTAATGCAATGTATGTCCACTACTATGGGGTAACCTGCATTAAACTCATTTTTCTCCTGGAAGTGAGTTTGCATGAGTCACTGTGACTGTCAGTGCGATCCAGTAGATACACTCAGGACTCTTTTATGCACTGTAAATTTTCAACTCGATGAATATATTTACAGGTGCTGTGTTATATTATTGTTCTTTGAAATGTTTTACTTGTATGAATGTTTATCCTTTGTGTATGTTTGTGAACCACCTGTGTGCCTGGTGTCTTTGGAGTCCAGAACATGACATTAGGATATCTAATTTGGAGTTAAAAATGGTTGTGAGCTGCTCTGTGGGTGCCAGAAATAGACTCCATCCAGGTCACATAGAAGATCAGCCAGTGTTCAGAATTTCTGACTCATCTATGCATAGCTTCCCCTTTGCATGCATCTATGACTATCTTCTCCTTTCCTCTCTTCTTTCCTCTCCTCTCTCCTTTCCACTTCTTTCTCTCTCTCTCTGTCTGTCTCTCTGTCTCTCTCTCTCTCTCTCTCTCTCTCTCTTTCTTTCCTTCTTTCTCTTTTAACTGACAGAAATGCTGTGTATTCAGGAAAAACCAAACAACACAACTCTAGATGGTTCTTTCTCTCCTGGGTTGGTGTTTTCCACTTCTCTTGGGAAAGGGAAGTTCTAGCCTTCTGGATTGTAAACTTACACAGAAGCATCTTTCTGGCTTTAGAGTACAGGTTGTACCCTTTCTGGAGCCATGTTTTCTCAATATTCAACAGGGTCAGGTCTCTTAAGAGGATAGGGAACCCGCAAGGGACTCTGGAGATTCACACAAGCCTGTCAAACATCCCCCACCCAGGCCTGCCTCTTCCTACCTCACCAGTCAGCCTCAGAACAAGCAGCATGGGCTCAACTCTCTCCCAGCAACTGTGAGCCCTCCCTCCATCTCAAAGGGGAAGTCATTTTCTCTCACCCCAAGCTTTCAGAGTCCCCAAGTCCTCAGCAGCTGGTGCTTTGAGAGATAGCTGTGAAGATGCCAAGGAGCCAAGATTCCTAGAAGGAAAACAGTCAGAGTTAAGCTGAGAGGGAAGGGTTGTGCTGGCAACTGCTACCCCACATCCTCCCAGAGCCAGTAAGTAGACAGGACCTGACATTGGGTGGGGACAGAAGGAGAAGACAGCAGGTTGAGTATGTCATGGTGGATCTGGCTCACTTACTCTGTGTCATGAAGGCTGTGTCCCCTCAAGCTCAGAGAGTCTTAGGCTTCCAGACCTTTCTCTTGTCCAGAGAGGCAGGAATGTTTATCAGAGCTCGCTTGCCTATGGAGAGCAACTGGCTCTGTGGAGCCAATATATAGCCACAATGTGAAAGAAGATGGAGCTGAGGACTATAGTATGTGAAATAATTCAGAAAGACGAATCATGTGTGTTTACTCTCAGATGCAGAATGCAGAGTTTAAAAGGTCTTAACCTATGTGGTATTTTAAAAGGTCTTAACGAACAATGTGTTTGAAGTATTAACGTATGTGGGAAGAGGAACAGGAGTGGGAGGGGGAGAAGAGGGAGTAAAGGCGGTTCCCATGATGAAAGGACATCTCGTTTCTGATAATGTCATAGCAAACTCTTTATTCTGTAAAACTACTCTCAATTAATAAGAAAGAGGCTCATGTCAATAAAAAAAAAAATCACCAACAACAACATATCATCTTTCTCACAGTCTAACTTTCTGTCCATGGTGTTTTTAACCTGCACCTTCCTTTGCTGATTTGACACTAGAGGGCACTCACACACAAAAATGACAAAAAAGACAGCCATATAAACCGGGCTGGAGAGATGTGGGAGAATTTCACTGACTTGACCAATATCAATTAATGCAATGTATGTCCACTACTATGGGGTAACCTGCATTAAACTCATTTTTCTCCTGGAAGTGAGTTTGCATGAGTCACTGTGACTGTCAGTGCGATCCAGTAGATACACTCAGGACTCTTTTATGCACTGTAAATTTTCAACTCGATGAATATATTTACAGGTGCTGTGTTATATTATTGTTCTTTGAAATGTTTTACTTGTATGAATGTTTATCCTTTGTGTATGTTTGTGAACCACCTGTGTGCCTGGTGTCTTTGGAGTCCAGAACATGACATTAGGATATCTAATTTGGAGTTAAAAATGGTTGTGAGCTGCTCTGTGGGTGCCAGAAATAGACTCCATCCAGGTCACATAGAAGATCAGCCAGTGTTCAGAATTTCTGACTCATCTATGCATAGCTTCCCCTTTGCATGCATCTATGACTATCTTCTCCTTTCCTCTCTTCTTTCCTCTCCTCTCTCCTTTCCACTTCTTTCTCTCTCTCTCTCTCTGTCTCTCTGTCTCTCTCTCTCTGTCTCTCTCTCTCTCTCTCTCTCTCTCTCTCTCTCTCTCTCTCTTTCTTTCTTTCCTTCTTTCTCTTTTAACTGACAGAAATGCTGTGTATTCAGGAAAAACCAAACAACACAACTCTAGATGGTTCTTTCTCTCCTGGGTTGGTGTTTTCCACTTCTCTTGGGAAAGGGAAGTTCTAGCCTTCTGGATTGTAAACTTACACAGAAGCATCTTTCTGGCTTTAGAGTACAGGTTGTACCCTTTCTGGAGCCATGTTTTCTCAATATTCAACAGGGTCAGGTCTCTTAAGAGGATAGGGAACCCGCAAGGGACTCTGGAGATTCACACAAGCCTGTCAAACATCCCCCACCCAGGCCTGCCTCTTCCTACCTCACCAGTCAGCCTCAGAACAAGCAGCATGGGCTCAACTCTCTCCCAGCAACTGTGAGCCCTCCCTCCATCTCAAAGGGGAAGTCATTTTCTCTCACCCCAAGCTTTCAGAGTCCCCAAGTCCTCAGCAGCTGGTGCTTTGAGAGATAGCTGTGAAGATGCCAAGGAGCCAAGATTCCTAGAAGGAAAACAGTCAGAGTTAAGCTGAGAGGGAAGGGTTGTGCTGGAACTGCTACCCCACATCCTCCCAGAGCCAGTAAGTAGACAGGACCTGACATTGGGTGGGGACAGAAGGAGAAGACAGCAGGTTGAGTATGTCATGGTGGATCTGGCTCACTTACTCTGTGTCCTGCAAGCTCTGTCCCCTGAAGTTGAGAGCGCCGTAGACTTCCAGACCTTTCCCTTGTCCAGAGAGGCAGGAAGGTTGATTGGAGCTCAATTGCAGAGGGAGAGCAACTGGCTCTGTGGAGCCAATATATAGCCACAGTGTGAATGCTAGCTGAGGTATAATGGAATAAGCCCCGCCTTCCTCTGCTAGTTTTCTAAGTTAAATTGGTCATCACTCTGAGACTTTGAACATTTTATCACTCCAGGAAGTATAATGTGGAACTTAGATGCCGTTGTAACTTGAATTGACAACAAGAACAATGAAATTTAAAAAAAAAAATTTTTTAAAGCAAACAAAAGTGAAACTATGCGGAAATCACAGGGCACAGGTGGAAGGAGCAGGTGGGTGAGGGGAGAGGGAGAGAAATTTGCTCATATATATTAAATACCTGTATGGAAGTTTTTAAATTTAATTAAAATTGAAGTTCCTGTCTCCTTGAAGGAGACCCAGCCTCTCTATCTGTACCAGCCTTGCCAGAGCATCCTTGGCCTCTGGGCTTTCATGAGCAGGTGCTAGGAGGGATGGGGAGAGGAGAGCTGGGGTTGTCCTCGGAGAAGGAAGGGGCATGCAGAGAGGACTGCCACACCAGCACAGGCAGATGGGACACACACACATACTCATTCACATGAACACACACACATGAAAACACACACGAACATATACACACAGAAACATACACAAAGGAACACACACAGAAACACTCTCTCACACATACACACATTCACACACACAAACAAATATACACACATACTCACACACAGAAACACACACACATACATGAAAACACACACATAAACACAAACATGAACACACGGGAGCACACACACACATAAATACACAAACACACATGAACACACAGTCACACACACAAACATACATGAACACACACACATGAACACACAGTCACACACACAATCACACACACACTCATGCACATTCACACACACACACACACTCCTACCACTTTGCTTTCTTTGGGTCTGTTTTTATACTAATTATGGCACTGCATGTTTGTCTAACTCTTTACCTCTGTGAGCAATTTCAAGAACATGGGAGCTTTTCTTGTTTCTTTGTTTTCAGTTTTATGTTTGTTTGTTTGTTTCTTTGTTGAATGACGGGACATGCTTTAGTATAGACATGTTTCACAAATACTGGGTTTCTTTTGACATCATCCTAAATGCAAATGACATGCTGTGGTCACACTCATCCCTTTAAACTCGCTCATTTCCACTGTCCACAGGGACCGCGGGTTTGAATGCACAGGGGCTGAAATGGCCAGCTCACTGGGGTCTCTGAAGTATCAATCATTGTCTGGAGAGCAGCACCCAAACCCCACGTCTGCCTCACATAACTGTTCATGGAAGAGTAGCCAAGAATCTCATTGTCAGGCTACAGGCAGGGGGCTGCGCATGTAAGAAAACAAGTGGGTATGCTCCAGCGCCTGCTATGGCAGAGTTGCACACACTCACCAACTCCTGCCATGCTAAATTATTCATAATTACATATGAATCTGTTTTCATTGCCAAAAGAATTTGAGCAAGCAATTTGCCTAGCAATTTAATGAAACAATCTGCAGTACTGGAGTACTGAAAGAGGAGAGGAGATTCTTCAGAGGGCCCCATTTACTCAGGAGCCAGACTCTGGCTGGGTAGGGTCTAAGGTTTGAAAAAGACACAGCTCCACTCTGTACCTTTGTGGTGCCACAAGTCCGGGCGTAAGGCAGAGCTTAGTTTCTTTTCCATTTCCCCAGCTTTGCAAGTTTCTGTTTCCTAGGAAAAGAAAGCACAACTCTCTCATCTCCTCTGACTCCACCCTCTAACCTCAATGAGCAAAGGCTATTTCCTGCTAGACAATGTTCATCACTTTACAGTCAGTGTGGCTTCAGACTGAGACACTGTGTCAGTGGTAACACTAAATCCCTTGGGGAGCAATGGGGCAAAAATGTTGTGCGAACACTAAACTCTATTCCTTGGTTTCTTTGGTTGCGAGACAGGGTCTCAGGTGTCCCTGGCTGTCCCACCAACAAGGACATGGAACTCCTGAACCCCCAAGTGTTGGCACTGTAAGCCTGTGCCACCATGCCTGGCTGGCTTTATTTGACTATTTGATTGTTAATGCTTTTTAGTTAATGCTCAAAACAAAGGAGTGTTCTTGCAGCTTTCACACATGGATAGCATTGTATCGGGCCCTGTCATGCTCCCTTAGATCTGTCCCCTCACCTACTCCTAATTATTCTTTTCTACCTTCATGTCATACATGCCAATCTACAGCTCATATGGGAGAGACCTGAGATAGTTCCTTCCCTTTCTTATTAGTCTCTTATTTTTCTCACTTTCTTCCCCTTTCTCTCTCTCTCCCTCTCTCTCTCTCTCTCTCTCTCTCTCTCTCTCTCTCTCTCTCTCTCTCTCTCTCTGTGTGTGTGTGTGTGTGTGTGTGATGTTAAGCACACATTCTACCACTAATTTCCAGTTCCATCTCTCAAGTAGTTTGTATCTTTGTCTCTACACACAGTTTTACTTAATGTCTATCTTTGCCAATCTTGATTCACACTCCTTTGTAAATATTTCATTTCCTCCTTGTTTAGCTTCACCATTTTCCAATGGAATCTGCAAGAAATTTGTCAAAGTCTTTCTGCTCTGGGTAGGGATGGAGCTCAGAGGTAGACGATTTACCAAGTATGTGTGAAATCTGGCATAGTTCACCAAACACACGCGCACACAGAGAGAGACAGACAAAGAGACAAATAGAAAGGCAGAGAAAGAGAGAGAGATATGGACAGAGGAGATCACAGAGACAGAGAGCCAGTGACAGAGACACAAAGACAGAGAGACACACAGAGACTGAGAAAGACAGAGAGACAGGGACAAAGAATCTCACAGAGGCAGAAAGACACAGATACTGAGAGATTTGGTTCTTTACTATGACCCTCATGAATCTGGTTGTGGATTTGATACAAACCCTCCCCTGGAATATCTCTGTCTGTCTTGTATCCTTTTATAATAGCACAAGGAGAAAATTATTCATCTTCATATTGTTTTATGTCGCCACAACTTGGCTTTGTGACCAAGGAGAACATTCTCTCTGGATCCCAGTATCCAGAGCAGATGCTGACTCGGGGGCCAAATGGCTCAAGGCATAAAGAGACAAGCAGACATTTCGTAGCCCAAGTGCCAGCTCTAGAATGTCTGACTTCTGAAGCGACCCCAATGCACATGGGCTTTGTCACCTTCACCTTCAATGTCTAATTCTATCTGAGAACCTCTTGTCCGTCATGTGTTCCTCCAGAAATCACAGACCAGTGAGTCTGTGACTCCTGGAGGAATTTCACAAACCTTAGAAAAGTGATTCTCAACCCCTGGGTCACAACCTCTTTGAGAGTAGAAGGGCCCTTTCAAAGATTTGGGCTTTTCAAGTAAAAGGATTTGAAAGATCATTGGGGCTGGGAATGAAGCCCAAGACCATAGACATGCTCACAACATGCCCTAATACTGAGCCACACCCCAACCCCTAGAGGATTGTTAAAAAGCTCTAAAGGAACGCCTTAACATTGCCAGTGGGGAGGAAAATTGGAAGAGAAAATATTAGTAAAGAAGGAACGCCAGCTCGTCCATCAGTAGGTTCTGTGTGTCAGCATTCTTACCAACCTTATGATTAACAGCTAGTGAGGAGTAAGTGCTCTCTGTTTAGTCCTCTGCACGTGTGTCATGCCTGTGGGACACTGGGATGCTCCTTCACCACACCTGACAGAAGGAGTCATGCATGTCTGGGGAGCACCTGGGAACTGCTCTTTCATAAAGGAGCCCAAAGGTTCTGACAAGTAGCTGAGGCTGGGAAACTCATCTGCTTCAGTTCTGACAGTTCTGACTCAGCTCCCATGAGACGAGACACCTCTGTCCTCCTGCCTTACAAATTGATTGCTAATTCCATTTAGCAGTGATTATTTTCCACCTCTAAGACTGAAACCAAAGGACATCCAGAGAATGGACACCAGTGTGGCTGTGAAGGGAACACCATGTCACGGTGGCCAATGACAGACACTCAGTGATGCCAACAGTAGTAAGAGCCATGACAGTAACCCGAGGTCCAGAGCAGACGTCAGCTGGGCTGCAGCTATAGCCCTCACAGTCATGGAGGTTACTCGGAGCTTAGAGAGACACTCAAGGAGATGAACTGGCTGATTCTCTGTGTGGATCTAGAAGTGTTCATCCTTTCCTGTTAGTTTTGCTTACCTTGTGTATTTGCTCACTGGAAAACACTTCTTGAACAACTCAGAATGATTAGACATATAACATAAGCCTGCACCCATCCTGGTGTGGTGGATCTCTTTCAATCTCAGCAGTCTGAGAGGCTGAGTTAACAAGACTGCTGCAAGTTGAAGGCTTCGTAGTGAGTTTAAGGCTAGCCTGACTTGTATAGGGAGTCACTGTACCAACCTGTTTTAAAATACCCCCTCCCAGTTTTGTGAAGTGCAATTTCTGCATATGGAAGGGTTGTTTTGCTCACAAATCTATAGCAGCTAGTACCTGTGTAAGATCTGCTCAAGAGAAAGCAAGTCATCAATTCCAGTGTGGATGGAAATCAAGAGGCTCCGTCCTAGAGAAAGTATTGGCAACTGATGGCAGAAAGAGGGGTGGTGTCTTGGTTAGAGTTACTATTGCTGTGATGAAACCCCATGGCCAAAGCAAGTTGGAGAGGAAAGGGTTGCTGTAAATCTCCAACCCAAATAACACCAGTAAAGGAAAACACAACTCAATAATTATGGTATAAATAGCACGCCTAGATTGGGCAGATTTACCATTACATTACTCTGTTCCCCAGTTATGAGATCCCTTATAACTTGCGGTTTATCCAGGCCATGCTGGATGGCATATTCTGCCTCCCACTAGTAATCTGCTTCCAGACCTCCTGGTTTCTGTACCTGGCGACTGGACTGGAACTCCTCAGGGAGCACAATTGCTATCAGTGCCATCTTCTCACAGTGACCTGTGGGGAAATGAAGGGAGAAGGATGTCTCTCTTGTGTTGCTCTACGACTAAGTCCCCTGGAGTGTTGGAGCGCCCCCACCCCATTTCTCCTGGGTTTTAAGGTCTTTGTGAGGTGTTCAGCCCTCATCTGTTACTGATAATATTTATAACTGCTGCACCCAATATGGCTTGATTTTACGGGGCCGCCATCTTCCTGACTAGGTAAGGCCTGAGACCATGAGCAGCCCCACTGTTGCTCAACTCTGACCGCAGCTCATGTTGGCCCAAAAGCACTGGCCCTGCCACCCACGAGACGCCAGCGTGGGAGATGGCTCTGCCATTCTACCACGATGCCTCCACAAGGCTAGGCTGAGCCCAGACCATCCTGCCATCCATGCTGTGCCCTGTAGAAATGAGACTCTAATGCTTAAAGATTATCCAAAGGCTTTATATGTTTGGTAATGCTCAATTATCAAGATGCCCACACAATTAGAGGTGTTTTCAAATATCTAACCTTATGATATAAGTTGTTACCCAGGAATGCTCTCAATATATACGTGGTCCTCCATGGCTCCTATATCTCTTCTCTCTAGCTCCTCCTCTTACTCTCCTCTTTCCTTCTCCTTCTGACTCCTCACTCCACCTACTTCTCATCACTTCCCAATCACCTCTCCCTCTACCACATGCCTGAGATCCAGGAAGCCAACTGGACACAGAGGATGCACTGTACTGCCAGCACCCTCCCTGCTCAAAGGCATCAAGGACCAGCTCTGCTGAATTTTTGACCTGAAGATGCTTGCCTGCTAGTGGGAGACTGTTGAGTGGGAGGAGGCTGTGAACCACCATCCAGATAAGCACCAAGTGGAGTGTATCTATGGTTACAACTTAGACAAAATATATCTAGATATGAAGGCAAATACAGTAATAAATAAAATCTGGAGTTTGTCTTGTTGGAGCAGGGCAGAACAAGAATGGGCTTTATTTGTGGTTTCTATTTTTTTTCTAGTCTTTCTGTAGTTGCTATCTTACAGAACTTTTGGTGACAATTATGTTTTGAAATCTCTTAGTGCAGAGAATGAATTTCTGTGAACATTTCCTGCCATAGAAGTCATTTGAGCAAACATTAGATTTTAGAGAAAACATTTAATACCTTAGGGTAATCAATTGTTGATATAAAACACAGTAAGTGTATTCCTTCTACTCAAAATACGTCAAACTATTTCTGTCAACCTGAGGCACGTGTCACCATTCTGGTGGCCAGGGGCTCAGAGAAGTGCAAGGTGGACATGGACCTTGGAATCTGGCAGCATTGGCTTTAGACCCTGGTGTTGGAACTTAACAGTTCCATGGTTTTTCATATGATGTTTGTCACTTGAAATCAAAGCTTTCACAAGTCTAAACGGGGCCCCAATCTATCGACAGATTCTCACACAGAAGACTGTATACCATGTACAAATTGTTGAGGCATTTATTTGTTTATCAATGTATTTATTGAAAAAGTTATGAAAAGCGAGAGGTTGGAGGGGGCTCACGAGGCAGCAGTGAGCTTGGGGGGGAGACGGAAGCAGCCGCTGGGAACTTTGCAGACTCGGTGAGCTGGTGCTGGTCTGGCCTCATCTGAGACTTTCCTCTTGAAAGACCTGAGATAGCAGCGCAGCACTTTCCACATCATAAACCACAGGGCCGAGCATTGTCTAACAAAGTGACTGAGAGGAGAGAAGGTTAGGGAGAAAGAACAAGGGAAAGAGTAGGAGTGAAAACTGAATTGCGGATTCCTGGAAGACATGCCAGCTCCTGAAATGGAGCTCAACGGGGGAGATGTTGGGAGGGGTTTTCTTGACAAGTGAGTATAGGGAGTTGAGGTAAAACCAGGGAGAGAGGGATGTGGGCTCCCAGGTAGGTTACAGATGCAGTCCAGACTTCAAGAATCAGTAACTGAATAATCAAGACTAATGATTTTGTCTCATATCCCAGAGAAACCTTTCCAAATTCCCTACCTAAATGTATTCTAATTGCCAATTCCCCTTCCTGAACCTGGCTAGCTAAGCCATCTGGAGCTTGACCCATTCCTCGACCCACTCCTCTGCGGTAAACCTCTTCACACAGCCGTCTTTCACGTGCCAGGATTCGGGATGTGCAGCGAACACTGCACAGCAGAATCTCTCCACTCTGAGCGCACACACATACGAACACAGGGCTCCTGAATCATGGACTTCGATGAATTTGCATGTGTACTTGATCTTCTCCTTCTCCTCACAGAAGTGAGTGACAGGCAGCTGTTGGATGCACTCTTCTATTTCACTCTGTAACCGCTGAGGCTGGCAGTTCCTTGCTTCAAAACCAACTATTTTCTGTTTTTTTTCATCCAAACCAATAAACAAATACCCCCCGTCAGTGTTGGCAAAGGCAGAAATAGTTCGAGGGAGAATCTCTTTAACTCGCTGTAACAACTTTTTTGTTTCAAAGGACTTATATTCAACATTTTTGGATTCACTAAAAGAGAATTCTTCCTTTTTTGTAAGTTTTGACTGTTCAAAAAAAGCAGCAGCCAACTCCTGCACATGGACTTCTTCCTGCATACCATCACTAGGTTTTGCTGAAGGCCTTGCTGAAGGTGACCTTCCTCCTGCGCCCTTCCTTTTTTCTAAGAACTCCTGAGCATTATAAAAGCTCATTTCAACTGAGGATGCCCCATTTCTCATGTACAAATTGGTTGCAATGGTGGCAGGCTTCCCAACAGAGGTATCTGGACTCTGTGATTTTACACTGATGAGTAAGTCTGATTGATCTTCGTCAAAGACTGGGAGTCTAGGTGGTAAAATGTTCTTAAAGGAGGTTTCCAAATCATCTCCTATTCCATGTTTGGAGTAACAATAGTCTCTATTTTTACTTTGAACCCTGACCTTTCCCTCTCCAGAATTCATCAGAGCACATAGAGCTTTTGAAACGTTCTTGTTCTCTTCTACCCTGACATGATTCTCCATGGTCTTCCGACTTTCTGTCCCAAGTGTGATTTCTCTTACAATTAGAAGCATCTCAGGATAAGTGCTTTCAACGGTGATGTTCATTTTCCAGAAGTCCTGCCGCTCCTGAGCTGAAATCCTTACCTGTAATTAGACAGAGCCATTAGTGTTGGACTGGAGAGGAGAGGGCAAATTCTGTACTGAGAAGCTAACAGCAAAAATTGCTTGCTTGGTGTGGTCCATGGGACTGGTAGGTGTGTAGAATGAGGAAATGGTTCATTGGGAATGGATGTTTAGACCATGGTAGTGGGTATATATGGTGACATCTCACAGTGTTTTGCTGTATTCCTTCTGATCGCTCTGCATTTTAGCCTCATTTGATCATGGCTTACCTCCTTCCTAATGTTCAATGCTATGGAACTCGGATTCTGTAGCTTTTCTTACAATAAAACACAAGCACCATTTGCCTGTGTTTTGAGTGTTTGTTTGTTTGTAAGCAAAAAAATATTATTTTATTACTCTTTATTTTTCCTTTAATAATTTCAGGTGTTCATTCATCAGTTGTCTACTTTTATGAAGGGACCTCTGGCAAAACTGCCTTTGGGGATCTAGGGACATACAAAAACATAGTAGGTCAATTATCTTCCTTTTTTCCTAGGAATAAATTCATTCGCAAACTTCGACCATTAGCCTTGAAGAAAATGGCCCAGGCAGTGGTCCTCTATTCTTATTGGATTCTCACATCCTTACAGTGAGGTAGGTTCTTACATATGAAACAGAAGCCTTGTGACCCAATGCCTGTTTCTTTTCATATAGTTTTTTACTCTGGTGATGAAGAGGCCTCTGGGAGGTTTCTAGGTCACAAAAACAGTGTCATCTAACTGGCTCAAGTATTTGGAAAAAGGTCTGCCAGACAGCTAAGCTCACCCTGTGCTACATTACTTCCCAGGGAGATGTTAGCGGTCTTCAAAGAGAAGAGGATTGTCCCTGATTCTAACCATCTTGATTTGGACCTCTACACCTACACTGTGAGAAACAAGTGTCTGTTATTCATAACCCACTGAGCTTGTGGCATTTTGTTATATCAGGCTGAAGGACATGAGGCAGCCAGCTTCAGGCTCTGTGTCTCTCACCCTTGATGTTATGGTTTTAAGAAACATCAGAGTACATTTCACTACAGACTATGACCTGAAGTGATTTGATATTTGCCAACTACTTCTTCTTGTTTCTGTTGGCTTAGGATCTTACTTATTTTATGCATATAGGTGTTTTGCCTACATGCACATCTGTCACCATGTGAGTGCGGTGCTCACAGAGACCAGAAGAGAGCATCAGATCCTCAGGGACTGGAAGTCAGCCTGCAGGTGGGTGCTGGGAACAGATCCCTGGTCTTGCTTTTCCCTGGGATCACATATCACTCACAATCAGTTTTGTATTAAAACAATTAACTGTGTGCTTTAAAAAGACTTTTACCTGATGCATAACCCCATATGTGGTATTGCTGTGTGACTAAGAGAGTCTCCCATGCATGTTTCAAATGTTTACTGTAACAGTCCCACTAACATGGCTCAGAGTGACTGGGGTTTGTGTATGCTAATCACGTCAGACTTTCACTAAGCCCAAGAGTTACCTCATGGAGTTCCTAGTCCCAGACACAGTATGTTTCAGGCATCTATAAAGATTTGCTGGAATGGGGAAGGAGCATGGGAGGCCAGAACAGGTTAGACAGAATGGAGCCAGACTCCACAAAATATGAAGCAGAACCCCAAAAGAACAAAGCATGGGATGAAAGGGTTGGAATGTCTGGAAATGAAGACTTAGACTAAAACGGAAGGTCATATTGACCTTGTGCCTGTGGTATGTAAAATAGCTAAAACCATCTAAGCACATGCCGCTTTATGCTTGGAGATTGTGCTTCTGAAGTCAGAATTACTCGGTGATACATAGGAGATGAAGCACCTAAGAATTTGGAAATGAACTAGCAAATTCTTCTCTGGAGAATGGCACCACACTCTTCTCCACCAGATTTACCATGGGCAGGCCTACTGGCTTCTGTCTATTGCCTTAAGGAGAGGGCACTGTGACTGCAAACCAGGAACAAACAGCAGCAGACACAGCATCCCTCAGGGTGACCTAGAAACTCAGAGCTGAGCAAGGACAACGCTGCCTTCTTGAGAGAACTTCATTCAAAGAGAACCCAGGGAGAAAGCATTTGAACCTGACCTCAAGACATTCCAGAAGTGAGGCTGATGCAGAAGTCCTAATCCCAGCAGGGGAACATCAGTGAGGCTAGCCCGACACAATCACTTGTGCCTAACTTTACAGTTCAGTGGTCTTGGTGGAAAAAAGAAAAAAAAAAGCAGGGAGAGAAAGAGAGAGAGAGAGAGAGAGAGAGAGAGAGAGAGAGAGAGAGAGAGAGCGCAAGAGAGAGAGCACAGAGACACAGAGACACAGAGACAGAAAAATACAGAGACAGAGAAAGTTAGAGACAGAGAAACAAAGAGACACAGACAGAGAGACAGAGAAGGACAGAGACAGAGAGACACAGACAGAGACACAAAACACAGAGAAACAGAGAAATAGAGACAAAAGAGAGACAGAGTGCTCTATTTATGAATTGCCTATATTTCTTTTCCTTATTATAGCTAGTTAGTGTTGCTTGGCTCCTACTTCTTCCCTGGGAGGGCTGCTCCAGAGTTGAGACCACTTTTGCTGATGACTGCCTGGAGACATGTTCACCATCACTGCAAAAGGAAGCAGGGAGCCAAGGGGGTGGTGCACACCCGTCATCTCAGCTCTTGCAAAGCTGAATTGGAAAACAACACAGAAGATATTCTGGGCAAGATTCTGTCTGCTACAGTCTCCTTGCTGGGTAGGTATTGGGGTAGGGGGTATAAGTAGGGAGGAGACAGGGAAGCCAAACAGAAATGAAACTGAAACTCTAGTAAGGCCACAGGAATAACAGTTTCATTTCTGCTCGGATGGAAGGTGCAGCCCCACCCTGTTCTATGCACTGCTAAGCAGTCTCTGTTACTTATTTCCTCCTTGTCCCTCCCACCCAGCACCCCTTAATCAGGCTCTGTCCCAAGCCAGCACCCGGGTTCACTCCCCAACACGGAAAAGGAGCGGGACCCACATCTCACACTAATGTACTGACGGAAGATGCTCATTCACTGGCAAATCTGGAACTCAGAACTGTAGTGGAAGTATCTTATAGAGTCTGTGGGATAGCCTGGGACTTGGGCTATATCTCTCCAAAACCTGTAACTATAAAAACATTTCTATGATTCAAATTCTCTCTCTGGGGCATCTATCCAGAAAATGGTCTTTAACAACTAAGCTGGACTCGGAAGCTCACCAAACTCTAATACCTACATGAAACTAACTCATTGATATCCCAGAAGCACTGAGTTGGGTTCAAACATTAGTAGTTTCTTTCAAAATTCTTTATCGTGTTCATGGGAGAAAATTCTCAGCACTGAAATCAGAATTGTTGCTACTGTTATCTTTGGCGGAAAACAGGTGACAATCAGGCAGGCGGCCCTAATTCTGCAAGCAATGCCAGTTGGTAGGAAGGCACAGAATGAGAGGACACAAGAGTGGGAAAAGCTTCTCTTGGGAAACAGCTGTGGAGCATTTCCAGCTAGGATGCTGCTTTGCCTCTTGCTTGGGAGAGCAACAATGTTCTTGTCTTCTAGACAAAACCTCCAGGGTCTGTGCTTCTTAGATCTACTTAGTTCCAAAGCGGAGTTCTTCCCTGTTTAAGGGCAATTTCCCCCTACCTTCCTACAGAGTCGTGTCTCCAAGAAGATGGAACACCTTCAGAGGGGTTTGGAGACCTGTTCAATCCCCTGCCTCAGGAAGCCCTACTTCACCCTCTCAGAATATCTCAGACTATCCAGATCTGTAAGTAGACCAATCTAGGCAGACCAAGGGAGGGATTTTGCTCTCATCGCACGCTCCCGTAGTATCCAAGTCCTCAGCAGCCTGTGATGGAGGCTATGAAGGTGCCAAGGAGCCAGAGTTCCTAAAGAGGTGCAAATGCAGCCAGGGTCCTCCTTAGAGCTCTGGGTTGTGCTGGCAGCCCCACTTCATCCCACAGCCAGCAGAATGAACTATGGGTGGGCACTGGGACAGAGAAGTCTAAAGACGCTGAAACAGAGGCAGCTGCCATGGAGGGTGGCTCACTTACCTAAGCTGCTCTACTGAAGTTCCTTCAGCTGCTTGAAGCCAACTGTGAGTTAGCTGTGCTGTGGACACCTGCTGGCTGGAGGCAGGAAGGCAAAGCCTGAGGCAGACTTCCTCAGCAGTGACTTGGTGGCTGTCACCAGAAGTCCTTCTCAGCACCTGGATTTGAGGGGACCAAGCTGCAGTACCTATAGTCGCTCTTGGCTTTTGTCTTGGCAGACCTCTGGGGTTTGGACTGATTCATATGCTCTAAGTCCTGATTTCAGTTTTAGAGAACCTGTATGTCACTGGTTGACGTCACTCCAGGAAGTATAAGATGGTCTCCCTCAGTTCTTTGATCCCCTCTGTGATTGCCATTCCACCTGTCAGAACTGAAGAAAAAAGCTTCTAGACTTTTGAACTCAACCTTTACAACTTCACTCGAATCCCCGGGGCAAAGCTGCTGTGGCTGTTGCTGTCCTGACACTCAGAAAGAGCAGGTGACTCTAGGCACAGGCAAGAGCACCCGTCAGAGCCTCTCCAGGGAGAAAGATTGGAGAAGGAGGCTGAGCCAGGGGAGGCAGAGTAGGATGCTGGGTCATAAGATGCAAGCTGCATCTCCTGGCTCTTTGGGAAGATGGGTTTCTACAAGAGGCTCCGAGGGCAACTCTAGCAGACAAAACTCACCTGCTCTCTTCCTCTGTGCCGTCTCTTTTGATAATTATGGTAATATACGTTTTCCTGACTCGCCGGGCAGTGGTGGTGCACGCCTTTAATCCCAGGACTTGGGAGACAGAGGCAGGCGGATTTCTGAGTTCAAAGCCAGTCTGGTCTACAGAGTGAATTCCAGAACAGCCAGGGCTATATAGAGAAACCCCGTCTTGAAAAACAAAAACATTTTCCTGACTCAGTGCATTTAAGATCCAAAAACCAGCTGTGAGGAGAAAGATGAGGCTGTTGAGTTGAGAGGAGAGAAAATGAAGGGAGAGAGCAGGAAGGAAAAGCTTAGGCGAAAGTATGAGGAGAGAGAAAGCAAGGGGACGGCAGAGGTTCCTGAGAAACCCAGCTGTTGGTGCCTCTCCACTATCAGCCTCAGGCAAGCACGAGCCTGGGGATGACTCCAGCACCCATGGCCAAGACACCCCAGTTCTAGGGAAATGGATCAGAAACAAGATGTTGCCATTCTGCCCTGAGATCTTCCCCACCCCCCTAACACCTGTAAGTATACATGTTAATTCCTTACAGTCTGGTTTGGATCTTCTGTTACATACTGTTGTTAGGACAATGCCACATGCATTCTGTCATCTTCTGGCCTTTCCCACAACTGTTATGTTCCTGAGCTGCTGGGTCCTCAGAAGGAAATGGTGCCTAAGACCTTGAACCTAAACTTGATCTGCCAATGCAAACTTGTATCCGGGTCCCCTTGACACCACTTGAACTAGCTTACAACTTTTGGCATAGTCAGAATTTCTCATTTTCTAGAATCCTGGAAGTTTCCAGTTGAATCTCATATGTTGCCAAATATATATTGATATATATGTTTTATGTATGTAATATACACATACTCATACATACATGGTGGGATGCCATTCAGATGTAAAGAAAAATGAAATGATATCATTTGTAGGAAGGAAAACAGAAAAGAGGAAGAAACACTCACCGTGGTGAATGAAATGACCCAAAAATGCAAATACTGCTTCGAATCTCACCTCTATGGAATTTCACACTATGTTGAGTGAAGGTATCTAACGGTAGGAGGAAAAGGCATTGAGAGAAGCTGGAGGGGCCACATGACAAATGTGACATGCTTCTCTCATTTGCAGAAGCCAGGTCTGTACATACACATATACACGGACACCAGAGGAGGACTGTGGGGTGAGTAAGGTGACCATCAGGAGGGAAGAGGAAGACAGGTCTGTCTACGCAACAGCAAGAGCAGTGTCTCAGATGCCAGAAGGATCACCTCCTTATCTTAGAAAGCATCTGTCAGAGGAGACAACAGAGCTGTCCCAAAGGTCCTTGAGAGGAGGGGGAGTAGATGATAGACTGGCAAGCATTGGGGATGATTGTCACACCCAAAGTGAGCTGGTCATGATGGTTGTGCTCCTTCGTGCCATTTAAGCCTTGTTGGGAGCCCACTGAGCCACCGTGGTCATCGGGCAGCTCTGTGGACATGGGGCATCTCTGCAGCAGCAGCAGCATCTAGCTCCATAGGCTGCATCCCAGGCATTCATGAATTAGGGTATGACACACTAACTCATGAGATCAAGATCTGAAAATCCAGGGCCAGACAGGGGGATCCTGTGAGACCCTTAAAGAACATTACTACAGGGACTATTCCTTACTAATGCAGTCCTTACTGGAGAGTGATGTAGGTCTGAGGTCAGAAGAAAAAACAAGTAACTTCCTAGAACATTACCAGAATGAAATCGTGGATGTAATTGCACAGACGGGCCAGCATAGAGGAGTGTTCACACATAGATCTTAAGCTTGGGTCAAGACATCTAGGAGACTGTGGAGGCAAGCCAGCCCCACACCTCCAGGTAGAACAGCATATACTGGCTCTGGAAGTGCTGAGGAAAGGCACTGCCCAGAATGTTCCAGGCTAAGTCATCAACACTCCATTCCCAAAAGTGTGGCTGTTGGGGCTATTCTCTATCCCCAAATGTGTAAATATGAATAAATGTGTATTTGTATATATGTATGTACAATGTCTACATATATATGTGTGTCTCTCTATATGTACATATGTATGTAGGTATATGTTTATGTACATAAGTAGGGATGTGCATTTGTGAAATTGATGAATCTGATGGTTGGCCCGGTGGAGTGTGTATGTGTGTATGAATGACTCACTCTTTATCTCTTTTCTTTCTCTCTCGCTCATAAAGAGTTAACAATCTCTGAGCGTCTGTTCAGTCAGTGAGAGGCCCCTGAGTTAAAGAGTATAGAGTCCAAGTGATTATGTTTCTTTGTCCTAATCCACTACTGCTATCAACAGGAGTCCATGACCAGAAGCCATCAGCTCTGAACTCCAGAACAGTGAGGAGGAGGTGCTAGCCAGAGGTCATCAGCCTCTGTCCTGCCTATCAGGGCCCCACCTCAGTGCCTGGATGTCTGAATGTCAGAGTGGGACGTTGCAGGTGAAGATGACACATTCAGTTCATAATACTCGCTCCAAGTCTACAAAAACAAAGGGGGAACATGACAGTCTAAGAGTGACTTAAAATTGTGGTGATGATTAACCTTCATTGTCAACCTGAATGCACTTAGAGTTTTCTAAGAAACATATCTAGATTTGTCAGGGAGAATGTTTCTCAAAAGTTTAGCTGAGAAAGGCAGACCCACCCTGATATGCATGCTTCATCCCATGGTCTGGGGTCCTGGCTTGAATAAAAACCAGCATTCACCACTCTCTGTGACCAATCACCTCACACTCCAATCCTCATAACTAGAGGCCCTCTCAATACCACCCCACCCCGACCATGATAGACTCCACTCGCAAGTGTGTTGTCATAGCAACCAGAAGTGTCAACAATAAGTCAGAGAGCAATAAGTAGAACTAAGCTATAAACATATAATAGACACTGATTGGCTTCTGTGGGGCTGGATTCATGAACAGGGATGAAACCCTAGGTCATCCAAGTTACATCCTCAGCAAACACTTTTGTACCTTGTTTACTTGTTTAAGACAAGGTCTTGGCTGTAGCTAAGGCTGACGGGAGCACCTTTTGTAGCCAGTTGTCAAGCTCTTCATTTCACTGGCACCTATTGCACTCCCGGTGCAACATAGTATCATCAAGCCCTGCTGTACTCAGTTAAAAATATTCAGATGCATCTATGTTATTTCATGTATATTAGTGTTTTCCTTGCATGCAAGTCTCTGTGTCAGTTGCATGTATGGTGCCTGCAGAGGTCAGAAGATGGCATCATATTCCATGTAACTGGAAATGGACACTTACACCGTGTTGGTGTTGTTCTTATATCAGTCGGGGCAGAGCAGATGGCAGTGCTTTGTTCATTCTTGCTTGATGTCTGGCTTGGTGGCCAAAGCTGGCTCATGTCTAGGACTCATTAAACTAAACTCAAATCAAAACTGGCAGCACAGTCCAGAAGGAGGAAGACAGACAGACACCTACAGATAGCCATGCCACCCACAGACCTGCCCTCCAGTGCACGGCGCAAACACATGCTTTCTACCATACCAGGCAGCAGGGATGGAGGATGTCACCCAGAGTCTGCCACCCACCAGGCCAGCCTGCAACAGGAGCCACCACAGTGTGCGAGTATGTGACTGTCAGATGGGAAAGAAAGAGGAGTGGAGCAGCTTGAGCACTGTGAAGAGAGATGGAGCTAGAGACTGGAGGATGGAGAGGAGAAGCCTTTTGTGAGTGCCATCCTCACCACCTCAGACCATGGTGAGAGGTCCCAGCCCAAGCTGTGCCTGGGGGCCATGAATGAATCCCTGGCTAAGCAGAGGCAGTGTTTGTGGTTCATATTATGAAGAGAACATGGTAATGTCCATGGTTGGGTCTGTTGTGTTAGAACTGAGGCTTGTCTGGACAGATCACACAAGACCAGTACAGTTCCATGGGAAAGGTTTATTGTGGGAGAAAAGGACAAAAGGGGGTGTGAAGACAAAGAGGGAAACAGGAAGAGGTCAGGAGGGGTCTGCCTTTTATTTGGGCTGAGACATAACCACTCTCAAGTAAAGGTGGGAGGTAGACCAGGTGGACTCTGGGAATGTGTGGTGATTGCCATGGCAACAGATGCAAGGGTTCCTGTCGCCCATGGGTGATGTCACTGTCATCACTGGATTTGGAGGTGACTTGCTGGTTCCTGAGTGTAGAACTAGTTCCTGATGCCAACATTTTTCTTATCATAAAGAGAAGAAAACTGGGAGAGGGGAAGCCGATGGTGAACGGGGAATAGGGGAATCAGATCGCTTAAGCTGATTCTTGCTGTTTAGGGACTTTGTCAGTTTTGGGGTGTAGCTGACTTTCACCATCATGCTCCACTTGGTAAACATTCACATGAGATCCCTCTGTGGACAGTGGCTGGTAATCCTGTAACAGGAACTGATTAATAGTTTGCTTAGAAATGTTTTGTATTTGTTGTTGGCGGAATATAGAAACAAGATTAATGAAGCAGGAAGCAAATAATAATTCAAGGAAGATAACTAGGAAAGGTGTTAGGACTGGGAGTATCCAGGGACTGGAGAGATGGTTCAGTGGTTAAGAACACTGACTGCTCTTCCAGAGGTCCTGAATTCAATTCCCAGCAACCACATGGTGGTTCACAACCATCTGTAATAGGATCAGATGCCTCTTCTGGTGTGTCTGAAGAGAGCAACAGTGTACTCACATACATAAAATAGTAAATAAATAAATCTTTTTTAAAAAAGAAAGAATGAATGAAATAAAGAGAGAGAGAGAGAGAGAGAGAGAGAGAGAGAGAGAGAGAGAGAGAGAGAGAAGAAAGAAAGAAAGAAAGAAAGAAAGAAAGAAAAAGAAAGAAAGAAAGAAAGAAAGAAAGAAAGAGAAAGGAAAGAAGGAAGGAAGGAAGGAAGGAAGGAAGGAAGGAAGGAAGGAAGGAAGGAAGGGAGTATCCACTTCCATATAGGGTTTTTGAAAATCCAGGAATTGGAGGCCTCACATTACCTGAAATTCTGCATGTCTGAATGAAGCTGTTGGATTTTATTCCTCACTTTCCCAGATTGGTTGACATAAAAACAGCATTCTTCTTGGAGGAACAGGCAAAGAGCACCTTCTTTGGCTGTCAGGACATCTAGCCAAAATCGGTTCTGAAGCACCACAGCTGACAAAGAATCCATCTGTTTCTGGATGGTCAGCATGGTCTCAGATATCTCTTGAAAACCAGTGCTAAGCTCGGAAGTGAACTTATCATACTGGGTTATGGAAGTCGTTATCCCTGCAATTCCAGTACCAGCACCTATAGGTATTCCCTCAGTCATCAGGAGCGGCACAACTGGAACTGCCTCTTACGTTGGGCAGCTGTCTTATCTACAACTGAGATCAGCAGGGGCTCATTTCCCTGGATTACTCCTAGTTCAGGGAAAAGGAATACCAACGTGCAAACTCCTGACCAGCTGGTGGGTAGGTGATGATATACCTGAGTGCCACAAAGAATTGACGTGTTTTGGACTGCAGGAAACTGTGGCAGAGATGATACATCAAGGATAATCAAGTGGTTATATTGCAGTCTAGGGAGCTTAGCGTTCCTACAGAATGTGTCCTAGAGGTCTTGAAACAGTTTGCCACGCTGAAAAGAGGGATAGAAGAAAGGTATGGAATCATGTCAACATCAGAGTCAGGGCAGCTGACAAAAGGTGAGATAACATTATCTGGCAGTATCACCAGAGAGGCTGTATGTGGCAATTTTAAGTTAGTTCCAGGGGGTACACATAGCCACCAATCTTTAAAGCCACCTGGTCAGATGACATTAAGGAGTTGGTATGCCAAGGTCAAGGTCTGAAGCAAAAGACGAAATCACAAGTTAGTGCCATTTATGAGGGGGGATGTCAAGGAGGTAGGGGCCTCGGAAGAGTGTTTGATTACTTATACTTTTCCAATATCTAGGGGTTGGGAAGTTGAGACATATTTTCTTTGGATGTGGATAGTACTTACTGGGGACACAGCTTGGTTTTTATGGTAGAGCTTACCAACAGCTCCTGTCTCCCGCCTGGAATTCCATGGGTCTTGTATGTAGAAAAAGACTATCTTGCACTGTTGATAGAAGTGATTGGACCATGATCCTAGAATATGTATCTGGCAAGACCATTATGGGGAGCCCTCGTATTCATCTTGCCATTTTCTACAATCATCTTTTGTCTGGTCAAAGAAAAACAAGCAAAGAGGTCATAATATTTAGATGGGGTAACAGATACAGGGATGACGGCACTTTCGATCGGTTCCTGGCATCCAGTTAGGGAGCAGTTCCCTGACCCTACAGATGTAAGGGCTACCCTGGATGGAAATGAACAGCAAGGAGAGGCTGAGAAGCCCATGTCTGATCCAGTGTGGTTGAGTGCAGCTGCCAGAGTAGAGTCTCATTTTCTGGGAATGGGGACAAGGTGGGTGGTTTCGATGTCTTCTGGATCTTAACAGAGCATGGTATGAAAAAATTTTAGGTGGAGGGATGAAAGGTTTGAGGTGAGGCAGGTGGACCCAATGAGTGAGTCCCTGGAGTTTAGCAGCTATGGGGGTTACAGGGATTACTTTGAAAGGGCCCTGCCATTTAGGAGAGAGGGATGAGGGCTGATGGTCTGGAGGGGAGAGAAGGACTTGGCCTCCAATGTTGACAGGCAGTGGACAAGGGACAGTGTATGGCCGTGGTAGATGATGGTCAGCAAAGTTTCATAGGAAAGAGCAGAGGTGGCAAAGTAATGGGGTGAGTGGATGGTCTGGGAGGTAAGAGCATTTAGGTGAAAGACCAGGAGTTAGGACTAGACATCCAGACAAGAGTTCAAAGGGTGAGATGAGGAGAGCTCGTAGCCTGAAAAGAGCCAGAGGTAGGAGTTTTACCCAATTGAGTTGAAGTTCCTGTGACAGTTTGACAAGATTGGTTTTTAAAGAGTGGTTGGTTCTTTCTACCTTATCAGAGGACTGAGGGTGGTAGGGAATATGAAAATGCCAGGGATGTCTAGGGCCTTAGACAGAATTTGAGAAATTTGGGAAGTAAATTCAGAGCCATTGTCTGACTGGAGGGAGGCTAGGACACCAAATCAGGGGATGATTTCTTGGAGGAGGAGACCAGAAACTGTCTGCCTTTTTGTCAATTTTGGGAAATGACTCCACCCACCCTAAGAAGGTGTCCACCAAGTCCAGGAGGTACTTGGCATGTTTGACAGTGGGCATGTGGGTAAGGTCAAGTTGCCAGTCGGTTCCAGAAAAGGAACCTCTAGCCTGATGGGTAGGAAAAGGGGTGGTGCTGCGATACCTTGAGTTGGAGTCTGACATCTGACAGCTTTTGCAAGAGGCAGTGATAGACTTTCAGAAACTTAAGTCCTCAGGAGTAGGCTATAGGTGGGTCTTAACAAAATAAGACAATGCCTGGCTGTTTGAATGAAAGAGTTGGTCGACATAGGACAGAGTTTGACGAGTGTCAGGGAGTGAGGGTGGGAATGTGGGTTGTAGTGTAAGAATGTCCTTGGGAGGGTGAGATGAGTCTAGGCCCCTAATGGCTGTAGCTCAAGCTGCTTCGTCAGCTCGGTTGTTTCCCTTGGAGACAATAGAGTCATCCATCTGGTGGGATCTGCAGTGGACAATCCTAGTAGCTGTGGGGAGATGGGAGACCTTTAGCAAGGCCATTAGTTGCATGAGTTACTGATCCTCCTTTGGTCATAAGTAACCCAAACTCCTTCCAGATAGCGGTATGGGACAGGAGGACATGGAAATCATATTTGGAATCTGTGTAGATGTTGAGGCATTGTCCCTGTGCCAGTTGAAGAGCATGGAGAAGGGCTAGTAGTTCAGCCTGTTGATTGGTGGTATGAGCAGGAAGGGCCTGTGCCTCAACCACTTCTATGGCTGACACTATGGCAGAGCCAGCTCTTCTGGCCCCTTCATGTAGAAAGGAGCTTCCATCTGTATACTAGGTGTAGATGGCCTGAGGCAATGGGCCCTCCTGTATGTGTGAGGGATGAGGTAATAATTCCTCTAATGTTTCAGTGCAGGAGTGAGAAAGGGAGTGGTTAGTATTTAGTCAAGGAAGAAGATTGGAAATATTAAGAGGTGGACATGATTAGAAGGTGAGTGTGGAGTCTTCTATTAGTGCTACCTGAAGAGAAAGAAGCCTGAAGTGAGGTAGAGACTGTAAGCCTTTGTAAGTTAGGAGCTGTGACAGGTTATGAGAAGAGAAGTCATAGGCAACCCAAAGGTTCATTTTCTTGACTCTCAAATAAGGAGTTCAGCAGCTGCTAAGGTACCAATACAAGGTGCCCATTCCTGGGTGATTAGATCTAGATTTTTTGACAAGTATGCCACAGGTGGAAAAGAGGGTCCCAGTTGGTGACCTAAAACTCCAAGGGTAAATCCCTCTTTTTTAGTTATGTAGAGAGAAAAAGGGCAAGTTAGGTCAGGGAGAGGTAAGGCTAGGGCCTTAAGAAGAGCCTGTTTAGCAACAAAGGGGTTCTGGATGTCCCGGACTCAGGGTCTACCTGAGAAGCTGATAAAGCAAACAACATGTTAGGGTTAGTAGGTTGACTGGCTAGAAGAAGGAGCAGAGGGGCTGCAGGCAAGCTTGGAATTAGGTGAATGTGGGGAACAAAGGAAGTAGAGGCTCCCAACTTAGCTAGAAGACCCCTTTCCAATAAGGGGACAGGACATGTTGGCAATACTAGAAAGGCATGGGTGAGAGGGACACTCCTAAAAATGTAACTAAGTGGTGGTGTCTGGTGAGGAAGGTAAGGTTGTCCTACCCAATGATAGGGAGATGAGAGGGGGAAGTAGGGCCCTAAAACTCGTTCAGAACCGATAAAGTGGCCCAGTGTCCAAGAGGAAGGAGTTGGGCCACCCACATACCATGATGATTACCCAGGGCTCCCTGCTAGTGATGGCCGTGGTCCAGTCAAGGGAGCTAGGGCCTCTTCAGTCGTCCATAGCCAAGCCTAGGAGATCAGCTGGAGGGTTACCTGGGAGTGATGTTCCTCTGTCCTGCGCGACATGAGGGCAAATGACAGTCCTACATGATGGCACCTAGGACATGGCCTCTTTGGCTTGCAGGGGTTAGCTCAAGCCCTGGCCCAATGACCTTGTTGACCACATCTGTAGCAGGAGTCTGGTGGTCTCGGAGTCTTAGAAGACCAGGAGTCCGGGGCAGTGACTGGTCACACAGACATTGGCAGGCCTTTTTTGGAAAATCAGCCCCTCCCTGCCAACTGCAGGAAAAACCTTACAAATCTTCTGATGTTTGCGTGAGAATTTTAGCAGTATGGGAACAGGAAAAGTGGAACTGTGTAGTTGGCGGGCCCATCCAAATGATGTTCGGCCCATGGGGCTTGCCCTACGTGGCAGAAGCTAGCCCAAGTGGTAGACGACGGTGGCAGCAGCTCACATGGTGGAAGTCTGTGAGTCCCACAATGGTGGTTGGTCTGTAGTTGCCGTGACAGAAATCCATGTGGCAGTGTTGGTAACTGTAGCAGCAGTGGCTGGGTGGGGTTGTAGCTAAAGTCAAAATCCACACATGTGGTGGTGACAGCAGGTGCATGGCAGCTGTGTAGCATTCCACATGGTAGTGGTTGTGGTGGTCAATCAGTCACAGTCAATCGCCAGGTCACCAGGTCTCTGCAGCACACCTAGATCTAGCAATTCTCTGAATCTCTGCACCAATGTTGTGTTAGAACCAAGAGTTGTCCAGACAAATCACATCAGACCAGTATAGTTCCATGGGGGAGGTTTATTGTGGGGGAAAAGGACAACAGGGCACGACAAAGACAAAGAGGTAAAGGGGCAAAGGTCAGGAGAGGTCTGCCTTTTATTTGGGCTGTGACATAACTGCTCATAGGTAAAGGTGGGAGGTGGACCAGGTGGACATTGGGAATGTGTGGTAATTGCCACGGCAACAGATGCGTGGTTCCCTGTTGCCTATGGGTGACATCACCATCATCACTGGATTCAGAGGTGACTTGCTGGCTCCTGAATGTAAAGCCAGTCCCTGATGCCAACAGGGTTGGCAACCACCTGGCTCCATCTCTCACAGGCGACAGCACTCAGAAGAGCAGGCCCTGCACATCAACCAGGCAGCACAGTGGAGCCGGCCCTAGTGGCAGGGGTGCGACTGAGCTGGTCTCAAGAACATGAGTGTGGGAGAGCTGACGCCACCACTGTCTGCCGTAGGGTGGCACAGGCACAGAGATGATGCCTCCCCCACCTTGACAACTCTGGAAGCCGGATAAGGTGTCCGCAGGGTCATGAGCTCAGGACAGCTAACCCTGCACCTCACCAGCTGCAGCACTAGGGAGAACAGAGCCTGCACCTCACTTGGACAGGACAGCAGAACTGACCCTGGTGGTGGTGGCACAGGTGAGCCAGCCTAAGGGCATGATCAAGGAAGAGCTGACCCTGCCAGTCCTCTACTTTGAGGTGGCTTGGACAGGGGTTTAGAGAGATAGGCCCTCCACCCACTAGCTCCTTACCACCGGACGTAGTCGGGAGAGCTGGCCTCAGGTTCACAAGAGCAGGTCAAGTGGCCCTGCCCCTTACCAGCTGGAGCACTGAGTAAAAGGGCCTTGTGCCTTATCTGCGCAGCACAGTAGAACTGGCCCTGGTTGCTGGAACAGAGGGAAGTACAGGTGAGCCAGCCCCGACAGCCAAAGTGCACGAGAACTGGCCACACCACTCCTCTGCCATGAGGTGGTGTGGGTGCTGAGGTAATCCATCCCGCCCCAACTCCTAGTCCACCCCTACACCTTGCCACCGGCAGCTGTCTGGAGAACAGGCCCCAGGGTCACGAGAGCTGGTGAGATGACCCTGTCCATCACAGGTTGCAGTGACATTAGTACAATTTGATTGGCTACTATGTTAGTTCTATATTTAGAGAGTGTTAGGTGATCTAAAATTTCATTGGTGAGTGCTGAGGAGGTGACATGGTCAGCTTCTGATTGGCTTGTGCCAGGCGAGGTCTGCATTCATTCCTATGTCATGAACACTTAACCGTAGGATGAGATAAGGGTGCCCAGCACGGACAGCCCAGCCTAAGATAAACTATTTTCCCTTCCTTGTGGTTATTCCCAGGCTGTTCTTTGACACGGGGATTTTATGACCTGATTTCTGGAATGTATGGTCTGTTCCTGAAACTGGTGACTTATGGCCTAGTTCCTGGGACTGGTGACTTTTCTTTTGAAGTAAGGCCTGGTCCTAAAATGGGGACAAATGGGGTTTATGTCATCTTTTCAATATGAGGGGACAGGGAGATGAGCAGGATTGGGTTACATGATTTGGAACTCACAAAGAATCAATAAAAAGTTAAAAAGAAAAAGAAATAGATAAACAACCCCAAGATCATCAGCTATCATGACTCTCCAGAAGATAACGACTCCAAACTAACTGATTCAAAACTACAGACACTAAGGTTTTCCGAAAAGAGAAACAGAGATTCTCTGGGGGGAGGAGACACCCCCTTCAGGGTGGGTAAGGAGGATACAGCTTCCCTGAACCATTACCCACAATACCCTTCACTTTTGATAATATGTTGCCTTGGTGTGATCCACAGTACTGTAAGTAGCCCCGAAATATCTTCAATTCACCAAGCTAGATTGGGGTGCAGTTAGTTCTTTGGATTGTGTTCAGAGCCCATCTGGGATGAAAATGAGTTTATTCACATCTTCCTAAGAAAAGTCACAGCAGTGTGCCAAGTGAAGACTAGAGAAAGCAAAGCTGTGTTGGGCCTGGGAGGTTTAACCACTCTCACCCACCCAGCAGAACTGATCTTCTGTTCCACAGGTAGTGAAAAGATGGAGCCCGTGTGTCCTCCTCAGGCTCAGGCAAACACAGGCGTAGCTGGAGCCTCTGCAGCCACAGCGCAGGTTTCACCTCTTGGTTCCTGGGTCTCTTTCCTGACCCTCCTTCCTATTGAGAGTGTGTGCTGTAATCTCTCCAAATAATCTGGATTTACCTGGGGAACTAAAAAGTCCCACAGATCAGCTCTCCTGAAAACAGAGAAAGGTTCTAAAACCCTGATCAGGAAAATATCCAGGAACCTGTTCAGGAGTGCTGAGCTGGACTGAGCTGGGTGGAAACCTTCAGGAGGAAGACAGTCATCTGAACCCGGAGGAGGGAAGCAAGCCCAGGCAAAGGGCCAGGTTTGACTTCCTTTCTGAGGCCTCGCCCTTGTTAGGTTTTCATTTCTCCTTGTTAGGTTTCGATTTCTCAAAAAAGAAAAGCAGAACACTCCCACCCCCTCTGTGCTGCCCTTTCAACCTCAACGGGGGAAAAACATCAACAGTCATTTCCTCCTTCACAGAACACGAAAAATCAGGGGAAGAAAGTAAGTTCTAACTTGAGGTCATTTCTCAGAAGGATCTAAGGATACACTGGGAAAACACAATGTTGCAGCTTCTTTTTCAATGTTTACTAAACTGTGGCTTTTATATTTATTTCTCTAACCTATATTTTCCTTTCTTTGTCTCACCTCATTTTTTAAAGCAGAGTACACAAGTGTCTTAAATGCTTGAACCTCTTGCCTTCTCCTCCCCAGTTCTGAAATTCCAGGCCTGTGCTACCAAGTTTAAGTTATGTTTATCCTTAGCATAAAGGGTACTGGGTTTCACTGTGTCATTCCCATAGTTGTGTCATGTTGTAGGTTGTCACATTCAATCACTGATTGCCTCTTCATCTCTCTCTCCCAAAAGACGCCCTTCTGATTGCTAGGTTCTATAAATGAAAAAAAAGCCCAAGTGTCCATTAGTGCTTCCCCCATTTTCTTTCCCTGGCCCAGTCAGTCTGACCCACACCCGGGAATCAGTGACCTCACCCACCCTGTGATGCTACCCTCCTCACCCCCACTACCTAGAGCACAGCCAGTGGGCTGCAGTAAGAATTTATTCACATACACATCACATAGAGCAGCTGTCACACTTAGGGTCTCTATCACTACAATGAAACATCAATACCAAAGAGCAAGTGGAGAAAGGGATTATTTGGGGTGCACTTCCACAGTGTAGTCAAATATGAGAGGAAGTCAGGAGGGGAATACAAACAAGGCAAGAACCTGGAAGCAAGAGCTGATGCAGAGGCTGAAATTTTTTTTTCAAGTATTATTTATTTACACTAGAAAAGGGCTTCAGGGGCTGGAGAGATAGCTCAGCGGTTAAGAAGCAGTGACTGCTCTTTCAGGGGTCCGGAGTTCAAAACCTTCCCTGGTGCAATAGGTTTGGTGATTGGCTCATTTTAGGTGCCAAGGCCCCTAACAGCTCTGACCTAAAAATCTGGAGAACATCTAATTAAAAGCTACAGAAGAGGAGAGACTAGCACCCTTCTTATTAATTCCCAGCAGCTGCAGTGGTCAGGATATGTTTCACCTTGGACCTGATTCTTGTCTAAAGTTAGGTCTCCTGGCCTCTGATTAGGTTTCTTAGTTTCTCAATCCCATTATGTTTGGTGGGCATTGAACTCAGGACATCTGGAAGAGCAGTCAGTGCTCTTAGCCACTGAGCCATCTCTCCAACCCTCAGAGACTGGTTATTAATCCTCCTTCAACCTGCTCTGGGATCCATCTGGCGATTCACCCACTCCTCTGTGGTAAACCTCTTCACATAGCCATCTTCCACGTGCCAGGATTCAGGCTCTGCAGCGAACACTGCACAGCAGAATCGCTCCACTCTGATTGCACACACATATGAACACAGGGTTCCAGATTTGTGCACTTCAATGAATTTGCATGTGTACTTGATCTTCTCCTTCTCCCCACAGAAGTGAGTGACAGGCAGCTGTCGGATGCACTTTTCTATTGCACTCTCTAGATGCACAAGGTCGCTCTTCTTTGCTTCAAAACCAATTATTCGCTGTTTTTTCCCATCCAAACCAATGAACAAATATCCCCCGTCCGTGTTTGCGAAAGCAGAAACAGTTCGAGGGAGGAGCTCTTTGATGTGTTTCTGCAGGCGTTTCGCTGAAGGCGATGTAACTTCAACATATGTGGATCTGGTAAAGCAGAAAGTTTCCTCATACTGAAATTCTGTCTTGTTAAAAAATGCAGCAGCCAAATCCTCCAGGTGACATTCTTCTTCTACCTCAGGGCAGGCTCTACTTGCAGGCACCTCGGGTCTGACACAGGGTCTCCCTCCAGTTTCCTCCAGGTCCTGGAGAAACTCTAGAGCAGCGTCAGCACTCACCTGGACGGAGGATGACATGCTCCTCACATACAAATTGGTTCTCAGGGTGCCAACAGGCAGTCCAAAGATTTCCTGGCTCCACAATTTCACGTAGATATAAATGTAGCCTTCACTTTCCTTGAAGTTCAGGTGCCCCTGGACAAACGGCAGACATTTAGAAAGAGAGGCTTCCAAATCTAGTCCCAGGCCATCCCTAGTGAGACTATAATTTTCGTTTTCAACTTTAACCTTGATGGCTCCACCTCCCGAATTCAGGAGAGCACATACAGCTAGAGAGATGTTTTCATTCTCCTTCTTCCTGAGGTGAGAGTTCATTTTCTTTCTATCCTTCTCTCCAAGTGTCATTGCTCCTAGATTTAGACCCAGCTTAGCATAGGTGGCTTCCAGATCGACGCTGATGTCCATTTTCCCAGCAGCCTTTGCATGTTGCAGCTGAATGTCATTCCTGGAAAACAGACAGAGACGTTAGAATGGGAGCTAACCAGGAGCCAGCATCTTCTGTACCGTGAGACCAACAGCACAGTCCTCGGGCCACATGTTTCATGGGCTCAGTCAGTGGCAGGTGGAGAAATGGTTGTTTTTTTCATAGACTTTGCACTTATTAGGAGAACTTTGTTTTTGTTTGTTTGTTTGTTTGTTTGTTTGTTTTTTCGAGACAGGGTTTCTCTGTGTAGTCCTGGCTGTCCTGGAAATCACTCTGTAGACCAGGCTGGCCTTGAACTCAGAAATCCGCCTGCCTCTGCCTCTCAAGTGCTGGGATTAAAGTCATGTGCCACCGCTGCCCGGCTTAGCAGAACTTTTATGCCTACTAGTTTTTAGATGTAATGTTACAGGTATAGTTAGTGTGTTCAAATTTTTAATCTCATTTGCTCATTTCTTTTCTGGTCCTTAATATTGTATTCAATCTTCTTCCAATAAACCCTCAATGGAATCTGTATTGGTCTTTTCTATACTACAGGCTTTAGTTATGCAATGATGTAGACGTGCTTATTTTGTGTCTATTGCTGTTCTGCCTGCCTGTATGTACCATGTGCATGCAGTAACCCTGGAGGCCAGAAGAGGGCATCGTATCCCCAAGAACTGGAATCACAGGTGGTTGTTATCCCCAAGTTGGTGCTGGGAAGTGAGTCTGGTGCTCCAGAAGAGCAGCCAGTGCTCTTAACCCCTGAGCTATCTCTCTAGCCTAGTTTCTAATTATTTATGATTATTATGATTATAAATAAGATGAAGAACAATACAAAGATATCTGACCTTGACCTCTGTCCTCCAAACTCCAAACATGTTACAAGTGATTACTATTCCTTAATCCCAATATCCTTTTCTATCTTAGGAAGGCTGCCCAGATGTGAATCCATTTGCCCTACTGACCACATAGGAGAAAGCCTGTGTCTCCACCTGGAAATGCCATTGAGAGCCATAGATGCTGGTGTCCACCTACTTTCCTGGCACACGGACTGCTAAAGCATAAACTGTAGGTTTGTGTCGATAGTTTTTGCATGAGAACAGCCCCTATAGACTCATATATTTGAACAATTGTCCCCAGTTGATGGAAATGTTTGGGAAGTATATAGCAGGTCCGTGGAGAAGCTATGTCACTGGGGATGGTCTTTGAAGTTTTAAGAGACTAACCCATTCCCAGTTAGCGCTCTCTCTCTCTCTCCCCCCCTCTCTCTCTTTCTCTCTCTCTCTCTCTCTCTTTAATTCAAGATGTGAGCTCTCAGCAGTTCTCTTACCATGGATTCTAACCCTCTAACACCCTAAAGCAAATTAAATTCTACTTTCATAAGTTGACTTGATGTCTTAGTTATGGTTATTATTCCTATGATGAAACACCATGACCAAAAAAAGATGAGGAGGAACTGGTTTATTTGGCTTACTTCCACATCAGACTCCATCACTGAAGGAAGTCAGAACAGGAACTCAAACAAGGGCAGGAACCTAAAGGCAGGAGCTGATGCAGAGGCTAGAGTGGGGTGCTGCTTACTGGCTTGTTGCCTATGGCTTGCTTAGTCTGGTTTCTTCTAGAACCCAGGACCACCAACACAGGGGATGGCACACCGTACAGTGAGCTGGGCCTTCTTTCATCAATCACTAAGAAAATGTCCTACAGGCTTGCCTGCAGCCCAGTCTTACAAAGGCATTTTCTTCATCAAGGTTTCTCCTCTGAGTTGATTGACTACACTATGTCAGGTTGACATACACATAGCCAGCATAACAGACTGCTTGTCAGTTGTAGTGGGTTGGCCTGATGCTGCCTGTACTCTGAAGCTAGTATTGGTTCCTCAAGATCTGGGTGCCCCAGAGACAAGAGTCTGCACATAGACCCTGACAGCATGTGACCTCCAAGTTATTTCTGATTGGTGAATAAATATGCCAACAGCCAGTAGCTGGGCAGAAGAGACAGAGGCGGGTTTTAGGGTTCTTGGGCTTGGGGCCTAAGAGAAGAAACAGGAAGAAACTGAAGAAGCCACTGCCATGAGTCAGATGACTTCATAAAAATGTGGTCCTGAGAGCTGGCCAGTTGGATTTCAGAGGAGCCAAGAAGAAACACAGTAAGTAATACTCGGAATTATCAATAGGGAAGTAGATTCTAACAGCATAGATAGTAGATATCTGCCCAGTGTTGTGCTGTTTAAGGCTTATTGTAAATAAAGTTGTGTGGGCCTTTTATCTGGGAACTGAATGTTCTCGGCAGGGTAGAAACCATGGTATTGGATTAAAAATGTCTACAATAGTCAGTCTGTTAAGCCACCACCTTTTTTTTCTTGTTCAAACCTACCAAAACCAAAAGAAAGCTTTCAAAAGTCCTTTCAGTTCTGCCCAGTCAGAAGCTGCAGCCCCAGCCTGTTCCATGCTCTGCTAAGCAGTCTCCTTTCTTCCCCATTCCTTCCCAAGCCCTCACCCAACACCCCATGAGCACTCCCTGTTCTCAGCCAGCACCACATCTCACACCAAAGTACAAAAGAACAATGGTCATGACACCCCGAACCCCAGGAAATTCAGAGAACACAGGTCTATAGTGCAGTCACATTTACAGGAGCTGCGGGCTAGCCTGTTATAAGGGCCATTGCACTCGTACCTCTGTAACTATGAAAAATTGTGGATCATTTAAAATGTGCATATTTTAGGCAGGTATCCAAGACTTGTTCCTTCAAAAACAAACAGGTTAGCTACAAACCCAGGCCTGTAAGCTCATTAACCACCCTGCAGCTTTAGGTCTGCTTTACCATTCAGATTCCCATCCCCCTCCCCCTTCCCCCACTCCACCCCTGAAATCCTAGTGTTGGCTAGAGAAAGTTCTCTGAGACTTTGGTTTGGAATTTAAAGTGTCTTGTAAGCTGTTCTCAGAGGGAAAGAACATGGCATCCAGATTCGGGCACTACAGACTGGCAGGGAAACACAGAGGCAGGAGCAGGAGCTGCCTCATGGGGAATAAGAAGAGATGGTGCATTTTCACACACCTCTGAAGCTGCTTTGCAGTTGGTTTGAGAGAACAGTATAAGCTTTTCAGGGCTGTAGCATCTACCTCGTTTTTCATTTTGAATACAGTTCCATTTCCTCCCTCCCTGTTAGTCACATTTACTCATCTTCCCACCAGGTCCCTTGGGGAACTCTCTAGAGGCTCTGGAGACCAGCAGCAGCCTGATTTCCCCACATCCTCCTGTGAGGAGGGACTAGAGGCTGCTTATTTTATCACCTGCTCCTGCCAGAGGCACAGGCCACCACAGGTCTCTCCTCTCCTTCAGTCCCTCCCTCTCTCCTTCTCTCTCTCTGTCTCTCCCTCCCTCCCTCCTACCTTCTCCCACTCCTCTTCTCTTCCTCCTCTGCCTTCTCTCTTGTCTCTCTGTTCCCTCTCAGCCTTAGCTGCTGTGTGTCTCCAGTTCCCTCTGTGTGCATGTCTCTCTCTGCCTGTCTGCCCTTATTTCTCCTTTATGTTTCAACTCTGAGGCACCTTTCACTCTCTCCCTAAGAAACCTCTTAGACTAGATCTGTTGTGTGACATTTTTTGTCAGGGATACACCAGGGCACAGACCTGCCAAAAGTACCCAATGCCTGGCTTGCTTTTTTATCCTACGCCCTCTGCCTCTATAGTTCAGGCTCAGACCAAGCAGAACTGGAGCTCTCTCCCTGGACTCTTAAGCCCTCCCTCCAGCCAAGACACAGGCATTTGCCCTCCCCCACAGCTCACCGGTGCCCAAGCCCTTCACAGTCAGTTTGGGAGCCAAGATTCCTAGTAGAGACAGAAACTAACCAAGGTTCCAGAGAGAGGTGGGTTGTACTGATGACCCCCATATTGTCCCAGAGCAACTAGACTGTACCCAGAGGTGGAAGTTAGGGACAGAAAGGGCATTAGGGGTGGGACTTGAGTAAGCTGTAATTCAGTAGTCTCCTACCTGTGAGCTCTGTGGTTGCCTTGCTCAGTTGCCTGAAGTCCAGTGCCCATGCCAGCAGACAGCCCCCTTGGTGAGGCAGGCTAGTGTCACCTGAGAAAGACCCTCTGTCTGCCACAAGTCCTGGCCAGTGGATGTCTTCACCAGTGGGCTTTAGCACTTGGAAGAGTTCTAACTGCAGCCCTGGTTGTGTGCTCACCTCTAAGCCCACTTGAGTTCTTTGTTCTTTGCTGCATTAAAGCTTTGCACAGATGGATCCCATCTCAGCTCTGGTGGAAGACTGAAAAATCCCAGACCGGTGAATATCTTTAGTCACCCTCGCTCCAGGAAGTGTAAGCCTTCAGTGAGCCAGAAGGAACCACGGGGGTTTTTCATTGGTCAGAAAGAAACCAAACCTCACCAGCTGAGCAATCAGATCTTTTCATCGCTAAATGCTTCAGCCATTTCCAGAGCAGCAAGTAGTTCCTTTGCTTAAAGAGCAGGTGCCCCTGTTAAAGCCTCTAGAGTCCTCCAGTCCAGGGCTTAAGACATGCACAGCACTCCCAGGCAGGAAAAGGAGGATCCTCCCAGCCAGCAGATTCTAGAGCCCTCTGGGAATTCTCTCTCTGGGATTCCCAGGGCTACCCTAAAGCAATACACCTCTCCTGCCACTTTGGTACAGTAACACCTCCCTAACTTGTTACATCAAAATCTGCCTTAAGAACTGATTCTGGGGGAAGGGAGGATGGGATAGGGAGTTTGGGGGGAGGGGGCATGAGGGGAGGGAACCAGGAAAGGGTTTCATTTACATTTGAAATGTAAATATCCAATAAAAGCATATAAAAAAGAATTATGTCAGCATGCATTTTAAACTTCCAAGGATGTTAATTTTTATTACAATTTAACTGCATATTTTAGTGCTATGTTAGTCTTAATATATAATTTTTATCTTGTAGAAAAAAATAAATTACTGACTTGTGAATTAAAAAAAAAAGAAAGAAATTGATTCTGTTTCTGAGTGCTTAAGAACTGAACACAATATCAGTCTTTGTTACATTTTTACCCCTGGCTTTCTTCTTGCTCCGCCCACTGTCTCCCTTTCTTACCCAACTGCAGGCACCCCCAAATCACAGGCTTGGGAGTACAAAGGGCTGAAATGTTCAGCTCCCTGGGGCTTCTCTGCTGTGAATCTCTTTGTATGGGGAGCATCACCTCATTCCTACTCCACACTCTACTGCCTGCCAGAAGTGCAGCCCAGAAGGCCACTGTCCCTCCACCCTAAGGGCCCAGAACCAGGGCTCTTTCCATGTGGGCTGTTTCATTGCCTGTCACCACCAGTTTCTGTGGAAACTGACTCAGACTTTTAGAATCTCTTTTTTAATCTCTAATTTAAGAGATAAAGTGTAAGAGGTTTCCGGAGGTGGCGAGGGTTGGGGAAAACATGCAAAGCTTAAAGGAGAATATTTACATCAATACCCAGAAACTGAACAAAAAAAATCCCCTTTGTGCTTGGGTATCAGGAGGTGTTAAGGGGAAGTGGTTAGGGGGAGGGGCTTAGCCAACCCAGTCCAATGAGCATATGAATTGAACACAGCTGAACTCCTCCCCTACCCCATGACAGCCTCTTGCTCAGGACTGAACCCTCCCATTTCTAAGGACTATCACAAGACTAGCCAGAGGCCAGGGCAAGCCAACAACCAGGGCTTTGAGGGACATGAGGAGGAAAAGAAGAGGGGTAGGAAAAGTGGGGGAGCCAGGGAGGAGCAGCATCTGGATAGAGGCGGCTGCTGGGTGGAGAGAGTTCAGTGCGCATGCTCTGTGTGCCTGCAGGCTTTCCAATTGTCTTCTCTTCTTTCCTTCCCCTCTCTCCTCCCTCCTCCTAGCTTCTCCTCCCAATCCTTCCTCAGAGCCCAGGTTCAGTTCCAAAGTCAGTGAAAAGCAATTCAACTCCAAAGGTCAGGGATTACAACTGCAGCAAACTCTGGAACTTCGAGATCAAGTACAAAGTGCAGTGCCCAGGCTTAAGGAAGAAGTCAGCCAGGAGAGCTTTTGTAAGGAGACAGCTGTCTGAGTCCAGCCACCTCAGGGAGAGGTTCTCCCTCTGCTGACAGGGTCCAGCTGAGTCCCTGATCCAGGAGCCAGCTCCTTTGTTTCCTTCTCATCTTGAGTTACAGGCCAAATATCCAGGGGAAGGCCTGACCACCAGGGCTCTGAGTCAAAGACCTTGAAGCCAGGTGACTCAGATAAGGCCTAGTCACCAACTAAGCACCAAAGCTTTCTCCTGTCTTGTGACTTACGCCTACCTCCCCACCCCCACCCTGCCTGAGTCAGAGCAAAAGCACAATGGAGAGTCCATTGCCCAACCCCTTGTGTCAAAATATGATTATACAAGAATACAGGCCACCACACTCCACCTCCTTCTGTGGTCTCGTCCTTTAAATATGAGATGCAATTTCCCTTCAGGGACACAGTCTGCTTCTGACTTCAGTGACAACTCCCTTGTCCTTGACTGCTCAGCTTTTGCTGCCTAATTGAAATAAAGAGCTTGCTTTGCTGAACTCTTCTGACAAGCTGCTTGACTTGTCTTGGCTTTCCGGACCCCCAACACATTGAAGAAAGACTGGAAACAGAACACACTCCGCCGACCATTGTTTCAAAATTGATCAAAGGTCTTCTCCAAGTCCCAAGTTATAAGGTAATCACGTTATTAACCATCCAGGAGTGTCTGCACTAGATGGAGAGGCAGATGGACACGGGGAGAAGAAAGAACATGCTATTTAACCAGAGATGAGGTAACAGAACTACAGCAGTCAGGTTTCACTGCTTCAAACATAAAAATTCATTTCTCTCTTTCAAAATGAATCTGAATCTGGATGGATCCACCTGAGAGTCCCCAGAAACCCAAAGGAAATCTGAGAAGCTTGTCACATCCACTGTGGACCCATTTAGATGCCCATTTTCTCCCTTATATCTGCAGCAAACCTCCTCCACCCTAGAGTAGCCTGTCACCTTTGACCTCTGTTTCTCATTCAATGGCCCTGTCTTTTAGGTCTCGCTGCCCTTCTCAAGGGTAATCAACTTCCTTTGTCGAGATATACACTGGACAAAATACAGTGGGGACTCCCTCAGTCCCTACTCAGCAGCACTTCTTTAAACACCTCAAAGCCTCCAGTCCAGTCTCCTGGCGTTCCTGCCCACAGCTACTGTCTCTTCATGTGACCCAGCTATTCTCACCATGGTCTGTCCCCGCTCTTCTCCCCTCCCTTGCACCCAGCCTTGGTCATGTACGACCTACTGGCCATGCTCAGTCCACTTCTTTCTCTCTCTGCTCTGGACTCTACAGATGCCTCTGGCTGTTCTCTCTCCCTCTGTCTAAATAAAACCTTAATCTTCCCATGGAGCAGTCATGTAGGCAGTGTCTTTATTGCCCCCCCCACATACACACATATACCTGGTGCCAAAACCTCACATACAGGTGAAACTACAATTTTACCACTTCATTCTACATACACCAAAGGTTACATTGTATCTGTTTGTATGTTAGCATTTACCAACACATGACTTTCGACTTCTCTTTAGTAAAAGAGACTGCTTTTAAAAATGAGTTACTAAGCTCAGCAACGGGTAGGTCCGAGATGTTTCAGGAATTATTTTGAAAACACACTTTCTCCTTTGATATGATTAATTGCAGTCTTTAATGTACATCCCTACAGTGTAAGGTGACACTGTGTGTCTGTGCATGGGTATGTGAGGTGTGTGTGCCTGCTCCTGTGCATGTTATGTGCATGCTTGTGTGTATATGCATGTGTATGTGCATGGGCCTGTGGGAGTATGTGTACATGTGTGTGTGCCTGTGTGTTTTTGTGTGTGCTGAAGGGGGCTGCACATGTGTGTGCTAATGAGTTTAATATGCAAAATTTTTACATACAATACTTATACCTATCTTCAATAGGGAAATTGATCTTTGGTTATATTTTCTGTAAGCACCCCACTTACTTACCAGATCAAGGTCAGCTAATACGGTCTCAAGGAATTAAACCAGGCCCATCAGAGGGGACACAGTAAGCCAGAAACCGTGACAATGTTATTGAGATCAATCAGACTTTTTATACCTTTATTAGAAACAGACTGTAGTGGCAATTGCCAGGATCAATACAGTTGTTGTTGCCAGGATACAATGATGATTGCAAACCTTATAGGTTACAAAAATTGGTCTCCAAGACCAATTCTCCTGTCAAGTTTCCATGCCTCATTGACTACTAAAGGAAAATACACAGAAACACAAAGTGACCTGAATGCTTCAGTGCCCGAGGGAGTGCCTCAGTCTCTCAGGAACAGGAAGGCACATTGTGCCCCAAGAGTCATGGACTCCAACCTGAAAATTCCATGACCCATTCCTCTCAAGTTCAGCCAGGCCAGGCCAACTCCATGGTTCCTTGTAATTCCCAGATTGTGGTTTTAAATTTTAGGCTATACAAGACAGTCTTCAAAGCAGACACAGAGTAGCACATTAATATTAAGGGTATGATACTTCCCAGCAAAACCAACAGAAAAGTTCTCAGAGACATTACTTTGGGACATAGTTTAGAGGACCAATTATAAACAAAAAAATAAAAATGAAATTATCTTGGCCATGTTTCTGGAGCAATGGAAGAGGATAATCCATTCAACTTTAAAAGCCAAATGGTGTATATTGCATCATGCAAGGCCTGAACATACTCAAATTATCATGTGACCATCCTAGCTTGGGGAATAACATTAGCTATGGGGCACCCAGAGGACCTCAGAGTCATTGACATGAATAGGACTATTATTCTCTTCCCAGTTAACAAATGAAGCACAGGAGGACCTGACACATAAGCACAGCTTATGTTATGTTATGTTATGTTATGTTATGTTATGTTATGTTATGTTATGTTATCTTATCTTATCTTATCTTATCTTATCTTATCTTATCTTATCTTATGCTTCAGTAAGAACAGATGCATTTAACAAAGACAACATAGTAAGAAACAGCAATTCAGCAGGTACATCTAAGACTTTATTAATTCTTTCTCTTCAGTCACTAGTTTGCTCCTCTGAGTCATTGTTGGTAGAGAGACCCTGTTCTTCAGGACTCCGAAATCCTTTCACCCTGCTCTTCTCCTTTTCTTCAGGCCTCTGCAGATGCCTTAGAAGCTCTTCATCCGACATCCACGGTCTAGTCAGTCTTTCAGCTGGCCACACCAACTTTTAGCAGCCCAAGGGAAAAACGCAAACAGCCATCACTTCAATGAATTGCTGGAACCCAGGGATTCAATTGGCCAGGCATAGCATCTCTCCAATGGACCATGATGCTGAATTTCTCTGGAGGGATCTAAAAATGTTCTGCAGCAGTGAGGCCATCCTTGCCCAAGAGTAAAGAATATATAAAAGAAGACAATATTGTGAAAAGTGGCCATATTACCTTTCTCTCTCTCCTATATTTTTAAATGAAGTTTAAGTTGTCCTTTAGCTCTTTCCTGAAAGATGAATTCTGAGGGTCACATGGGATGCCGAGGATATAGATTATGTCAAACTGTTAGCAGAATTGTTGAAAAGGCTTGGCAATGTATGCAGGAGCATCCTCCGCTTATAATATTTTGCATGGACCTAAAACAACAAAAGCTCTGAGGAGAAAGGTAAGCATATTCTTCCCTGCTTTTCCTAAAAGAGGAACAGCAAAAATGAGCACCGAGTGAATCAGTGTCCACAATGACACGAACATATTTCAGCCTCCCGAAGCTGGGGTCGTGAGTAACATCCATGTGCCAAATGTGAATTGTCAACAATTCTTGGGAAGTCCCAGGGCAAGGAGTGGTCCTATTTCTAAGATGGCTTCCTTTTTTGTCATGAGCCAAAGTCCTCTGTCCTGAGTTGGGGGTGTTTTCTGTTATGTTACCATGTGTTGAGTTATTTGGACCTTTGGTGGGTATACTTAGAATTCCAGAGTCTAACTCTGCAGCTCTACAAATAAAGAGGCTATGTACTGAAATAAATGGCTATTCTTTAGAACCACAAACTCTCAATATATGTGGACTGCTGTTGTTGAGGGTTGAGATCCAAGGACCACTCAGCATGATCAAGTTCAAATTAGACTGGGAGAGAAACACTGCTCACAGAACAGCCTCAAATGCATATAACAGGTATTTTTTTATTAATTTATTTATTATGTATATAGTATTCTTCCTGCATGTATATCTGCATACCAGAATTGGGCATCAGACCCTAGTATAGATGGTTGTGAGGCACAATGTAGTTGCTGGAAACTGAACTCAGGACCTCGGGAAGAGCAGCTGTATTGGCTGGTTTTGTGCATCAACTCGACACAAGCTGGAGTTACCACAGAGAAAGGAGCCACCCTTGAGGAAATTCCTCCATATCCAGCTGTAAGGCATTTTCTCAATTAGTGATCAAGGGTGAGAGGGTCCATTGTGGGTGGTGCCATCCCTGGGCTGGTAGTCTGGGGTTCTATAAGAAAGCAAGCTGAGCAAGTCAGGGGAAGCAAGCCAGTAAGCAGCATCCCTCCATGGCCTCTGCATCAGCTCCTGCTTCCTGACTTGCTTGAGTTCCAGTCCTGACTTCCTTTGGTGATGAACAGCAATGTGGACGTGTAAGCTGAGTAAACTCTTTCCTCCCCAGCTTGCTTCTTGGTCATGATGTTTTGTGCAGGAATAGAAACCCTGACTAAGACAGCAGCCCATGCTCTTAAAACTCTCAGCTATCTCTCCAGCCATACAGGAAGTTTTTAAAGACAACACAGAAAAACTACATCCTTGTTGCAGTTACAGGGAAAGTAAAGCAAGCAAACAGCTTAACAAGAGCCAAAAGTATACAGTTAGCTGGGGCATTTCCACCTTGAGTTTTTTAAAACATGGTTGGAGGCTTTCCAGGGCAGGGGTAAAAAAGATGCACGTGTGGGCCAGGGTCAGTTTCAGTTTAAACCAAGATGGCTTCAGCTGAGACAAAACAGAGCAACCTTTGTCCTGTTACACTATCACCAGTATTCAGAGACTTGTTTAGAAGGCACTAGCTAAAGAGCAGCCCCTACTATGTCAGAAATAATCCATTTAAAGTCAAACATGAATTATGGCTTAGGATATGGTAAAATACAAAAGAAAACATTCACAGTGTCAAGGACACTGAACCACAGTTTCGTTAGAGAAAAACTAAAATAGTAGAGGTATTTGGGACTGCTAAGTATGGATGAGTCTCTCCTTCATGGCTTGCCCTTAGATCCTGAGGCAGTCCATACTCCACAACAGCTTATAATACTAAAGTATCGAGATGTTACATGTAGATGGTGGGGTGACACAAGGTCATAACTGAGAAAAGATGACATGAAATGCTCAAGTCTCTGGCATGACTTTGGTTTAAGAAGACACACATGACACATGCCTGGTGCACTCAGGGGGCAGAAGATGACAGTGAATCCATGGAACTGAAGTTACAGACAGTCATAAGCTGTCATGTGTGTACTGGGACTTGAAACCTGGGTTCTCCAGAAGAGCAGCCTATGCTTCTAATCTCTGAGCCATCACTCCAGTCTCATTATTAGTGTCTTTTGACTAAATAAGGATCCAGTAAAATATTAATTATCTATCATGGAGTCTCTATACCGCCAAATTGTGGCTCTCCTTGAGGGACTATTTCTAACAGCAAGCCATCTTTGAGGTCTGGTTCCTTGCCACCTTTGCTTAGAGCACTTTTGAGGAAGGAAGTTTCCACTCGAGAAAGCTGAAAGGTCTCTGTCTAATAAAATTGCAGGAAATCTGAAAGCTCTAAAAGATGAGAGAAAGTAAGTCTCCAAGTTTCCTGTTCACAGTTCAGTGAACCTTTGCAGGTTCTAATCAACATCAGTTTTTACAGTTTCAGGCAGGGAGCTGAACTGGCTCAGTAGGCAGAGGATGACTTTGTATTGGCCTCAAGTTGCTTAAGTGACTGTGGTGGTTTGAATATGCTTGGCCCAGGGCGTGTCAGTGTTTGGAGGTAAGGCCTTGTTGGAGTAGATGTGTCACTGTGGGTGTGAGATTTAGGACCCTCATCCTAGCTGCCTGGAAGCCAGTCTTCTCCTAATGGCCTTCAGATGAAGATTTAGAACTCTCAGCCCTCCTGTACCATGCCTGCCTGTACATTGCCATGCTCCTACCTTGATGATAATGGATTGAACCTCTGAACCTGTAAGCCAGCCCCAATTAAATGTTGTCCTTATGAGAGTTGCCTTGGTCATGGTGTCTGTCCACAGCAGTAAAACCCTCACTAAGACAGTGACCTTCAAGCAGGAACAGCAGTGCTGGAGCAACCATAATACTCATCCTCAAGCTTCATTCCGGAGTCCTAGTAACAGAAACAGTGTGGGACTGGCACACACCCACACACGTAGACCAGGGGAATGAAACAGAAGTTCCAGAAATGACGCTCACAGTTATAGCTGCCAAACTTTGACAAAGCCGTAAACAGACAAACAAACAACCCATAATATTGGTACATTCAGGAAGACAGCCTCAGCCAGGAGGCAGAGACCAGCCTGGTGTACAGAGAAAGTTACACAACAGCTCGTCTCCAAAAACCAAAAAGAAAAAAAAAATGGAGCAAAAGAAGAGGAAGAGGAGGAAGAAGAGGAGAAGGAAGAAAAAGAGGAGGAGGAAGAGAAGAAGATGAAGAAGAAGAAGAAGAAGAAAAAGAAGAAGAGGAGGAGGAGGAGGAGGAGGAGGAGGAGCTGGTTTCCACATCCAGGAAAATGATACTAGGTCTGTATCTCTCACCCTGTTTAAAACAAACAAACAAAAACCATTTCAAAAATGGTTCAAAGCCTTAATATTAAGACACAAAACTTTGGTGAAAATAAAATGGGAAAATACATACATAAATACACACACACATGCGCACACACACATACAGCATAGTCAAGGATTTCTGAAAAGGAGTCCACTTGCACAGGAAGATTCTCAAAAACTGACAAATTGGATTTCCTGGGATTAAGAACGTTTGGTGCAGCAGAGGAAGCAGTTGTCAGAATGAGGAGACACCTGAATGATAGGGGGAGCTCTGCCAGTTATTCCTCAGACGCAGTATTAATACATGTGTTATATTAATTACATTATTCATAGATGAGTTAGAGCCTTCAAAAATTAAGCATCAAGAACAAATCATCCAATTGAGTCAATAAGTGAGCTAATAAACCACATAGATTTCTCACATGGAGAAATATAAATGACTGATAAATACTTTTAAAGGTTTTCAATACACCTGACCATCAGGGAAATGAACATTAAAACTGCTTTGAGATGCCATCTCACTCCCGTCAGAAAAGCCCCGATAACCATGCGACTCTTAAGTGAAACAACTGAGATCTGAAGAAGAAAGTGGTACCTAATTCTATCTAGAAAGCTGCTTGCCTAGGTGTGAAACTGAGTTATGAGCTGATAAGCACAAAGAGGAAGTAGGATAGTTATGTGGCACACAGATAGATAGATAGATAGATAGATAGATAGATAGATAGATAGATGATAGATAGAGATATACATACATATACACATACACATATATACATATATAATAATAGATACATAAATACATGCATGCACATATATAATAATAGTAGAAACATGTATACATACATACATACATACATGTATAATACTAGATAGATAGATACATAGATAGATAGATAGATAGATAGATAGATAGATAGATAACATCTTATTCAATTTATGACCTGATTAATGTGCAAACCTGCAGTGAGGTTGGATTTTTTTGTTTGTTTGTTTTTGTTTTAACCATGTGAACACAGGCTCTGCGAGTCTTCCAAGTACTGAGAACAAAGGGCACAGATAAGTCACCCTCCCTTTTTCTCCCAATATAGGGAAGAACAACTCCCTGCAGAGACTTTACCCAGCCTCCCGCTGTGTCACTTTGAGATGCTAACTGGATGCTGGGGAAGCCAGCCTTAAAGCAACTAAGTCCAGCAGATCGCTTTCAGAACTGCAGAAGCATAAATAGCAAATGGTCTAAATGGCCCACAGCTTAGTTTCTGAATGGGATATGAAAAATAAACCCCTCACATGACACATGGCCGACCTCCTGTCTACCCTAGTCTAGTCCTGGCACCAGCTTCATCCTTGTCTGGCTGTTGCTCTGCCTTCTGGTTCTCATCTGAGACCCTCTCTTTTTGCCCAGAAGTCTCACCTTTACTCTCCAGCCCAGCTATTGGCCATTCAGCTCTTTATTTGACCAATCAGGAGGTGATGGAGAACAAATGTTTACAAAATGCTAAGATTGGGGCTGGAGAGATGGCTCAGTGGTTAAGAGCACTGACTGCTCTTCTGGAGGTCCTGAGTTCAAATCCCAGCAACCACATGGTGGCTCACAATAACCATCTGTAATGACATCTGATGGGTGTCTGAAGACAGCTACAGTGTACAGTGTACTTACATACAGTGTACTTACATATAGTAAATAAATACACCTTTGGGCCGGAGCGAGCGGGGCGGAAGGAAAGGGGGAAAAGGGGGGGGGGGAAGACTGGATATGCTTTGTGATAATTACAGTACCAAATTCCAGCAGTAATCAGATCTCGGCCAGCATGGAAGTTAGCATTTGAACAATACAAGAATAGTCTTTACACAGTGCTCAAACAGTGCACAAAAACATCACTCCAATGAGCACCTCTTAGGTGCTCACCAAGGCCAGAGGCAGGGAACTGGAGTTACCAGGGCCTGTGAGCCACCGTGGGTGCTGGGAGTCAAAGCCAGGTCCTCTACAAGATCGTGCTCTGAGTCCCTGAGCCATCACAATTTTTTATTTCTACATTTTATAAGAACCATAATATAGTTGTATCTTTATCTTTTCAGTAATTTTTGAACACTGAGAAAGATAAATTACCTTTTAATATTCACATAATTACTCCTGTGGTATAGGCTTTATTCATGTGACTCTAAGTGTCACACTGGTACAAATTTCCATCAGCCTTTAACATTTCATGTGACAAAGGTCTCCTGGTGACAAAGCTCTTGTTGAATTGCTTTGTTTCACCAGAAAAGGACACCATTCTTTTCTGTCCTCTAGGTGAAGTGTGTGTGTGTGTGTTGTGTGTCTGTGTGTGTGTGTTGAATTCTAGGTTGACAGTCTTTTTCTTTCAACACTGTACAATCTGGAAAAGAAGAATTTTAAAGAAAAATGACTATGGTGGTATGAAAATATTCTGAAATGGGAAGTTTGGAACCATGGAAAAACAGGTTTTGAACTAGAATACATATCCTAACGCCGTTAACCGTGTTAACCATGTGTAATAAGTGTGCATGCAGTAGGCACACACAACAGATGAGGATCTGCAAGTATCAGGGGTTACAGTGGTTAGTTCTCAACTCTGAGCTCAGGAGGTGAGATCCTCATGAAAGCTTCACTCTCACTCTCCTTCCCCTAGATCCTGTGAATCTGTGTCCCTTCCCCAGCCTTTCCACAGCAGGAAATGCCTTCAGGCTGAGAAGGCTGTAAGTCACCACAGCAGGGAGGTCCTGCCCACAGCCAAGGATGGGGGCTTAGCTGGAAAAGGGCAGGTAAACTGTTTGATACATTGAAAACAAAAACAAAAAAACCCAGTGAGCTCAATCTGGCAGCATGCCTGCAGCAGGCCAGAAAATCTGAGCAGTTTCATTTTTCCTCAAACAAGCAATCCAACAGCTAGAAGGATTGAGCCAGTTCGCTGTGACCACTGCTAGCCAAACCCACACTGGAGCCGGGGCTGCTCCCCTGCGCCTCACAGGCGCGTGACCAATCCACAAGCGCAACACCACCGGGCCACAGACCTGAAGGATCTGGATCGGAGGCTGGATTCTGGAGGAAAGAGAGTCTTTATTACATTCTTTTCTGTTTCCAAATTCTGCTTCTGAAGCGGCCCTGGGAAGGAGATGGAGAGAACTCCTCAGTCTTTTCGCTCAGACTGGAAGCGGCCAATGATGGCCCGGGTGTGCACTTCGAGGGGGCCAGGAACAGACGGGAGGCACGCACCAGAGGGAAGGGCCAGGAGAAGAGTTTATCTCCTTTTGAACACGTTTTATCCTGTCTTGTGTAATTTGTCTGAATAGATTCCATAAACAGATTGATTGGTTCGTTGGTAAATAGATACAGACAGATGGGCCCGTGACGGAACACTAGAACACAGGAAGAGCGAAGAGGAAAGAGGAAGAAAGAAGTAGGGAGAAGGCGGAGGGAGACCAAGAGAAACTAGAGACACCAAGAACCATCCGAAAGCCCGATATAGCTAAGGGTCAGAATTATTAAAGTCTAGTTCATTAAGCACATTCTGAGTTTCCAGCTTCCTGGTATTTAGTAGGCTTCCTATTGGTTTTCTTCCCGCGGCCTGGAGATGGCGGGTAGGGAGCCAACCAGTGAAAAGGAAAGGCGGGAATTCAATGTCATCTGCGCGCGCGTTGATATCTGGAGCGCGCGCTGGCATCTGGAGCGCGCGCTGGCATCTGGAGCACACAGGACCTGGAAGACCGGGATCTGATTCTTCGCGAGGTGCTTAAAGATCCTCAGTTCCCTTCCACCCTCACCGAGGTCTAGCCCACCAGATCCGGGACTGGGTGGCCTGAGCAGCCCAGAAGCCAAGGTGACATCTGTGTGTCTTTCCTACCTGAAGGCCGGGATATTTTATCAAACTCAGCAACTAGTTCCTTTTAAAGTAGGTGCTGAGGACTCGAGGGGCGTGAGGGTGAAAGGTGAGAGCCAGCCTGTCCAACCCAGCACAGGAGTAGGGGGACGCAGAGAAGCGAAGGGATAAGGGAGGGAGTCTGTCTGTCTCTCTCTGTGTCTCTGTCTGTCTCTGTCTCGCTCACTTGCTTGCTGGCTGGCTGGCTCTCGCGCACTCTCAAAAGGAAATCTCTGAGCTGGCAGAGCCTGTCACTCTTAGCAGGTGCATGGTAGAAATACAAGCTTCAGGCCCCAAGGCGCAGTTTTGAAATTACAATGTTGAAAGGGATTCTGCAGATGCCACTGAGCAAGCCATCCCTCTAAGATACTGTCTTTAACTAAGGGGCTAAGATGCAGAAATAGAATTGTTACTATCTAACCCAGGGTTTATAATCTAGAAGCTATTGGAAAAGAGCCAAAGACCCCGTGATTTCAGTTTCCCAAATATCACAGGCTCTCCAGCCTATTTCTTTCTGTCCCCGTTCTGCCCCCAAGATGACCAGTTCCAGTTTGTTTTGCCCAGTGTACTGCCCCAGCACATCCAGAGTTTCGTGTGTTCCACTCTTACTTTCCACACACATTCATCAGAGGCCTAATCTTTCACCGACTGTTTATGTGGTTGTGTAAAGGAAACAAGCTCACCTTTCTGCAGTTCTCATGGAATGGTGCCATTAATAATAGACCACTTGTCCCACAAACCCCTACAATCGTTTAAACATTGGCAGACATCCTCTAGTACAGCTTTATTCTGTGTCATAATGACATTTTAGGATTTTACTCCCTTAAAAATTCAATTATAAGCCGGGCGGTGGTGGCGCACGCCTTTAATCCCAGCACTTGGGAGGCAGAGGCAGGCAGATTTCCGAGTTCGAGGCCAGCCTGGTCTACAGAGTGAGTTCCAGGACAGCCAGGGCTACACAGAGAACTCTGTCTCGAAAAACCAAAAAAAAAAAAAAAAGAAAGAAAGAAAGAAAAGAAATTCAATTCTATATAGATCTCAGCCGTTAAGAACACTTCTGGTTCCTGCAGAAGACCCAGGTTCAATTCCCAGCACTCACACAGCAGTGAGCAACTCTCATAACTTTTGTCCCAGAGGATCTGATGCTCTTTTCTGACCAGGCACTAGGCAGGTGATATACAGACATGCATATAAGCAAAATAGTCATATACCACTGAACCAACTCTCCAGGACCATTGTCTTTAATTTTTTATGCAAATATTATTATAATGCAATGCCTTGCTATAAAATTGTTTTTTCAAGTCATTATTACATGTTATAAATCTATAGAATTGTATATGTTTGATGCATGAAAACATGGTGTAATGGCACTCACTGTCAACTTTTGTCACCTTGATGGGATATAGGATCTCCTAGGAGAAAGGCCTCCAGGCACACACATGAGAAAGAGGGTTGTATTAGAAGACTTTCCTTCCTACCGTAACCTAACCTTGATCAGGCCTCAATCAGTCCCACTGTTTGCTTTCTCCTCTCTTTCACCTTCTCCTTCTCCCAGCTCCCGGACCACCATCATTTCCAAACCTTGACGCTCAGGATTCTGTAGTCCCTCAGCCTCCTGCTCCATCTTTAAGTTCTCACTTCGGTTCTGGCTCTCTCATCCATGGTAAATATTGTTAACGTTCCCATCTTAAAGAGAACCTTCAACTTCTCTTTCTTTATGTTCATTTTTCTGTGCCTCTTTTCTTTTGTAAGTCTTATCTAGTGGTTTTTTTCTCTACCTGGTTTTCATTTCTCAATCCATTGCGACAATTCATAGAATTTTGCTTACTACACATCTATGAGCCAAAGCTTTCTGGGGGCTTTTCAAAGTCACCAATTATGTCATTTCACTAAACACCCTTCCCATCACTACCTTCGCCATGCCACCAGACAGGATTCCTCTGTATAGCCCTGACTATCCTGGAACTTATTCTGTAGACCAGACTCAGAGGTCCTCCTGCCTCTGTCTCCCAAGTGCTGGGGTTAAAGGCATGCGCCACCACTGCCTGGCATTTCACTAAATCGTTTAGTAAGACTTCCTAATCTCAATGTGCAGCACTTGTCAGCAGCTTATATACCTGGAGAATCTCAGCAAGCGGCCTTGAGCCCCATGCCCCGACTACATGTTCTTCTTACTTTTCTTCCACTTCTGGGTTTTCACACCCTGTTTGACATCTCCTTCCAGTATAGTCTTCCTTTATCCCTTAATTTATTAGAAATATGTTCCAAGCTGTGGTATCTCACTCCATGGCATGCCTGTGGATTTACTGATTCCTCCTGATCCTGTACCTCAATTCTAATGGCTTCACCCTGACAATTCTGGTAACTAGGTGACATTATCTCCTCCTGAGAGCATTATTGAAGCACAGTTTAATAGCCAAATTAGTTCAGACACCCCACTAAATAGTGTTCCCTCCTATAGCCCATATCACATGTGATAATAAGTTCTACTTTCATTGCCCCCTCAAAACAGTTTCTAAAGAGAAAGGACTATTTTTATCTTACTTGATATTTTATTGCTTTGACAGAATATATTTGGCTCATATTAAATATGTTTCAATAAGTAAACGAGTGAATTGTTTTAGTAAAAGTAAAACAAATGTTTGGATTGTTTGACTGTAGGATCAGCATGGAGACACATCCCTCCTTAGAGGTGGAACTATCATACCCAGACTTGATCATCTATGTAGGAGAAGTGACTCTCGGAGAAAAAGATCGAAATAAAATGGACTCAAAGAAGAGAAGGCTGGAGAAGACAAGAATTACAGAGGCTGCTTGTGCTCTGTTAAACTCTGGAGGAGGAGTGATTGCTATGCAAATGGCCAACAAGAGTGAGCATCCTTTTGGACTGGATTTAGAAATAGGACACGACTTGGAACAGTCTTTGAGAGGGCTTATTCAGTCCTCTGATTTGGAGGCTTTCTTTGAGACCAAGCAACAAGAGGACCAGTTTTACATTTTTGTTAAATCTTGGGGCTGCAGCCCTGAAGATGGTTCCACTAACCCTCGAATTTGCAGCTTGGCTTTTCCCTGTCCTGTAGATCTTTTACTACTGTGGTTCCCATGGATTCAAGAAAAGCGTTTAACTTTCTGAAGGACAAGAAGAGGAGTGTCAAATGTAGTCCTACTGATGACAGTGCTCCACCTGTTAAAATTCCCAGAGCCGAGAGTCAGAACAGCCTTGCATCAAATCCTGCTTTTGAAATTTTTCAAAGTGAGAAACTCAAATATGGCCAACGCTTGCTTTTTTCTGAATCCACATTTATAGAGTTTAAACAATTCTCTACCGACCATGTTCAAGAATATATAAAAAAAACAATTCCAGAGTACATCTCTGCATTTGCAAACACCCAGGGAGGCTATCTTTTCATTGGTGTGGATGATGAGAGTAAGACAGTCCGGGGATGCCCAAAAGAAAACGTTGACCGTGACTCTTTGAAAAACAGCGGCAAATAAAAGCAATATCCAAGTTGCCAGTTTTCCATTTTTGTTCATCTAAAGACAAGGTGTCTTGTGAGACCAGAGTCATAGATGTGCTTAAAGACGGAAGTTTGTATGGTTATCTCTGTGCAATCAAAGTGGAGCAGTTTCTGCTGTGCGGTGTTCTCAGGGACTCCCATTTCATGGATGGTAGACAAGGAGAAAGGTGTCTACAGGCTGAACACCGAGGAATGGGTACACATGATGGTGGATGTTGGTCCAGGTAAGAGTTTTTCCTTCTCAATCCTTTCTGCCTCTTTTGAGTTCCTCTGTATCCTTCATGCTCTGGAAATGTGATTTCATTGCACCCACTGAAGTTGGCTTTCTCTTGCATTTTGTTTTCTTTTGTTGGTTTCAAGACAGTGTTTTCTCCATGTAGCCTTGGCTGTCCTGAAATTTGCTCTGTAGCCAGGCTGAACTCAAATTCACGGAGATCCACCTGCCTCTGCCTCCCAAGTAAAGGTGTGTGCTACCACCATCTGGCATATATTATTTATTGTATCCTACTACTGAAAGGGTTTTGTGGCAAAAGAGGAGGGCCAAGGAATGCCACAAAACCAGGCCTTGAAAATGTTGGGCGTTATATGCAAATGGTTGTCTCTGAGTGGGGTTGGAAGAGAGAGAGAGCAGGCAATGATGGTGCCAGCTTTGTAGGGGGTATTGAGCACTCAAATCATAATTATGGCAATGGTGGAAATGTCTTTTAATGATGACAGGGCTGCTGGCACTGAGTCACTGAGTGGGGCGAGGGATGGGAGCACCTGGATCAGGAATGTGGGAAGTTCTATTGGCTAGTAATGATTTCAGCTTGGTAAAGAACAATGGTTGCTAAGATAATCAATCTAGTTTAGACATTAAGTAATTCCCCTTAAGAAATGATTGGTTGTTGGTAGGAATGGAGAGTCTATTTGCCCAGGGAATTGTGATTGTTACCAGGGTGATATGGCTCCTGGAAAAGTGGGAGATTTTTTCCAGTAGATGATTTAATTCAAGGGCAAATTAATCCAAAATGGAGTCTGAAAGCAAAATGCAGTTTGTAATTTAAGCTGAGCTCCTCAAGCTGGGCCCTTCAGCACTCAGCATGGTTGGAAGGAAAGCCCAATGTGATTGGAGAAGAAAAAAGCCCACTAACATTGCAGAAAGCAGAGGAGGAATTCACCTGGAATCCTCTCAGAGCAAGCATCTGTTCTTTGAGTTCGGCTGGACACCCAGAGAGACTTGGGAGACCCTGGAGCAGGCAACCACTTCACAGGAAGTGAACATAAGAAAACCTAGGAAAGAGAAAGGAGGGTCTTTGAATTGAAGGGTATTTGAGACAGTGTGGAAAGGGAGCTTGTGTCTTCTGGGATGCTGGTGGAGTGGGAAGGTCAGCTGGGTGCTTTCCCTGTCTCTCTGAGGTAGCAGGCTTTCACCACAGTGTCTGGCTACTGAGTGTCCATTTGGTAAATTGAACATTTGGGATTTTGTTTTAAAAACAACAACTGATTAATAGTTTGATTAGAGATTTTTTTTTTTAAATTTGCTGTTAAAGACTCATAAGAGAAGACACTGATAAAACAGGATGCAATTAGTAAAAGCAGGAAAATGAGAAGCAGGGTTCAGGAAGGGCAGTATCCAACCCCCTATTCTCAAAGGCTCTCAAAAGTCCCAGGGGCTGGCTCATCAAGTTGTTCATTACATTTTTGGAGATCTGTGTGTGGTTGTTGGATTTTGTTTTTTTAGTCCACCGATTGATAGACAGGGAAGCAGCACTCTTCTTGGAGGAAGAGGCATTTCAGCTATAAGAAGATCCAGTGCCCATCAGTTTGGGAGAACCAGCAGGGAGCCAGGGTGGGTTAATGAGGATAGCCAGTGGCTAGAGGGGGAGAAGGAAGACCAAAGGAACTGGAGGAAGGGAAGGGGCTGTGGGTAGAAGCCAGCAAAGTGGGGCTTGTCAGCGGGATCAAAAGCAGGGGGGAATCATTTTGTTCAGACTTCAAAGCTAGAAGGAGCTGAGTTGGGGAACAGGAAGAACAGAGAGAAGACTTGGAGTGGAGGTAAAAGAAAACTTTGATATAGGGACTCTCCATTTCCTTGATCGCTGACAGCAGTTGTAAAGAACGGTTTTACCTGCTGATGAAATTGTCACCCACCATCATTGTATCTTGACCCATCTGTCCCTCAGTGCTCTGTACTGTTTTATGAAATTCAGTGCACTGACATAGAGTGCACATGTGTTTATTCACTGCTGGCTGGGCCAGTGCTTCTTACACGCTCATGCCTACCAGACCCTCAGTTATCTTCAGGCTGTGGGCTCAGCTTTATTCTACCCAGGGCAGGCGACCACCCACTACACCTTCACTTTTTACAAATTTTTTTAAATGTGTGAACATTTCCTTCCATGTACAATTTGTAGCTTGTGCTTGTGGAGTCTGAAGAAATCAAAAGAGGCTGTCGGGTCCTCAGAACCGGAGTTGTGCATGATTGTGGACTACCATGTGGGTGCTGGGAACTGAACCCTGGTCCTCTCCAAGATCAGCCGGTGCTCTTGACCTGTGAGCCATCTCTCCATTCCCAACCTTCACAATCTGTGTGTGGCCTCCTGTTACCCCGAACCATTTCGCATGTTCACCTTCCATAGCTGTCCTCCTACCCTGGAACTGTACAGGCTGACACCAGGATCCCTGATCTGAGATTCTTACTGTGAGATCCCAGGGTACCAACCATGCTCAGTACCAGCCAGTGGTTCTCTATCAAGTTGGCAGCCAGTGAATTGACAAAATGGTCCTCCTCTCCACCCCTTACCCATGATGCCAGAGGGGACCCTGCTTCCCCAGAACCTCCAATTGTCTTTGAAGCTTTTGATGATTGTGCCTTTGTCAACACACCGGTAGGACTTCCGGTCTCTGCACCAGGGCTGCTTAATTACCTTCTGGATCAAGTTTCAGCTTCCCTTCTTTGTGGTCTCTGAGATCCTTCCAACCCAACCCTGGAATAGAGCCTATGCTTTGTTACTCTGACTCTTTTCACTTACTGTGTCACACAGAGGCACCTTCCAGTGAGCAATCTTCCCTCGATGACCTGTCTAAGGACTTTGAATGTCAGCTGAGTCTGTCCAACAGCCCTCCAGGCTGCAGACCAGTGTATTCTAAAAAAGGACTGGAACATAAAGTTGACCTGCAAGAGCGCTTATTCAAGGTAAGAACAGATAGTTTTCCATTAAGAGAAAGAGACCATTTAAATAACTTGGGTTAAAAAGCAGTCAGTGAGACTGCCTTTTGGGACACCACGTTCATGAAGCAGCAGTGCTCCCAACCTCTTGGAAATGGGGTGCAGACTCTCTTGAAGTCATCTAGCATAGGGCTAGCAAAATCTGATAGTTAACTATGCAGAGGCCGAGGCCCTCACCAGGGATTTAAATCATATCATTCCCAGGGACGAGACTTAAGCATACACACCTGATGCAGCTTCTTACGGAGTTCTGATCCTATGCCCTGAACTCACTGATCCAGTACAGCCATAGCAAAGGCTTTGTGTGGGAAACACAATGATAGAATTGACCCTTTGGTCAGCTTGTAAGGATGGAGGGAAAACATAAACATTCATATGGCAGATAAGAAGAGCCATTAGTAATTTGTCTTGAAAGAAGGCACTGAGACAGAGTCACCAGGGTCTAATCTTGGTACAAAGTAATCACTTCAGACCATGGATAATGTTAGACTTTAGCTAGGTTTTGTCTAAGGAAAGATTCAGATTTCTGAAGGTGGGAAATAGCTTCTTTAACATCACACTTTGAAGATACTTGAGATCCGTTAATCACATCTGATACAGGGACATTCTGTGTATGGCATAAGCATTTATTAGCGCCCTGGTAATTAACATATTAGAAGGACTTTAGGTTTGCTTTCAAAATTAATTTACCTGAGCTCCTTCTTATTAGCTTATCAGAATTGTTTTTTAAACTTTCCACAAAGGAATCTGATGCAAGAATGACTACTTTTAAAAAAAAAAAATTTAAGGCTCAATAAATTCCATTTGGTGTTGACACAGATCTTTCTAAGATAATGAGAGGGCAACATCTTTCCATCAGCTTGGGGGATATGACTGAAAGAGGGATGTATACACATGGAATTTCTCGTGCTTGTCTTTTGTAGACTGCACATGAGGCTTAGTGCTCCTTTTTATTTTTAATTTTTTTTATAAATTTAATCTTGATTGAGAATAGAGTTTTTTCATACAATGTATTCTAATCATGATTTCCCCTACCCCAACTCCACCCAGATCCTTCTCCACCTCCTGCTCCACACTCAGCTCCATACCCTTCTCTCCTCTCTCTCATTAGAAAACAAATAGGCAACTAAAACAAGCAACCAGAATAGAACAAACAGGGGTGGGGTGGGGCAACCTAAGAAAAAGAACAAGAAACACATATATAGCAGATATACATACACACAGTCTCTCACAGACGCACATTCCATAAGAAAACAAAATCAGAAATCATAATAAATAAGCAAAGGACCTGTAAGGAAATATATATGTTGTGTGTGTGTGTGTGTGTGTGTGTGTGTGTGTGTGTGTGTGTGTGTATGCATATGTATATCCCCAGACAAAGCATATGAGACAAAAACCTTCCAAAATACTATTGGCTTGTTATATATTGGCCAACTACTTAATTCTCCATTTTAAATGTAATATGTGAGTTGTTTGAAACAATACAAATATTATATTTGAAATGTTGTCCATTCTTTTCATCTCCAGTGTCACCAGACTGCTTAAAGTACACTCCTGAATCCCTCTGGAGGGAGCTGTGTTCCCAGCATGAGAGACTAGAGCATTTAATAAGCCAGCAAATGTGTTCTTTCTCCTGTGGTCTGCTGATCCTCTCTAGAAGCTGGGCTGTGGACCTGAGCTTGAAAGGGAAGCAGGGAGTCATCTGTGATGCTCTGCTGATTGCAGAGAATAGCCCCCCAATACTCTACACCATCCTTGGGGAGCAGAATGAGCAAGGTCAGGACTACTGTACCCACACTGCCTTTGCTCTGAAGCAGAAGCTGGTGAACACTGGTGGCTACACTGGGAGAGTGTGTGTCATGCCCAAGGTTCTCTGCCTGAGTTCTCAGAACAGTACTGAGACCAATGGGGGCTCAGTCTCTCCTATTGATTACCCACGCTCCTATAACCTTGCAAACATCCAGGAAATGCAGGCCTTGCTGCAGGCCCTTGTGATTGTCTTGCTCAACTTCAGGTCTTTCTTGAGTGACCAGCTTGGCTGTGAAATTTTGAATCTTCTCACAGCCCAACAGTATGAGATACTCTCAAAAAGTCTCCACAAAACCAGAGAGCTGTTTGTGCATGGCTTGCCAGGCTCAGGGAAGACGATCATGGCCATAAAAGTCATGGAAAAGATCAGAAACACATTCCACTGTGAAACAGATAGAATTCTCTACATCTGTGAAAATCAGCCATTGAGGGACCTCATCCGGTAAGTGTCTGGATCTTGGTCTGTGTGTTTTCAATCCAGTTGAACTTTTCTGTTATGTTACCCTGATTCATGGAAATTAGTCAGTAACATGATCTGAGACAGCAGTGCTGTGTTGCTGGGAATATGATATAGTCAGCAAAACACCTTATGTGTTTTTCACTGTTACAGGACAAAAAATATCTGCCAGGCAGTGACCCGGAAAACCTTCATGAAGTATAACTTTGAGAGTATCCAACACATCATTATTGATGAAGCCCAGAATTTCCGCACTTGAGGATGGAAACTGGTATAAGAAGGCAAAAAGGATCACAAGGAGAATGAAAAATTGTCCTGGAATTCTCTGGATCTTTCTGGACTATTTTCAGACCAGTCACTTGCAGAGAGTGGCCTCCCAGGTTTCTCACACGCCAGTTTCCAAAGGAAGAGCTCACACAAGTGGTACGAAATGCAGATAAAATAGCTGAGTTCCTACAACAAGAATTGCAGGAAATCAGAGATAATCCTCCATGCAGCATCCTCCAGAGTCCCTAAAGATGCTCCATGAATTTAACTGGTCTCAAGGTGTCTCAGGCACCTGTGAGCTTACATACTTGAGTTTGGAAAAGATGGTGCGCTATGTAGCAGATAAGTGTGATTTTTTCCTGAGTAATGGCTATTCTCCCCAAGATATTGCAGTGCTTTTCAGCACAGACAGCGACAAGAAAGTCTATGAGCATATGTTCCTGAGAGAAATAAGGAAGAGGAGAGCGTCTCAGAGGAATGATGCCTCTGTCTGTCTTTCTAACCATGTTTGACAGCATCCGTCGATTCTCAGGCCTGGAAAGAAGCATTGTGTTTGGTGTTAATCCCTGTGCAACTGAGCAGCCCATTTCCCACAACCTATTGCTCTGCCTAGCTTCCAGAGCGAGGAAACATCTGTATATCCTGAAGTTTCCTACCCTTCCAACTCCTGAGGGGCGTAGCTCAACAGTTGCATGTTTGAACAAGATGTATGAGGACCTAGATTCAATCGCTGACGATTAGATAGTAAAATCTAGTTGAGGTCCTTCAGGACAAGAAGAAAGATAAAGATACAACAAAGCCTTGTTCTGTAGTTTTGGAAAATGTAGAAAAAGTTAACAATGGATATTGTAACTAACTGAGGCTGACACAGAGTTGGAGAGAAGGCTGGCAAGACGATGTACACATGACATATGCTATGGGAATATTGAGACTGTAATGAAGACAACACAATACAGTAAGCTGTATCTGATTATTAAAAGACTTCCGTTTTCAATTGGAAAATACATTTATGAAAGTATTTTCTAAAGATAAATAAAAAAGACTAAAAACGCAATACTAAGTAGTACTGGATAGTCCGATTCTTTCCACCTAAGTACCAGATTTCCACAGTCCTGTAGGCAGCCAGATTGAGAGGCCAATGGAAGGAGACAGTGCACTTGAATTCTGCAGTGTCCTTGCAGCTCTGTTCTTTGTACTGCTTGAGGTTTAAAGAAAGGAGGAGGAGGAGGAGGAAGATAAACTGACCAGATCAGTACTTGGAATGATTGCATTCAAAGACAAAGAGTCTGGAAGACACAAAGAAGGAAGGAAAGAGAAATGCACACAAGATGGATGAAATTCTGACACACACACCCCCAATGGGAAGAAACTCAGCAAAGGAGGAAAGCCAGAGGAGAAGGAAGAACAAGTCAGAAGGGAAGGACAAATCAGAAGAAACTTGTAGGAGAAGGTTGATTCAGGCTCTTCAGGATGTGGAGTGGAGACACACGGCGGGCATTTGAGCAGTGGGAGGGATGCTTAGGGCAGAGGATGAACTAGAGATGCTTTGGGAGCTAATTTACTGTAGTTTGCCTTGATGGCTATTTTATCTGATGTTGCCATGACAACTTAGCTTTCTTTTTCTTGGCGTTTTTCTAACACACATTTGCCCATCTTCTGACAGTGAATCTGTCGCTGTTGGTGGTTTTAGATAGAACTCTTAAATGTATCTTCATGTTTATTATACTTGAAACCAATCTACAAGTCTCTGGCTTTTATTTAATAAGTGTGCTTTACTGATATGTAAGAAGATGAGCTTCTGATGGGGAACAAAGTGAGAAAAGCTACAAAGTAATGTGAGAATATCACATTTTTGGAAGACAAAGCATACCTTTCCATGTTACATATATGCACACATAAGCTTATGAAAAATGAAAGAATCTAATCTCAGTGGTCAAATTATAAATATTTTCTGCTAATTTTTATTTCCCACATTCCTAAAATGAACATATATTATTCTTGCTAAAAACAATGCACCTTTTATAACAAAAAAGAAAAAAAGGAAGGAAGAAAGAAAGAAGGAAAGAGAGGAAGAGAGGAAGGAAGGAAGAAGGAAACCAGGTAGTTGATAAATAATGGAGGGGGGACACATCTTTGGGGTAATAAGGCTCATAGGAGAGAATTGTGTGTGTGTGTGTGTGTGTGTGTGTGTGTGTGTGTGTGTGTGTGGAGAGAGAGAGAGAGAGAGAGAGAGAGAGAGAGAGAGTTGTCAGTTCAGTTTCTGAGTTTTTTGTTTGTGGTTGGTTGGGTGGTTGGTTGATTTGGTTTGGTTTGGAGGCAAGTTATCTTAATTACTGATCTATTGCGTGAGAAGACACCATGACCAAGGCAATGAAAATGAGAACATTTTATTGGGGACTTGTTTATAGTTTTAAAAAGGTTAGCAGTCCGTGATCCTCATCTCAGGAATCAAAAGGCTTGACATTGGAGCAGTAGCTGCGAGCTTTACATTCTGATCAGCAGGTGACAGAAGAGACTGGGCCTGGGTGCTATTAAATGTCAAAGCCCACCTCCAGGGGCACACCTCCTCCAACAAAGCCCCACCATCTCCACAAGGCCAAACCTAATCCTCTCCAAACAGTTTCACTAACTGGGACAAAGCATTTAAACATATGAGGGCTATGGTGGTTATTCTCGTCTAAACTGTCACACAAGGTCTGTCTACATAGCTCTGACTGCCCTGGAGTTCACACGGATCTGTCTGCTTCTGCCTCCCAGGTACTGGAATTAAAGGGGTGCCTCACAGCACCTGATCTCACAGTTCCTGTTGATCTATGTAGCAACCAATCAATTTTTCCTTTATAATCAAGATCAATCACACCCTAAGTACAGTTAACTTTTCTGACAATCAGTTCAGCAACCCAAGAAGCCCAACAAGGTCAAGACAAGAGTCTTGGCACATCATGTCTTGGAACCTAGTGAGTATTGGGAACTCCAAGACTACCGGATAAGATAGTATTGGCAGCAAAAGTTTCCTAAAACCATTATTAGATCTGATCATGAGATGGTCTGCTGTGATCCATTCCATCTCTTGGTTGTCAGACAGGTGTGTTCTAGTATATACTGCCCCCTGTAGGAGGATCTCAACCTTGTGGTGTTGTCTCCAAGCTTGAACTGAGACTAATCCTGTAACCAGTAATGAATACATTTGTATACAACCCAGCAGATCCTGAATGAGGGCTACATGATCCAAGAGTTTTATGACCGTGAGCCCAATGCTATACCACTGTGGTATACTTTCATCTGTAATATCTTCACCCAGGTTCCCCTAAAGAAGCTGTGAGGACTTGTGTGTCAGAGTGTGATCTTTCAGTACTGTTGCCTTTCTATTCATTCTTAGTAAGGGATGTTCATGTTTCTTAGCTCCCCATTTCAGAAATGTGAGATCACATGAGGATTCCAGAGTTTGGAACCCCAGCTGTCAACTCTACCTCCAAAGGAGATTTAAAACCAAATGGAAAGCCTTAGACTCAAACAATACCAGTAGATTTATGGAACACATAGGGATAGATAATTCCATTGTTGTGCAAATTATTCCAGAGCATTGAAAAAAAGGCCACTCTTTATTTGCAAGAACGTTTTGGAGGAAAGCATGTAGAAGTTCCAATAAAATGGGTGCAGAAATGCTTCTTTACCTGTGGGTAAGTTCAGCACAGCTGCTTCTGCTATTTTTCTCCTTGGGATCAGACGCCTGACAATGTCTGTGTAAACGTAGTGACATTAACCCTCCTGAGAGCATTATTGGAAGCTACAGTTTACTAGCCAAATTAGTCCCCGCTTCACCCCCACTAATATGTGTTCCCCGTTCTCCTAAATGCCCATGCGACACATGTGGATAATAAGGATACCAAGGTAATTCTACCTTACATTGCCCCAAGTATACAAACATTTTTTCTACACAGAACAACCCAGAGTGCCTCCATTATCACTATCATCTCTCAATCCCTTACTTGATATTTATAGTTGCTTTGACATTAAATAAAAGAGAAAAATGCACATATCATAGCAAGCAATTACACTTATTAAAGGAAAAGTATTCAATAAGTAAAACGAGTAATTGTTTTTTAGTAAAAGTGAATACAAATGTTTGGATTGTTTGACTGTAAGGATCAGCATGGAGAGCACATCCCTCTCCTTAGAGGTGAATCTATCATTAACCCCAACAGTTGCGATCATAGCTATGTAGGGAGAAGGTTGACTCACGTACAGCAACAAGATCGAAATAAGAAATGCGGACTCAAAGAAGAGAAATGCTGAGAAGACAACAAATTGTTACAGAGGCGCTTGTGCCGCTGTTAAACCTGAGTAGGAGTGAATTGCTATGAAATGGCCAACAATAGTGAGGCAATCCTGTTTTGACTGGATTTCTAGAAACGACGGACTCGACTTGGTAACATGTCCTTTGAGAGGGCTTATTCATCCCTCTGATTTGTAGGCTTTCTTTGAGACCAAGCAACAGATAACCAGTTTTACCATTTTTTGTTTAAATCTTGGGGCTGCAGCCCTGAAGAGGTTCTTCACCCAAACCCTACGACATTTGCACTTGGGCTTTCCCTCTGTCCCTGTAGATCTCTATATACTAGCGTGGCTTCTCCGAAGGCGATTAAAGAAAAGCCATTAACTTTAACTTCTGCTCTGGAATGACATAAGAAGTAGCGTCAAATGTAGTCCTACTGATGACAGTGCTGCCACTTTAAAGATTCCCAGAGCCTAAAGAGTCAGAACAGCGCCTTGCATCAAATCGCTGCTTTGTGAAATTTTTCAGAAGCGTGAGAAACTCAAACTTGGCCAACTTCCCGCTTGGCTGATTCTGGAAATCCGTGCATTATAGAGTGTTACACAATTCTCTAACGACCCGGTTCAAGAAAATTCACAAAAAACAATTCGCAAGTACATCTCTGCATTTGGCAAAACACCCAGGGAGGCTACTTTTCATTGTGAGGATGATGAGAGTAAGACAGTCCGGGGATCCAAAAGAAAACGTTGACCGTGACTCTTGAAAACAGCGGCCAAATCAAATCAATATCCATAGTTGCCAGTTTTCCATTTTTTGTTCATTCTAAAGACTAAGGTGTCTTGTGAGACAAGTCGATAGATGTGCCTTAAAGAACGGAAGTTTGTATGGTTATCTCTGTGCAATCAAAGTGGAGCAGTTCTGCTGTGCGGTTTTCTCGGGACTCCCATTTCATGGATGGTAGCAAAAAAGGTGTCTACAGGCTGAACATCCGAGGAATTGGTACAAATGATGGTGGATGTTGTCCAGTAAGAGTTTTTCGTTCTCAATCCTTCTGCCCTCTTGAGTTCGCTGTATCCTTCATGCTCTGAAATGTGAGTCATTGCCCACTGAAGTTGGCTTTCCTACTGCATTTTGTTTTTTCTGTGTATGGATTCAAGAAAGTGTTTTCTCCATGTAGCCTTGGCTGTCCGAAATTTGCTCTGTATGCCCAGGCCTGAACTACAAATTCACGGAGATCCACCTCCTCTGCCTCCCAAGTAAAGTGTGTTGCTAACCACCATCTGGCATATTTTATTTATGAATCCTACTACTGAAAGGGTCTCTCTCGTGGCAAAAGAGAGGGCCAAGAATGCCCACACAACCAGGCCTTGACAATGATGGGACGTTATATCAAATTTTGTCTCTGAGTGGGGTTGGAATAGAGAGATAGCATGCAAGTGATGGTGCCAGCTTTGTAGGGGGTATGAGCACTCTCAATATCATAATTATGCAAATGGTGGTAAATTCTTTTAATGATGACAAGGCTGCTGGCACTGAGAACAATGATTGGGGGCGCGGTTGGGAGCACCTGGATCAGGAAATGTTGGAAGTTCTATTGGCTAGTAATGGATTGTCAGCTTGGTATGAACAATGAGTTTGCTAAGATAATCACTCTGTTAGACATTAAGTATTCCCCTTAAGAAATGATTGGTTGTTGGTAGGAATGGAGAGTCTAGTTTGCCCACGGGAATTGTGATTGTTACCAGGGTGATTAATGGCTCCTGGAAAGTGGGAGATTGTTCCATAGATGATTTAATTCAGAGGGCCAAATTGAAATCACAAATATGGATCTGAAAGCAAAATGCCAGTTGTAATGTTAAAGCTGAGCTTCCTCAAGCTGGCCCTTCAGCACTCAGCATGGTTGGAAGGAAAGCCCACTGTATGATGAAGACATAAACCCACTAACATTGCAGAAAGCACAGGCATTCACCCTGGAATCCTCTCAGAGTCAGCTAACTCGTTTTTTGAGTTCGCTGGTACCCCAGAGAGAGACTTGTGAGACCCTGATCAGGCACACCCACTCTTCACAGGAAGTAACATAAGAAAACCTAGGAAAGAGAAAGGAGGGTCTTTGAATTGAAGGTATTTGAGACAGTGTGGAGAAAGGGAGCATGTGTCATCTGGGATGTGCCTGTTGGAGTGAGGGAAGTCAGCTGGTGCTTTCCTCTGTCACTCTGAGGTAGCCATGCTTTCACCACAGTGCCTGCGGCTACTGAGATGTCCATTTGGTAAATTGAACTCATTTGGGATTTTGTTTTAAAAACAACAACTGATTATAGTTTGATTAGAGTTTTTTCATTTAAATTTGCTGTTAAAGACCATAGAGAAACCCTGATAAAACGGAAGCAATTAGTAATAGCAGGAAAAACAGGAACGGATCAGGATCACTCCAACCCCCTATTCCTCAAAGCTCGCAAAAGTCCCAGGGGCTGGCTCAACAGTTGTTCATACATTTTTGGAGAGCTGTGGTGGTTGTTGGATTTTGTTTTGTTAAGTCTCACCGATTGATAGACAGGAAGTCTCAGCACTCTTCTTGCGAGGAAGGAGGCATTTCCAGCTATAAGAAAATCCATGCGCCCATCAGTTTGGGAGACACTCTCCAGCAGGGAGCCAGGTTCGGTACATGAGGAAAGCAGTGGCAATAGGGGATAAGGAAGATCCAAAGGAACTGGGGGACGGGAAGGGGTCTGCAGGTCAGAAGCCCATCAAGTGGGCATGTCAGCTGATCAAAAGCAGGGAGGGACACAATCCTTGGTTCAGACATCAAATCTAGAAGGAAGCTGAGATGGGAACAGGAAGAAAGAGAGAAGACTTGGAGTGGAGGTAAAAGAAACTTTGATATAGGGACTCTCCATTTCCTTTCCTTGATCGCTGACAGCGTTGTAAAGAACGTTTACCTGCTGATGAAATGTGTCACCACCACTCATTGTAATCTTGACCCATCTGTCCCTCATCTCCTGTACTGTTTTATGAAATTCAGTGCACCTGACATAGAGAGTGCACATGTGTTTATTCACTCAGCTGGCGGGGCCAGTGCTTCTTACTCGCTCAGGCCTACCCAACCCTCAGTTTTATCTTCAGGCTGGTGGGCGACAGCTTTATTCTACCAGGCAGGCGACCACCCACTACACCTTCACTTTTTACAAATTTTTTTAGAATGTGTGCAACATTTCCTTCCATGTACATATTTGTAGCTTGTCTTGTGGAGTCTAGAAGAAATCAAAAGAGGCTGCGGGTCCTCAAACACGGAGTTGTGCAAGAAATTGTGGACTACCATGTGGGTGCTGGGAACTGAACCCTGGTCCTCTCCAGAGATCGAGCCGGTGCTCTTGACCCTATTGCAGCCGATCTCTCCATTCCCAACCTTCACAATCTGTGTGTGGCCTCCTGTTACCGCTACCCGAACCATTTCGCATGTTCACCTTTCCATAGCGTCTCGATTAGCGCTAACGCGGAACTGTAGCGGCTGAACACGCAGGATCCCCTGATCTGATGATTCTTACTTTGAGATCCCAGGGTACAACTCATCGCAGTACCCAGGCAGGGTCTCTATCAAGTTGTGCAGCCATGAATTGAGAACAAATGGTCCCTCCCTTCTGCCACCCCTTACCCATGAGGCCAGAGGGACCCCTGCTTCCCCGATAACCTCCAATTGTCTTTGAACATTTGATGATCAGTGCCTTTGTCTCCACCCGGTAGACTATCCGGTCCCTGCATCTCAGGCCTGCTTATATTACCTTCAGGATCAAGTTTCAGTTCTTTTGCCTCCACTTCTTTTAGTCTCTGAAGATACTTCAAAACCCAACCTGGAATATAGAGCCTATGCTATATTGTTAATCTGACTATCATTTTTGCACGTTATACTGTTTCACACAGAGGCACCTTCCAGTGACAATCTTCCCTCGATGACCTGTCTAAGGACTTGGAATGTCAGCTGAGTCTGTCCCAAAAGCTGCCATCCAGGCTGCAAACGCAGTGTATTCTAAAGAAAAAGACTGGAACATAAAGGTTCACCTGCAAGAGCCGGCTTATTTCAAGTAAGAACAGATAGCTATCACTTTAGAGAAAGAGACCATTCTCAACTTGACGGTAAAAAGCAGTCAGTGAGATCTGCCCGTTTTGGACACCACGTTCAAGAAGCGAGCAGTGCTCTCACCAACCCTTGTAAATGGGGTTGCAAAGAAGTGGAGGTGGGTATTTCTAGATGGTTAGGGTACTCTCTGAAGTCATCAAGCATATGGCTCAAAGCGAAAATCTATAGTTAACTATGCAGAGGCCGAGGCTCCACACCAGGGATTTAAATCATATCATTCCCAGGGACGGACTTACTGCATCACACAATCTTGATGCATGCCTTCTTACGGAGTTGCTGCCTATGCCCTGAACTCAAACTGATACCAGTACAGCCATAGCAAAGGCTTTAGTGTGGGAAACACGAAATGATAGAGATTGACCCTTTGGTCACTGTAAAGGAGTAAGTGGAGGGAAACATAACCAATCATCTCGCAGATAAGACAAGAGCCATTAGTAATTTCTGTCTTGAAAGAAGGCACTGAGACAAGTCACCAGGTCTAATCTTGGTACAAGAAGTAATCACTTGCAGACTCACTGAGATAGACTAATGTAGGATTCTTTTAGCAAAGGTTTTGTCTCAGGAAAGATTCAGATTTTCTGAAGGTTGGGAGAATAAGCTCTTTAACATCACACTTTGAAGATACTTGAGATCCTTAATCCCATCTGATACAGGGTACATTCTGTTGTATGGCGATACGCAGTATTATCGCCATGTAATTAACATATATAAAGGACTTTAGGTTTGATTTCAAAATTTTAATTTATACCTGACGACCTTCTATTAGCTTATCAGAATTGTTTTAAACTTTTCCACAAAGGACTCAGAAGCAAGAATTAACCTACTTTAAAAAAAAATAATAGTTCTATAGCTTCAATTAATCCATTTTGGATGTACCACATGATCCTCTTCTAAGAATACTGAGGATGGCGGCACACATCTTTCTCATCAACTGAGGGGGGAATATGCCTGTAAAGAGTGATTTATACACAATGGAATTTTCTCGGGCTGTGTGCATTTGTAGACTGCCAATGAGCCTTAGTGCTCCTCTTTTATTTTAATTTTTTTTATAAATTTAATCTGATGTGAGAATAGGGAGTTTTTCTTCATACAATGTCGTAAATAAAATTACTAAACAAGATGTTCCCTCCCCAACTCCACCCAGGATCCTTCCCTCTTCCCTCCTAGCTCCACATCTCAGCCTCAATACCCCTGCCGCTCTTCCTCTCTTCCATTAGAAAATCAAATAAGGCAACTAAAACAAGCACCCAGAATAAACAAAATCAGGAGGTGGGGTGGGAAGCGGCAACCTAACACTAACAAACAAGAGAAACACATATATAGCACATATACATACACACAGTCCTCAACAGACTCACATCCATAAGAAAACAAAATCAAAGATCCATAATACAATAAGCTAAGGACGTCTAAGAAATATATACTGTGTGTGTGTGGTGTGTGTGGGGTGTGTGTGTGTGTGTGTGTGTATGCCAATGTATTATTCCACCAGAACAAAGCGTATGAGACAAAAACCTTCCAAAAATACATTGCTTGTTAATATTGGCCACTACTTAATTCTCCATTTGTAAATTTATAGATATGTGAGGTTTTTTGAAACCTTACAAAGTATTTATTTGAAATGTTTTCCATTCTCTTTCATCCTCATGTCACCAGCACTGCTTAAAGCGTACCCTCCTAATCCCTCTGGGGGAGCTGTGTTCCCAGCTTGAAGAGACTAGCTATCATTAACAAGCCAGCAAATGTGTTCTTTCTCCTGTGGTCTGCGATCCTCTCTAGAAGCTGCGCTTGAACCTAGCTTGAAAGGGAAGCAGGGACGTCATCTGTGATGCACTGCTGATTGCAAGAATATCCCCCAATACTCTACACCATCCTTGGGGAGCAGAATGAGCAAGTCAGACTACGTACCCACAACGCCTTTTCATCGAAGCATAAGCTGGTGAACACTGGTGGCTACACTGGGAGAGTGTGCTGTTCCATGCCCAAGGTTCCTCTGACCTGAGTTCTCAGACACCAGTACTGAGGACCAATGGTGGCACAGTCCTCTCTCCTATTGGATTACCCACGAGCTCTATATAACCTTGGCAAACAGATCCGGACAATGCAGGCCTTGCTGCAGGCCCATGTGATTGTGCTTGCATCAACTTCAGGTCTTTCTTGAGTGAGACCAGCTTGGCTGTGAAATTTTGAATCTCTCACAGCCCAACAGTATGAGATTACTCTCAAAAAGTCTCCACAAAACCAGAAGAGCTGTTTGAGTGCATGGCTTGCCAGGCTCTAGGGGAAGACGATCAGGCCATCAAAAGTCTGAAAAGAGTCAGAAACACATTCCACTGTGTAACGAGATAGAATTCTCTACATCTGTGGAAAATCAGCCATAGAAGAACCATCTTCCGTAATGTCTGGAACTTGGTCTTGTGGTTTTTCAAACCAGGTTGAACGTTTACTGTTATGTATACCGCTGATTCAAGAAAATTAGTCATAACATGATCTGATACAGCAGTGCGGTGTTTGCTCGTGAATATGATATATCATCAAACCACCTTATTTGTTTTTCACACTGTTATCTGGGACAAAAAAAATCTGCAGGCAGTGACCCGGAAAACCTTCATGAAAGTATAACTTTGAGAGTATCCAACAACATCAATATTGAATGAGACCCAGAATTTCCGCACTGAGGATGGGAAACACTGGTATAAGAAGTCCACAAAGGATCACAATAAAGAAAGAATTGTCCGTGAATCATCCCCCTGATTCCTCTTTCTGACCTATTTCCAGACCAGTTACACTTTGCAGGAAGTTGCGCCATCCCACTATTCTACATCGCCTCAGTTTCCAAAGGAAGAGGCTCAACACACAGTGCACTTACGAAAATTGCAGATACAATAGGCTGAGTTCCTACACCACGAATAGCAGGAAATCAAGATAATCCTCCCATGGCCAGCATCCCTCCAAAGATTCCCTAAGTGCTCCCTGAAATTTAACTGGTCTCAAGGTGTCTCAGCCCCATGTGAGCTTACAATACTGTCGATTGAAAAGACTGTGTGCTCTTATCGTAGCAGAAAAGTGTAGGATTTATCCTGCGTAATGCTTATTTCTCCCCAAGATATTTGCAGGCTTTTCAGCACAGACAGCGACAAGGAAAGTCTATGAGCATATTTTCCTGAGAGAAATAAAGGAAGAAGAGCGTCTCAGAGGAAGTGAGTTGCCATCTGTCTGTCTTATCTACATGTATGACAGCATCCGTCGATTCTCCAGGCCAGGAAAGAAGCATGTGTTTGGTGTTAATATCCTGTGCAACAGAGCAGTCACCCTTTCCCAGCAACCTAACTACCTATCGCTATCCTTCCACAGCGAGGAAACACTGTATTTCCTGAAGTTTCCTACCCTTCCAACTCCTGAGTGGGCGTAGCTCAAACAGATTGCATCTGTTTGACCAAGGATGTATGAGGACCCAATAGATCAATCGCTTGACGATTAGATAGTAAAATCTATTAACGATGTCTAGACTTCAGGACAAGAATAAAGATAAAGATTTCAACAAGCCTTGTTCTGTAGTTTTAGAAAATGTAGAAAAAGTAACATGTGATAATTGTAACTAACGTGAGGCTGACAGCAGCGAGTTGGCAGATAAGGCTGGCAATGAACATCGCTACAAATGACATATGCTATGCGGAATATCTGGAGACTGTAAGTGCAAAGACAAACACTACAGTAATGCTGTATCTGATTATTAAAAGACTTCCGTTTGTGCAATTGGAAATACATTCATGAAAGGTATTTTTTCTAAAGATAAATAAAAAAGACTATAAACGCAATACTAAGACTATACTGCGGCTAGTCCAATTCTTATCCACCTAAGAACCCCAGATTTCCACCAGTCCTGTAGGCAGCCAGATGAGATGCCACTGGAAGGAGAACAGTGCACTTGACATTCTGCAGTGTCCTTGCAGCTCTGTTCTTGTACTGCTTAGGTTTAAAAGAAAGGAGGAGGATGAGGAGGAAGATAAACTGACCAGATTCATACTTGGAATGATTGTCATTCAAAGGACAAAGAGTCCTGTAAGACATCAAAGAAGGAAGGAAAGAGAAATGCACACAAATGGATGAAATTCTGACACACACACCCCCAATGGGAAGAAAATCAGCAAAGAGGGAAACCAGAGGAGAAGAAGAAAACAATCAGAAGGTAAGAACAAATCAGAGAAACTTTAGAGAAGGTTATTCAGCCTTTCAGGATGTGGAGTGGAGACACAACGTGACGTGCGGGCATTTGAGCAGTGGGAGGGATGCTTAGGGCAGAGGATAACTAAGATGCTTTGGGATCTAATTTACTGTAGTTGGCCCTTGATGGCTATTTATCTGATGTTGCCATGACAACGTAGCTTTCTTTTTCTTGGCGTTTTCTAAACAACATTGTCCCACTGCGACAGTGAATCTGTCGCCTGTTGGTGGTTTTAGATAGAATCTCACATAAATGTACTTCATGTTTATTATACTAGAAACCCAATCTACCAGTCTCTGGCTTATATTTAATAAGTGTGCTTTCTGGATATGTCAGAAGATGAGCTTCTGATTGGAACAAAGTTAGAAAAGCTACAAAGTAATGTGAGAATATCACATTTTTGAAGACACGCATACCTTTTCATGTTACATATATGCAACACATAAGCTTATAAAAAATGAACGATTCTAATCTCAGTGACATAATATAATATTTTTCTGCTAATTTTTTATTTCCGCACATTCCTAAAATTAACAATATATTATTCTGCTAAAAACAATGCACCCTTTTATAACAAAAAGAAAAAAAAGGGAAGAGAAAGAAAGAAGGAAAGAGAGGAAGAAGGAAGGAAGGAAAAGGAAACCAGTAGTTGATAAATATGAGGGGGGACACATCTGGGGTAAAAAGGCTCATAGGGAGGAATTGGTGGTGTGTGTGAGTGTGTGTGTGTGTTGGTGTGGTTGGTTGTTGGATGAGGAGAGAGAGAGAGAGAAAGGAAAAGAGTTGTCATTCATTTTCCCGGGTTTTTTTTGGTTTTTTGGTTGGGGTTTGGGGGTTGTTTTATTTGGTTTGGTTTGAGGCAAATAAACTAAAACTGATTAATTTTCGTGAAGGGGACCATGACCAAGCAAAGAAAAAAACATTTTATTTGGGACTGTTTATAGTTTTAAAAGGTTAGGGGTCCGTATCCCCATCTCAGGAATCAAAAGCTTGACATTGGCAATAAACGGGGAGCTTTACATTTGATCAGCAGGTGGGCGAAGAGACTGGCTGGGTGCTATTTAAATGTCAAAGCCCCCCCTCCGACACCCCTCCCACAAAGCCACCATCTCCCCAAAGGCCAAACCTAATCCTCCCCCAAACAAATTTCACAACGGGACAAAAACAATTACATATGAGGCTAAGGGGTAAATTTTCGTCTACCCGTCACACAGGTCTGTTAAAATAGCCCCGCTGCCCGGAGTTCAAAAAAGATCTGTCTGCTCTGCTCCCGGTACGGAATAAAGGTTTCCTCACAGCCCCTGATCCACAGTTTCCCGTTTTATCTATGTAAACCCAAACAATTTTCCTTTTTAAAAAAAATCAATCACACCCTAAGTACAGTTAACTTTCTGACAATCAGTTCAGCAAACCAAAAAGCCCAAACAAGTCAAGACGGGGTCCCCTTTGGAAAATCTGTCTTGGGACCTAATTTAGTTTTGGGAAACCCCCAAAAATCTACCGGTAAGTATATTGGGAGCAAAAGTTTCCTAAAACCATTATTAGATCTGTCCTGAAAGGTTTTGCGTGATCCCTTTCCCCTCTCTGGTTGTCAGACCGTGTTTTTCTAGAATAAAACTGCCCCCCGTAGGAGGAACTCCCCCCTTGTTTGGTGTTTTCTCCAAGCTTGAACTGGACAATCCTGTAAACCCGTAATGAAAAACATTTTGTATACAAAACCCCCAGAATCCTGAATGAGGCTACTGATCCAAAGTTTATGACCGTGACCATTTCTTAAACCCCTGTGGTATATTTTTAACTGTAATAACCCTTTACCCAGGTTTCCCCCAAAGAAGCTGTGAAGGGGCGGGGTGTCAGAGTGGATCTTTTAGAAATGTTGCTTTCTATCATCTAGTAAGGGGATGTTTCATGTTTTTTTTGCTCCCCATTCAAAAATGTGAGATCACCGAGGATTTTCCCGAGTTTGGGAACCCCCGCTGTCAACTTACCTCCAAAGAATTTAAAACCAAAAGGAAAGCCTTAGACTAAACAAACCAAGTAGATTATGGAACACATAGGATAGGGGTAACATTTTTGTGCAAATTTCAGGCATTGGAAAAAAAGGCCACTCTATATTTTGCAAGAACGTTTGGAGGAAAGCATGTAGAAGTTCCAATAAATGGGCAGAATGCTTCTTTACCTGTGGTAAGTTCGACAGCTGCTTCTGCTATTTTTTCTCCTTGGGGGCAGACGCCTGACAAGAAACAGGAAGGGAAAGGGAAGGGGGAAAAGGGAAGGGGGGGGGGAGGGAGGAAAGGGGGGGAGGGAGGGAAAAGGAAGGAAAGGGAAGGGAAGGAAAGGGAAAGGAAGGGGGGAGGGAGGGAGGAAGGAAGGGAAGGGGGAGGGAGGGAGAGAGGGAGGGAGAGAGGAAGGAAGGGGAGGGAGGAGGGAGGGAGAGAGGGAGGAGGGAGAAGGAAGGAAGGAAGAAAGGAAGGAAGGAGGAAGGAAGGAAGGGAGGAAGGAAGGAAGGAAGAAAGGAAGGGAGGAAGGAAGGAGGGAGGGAGGGAGGAAGGAAAGAAGGAGGAAGGAAGGAAGGGAGGGAGGGAGGTGGGAGGAAGGGAGGGAGGGAGGGAGGGAGGGGAGGAGAGCGAGGGAGGGAGAGAGGGAGGGAGGGAGAGAGGGAGGGAGGGAGGGGAGAGAGGGAGGGAGGGAGGAAGGAAGGGAGGGAGGGAGGAAGGAAGAAGGAAGGGAGGGGGAAGGAAGGAAGGAAGGAAGGGAGAGCGAAAGGGGGAGAGGGAGAGAGGGAGGGGAGGGAGGAGCAAGGGAGGGAGGGAGCCGAGGGAGGGAGGGAGAGAGGGAGGGAGGGGAGAAGGAAAAGAAGGAAGGAAGGAAGGAAGGAAGAGAGGGAGGGAGGGAGGGGGGAGCAAGGGAGGGAGGGAGGGAGCAAGGGAGGGGAGGGAGGAAGGAAGGGAGGGAGGGAGGAAGGAAGGAAGGAAGGAAGAGAGGGAGGGGGGGAGGAAGGGAGGGAGGGAGGGAGGGAGGAAGGAAGGAAGGAGGGAGGGAGGGAGGGGGCAAGGGAGGGAGGGAGGGGGCAAGGGGGGGAGGGAGGAAGGAAGGGAGGGAGGGGAGGGGGGAAGGAAGGAAGGAAGGAAGGAAGGAAGGAAGGAAGGATGGAAGGAAGGAAGGGTTTATTTTGGGATTTATAGTTGAGGTTCTAACCTGGTGATAATGGGAGAATGGGGCACCTTTTAATGGAATTAAATTTAAAATATTTTCAGGAAAAAAATCAGTGCTTTATATCATTGTATCTTATCAGGAAGTAAAGAGAAGTGGATGCACATTGCCAATCCCATGCAATGATGCCACCCACAATTAAGTTGGACCACTTCATTTAACCAAATCTAGATACTCCCTGGCATACATGCCCAGGGATTTGTCTCCAGGTGGTTCTAGATCCTGACAAGTTGACAATATTTTTTTATTATATTTTGAGACAAGATCTCACTATGTCACCCTGGCTGGAACTAGAACTGGCTATGTAGACCAAGCTAGCCTGGAAGTCACAGAGATTCACTTGTCTCTACCTCCTGAGTGCTGGGAGTAAAGAGCATATACACTATGCCTGGCTACAGTTGATAATATTAACTACAATTACAGTATAGCTAGCGTTTTAAAACAATGTATCATTGTTTACATAATTCTCTTCTCCCATGAATGTAACAGATTCATTTATACTATGATGCAAGATTCAGTTTAACATGGAGAAATACACTGGGTTTCCGTTTGGCATCACAGTTTGTTAAAGGAGAAAACTAACAATTATCCAGATGAGACAGAAAAGTGACATAGAATTACAGGCTTTGGATTTCATGAAAAAGCAGGGGTTTTTTCCCTCCCATCCCAGGCTCAGCTCCAGTAAGTCCAGATAAGAATCCTGTCTGTACCTCACATTTACTTCAGTGGTGGACCGTGAGCTGGACCTGCAGAAACCACTCACCTTCTTGGGGAAGGGGTAGTGGCATCCCTTTTGCCAGTGAGGAGGCAGGTACACACCTCTTAACCATCATCCCTGGCCAAGGGCAAGTGAGACCCAGGTTGACCAGCAGCCTGCCAGTATGCAGCTGACAACAACCAGGACTTAAGATACAAATGACATCAGCTAAGGTCTGAATAAACTCAGACATAAATTCCTTCAACAAAAGGCGTACCTTGTTAAGGCAGGCACCCTCATGGCAGACTCCTGTAACAATAATACATCTATTCTCAGCCAAAACTTTGTATGATTCTAGCTGAGCAGTCCAGAAGTATTCTCATTCATTACAAAAATATGACATGTGGTGATCCACAACTTTGAACTAAAATGCGCACAAAAATAGTCTACTAACTTTTTTCTTTTCCAATTACGAGCATAAAATAAGCATGCTTAGGTATGTACTCCTTAACTGAGCATGCTCCAGAGTAGGCCACACGGTGGCTTGGATGAGAAAGACCCCATGGGTTCATAGATTTGAATGTGTGGTCTGCAGTTGCTGGAATTGTTTGGAAGTAGATTAGGAAGTATAGCCGTGGAGGAGATTGTTCACATTGGGAGTAGGCTTTGAGATTTCAAAAGCCCATGCCAAGCCAGGTGGTGGTGGCATACACCTTTAATCCCAGCACTAAGGAGGTAGATATGGGTGGATCTCTGAGTTTGAGGCCAATCTACAAAGGGAGTTCTAGGATGGCCTGGGCTACATAGAGAAACCTACCTCAAAAAACAAAGAAGGGGGGAGGAAGAGGAGGAGGAGGAGGAGGAGGAGGAGGAGGAGGAGGAGGAGGTAGGGGAGGAGGAGAGAGGAAGAGGACGAAGGGAGAAGGAGAAGGAGAAGGAGAAGGAGAAGGGAGAAGGGAAGGAAGGAGAAGGAGAAGGAGAAGGAGAAGAAGAAGAAGAAGAAGAAGAGAAAAGAAGAAGAGAAGAAGAAGAAGAAGAAGAAGAAGAAGAAGAAGAAAGAAGACAACAACAACCATGCCATTCTCAGTTAACCCTCTCTGTCCTTAAGATGTATGCTCTCAGCTGCTGCTCCTGCATTGTTTCTTAGTCCCACTGAGCAAGATAAGACCATTACCACAATTTTAAGGCAAATTTGAAGCAAGCTTTATTAAATACTGGCCAGGTCCATACCTGAGATTCCGAGAGAATGACTCTAAATTAACATTAGACAGGAGCCTATAAAGGCAAAACCCACAAAGCTACCTACCTCCCACCTTTGTCCAATCTGGGCAAGCATACATCCTGACATGCTTTCTGCCTATGTATCTCCTGCCTACATACCTTCTGCCTGCCTGTGTATGATCAAGCACACATCTTGTGCAACTAGTGCAACCATACTTGTTTGAAGCCGTGAAAACACTAGCTTGTTATCTTATATGAACAGCCCCCAGAATTCCAGGAAATTATCTGTCCTTGGGCAAGTGAGGCTTACTGGTTAGAAACATTTTTGTTTAAAAAGATCTTTTAAGCAGAGTAATTTAAGCCGGGCAGTGGTGGCGCAAGCCTTTAATCCCAGCACTTGGGAGGCAGAGGCAGGCGGATTTCTGAGTTTGAGGCCAGCCTGGTCTACAGAGGACAGGCTGGGCTACACAGAGAAAACCTGTCTCGAAAAACCAAAAAAAAAGAAAAAAAAAGAAAAAAAAAAGAAAGAAAAAAAAGGCAGAGAAATTTAAACACAAAATATAATTTCAGCCAACACACACACACTCCCAAGTTATTATCCTGTGTCAAATCCTTGACGCGTATGGTGAGAACCTGTTCATATTGGGATCTAATATCTATTTTCTAGTGCTATAAGTTCATTATAAGTTTAAAGCAACAATTTTTTTTTTCTTTTTTAATGTATTTATTCCGCAGTCAAGTAAATCATAACTTAAAGCCACAGCATTATTAAAGGAGAATTCCTGGTACAGCTGTCTAAAGTAGAACACTAACAGGTGTTCTTTCCATGATGGAACAAATACATATTTCCCTAAGGTCTGGGCGAGGCAAATAACCCTTTGAAACAAACTGCCCAATAAATAGAGGCAGCGTGCAAGTAATATCTATTAACATTTTTTCTGCAAGGTAGAGCAATCCCCAGGTGGCTAACAAGCCCTCTTTTCACCTGCCTGCCCTCTGGCTTTTGTCTTCCTTCCTCAATCACACCTACACCCAAAAAGGCTTCTGTGCTTCCTGCTTAGACACCGCCTGGGTCCTGGAGGCCCCGAGCACTGCTGGCCATGAGCAACTTTCCTCCAGAATCTTCAGGGAAATCAGGAGCAGAAGCATAGCTCAGTGATGGATGGAGCAGTGTCATCTCCTTAAACAATAGTTTTAACTGTCAAACAAGCTCTGACATCTGACAGGCCATCTGCACGCCATAAACAAATCTAAACAGTGGATTCTTATCTTTTCCTTTGTTTGCAAAATGTTAAGTAGACTATCCAAGTGGAAAAAACATGAAACGTGAGAATTCAAAGGGTTTGTGCCACAAAGTGAACCAGTCTTCCACAGGCAAACTCATTTGTTTTTGGGCTGCGAGGCCATGTAGAGGGCGATCAGGCAGTAGATGGTCCCTCCCACTGTCAGAGCCATGGTGGTCCGGTAAAGCATTTGGTCGGGAAGGCCTCGTTTCAGGTGGATGGGCACACCGTCGGCCTTCTGGAAGAACTTCTGCAGCTCTGGAACTTTGTTCTTTCCAGCATAATCATATGCTGTCACACTGGAGGTCAGTTTGGTCGGTGTGGCAAATATGATAGGCGGTGCTTCTGTGGAAACCGGCTTTAACCCCTGCGGAGTATAGGCCTCCGAAGCCCAAGCTCCAGCCAACTTCTGCGTGAAACTGCTAAACTTATAGTACATGTTGGCTAAGGCCGGCTTCCCACCCTAAAGCAACAATTTTTATGTCACAAGTTAGCATGGTTTTGTCAAGAGACAAAACATCTGCCTTGTGTCTTATTTTAAAGTCTTGTATAGATAAACTACTCAGTGATGTATTTTCTGTCCTTATACCTACAATAAATTTCTCATTACCAGTTTATGACCTTTAATTACTGAGATAAGTAGCTTCAGTCCTAACCTAAAAGGAAAGTTTTCCTAGATCGTAAATTTGTTCCAAGCCTATTTGCTTTTCCTAGTTCAATTAGCTGGTGACACAGAATTCTATTTGCAGCTTTTTATTCTAGAGGGGGCTTAAAATTACTTGAATCAATTCAGAAGTTGTATAAAATCATCATCAGAAACTATGAAATCATCAATTCATCTAAATAGCATTATTACATGAAAGTACATCTTCAGATTGATCTGCAGGAAATTTGCCAAATAGAGTGATATTCAGGATTCATTGGGTTATGTAATGTAGTAGGAAAGGCATATCAACATCGAGAAGCAATCCTGAGATGATTGGGATCCATACCTCTCAGAGCTCACTCATCAAAGCCATGCAATACAGTGGGCCATCTCCAGAAAAACTCCCCTGCTTGCCACAGTCTTTCCTGTATGGCTCTTGTCAAATTAAAATGTTGTCAACATGGAATATTCAAAGGCTAGGAAGGGATTCAGTCAAGGGGCATTTATGTAATGGGGCATTCATGCAATGGGGCATTCATGCAATGGGGCATTTATAGGAAACAGCTGACCCAGATGACGAGACAGGAAGCAGTCACATTGGCTGTATAGGCTCACATCAGCTTTCAGCAAGTCCAGGGCTTACAGCTATTTGGAATAGTTTGTAGTCTGCAGCTAATTCCTGGATGGCTTCTGTCAGCCAATTGAAACTGCTGGGACAGATATAACTACAGACAGAAGTTAAAGCTTAGGAACTTAAAGGAAATATTACATTTGGAACTCTGAAGCCCATGGTCCTGGTAGTTGAGTGAAGGGAAGAGTCCCAAGACCAGAGGAGAGAGAAAGATCCACCCTCAGGAAGCATGGCCCCCACCCTTGAGGCCTGAAAAAATCATGAAATGTCCCTGGCGGTTGCAAACTAGACACAGCAGCCGCAGCTAGCTGACAACAACAGAGTGGGCTAAGAAAACCTTAGTTGTTCCCAGGTAAAGATGCTCTTTTTTAATGTATGATCCCTCCTTGTGGTTTAACCAGGTACTGTAAACCACTCAACTTAAAGGCCAATATTCCTTTACCCTCTAATGTAGTGCCAAGGTTTGGAAACCCCTGCTTGCTTTTTTGTTTGTTTTTTCCTTTATAAACCCCCTTCCCCTAGACCTCGGGGCTCCACTCCTATTCTTTTGCATCAGAAGGTTTGTAACCTGAGCACGAGTTTGAATAAAGATTCTCATGTGCTTACATTGGAATTGTGGTTCCTGGTGGTCTCTTTGGAGTTTTCGCAACCTGGGCTTAACAATACTGGTCTGCCTACCAGGAGCTATCAGTGGGGACCTGATGGATTCTGGCCTGTCTGAAGCAACCAAAGCAGCTCTCCATGGGGGAGCTAAAGCAAAGTGGGCTGCTGGCCCTTTCTGCAGCTGCTGCCCCTGATTCAGTGGCAGGCAGTGGGAAGCAGGGGGCAACTAGGAGGCAAGATCAGGGCCACTGAGCAGGAAGTGGCTGCAGTAGGCTAGAGCAACTTCCAACAAGGAAAATTTCGGGAGAAAATACTGTTTCCTTAGGGTGTTGCAGCTGGATAAAACAGACGCTCTAAGGCAGTCTTTAGTGAAATAACTCATGCACTTTATTCCTTGTAGATAGGGTCTTATAAGCATTTTGGGGTGAGTTGAGGTCTAAGGGCAGATGCTTTATATTGGTTTGTCTGAGATGTTAGGAATGCCTCATCTGTGTGTGGAGGGGCTTCAGGTGTTGCCCTGCATGACTGATGGTCACAGTCCTCTCCATGTGGTGTCATGGTCACGTGTTCCAGGACATGAACCTGGTCAGTAGTAGATTTAAACACTTACCGTTTTGAATTATGAGAATTGCCAGGGTTCCTGAATTATTCCACTTCGACCTTATCAGGTTTTCTGTCTGGTAGCATAGCCCAGGACCTCACATCCTCAGACCTTTCCATACCTTAGAACACTTTCTTAGACCCTCAGAACTTACATAAACTTAAAACCTTTTTTTTAACTGATCAAATACCATGAAACACTGGTGGTTGATTACTGAAAGCAGTCACTGCAAAGCAAGTTCCTTTCAATAAAGGAATAGTATAAAGTTATATCTAAAGCTTGCAGGGGACCAGCCTCGACTGAGGGCAGAACCTAAAGAAGAGTGGATGCAGGAGTGGCAAAGGGAAGGATCAGACACAGGACATCGTTCCTTTCATGAGAGATGGGGATGGAGAGGGAGCGCATCTCAGTATGGCTTCTCCTACTCTGACAACAGGTGTCTCTTCCAGGCATTATTTATATGTATAATCATTTCCTCAGAAATTTTATTCATCAATTACACAGTTTTTCAAAATACATTTTGTTCTAAAGTCTTTCTTTCTCTTTCTTTCTTTCTTTCTTTCTTTCTTTCTTTCTTTCTTTCTTTCTTTCTTTCTTTCTTTCTTTTTTTGGTTTTTCAAGACAGGGTTTCTCTGTGTATCTCTGGCTGTCCTGGAACTCACTCTGTAGACCAGGTTGAACTTGAACTCAGAAATCCGCCTGCCTCTGCCTCCCAAGTGCTGGGATTAAAGCCACTGCCTGGCTGCTAAAGTCTTTCTTGATTACATAAGAATACTGAAAGAAGAACAAAGCAAGCAAACAGCAATTTTATGAGAACTAAAAATTAACATTATAATAAAATCAATTTTCTTTAAATTCAATATCTTCTTCCCTAAGATGTGTGTCATAAAGCCTTGTGGTTACAGAACTGCTAGACAGGATGACTCTGTTTGAATTTGATTCTGCTTCAGTTTGGCATAAGATCAATAGATCAAAAGTGATTTCCTACTACATATTATATCAAACTTGACTTTCTACAAAAGTTAAATCTCTGACCCTTATTTAATTCTTCCTTTTCTTCCTCTATATTTTATTAATATTTGGTATAAGACCATCATCCTTTTTCTTTGATTCTTTTTTTTTCTTTTCTTTTCTTTTTGGTTTTTCGAGACAGGGTTTCTCTGTGTAGCCCGGCTGTCCTGGAACTCACTTTGTAGACCAGGCTGGCCTCGAACTCAGAAATCTGCCTGCCTCTGCCTCCCAAGTGCTGGAATTAAAGGCGTGCGCCACCACGGCCCGGCTTTGATTCTTAAAATATTGTTCAGCCCTTTGCTTAAGCAAAGGCAGTCCATCTGAAAAGTTCTGGTCTGACAAGTCTGTTCAGGAGGGCAGGCAGTTCACCGAGCCAAGATGCTTTCCTCTATGTCTCTGTCACGAACCCTTGTTTCAATACAATTCCTAGCTTTATTACAATTCTGTAAAGAACAGAAGAACATCAGGATTCCTAAAATGGCTTACTTTTGCCTTCAGGAAGGTGCCAAGGCCTGTCATTAACTGTATGATCAAACTCTCTTTCTATTCATACAAGTCCTTTGTTTCTAAAGTTAAACATAAAAAAAAAAAAAAACTAGTAATTCAATTACAGTTTGTCAACTTCTAGAATTTTCCTAATTTTTTCTTCTTTAATAATTCTTCTCAAACCCTCTCATGCTTACTAACAAATACTCTTTAATGATCTAAATGTTTATGTAAGTAATAAGTTCTTAGGAAAGACTCAATTTTCTACATAACTGTTTTTTCCGGAGAACTTTCGTTAATTTTATTTTTTGTTTACACTAGCTTTTTGTTATTCCAGCTCTAGCTATTGGAGAGAGACCTCTAACAGTGAGAAATATAAGTATAGCAAAAGATGTGTAGCAGAAGTCCACCAAGGGCAGTGGAGAGTCAGTCTAGGTTGTCCAAGTACCAGAACTTTGTCAAGCAGCACCTTCGGGACTCTTGGCATCGCCAGGAACTTGTTTATCCTTTAATATGAAGCCTGTCAGCAAGGCAAACCAGTCTGTGAGTTTGTCTTTTTCATCAGGAGACCTAATAGCACTAGAAAGACAAGACCTGGTTTTCATATATGATATACACTGACCAGGCAGCTGCAACCTTGAAGGAGAACCTGGCTGCCTGTGGCTGACAAACTGACAAAGCTACAGTTAACTGTCAACACCACCAGGATTCACAGAAGGATAAATTATAGCAGGAAATATAAACCAAATGGCCTCTGTATTGGTTGAAGTGACAGGGACTTACCAGCTACCTGGCCTATTACTCTAGTAGGCTGTCACGATCTCAATGGCTCTGTTGTAGGGCAGAAGCCATAGGTCTTCAGCTGTCACACTGGACAGCATTGCATCTTCAGCTGCTGCATAAGCCTTCAGTTGCCAGACCCAGAAGGTCCTCAAGATCTTCATGTGGAGGATGAACTTGGGAAAACTGGCCTACCTTAACTTAGGCAGAGTAGGGCAGTCAACCCAACAGTGTCTATAGTTTGTTCAGGGCCCTGGCAGGAGGCAAGACATGGGACAGTTTGCCCAGTGGTTAGTGTCACCACAATCCAACTGCCAAGAACCTCATGTAGGTCGTGCAAATGTTTTGCTTTTTGCCCTGAGTATCTGTTCCTGTAAAACACCTTCCCGTCTCAGACTGGGATCCTAACAGAAGTGATGTCAGAGAAGATTACTATGATTTACCGGAAGAAGCCTCTGAGGATGCTCGCGGCTTTTCTTAGCATAGCAGTCCACTCAGAGATTTACAAAACCAAAAGTATGCCTCAGACCCTTGAAAAGTCGAGAAAATGTTAATGCCACCAGGCAAGAATAAGACCACTACCACAATTTTTGAGCCAAATTTGAAGCAAACTTTATTAAATATTCATGGTCCTGGCCAGATCCATAAATACTGGCCAGGTCCTTACCTGAAATTTTGAGAATATGGCCCTGAATTACATTAGATATGGGCTTATAAAAGCAAATCCAACAAGGATACATACTTCCCACCTTCATCCACTCGGCGACAAACATACATTCTGACTTACTTCCTGCCTACATGTGACCAAGCATATACATCCTGTACAATCAGTGTCACCATGCTTTTTTAGAGAAATGAATACACAGGGCTTGTTATCTTACATGAAGAGCCTCAGCATTGCAGGGAATTATCTGTCCTCAGACAAGTGGAGTTACAGGTTAGAGGTGATTTTGTCTTCTATATGTCTTAATAATTAAAATGTAATTAAAGCATAACTATAGTAATCACAAATGCCCACCCATGAATTGGAAACTTAAGGGTTCTTTGGAAAATCAGTTGTGTTGGATGGTGTTTTGCTGGGGCAAACACATGAAGGAGTGTTTTCCTGTAGTGGACACAAGTGAAAAGATGTTTTACTAAGGCAGGCAAGTGAAGGAAATTTTCACTGAAGCAGACACAAGTAAAAAGGTGTTCGGCTAAAACAAGCATGTGAAAAGACATGTGATAAAGATTCTTCATTAACTGCACATGTGTATTGGTCCAACTTACATTGAGGACTTGAGCTCCATTTGTTGCAGCTCCATAGAGAAGAATTCACTAAAAAAACTTCTGGGGGCATGCCAAGGCTTCTTGCTGCTTCCACAGATTCAGGCTTGTTGGATTGTAGTGTACTCATGGGACCTGTTGGATTGATGTGTGGGTCCCGCCTCTGTCTCAGCATGTGGCTAGGGACTCTTGTGGGGACAGAGGTTGGGAATTTGACTGTGTTCACTCCACGCTGGCATCGGGCGGACATGGGGCTATGTGAAGCTGCGGGACTTCACTCAGGGGTGGGGAGCACAATCTGAGGTCCCACGTGGAGCCAGAGCTCTTGCGGGGAGAGATGAGCTCTGGCTGTGTCCTGCGGGGATGAGAGTCTTGGTCACAGGTTCACTTGGCTGGGTCACACTGGCTCGACTTGTTTACTTAGGTGGTCTCTGTGGCTGAGAATGTAGAGAGGTCATTTATGGAGATTAGGAGGCAGCTCGGTAGTTGAAAACCTTCTCCACTGTTCCCCACAGCAGGTCCCAAAGAAGAGATACAGTCCATGGTCTTAAAATATTTATTTTCACGGCGAAAAATGGATGAAAACTATACCCTGGTATTTTCAGGGCAGGCCTGAGGTTAAATACCTTTTGCAAGGAGGAGGGTCTGGGAAGGAATGCTTAATTGGCTACGCCCCTCTGAGCTTTAGGTACCTCATTAATATGGAGATCTGTCTTGAGGCTCTGTGGCCTGTAGTCATGCCCTCTACCTGTGGAAGGGTTAGGGGCTTTGTCCTATGTGACTGGAGGACCCCACTCTATGGAGGTCTTCGGACTCATGTCAGGGCCTGGAGTCTGGGAGCATGGCAAAATGCATGCTGCCTTAGGATCACCTGGGGTCTCTGTGATTTCTAGCTGGTGCTCTACCAGAAACTATGCTGTCCTTTCATGGTCCTACATAGGCTGATTGGCCAAGTGATGTCAACTGAGACAGACTCATATGGAGTTTTGCTAAGTCAGACTCGGGCGCTGAGGACACGTGGAGGACACGTGATGTTTGGAGGGTATAAATAGAACTCAATGGACAGTGATGGAGCTGAGCTTGGCCTGCTTATACAGCTAGCTGTGCAATGCTTGTTGGTCTCATATCTTTGCTGATCTTCACTTCTCTGAAAGAGACACCGCTGAGAACTTTTCCTGGCGTTCCTGTTGGCCCTGGTCCCTCCTGCTGACTGGTGCCTGTTTGGCTGAGGCCTGGCTCTTCCTGCTAAGTTGTGCCACCGCTGCTGCTATCCTGACTGTACCGAACTGGACTACTGGTTTATCCATGAGGTGTTTGCAACTGGACTGAGCTACCGCTGCCGACCTGTGAACTAAACTACTGATTTCCTGACAACACAAATGTGATTCGCTCTAAAGAACAACTTCTAAACAGGTCCACTTCCCCTTTCTTTTCCACTACCTCTGTTGGAGAGTGGGCTAGGAGGAAGGTTAAAGTGTTTAAGAACCATCATTAAAAATAGGTTTTGAAAAAAATTAAAGTTACATACCTGCCTGCTGCCATGCTCTCTACCATGATGGTCATAGATTCTAACACTCTGAAACTGTGAGTCTCTGAATTTTGTGTGTATATATCTCGGTCATGGTGTTTTGTTACAGCAATGGAAAGTAACTAAGACAGGCTCACCCCTATATGAGTGGATTCAAGGCCCCTGAATAAAAAAAACCCCAGGCTTCTTTTGTTTGAGAGGAGCCTTGCTTTGGAAGTGACTCCCGTGTTATTTGTCTGCTGCAGGCAATAAATCCTTCTCTACTGGGCTTACTCTGGCTTTGTGTTTGCCACATTCAAGCTCACAGCATTCTCTCACTTACAGTGTTAGCTTATTTTCCCAAGATGTTTTACAGAAATGGCAAAGGATCCTCTCTTATGTACCAGGAAATAGCAGAGAGATTGTTGTCTCCAGTCCAGGAAAACTACACAGTTGCCTCAGCCTTCGAACCCTGCTCAGGAATCACTATGGGATTGATTAGGGAGTTTAACCTTCCCAAGGGGATGTCTGTCTGTAAAGGCAACTGGCTGGGAGTTAAGTGGTGGGTAAACTCCACTGGAAATAAAAGATTTAATGTTACTTAGATCTTGAATGAAAATGAGGACACAACTTTATAGACATGAGGAAGACCACAGCAAGAGGCCTCTGGAAGGGTCCAGACTGAGCGTGGCCAAGACAGGAGGCAGAGGAAGAGTGAGAGAGGAAGAAGGGGGGAGGTTAGAAGAGACAGAGCAAGAAGACCAAGAGAGGCTCCTAGGACCAAGAGAGTGTAAGGCCGAAATGACAGATTTATGTAGGAATGAGAAGCTGGGGGAAGAGAAGCGAAGCCTAGACCCTGGGCTACAGAGGGTTTAGGTAGAGGTTTGGTGAGAAGCCACAGGTACTGAGTGAGCCTTGCCCCAGGTTTCTTTGGGGCCTGACCGATCTCTGTTACAAACACTAAGTCTCTCTTTTAAACAACAGAAGCTGTGAGAGAAGGAAGCTTTGTTGAAACTACCTAAAGTAAGGCAGAGAAATGCCAGAACCCAGAGCCAATACAGTCATCCTCACAGGCCCATACTGTTTAATACTGTCTTAGCTAGGTTTTCCATTGCTGTGAAGAGACACCATGACCAAGGCAACTCCTATAAGGGCTACATTTAATTGGGGTTGGCTTACAGGTTCAGAGGTTCAGTCCATTATCATCAAGGTTGGCATGGCAGCATCCAGGCAGGCATGGTACCAGCAGAGCTGAGAGTTCTACATCTTCATCTGAATGATGCTGGTGGGAGACTGGCTTCCAGGCAGCTAGGATGAGGGGTCTTAAAGCCCACCCTCACAGTGACACACCTACTTCAGCAAGGCCACACCTACTCAGGGCCACACCTTCTAATAGTGCCACTCCCTGGGCCGAACATGTACAAACCATCACAGAGAGGATTTATTTTGCTTATACATTCAGGTACCAGAAGGTCAGGGTAGAACCTCAGGTAGGGCAGGAACCTGCATCCACTCTCCCCAGAGCAGCGATTACATATGCTCGCCACTGCCCACTTCTTTACATGAGTTCTAGAGTCTGAACTCAGCCTGGTAAGCGCTCCACTGACTGAGCTATTTCTGCAGCCCTCTATTATCTTTATAATTACTACTGTTGCCATAGAGACAATTGCCAGTTATTTGGCTTCCCAGTGCCTTTCCTCTCACCCTTACTTTATTCTACTGTCTAGGGTAGTCTGATGCCATCACCTGTGTGTGTAAAACTCTAACAAATATCCCAAAGTCCTGATTGTCATTGTCCTTGAGGGAAGGGGGAAAAAAGCAATAGAATGCAAAAGAATACAGAAAAGTTATGTCTTAGTTGCAACATTTTATGTCTTTTATTTAAAAAAAAAAAAAAAAGGTTGAACCAAATATGACAGTGTGTCAGCACTTCTAAATCCTACATAGTAAAAGTCTATTGTGTTTTATAGTTTTCAAATTCCCCTATTCACTACCCACTATCAATGTGCACTGTGATTATGAAATGTTTATCCAGAATACAGGTTGATAAAAACTGAGAAAGTCATTTATAAATCCATTATATTCATAAGTAAAAGCACATGCAAAGCAAAACTCCATCAAGTACCACATGGTAGAGACTCTAGAGTCATAAAGAGCAAAAGCTGCTTTTCTCCCTCAGCACCGATTTCCCTTCTCCAGAGTCAGATACTGCTGCCAGTTTTTTAGGTTTATTTTCAAAAATCCTGAATACATCTGCAAGCATGTGTATCAACTCTAGAGGCACAGGACAGACTTTGTTCACAATACAGAACATCTTAAGAGATGGCCCCACATAAACACAAGGGAGATCTCACTTTTTTATGGTTTCGTAGTATGCTGGTGTGTTGTGATATTCCGTAAATTACTCCCTTCAACCCATCTGTATATATAATTACTATTATTGTGCTTTCTGCTACTAGAAGCAAAGTTCTATACATCTATCCAGAAACTTTTTACATGTGTGCAAGTTGTCGGTGCAGAGTAATTTCCTTAGAAATGAACCTCAAGATAAAATATTCAAGCATATCATGGCCATGGCCAGGTCTTTCTCTCCAAACGGCACGTCATCACACATCCTGGTTATGTGACACTCATGCTACCATAAGTAATGTCTCCTCCATGTGTAGGAGCTATTTAACTTCTTATGTGCTCTTCCTGTCAAATTCCTTGTCCAGTTTTCTTTTAATCTTGGAAATTTTTCTTGATGTACAGAAAAATTTTGAGACAAAGTCTCACTATGTATCCCTGGCCATCTGGAACTCACTATATAGACTAGGCTGGATTCAAACTCATGGAGATCCTCCTGCCTCTGCCTCCTGAGCACTAGGATTAAACTACCATGAATAGAAACTTTAGAGAAAAAAAATAGTTATGACATTTACTACCAGCATTTCCCCAGCATATTGTTTCTTGACCTTTCTGGCTGTCCTGGCACTCACTCTGTAGACCAAACTAGCTTCAAACTCAAAGGTCCTCCTGCCTCTGTCTCCCTCACACTGAGATTAAAGCTGTGCACCACAGTATTTTGCTAATATCTATGCCCCTCCCCTCCCTGAGCCCCACAGCATCCTGTCTGCTTCATATCACATGTGTCCTCAAACAACCAATCCCTCCTGATACATACATACATACATAGAGAGAGAGAGAGAGAGAGAGAGAGAGAGAGAGAGAGAGAGAGAGAGAGAGAATGTCAGTGCCGGTTAATTGCTCTGCTATCTCTTCCTACTGTCTGAATCCCCCATACCCATACTTGCTTGCCCTGAGTGGATGACTGTACATGAAATGTTTCAGTGCTTAAATGTTTAGACCAAAGAGTTTCAAAGACATCTAGAGACTAACCCTAGCCAACTGAAAGCTAGCATCTTCCTATCAAAGCACAACCTTTATAATATACAGATGGGTCCTTGCCCTGGAAGCCAGACAGAGCAGAACATTGTAGAAAATGGCTGTGTCAAATCCCACTGGAATGATCCCAAACACTATACTTCTTTCCATGCCTGAAAATCGGTGGACACTATCCAACACGATGTGATTACTCAGACTATCCAACTCCTCCCTGACATGCACTAGTAAACTGGGATTCTCATCAAGCTGAGACATGGTCCTCCTCCTCATTGCTAGCAGAAGCTTTTCTCTACATTTGTCTATATCTCTGGCTTTAGTGAAAAGAACAGCAACATCAGTGGGGTAATAGCCAGACCTCCAAAGCCACTGGCATTTCTCTGCTACATAGATTGCCATCTGCTCCAAACTCAAGTCATCAGTAATCTCTAAATTGCCTGTGGCATCTGGACCCCATACATGTTCTTCGCCCATCGTCAGGGCCTCTCGTGGGACATTTGGGGGAGGATTATCTTGGATTAGATGCATTATATCTTGAAGGTAGTTGACTATGACGTCTCCACTGCGGAGCATCCTGGTGAGCTTCAATATTGGCTTCTGGTGTTGGAGCTCAGGGAGGCCACTACAACACAAGTGATTGATCTGAAAATAATCCAGAAAAATGTAGAGAACTCCTGGGCCATCTCTCCCTCTCTGAACGATGGCTTTTGCTTTTGCATACCAATTCCCGTCTTCAGTTCGGAAATTCTGAGCTTCGTCCACGATGATATGTTGCACGTTATCAAAGGTATTTTTCATGAAGGTTTTCCGTGTCACTGCCTGACAAATGTTTTGCCTGCTGAAAGTGTAAGAAACACAGTCAGATTTGCTCAACTAAGCAAAGCAAGTCAGCCCAATAGATAGGAATAGTTAGTTCCTGAGCGTGGTAGCAACAACCCAGAGCTTAGCCCGCAAAAGCCACACCCATTGAAAGCCACGCCCATTAAAATTGCCCACCCGAAAGAATTGAATTGAGTCAGGCTGCATACCTCACAAACCTCTTCAAAGACTGGTTCTCACAGATATAAAGAATATCTTCAGCTTGACAGTTGAACACATTCCTAATCTTCTCTATGATCCTGAGAGCTAGAGTGGTCTTCCCTGATCCGGGCAAGCCATGAACAAACATCTCTCTGTGCTTGCTCAGGTTCAGCGAAAGTAACTGATACTGTTGGTCTGTGAGTAGGGCCACAGTCTCAGACTCAGAGTTCAACTCTTCGTTTAACAAGGGTCTGAACCCAAACAAGATGACCACAAGAGACTGCAACAGAGCTTCCACCTGCTGCAGGGTTGTGAAGTTATAGGACTCGGGGTAAACTGGCATTTCTAAATCATCCCTTACTCTTTGGTCAGGAGCCAGCTGTAAGACCACGGGAATGATGCCTAATCTTCCAGTGTAGCCACCCATGTTCACCAGCCTCTGCTTCAGGGTGAGGGCGACTGTCATGGAATAGTGCCTGTTCCCCAGATTCCACTTGTTGCAAATGGTGTACAGGATGGGGACGTTGTTCGGGGAAATTAGAAGAGCATCACAGATGACATCTTGCCTCTTCTGAAGACCTAGATCCATAGCCCAGCTGTGGGAGAAGATCAATATCCCTTGAGAGAAACAGCGCATTTCTGTATCTATTAAGTTTCTTAGAACGCTGTAGTCTAAGAAGAGATCCTTGTAGACGCTCTCTGGAGTATATGTAATCCTGTTGGGTGACACTAGACAAGGAAAGAATCGGAATGAATCAGAGGCAAGCTAAGAATCACCATTGCTCTGGGAATCTTTCTGGATAAGCACTTAACACCAATGAGAGTGGAAGAGAGGAGATGCCACCAGTGGATGAAAGCCAGGACAGCTCTGGAAAGCCTTCAAGCCAAGCCCAGGCTGTAATCACACGTTACATTCTAAAACCACTAGGTGAAGCAAGCAAGCAAGATTTTACAGACGAGTCAGCGGGATTTAAAGGGCCAGGATTTTTTTCCCCCAGCTGTTTCTCTGGGTCATTTTGTTTCAGGTAGCAAGTGAAGCCATGCTTGACATACAGGCGGTACAAGCAGTGCTTTAAGTAAATCACTAAACAAATCAATATCTAGTAATTAGTCTTACTCTACTTCACCATTCATTACATGATGTAGATCTGCCAACCTTTGGGCCCTACCACATGTCAATGATCAGTTTTATATTAGTAACAAAAGAGAAGCAATCCTGAATCTGGGGGAGCCCATAACCAGCTGCGATCAAAGGGGACAACAATGAGAACAAAGTAGCAAAGGCAGCAAGAAAGAGCCTCACTTGGATTATGTGAACAGTAGTGGGAAGTACAACTTAGGATAAAAGACAGTTGTAAGTCTTTATGGAAAGGAGATGGCTGGGCTGAGCGTCCAGGATGCCCTTCAGTTAGCCAGAGGAAGGATGCTGGAATAGAGAGCTAATAAAAAGAGAAACATGAACTGATAGACGTAGAATGTGTCTTTAATCTCAGCCCTCGGGAGGCAGAGGCCAAACAGAGCCACACAGTGAGGCTGTCTACAAAAAGGAGAAGCCTGTGTAAACATGGAGGCAACAAGCACCACAGTCCATCCAGATAACTCTACACAGCTTGTGTTTCCAAAAGTGAGAGACAAAGAAAGGGAGATGAGGATATAGAGAAAAGCACTTGAGAGCCAAACTGGACCCTTGAAAAAAGCCACATGTTGGCCAGTGCAGCAATCATCAACACCTGCCCCAAGTTATGAGTTAGGGCAGTCTGGTTACAGGAGAGGCAGCATGAAGGTGGTTTCCTTGGTGAGTGATGAAACTGTTTTGTATTTTGACTGTTATGGTGGTTACATGAAACTATGGGTGTACTAACATCAGAACTGTACAACAAGGATGTCTACCTTATGTAGGTTCATTGTGAGGTTTAAAGGTCTTTTAAAAGATTTGTATATATTGTATGTATGAATATATATAAAGATGAAAGACACATATAAAGTCTTTTTGGATATATACTACTAATAAATGATATATTGGGTACATGTTGTGTATATATTTTATGTATATCCATTTCTAAAAACTTTGGAGGATTATCAAATCCTGATTGAAATATAACCTAAACTATAATGAATTCTTTTATAAAAAAAAATCAAATTCACACTTGGGAAGTAAAGGCAGAGAGATCTTTGTGAGTTCAAGGCCAGTCTGATCTACATTGTGAGTTCTAGGACAGCCAGGACTACCTAGTGAGACTGTCTCTAACAAACAAACAAAGACATCAACAACAACAAAAACCAAATTCAAACAGATATCTGTATTTACAAATTAAGGTACAAAATAGAGCCAAGGACAAGTCCTTATTTCTGTGTTTAGTTGGATGGACAATAGACACTCCAAGTGACAGAATTTTAAACAATTAATTTTTTTATTTTTTAAAAAAAGATTTGGGGTTTTTTATGCATATGGGTGTTTTTTTCTGCATGAATGTCTGTATACTATGTGCATACAATGCCTGCCAAGACCAGAAGGCAACATCTAATCCCCTGGAGCTGGAATTTCAAATGTTTGTTAGCCATCATGTGGGTTCTAAGAATCAAATGAGGGTCTCTGCAAGAACAACAAGTGCTCTTAACTGCTGAGCCAACTTTACAGCCCCTTAATAATTAATTTTTAAAAGTACTCATAAAAAGCAATATGTAGATTCCAAAGAAAAATTAAAGGTAGTTGGCCATATGGCTGGTACCATAAACTGGATACACAGACAACTTGGACACACCAGTAAAGTTTATACAGGCTAAGAGAAATACTAGTTGTCTTTGATTAAAATGGACTGAACTCAGAGTGTATCTTACTACATTTTTTTCTACTACTACTTTAATTTAACATTTTTTTGGAATAATTAACCAGTGAAGTACAAGTACAAGAAATAAAAAGTCATAAATATAGGAAAGGTTACTCAGAATTTACCTTTTCTTTTCACATTAAGAGGTTTATTAGGAAAGAACTAAGCTTTTCCTGCACTTAGGCAGATCACTATCAGAAGTTAGAATCGTAAAAGAGCCCACTCTAAGAATGACATTAACATATGAAAGAACAATGTTATAAAGCCTTGAAATAATTAGGATATATGCCACATTTCATTGATTATAGATGTACTTCAATGTCTCATAAGTCACACATCTTACAGCTTAATTAGCAATGTTATTTTTCAGAGTTACTAAAATCATAAATTGTTATGTTTTAGCAAAATGAAGGAAAGATTTGTATGCTTAGCAAGACAATCCATGTTGAACCAGGAGAAAATTTACTATTGTAAAATTGACAGTTCTTGGGGCTGGATAGATGGCTCAGTGGTTAAGAGCACTGACTGCTCTTCCAGAGGTCCTGAGTTCAATTCCCAGCAACCACATGGTGGCTCACAACCATCTGTAATGGGATCTTACACCCTCTTCTGGTGTGTTTGAAGACAACTACAGTATACTCATATACATAAAATAAATAAATAAATCTTTTTTAAAAAATTGACAATTCTCTCCAAATCAGCTCACTGACTGAATATATTGACCATCAAAATATTGGATTCTTCTTTTCTTTTTGATACAACAAAATGCTTCTAAGATTCTTCTAGAAGCCGGGCAGTGGTGGCACACGCCTTTAATCCCAGCACTTGGGAGGTAGAGGAAGGCAGATCTCTGAGTTCGAGGCCAGCCTGGTCTACAGAGTGAGTTCCAGGATAGTCAGGGCTACACAAAGAAACCCTGTTTCGAAAAACAAAAAAAAAACAAAAAAAAAAAAACAAAAAACAAAAAACAAAAAAACCATTGGGACTTTACTATCCAAAACCTTCCTATTAATACTCCTATATTTCTTGGGGATCTAATTTAGGATATATACTGCCCCTAGCTCCTCTTATTAAGGGTTACACAGAGAAACCCTGTCTTGAAAAACCAAAAAAAAAAAAAAAATTCTTCTAGAAGAAAGCCACCATGGTAAGACCATATTGGTGAATATGGGTTTGGGCATCTATTTTGGATTGCACTTTGGGAATGTTCATCTAAATTTATAAGCAATTGTTACTACTCAGAATTTATCCTCAGACCATGTCAGTTATTTGTAGAAAAATGTGTACTGTACTGCTTAAAATAGAAAAAAAAAGTGGTAGGTGTTGTGGCAACACCTTTAACTCTGAGATCCAGGACACCTAGGGCTACACAGAGAAACCCTATCTTAAAAAAAAAAAAAAGAAAGAAAGAAAGAAAGAAAAAGAAAAAAGAGGAGGGACAGAGAGGGTGAGGAGGAAGGGAGAGGGGGGGAAGAAGAAGGAGGAGGAGGAGGAGGAGGAGGAGGAAGAGGAGGAGGAAAGAGAAAAATGTTAGCCATTTTTCAAAAGCCATCAAAAGAAGATGATCTGGAAAAGAAATGGCAGCAGATCATTTGAAAAGCTCTAGTTACTTATTTTATTTAGGTAGTTACACAAGTTTCATGGTATAATTACTTACTAAATTATATCTTTGTTCTATGTCCCTTCCATATGCAAAAGCTTAATAGTGAAGTAACTAAAACCAAGAAAAATCCAGAAACTCTAGAATGTTTCTAAACCTTTTGTAATCAATAAAAGAACCAAGAAAATCCATGAACAAGGTCACAATACGATGTTCCTGGACATGGTCCACACTCAGCCCTGTGCTTGCACATGGCGATAATGCACTCATTCTCACTGCTAGTGTTGGATTCTGCAACTATATTGCAACATACTTACCCATTGTGGTAATGGTTATAAGCTGTCCTGTGGTACTGGGAATCAAACCCAGGTCCTCCGAAAGAGCAGCCAGTGCTTTTAACTGTTCAGCCATAGCTCCAGCCCCTCTCTAAACTTTCCATGGGTGATTTTGCATGGACATTCAAATGAAGGTTTGCCCACCCCAAATATAGGAACAATCAATGTGTTCCAAAGTGGCCAGAAATGACAGTTACCTGGAAAGTAATCCTTCTGAAGTTCTTCCACAGATTTCAAATATTTATGTATCAACACAGTCCTGCTGTGGGGTGTGGTGTTTAACATATTCCACCTGGGGATCATCTGAGGGAAACTGGAAAGCTCTGAGAAAACATGAAACAACAGTTGAGTATACAGAGGGCAGACCCCACTTCTTAGCTGAGCCATGTTAAACTCAAAGCTATGATTTGCAGATATTTGCATTTCCAGCACAGATTAGCTGGAAACCAAACCCAGGTTCTCTGCAAGAACCCATGCTCTTAACCTCTGAGCCACCTCTCCAAATACTTAATATTTAATCATATTGAAATAAAAGTATTTTAGAATACTAGTTTAAGTGTGTGTGAATAAAAAATGTGACGGTTGATGATATAGGATGCTGAATAAGTTTGAAATGGACCTTTTTGTTTGTTGGCTTGTTTGTTTTGTTTTGTTACTATTTTGTTGGTTATTTGATTTATTTACATTTCAATGTTATCCCCCTTTCCAGTTTCCCCTCCACAAGCCTCCTATCTTCTCCTCCTCACTGTTTTGTTACTTTTGAAGTTACCATTGGCTTTCTCTCATCTAATCTCATTTTATCTTGTCTTTTCCAAAGCAAATGCCTATCGCATCCCTGTTTTCTAGCCTTTCAGTATGGTTAGTGTCATACTGTGGCCCTGAAAATGGAAAAATGGAGAAATCATGGTTTGCTCATGAAAAGCTCAAAGAAAGAATGAAAAATGTTTTTTGCAGGTTGGGAGGTGACTCAGTGCTTAAGAGCATTGCTGTTCTTCCAGAGGACCTAGGTTCTGTTCCTAGCACCCATATGGCAGCTCACAACCATCTGTAACTCCAGTTCCATGGGTTCTGTTGCCCTCTTCTGACCTCCGCAGGCACTGCACTTATATGTTGCACAAATATGCAGGCAAAATATCTATATGTAAACTAATTAAAAAAAAAAAAAGGGTGCTTTAAAAAGCGGGGAGAGGAAACTGTCAAAAAGTTAGAAAGGGCACATCTGTCGGTATGGAATGGGACTTGCTGAGTAGTAAATGAGAGCTAGTCATTGGAAAGTACAAGGTCTTAACATGAACATGAGGAAAGCTGTCCCAGGAGTGGTGGTTCACATCTGTCACCCAACACCTTTGAAGGCTGCCACAGGAGGGTTTGAGTTTGGAGCCAGCCTAAGCCAACCTGACTCAAAAAATAAACAAGAAAAGATGTGGAACAGAAGTGACTATAAGGGATTGCCCCTGCATCAACCTCTAATGGGACTGCCATTCTGACGCATGCAGAGTATTCGAAATGAATAGTCAGAGGAAAGGGTCTACCATCCGTAAGGATTAATCTCTTCCCCCAGATTTCAAAGAATTTCACATCTCTGTTTTCTCTCTATACTCCCACACCCCCACCCAGTCCCTGCCCCCATCCCGCCTCATGCCTGGCCCCGCACCTCTCCCCAACCCCACCCTACCTTACCCAGCAAACATTATATCATTTCTGTCTTGTTCCCTGACCTGGGTTAGTTTCTATCATCCAAGAGGTCCAGTCCTTTTCGTTTAACTGCTTCACATTATCGTCCTTTATCTCCCAGGAATCGGGCGCTTTGGCAAATGCTACACAGCAGAATCGTTCTACCTTGATTGCACAGACATACCCACGGAGGATCTTCTTATCATACACTTCAAGGAATTTGAGGGCATATTGCACTTTGTAGTTATGTGCACAGAAGTGATAGACAGGCATCTTCCTGATACAGACATCGATAGTAGTGGCTAAGTTGGAACAATTTATTTTTTCCTTTTCACATCCAATTACTTGATGGGTCTCATCATGCACGCCAAAAAACACATAGCCCCCTTCAGAATTGGCAAGTGCAGAGACGCACTTGGGAAGTCTCTCTCTAATGCCCTGTGAGAGGTCTGCCGAGAACATTTGAAATTCAACGTGTGGGGACTCTGTAAAGTTGAGTTTTTCCAGGTACTGGAGCTGCGGGCTATCAAACAAATCAGAAGCTAAGATCATCTGATCATCATCAACAGGAGCTTCCTGTAGATTTAGTGAGTCGGGATCACCAAGACTCCTAAGAGCCTGGACCCTTCTGAGGAATGTCAGGGCTTCTTCAGAATCCATGACCTCGGTAAATGTTCCACATCTGTGGTACAAATTGGAACACAAGGTAGCAAGCCGTACCTGTGAGGCTGCCACGTTCCACGAACTCACATATATTAAAAAGAACTTTCCATACGGCATCTTGTCTAAATGGTTTCTGAACAATGGTGGCAGATTCAGGCCTACTCCATCCCTCTCAAAATCATAATCTCCATTCTCAATCTCAACCCTGACTACTCCGCCGCCGGAATTCAGCAGAGCACACAGGGCTTGAGAGATGATTTCGTTCTGTCTCATCCGGTGAGTGGCGTCCATTTCCACCCTTTGCCTAACCCCAAGGGTGGCTTTTCCTCCATCTAGTATACACTCTGCAAAGTTCAGTTCCAAATTTGCCAGGAAACTCATCTTCTCCGCCTTTAGCTAAAACCTTTTCCTGAAATCCAGAAAGACAGAACCATTATTAGACTAGAACAAGAACAAGCAGCTGGGAAATGAAGTTTAAGGGTGCTTTTCTGAAGTTGGCCCTTTATCCCACAAGGCTTGAGGCCAGCTTCATGAAAGAGACTCAGTCTGTGGGATGGTCACTTTCATCACAGAAATGGCCACAGGAAACTGCTCATCTCATTTGGCTTTCCTTTAAAAATGTATTGTGTGCATACACTGGCCAGTGCTGCAGCATGCACCAGGAAGTCAGGAGTCAATTCTCCCCCACCTTGTGAGATCTGGGGACGGAACTCAGGTCATCAGTTCTACGTGCAAGCATTTCTATTCACTGGGCCATCTTACCAGAGCATATGCTATGGTTTGGAGGACCATATTGGTCAAGTTCTCTGAGAGGCAAAGTCTCTTGGGTCATCTGTAAAACCCAGGAAATTTCCTAATAGTACTTGTAGACTCCAGGAAGGAAGCTTCCTTGATCAAAAGCAATCTGTGTAGTATGGTGGTGTTTATTTTCTTGCTTCATTTTTATCTCTCTCCACTGATCAAGACTAGGAAATTTCTAAGATTTTTTTTTTTTTTAGTTCAATGTGATTTTACTAGTAATTTATCATTGTTACTATTGAAAAGATGATTTTGAATCCTCTGATCCAGGTGGTTTCTATTTGTGTCAAAAAAAAAGTTATACACATGTAGACACACAATGTATGTATACACACACACTCATAGAATATCGATGCAATGCAAATCTGGTTAGGAAGGCAAAGGCAGAATTCCTGCAGCTATACCTGGCAAAATTTCATGAACAAAATTAGTGACTATTTGGAACAATAGTTCTAATCAAATTCCAGTTTGATATAGACTTTAGACATTTAGGAAGGTGTGTGATTTGGTAGCATGCCTCTAAGAAGCAAGGTTTTGTTTTGTTTTGTTTTGTTTTTTCCTAGATGAGTAGGGTATCTAGACATAGAACACCTGAAGAGCTGTCAACCAACCGGAAAAGTGAAAACTATCTCTACACTTGCATCTCATGTCACCAACCTTTGAACCCAGACCCAACCATCTGTGTCCCCTCAAGAGACTGGCTGCAAACCAGAGAGATGACTTTTTGGATCAAAGCTAGGATCTCATGATAAAAACTCAAGATAGACGGAGACACATATCTTGTTTTATTAGTGACCTATGACTCTTGGTCTAAACGGACACCAGTTCAGGGAGAACTGCAAATTTGCTGGTCTGTAGGGCCGGTTCTGTCCTGCAACTCTCGTTGTTATGGTTAATGGAGCACACAAAAAAGAGAAGGGGATAAAAAAGAATAGGCCGACTCCACCCAGGATGCTATCCTCAAGTGAGAAGCATTAACAAACCTCAAACTGAAAGGTGAGAACTTGCTATAAGAGAACCGAGTCACCACCACTCACCACATCAGTGCCGAACCAACAAGCTCCCATCAGCAAAGCGCAAGAGGCTCAGTGGGTACTCACCTGGCAAAGGCTGAGTTCTAGAACAGCAAGTGGTGAGATGGTGTCTTGCTGGAACCTCCAGGAAACTGTGGATGTTTTTAAGAGCACTCACTTGAGAACCTGATATTGATTCTGAGCTAACTATAACTAGAGAGTCAAACACCATCTCTTTTGTTGGCTGAACTCAATAACAGGAAGGAGAGTTGAAAAGCCTGCTAAGCTTGGGTGTGGTCTGGCTGAGATTGTTATTAATGGGGAAAGGGGCAACCTGCTAGAAATGGAGCATCCTTCATGATTAATTTAGGGAACGTATTTGGCTTCCTGAATAGGAAGTGGAGGCAAAATTAGGAAAGTTGCCAGTTATTAGCCAACCAACTTTTAAATAATCAGGGGTTATGGTTTGTTTGCTATAGAGTGTGTGGTCAGATTCATATTCTCCCTGTCTTTTAACATTTTTCCCCTTAGGTTAGGCAGACATTTCATGTACGTGACATTAAATGCATAATATAGGAAAGAAAGGGATGGAGAGATGGCTCAGTGAAAGAACACTGGCTGTTCTTCCACAGGACCTGGGTTCAAATCCCAGTACCACGTGGAGGATAACAACTGTCTGTAACTCTGTCCCATGGAATCTGACACCCTCTTCTTCCAAGGGCACAGCATTTCACATAGTGAGCAGACATACATGGAGGCTAAACACCAAGACACATAAAAGAAAATAATTATGTCCTTTTAAAACTTCATTTATTTTTTGCTTTATCTATCTGGATGTTCAGTTCACATGTATGTATGTGCCTGGTGCCCGTGCAGGCCAGAGAGGGAGTTAGATTCTATGAAGCTGGAGTTACTGATGGCTGTGCACTACCTTGTGAGAGCTAGGAATCAATTCAAGTCTTCTGCAAGCGTAAGCAGTGCTCTTGACTGCTGAGCCACCTCTCTAGCCCCACACAGATAGAGCGTTTTTTAAAACTAGAAAAGAAAAACTTAACACACTGAACTCTAAGAATTTCCCTTCTAGGATTGCAGTCCCTAAAGGGATAGGAACTCCACAGGAAGACCAACAAAGTCAAATAACATGGACCCTTGGGGTTCTCAGAGTCTCAGTCACCAACTAAAGAACATTCCTTGCAAGTGGGAGACCCTGAGTTTTCTCCCCAACACTGCCAGAAACCAAACTTTTTCTGCTGGTTTGGTTTTTTTTTTTTTTCTATAGAAACAAAATCTATGATAAAACCAATGGCTCCACTTCTGCATACTGCACTGTGAGACTTTTTCTTTTTTTTTTAAGACAAGGTCTTACTGTGCAGACCTGGGTGACCTAGAACTCACTTTGTAGACCAGGTTGGTCTTGAACTTCTGAAGATCCACCTGTCTCTCCAGTGCTTGGATTAAAAGGTGTGGGTCTCACCTGTCATTTTAAGACTTTTAGATGCCTCTAATCTTTGTTTTCCTTTTCCCTTGCTTGTTATAAATTTAGACTTCTTAGACCCACCAAGTAGGTGAAAACCTACTGTGTGGTGAGAACAGCGGGCTTTCCAAGCTGTGAGCAAAGCCTCCTCTCCTCCCTTGCAGTTACAAAAGAGCAGGAAGTAATACCCTCCAGACCTTTGAGAGTAGTTTTTCGTTTCGTTTCATATTTTCACTGACAAAGTAATCCTCCCAGACATTAGGACTCAGAGACTTCCGTTTAGGTCCAGCAGTCACTACTGAAAGTCCTCCTGCTGTGTCAATAATTTTGAAATGTGTTTCTGCTTTCTGATGGGTCTAACTGTATCCCATCAGGAAAGCCCATGGTCACATCAGTCTCTTCTTTCACTTTCACAAAGATAGTGGTATTTAAATTTTAAATGCCTCCTGACATTTAAAACCCTTCCTTCTGGTTCAGAGTGCTGTCACTGCTCTGGTATCGGTCCAGACACAGGAACCCTCAGTTCCTGCCTGCTCCCCTCCCCACTCTCCCCGAGACACACACACACACACACACACACACACACACACAACACACACACACACACACACATTAGAGATCAGTTTCTATTTCCCAGGCATGGCAAACCAAAACCAGCTTTGGTCTTTTGCGGGGAAGGGGGAACCAAGAGAACTTCAGACAGTGCACCCACTTCCTCTAAACCACCAGCCATCACCTCACCCCAACCCTAGGACCTGAGGAGCTACTACTAAATGCCTTCATCTCTCCTCCCTTCCCCTGTCACTTCTGCGTTCAGAACCACCCTGTTTAAAGGGAAACAAAGTGAAGGGAATCACGCCTTTCAGACCTGCTTCTTTGGACTGCCATTGAATTGTTGTTAACCCCGTTATCACTTATCATTGATATGGGGCTCTGCGGGTTCCCTATGTCAGTGGGCACCAAGCCAGACGTTTAGAGGTGGCTCTGGTGATAGACCGGACACTCCCAATCTCCTCCCCGGGATAGGACCTCACTTGGCCTTTTTCCTCCGGACATCTGATACCAGATAGTTTGCTCTAAGGTGCAGCAGAGCAAACCTTATAAGGTTGGTTTGGAAAGGTTTGGGCTCCCCTTCCAGAGCCTCAACACCTCCCGCCCCCTGCCGCCCAAGCCTATGGGCTCCAGACGCTCCCCAGCCGGCTATCCTTAGATGTTACCACCCGGGGTTACAATAGGAAGCGAACTCTGGAATTCAGGCGCGGCACCCTGCCTTGATGACCCTGGCTTTGATAAAACTTGTGCAAAAGAATATGGGGGACCAGTTACCCGCAGCCAGAGTCTGTCCTCCGCAGCGCGCCCGCCTCTTGTAGTCAGAGATGATGTCCCCGGGACCAGAGTGGAGGGAGACCTCTACCCCGCGGGCTCTTGTCTTTTTATCAGCTGGGCACAGTGACATCGCACGGGGCGGGGCACTGTGCAGAAAACGGTCCTGTTCCCGTGACCCAGGAAACCCCAGTGCTGCCAATAACCTTGATTAACTTTAAGAAAGAAGAAGGCTTTTTCTTATTTTTCACTTTGAAGGAGCGTTAATAGTTCTTACGGCCACTCAGGGAAGGAAACCTGGCGCAATCACAAGTCCCTCAAACCTCCCCGACCCTACCTGGCCCTTTACGGGACACTTCAGACTCCACTGCTCCAGAGTCCCTCTTCTCAGTGCTGAAGTCCTGGTTTCCTCGGTTTCTGCTGGAATTCTCACGTTCAAAAGATTATCGGCTTACCAAGGACAGCGATCTTCAGGGTGATCGGTCGGTGGAGGCCACTGGAAGAAGAGGCAGAAAATTAAAGCTCTCATTTGTCTCCACTTCCCTAAACGTTCGAGATTGTTGATGCCTCCTCTCCTCCTCCGCGCGCGCTTCCCTCTACCTTTATCCTCCAGGCACAGGTTCCTGCAGGACAAGTTGCTGCATAGGGGCTGAAGTGGGGACAGGGTAGTTCGCAAGGATCCAGAGCAGGAAATGCTGCAACTGGAGATGGGGGAGGAGGCGGATGAGGATCGAGCTCCCTGGGGGGCTGACTCCAGCCTAGATCTCCCCGACCCTGTGACACTTGGAACTCCTAAGCATTCCTCCAGTCCTGACGCTAACTGTCGCCTTTCCAGCCCTTCTTTGCTCTTCTTAATATACTGGCGAGTACGTGTTTCTTTTACTCTTTACAACTCAGGCATGGAAACCCACAGAACCCCTGGAGCTGGGAGAAAAAAATCAGGTTCCCTCCTCCCCAACAGACTAAAGAAACGACTAAACAGACTAAAGGAAGCGGAACGTAGGTGACTGTTAAGGAGATTTAAAGCCATTAATAATCCCTCTATTAGTTAGGGATTCGGCTGCCAGCACTTTCCCTCCTCCCCAGTCAGCATGACACAACTGGAGGCTGCAGTCAGTAAGTCCTGACTCATGAAAGCTCAAGGGTGTCACAGAGAGGTTCATATTGGGATTCTGTATCCTTGTGACTGATGAGACTTGGGGAGGGGGTGGGACCTGGCAGCCACACCCTTTCATAGCAACCAGGAGCCAAGAGCCTGGTCAACCCTTTTACATTTTCTCTCTGAAATCCAGATAACTGGTTTATAATATTCCCTTTGGAGCAAAAATACATTTCTCACTCTCCATATATGTTCATGTGTGTGCAGGTACACACATGTGTACAGCTATACATGCATATGTGTGTTTATACAAGAAGACCAGAGGACATTTCATCTGCCGTTCTACCTTTTGAGACAGGCTCTTTTATTGGTCTGGAACTCACCAAGTAGTCCATGATGGCTGGCCAGCAAGCACCAGGGAGCTTCCTGTGTGCCTTCCAGACGCTGGGATTACAAACACATGGTTTGTAGAGATGAAACTCAGATTTGAGCTACCTCTCTAGGCCTCTTCCTGGCAGCAAGTTGAAAGTAAATTCTTCATAGACATGATTACAACACTCCTTACAATGTTTGCCATTTAACAAAGTGGAATAAAACAGGCTCAGTCATAGGAGGAAATTGACATTTTTATCAACATCTGTTTAAATGAACAATACATAGCATAGTTAATGAAGGAAGAATCAATCCTGCTTTCTGACCCTCGGAGCACCTGCCTTGAGGTTCAAGAGTGCCCTGACATTTTTCCTGTCCCAGTGGGTGGGTATCTCCTCAGGAAGCTTAGTCCTTCAATCAATTCTTGATTTCCTGTGAGGGAGCAGGAAAACAGAAGTGGCTTGAAATTTTCTTTCTGCACTTTCCCTCAGATTGCAATCACCTTGACAGAAGCAAAAATACCCTAGAGAGTGCTCTCCCTTTGGATGGTCAGACCAGTGGGTCCTGAGGACTTGGAAAATGCCTGGGGATCTCACACTGGAAAAGGGGGAGAGGCTGGTGGCAGCCAGAGGAGGAGCTGACTCTCTGGAAGAGCTGTCACACAGCTCTGACAACTTGTTATTGCATCTTGCAGGACAGACAGAACACAGACATCAAGGGACCAATTCACTAGCAAGACTACACCTTGACTAGGAGTACTTAATTCTGCACACCCTCAGCCTCTGTGGAGCCCTGGGCTCCACATCACCGCCTAGAAGGACTTGTGGGCCACTGGGCCTCCTGTCTGATCCTTTTCCTGATGAGGCCACACTGAGTAAATCTGTCTCTGCTTGTCACTGTTACTTATTTCTGTAACTGTTGTATTAAGGACAGGTGGCTGAAGCGGGCAGTGGTGGCGCACGCCTTTAATCTAGCACTTGCGAGGCAGAGGCAGGCGGATTTCTGAGTTCGAGGCCAGCCTGGTCTACAGAGTGAGTTCCAGGACAACCAGGCTTACACAGAGAAACCCTGTCTCTAAAAGAAAAGAAAAAAAAAAAAAGAGGATAAGTGTCTGGGCTCAGCTTATCTCAGCTTATTGGGGGTGCCAGGCTTGGGCTTTACCCCCAAATCTCCAGCAGACAACTTTTCATCTACTAAGAATGAATGTTGCCACAGCGAGAAGATACTTTCCAAAGTCTCACTTCCTACTCCAGTGAACCAGAATGCACGTGGTGTTTCCTGGTGGAGAATTCAGGCAGTAGATGAACCAGAGGCTGTGAATCAACCAACCTTAAAATAAAGAAGTCATTAGAGCCAAAGATTAGACAGACAGAGAGAGGGAGAGAGAGAGAGAGAAGAGAAAGAGAAAGAGAGAGAGAGAGAGAGAGAGAGAGCCAAAATTGGATCTCTACATCGGGTCTCTCCCCTTGGAACTCTGGGAACCCCAGGGAAAAGGAGGAGGAAAAACTGTAGGAGCCTGGGGAGGGAGCTTGAGAACACCAGAACATGGCCCACAGACATCAACTAAGCAGGGCTCACCGGGGCTCACAGAGATTGAAGCGGCAATCACAGAGCCTGTATAGGTCTGTGCTAGGTCTTCTGAGTGCTTGCTGTGGCTGTTTAGTCTGGTGTTTTGTGGGACTCCTCACAGTGGGAGTGAGGTGGGGGGGCATCTCTTGACACCCTCAGATCTCAGGACTCTTTTCTTCCTACTGGGTTGCCTCACCCAGCCTTGATAGGAGGGTTTGTGCCTAGTTTTATTGTAACTTGTTGTGCCATGTTCAGGGAATAACGCTGGGAGGCCTGCTCTTTTCTGAAGGGAAATGGAGGAGGAGTGGTTCTGAAGAAGAGGGGGGCCAGGGGGGGACAACAGTGGGAGGAATGGAGAGAGAGGAAACTGTGGTCAGGATGTATTAAAAACAAAAATAGGCTAAAAAAGGAAAGTAAATAAATAAATAAATAAAAATAAGAGGTCATTCTGGCTGCCTATGATGACCTCAAGGATGCTATCAGTACCAGGGAGGCAACACAGGGTTGATAGGAAGAAAGGCTCGCTGGCAGCTGCTATCCTTGGAAGTGGAAGGTAGCATAACATAGCTCTTAACAGGAAAAGCAGTTTGGGGCCAACAAAGATGGCTCAGCAGGTAAAGGCTCTTACTGCCAAGCCTCAGTTCAATACTTAAGACCTATATGGTGGAAGGAGAGAACCAGCTCCTATGAGTTACCCTGTGGCCTTCATTTGTACACCATGGCACATGCACACACACACACACACACACACACACACATTCTTACACATGCATATAAAACAAATAAATGCAAGCCAGTTGTAATGAAAGCATTTTACAGCTTTTTTTATTTTATTTTTATATAAATAGAAAGATGCTTCAAGCTAAGGCTGAAGCATCTATCTGTATTATAAATTTTTCAGTAAGAAAAAAATCAGCCCTGTTTTCTTGGAATGTCCTGGAAGTCTAAGCTCCCTGGGTTACGGGCCATCTTAGTATTAAAGTGGAAAGTGGAAACTTTTTGGCAGTTCATGAAATGTTCACACTAAATTTTAAGAACAATTGCTTGGGAGGCTGAAGAGATAGCTAGGAATTAAGAGCATTTCCTGCTCTTCCAGAGGATCTGGGTTCGATTCCCAGCACCCATGTGATGCTTCACAACTCTCTGGAGCTCCAGTTGCAAGAGATCTAATGGCCTTTCTGACCTCAAAGGGGTCATGGTTCACAGATACAGATGCAGGCAAACACTCAGACACATAAGAGAAAAATAAAAAAGATCTCAAAAAAGTATATATAATGAACAATTATGGCTAGGGTGGTTCTTCTTGTAACCTATCAAGCAGGAAGAAATCACTCAGCAGTGAAATACACATTCTCAAAGAGAAGTTCATAGCCAGATGGTGGTACACTTCTTTCATCCCAGCACTCAGGAGGCAGAGGCAGGCATATCTCTGAATTTCAGGACAGTCTGATCTACAGAGTGAGTTCCAGGACAGCCAGGGCTACACAGAGAAGCCCTTTCTCAAAAAAAAAAAAAAAAACCCACAAAGTCATAAAGCCAAAGCACATTAACTAGATATGATTGGATTAAGGGAGACTGAGGTTTTATTTTAGAACCTAAAGGGAAAAAAAAAAAAACTTCCAAGGTATTAAGGGACTTGAATCAGCACCAGAGGAGTCCACAGTGAGGTACCAAGCGCATCAGAAGTCACAAGGAGTCAGCTCAGGGCTGCGCTGCCCCTCACTTGCCCTTCCAGTCACTTTCCACACACATGCTTTCTTTCACTCTGAGGTTGTTAAACAAAACAAAAGGTAGGCCCTGCAACAGCTGGAGAAACTTTCGAGTTCTTGATAACAAGGAAATCAGCTGTTTAACCAACACATTTCCTGGGTGTGCCGCTGAAAAACAAGAAGCTACCTTGCTGGCACTGTGCCCAGAGAGAGTGAAGGGCAGTGAGAGACTGTTCTGCGTATACTGCAATGGCAGTGTTTGCCAAAAATCCACAGGCCACACAACCTAGAGGAAATCCTAACATAGCCCGTGGACTTGGAGTGATTGTGTTATGCCAGTGTAGGCTCATCAGCTGTAACAAATGTGCTACTGTGCAGCAGACATCCTTGTGTGAGGACAAACGGTATGTGGGAATCCCCTACATTCTGGTACGTTTTTCCTTGAACTTCAAACTGCTCCAGAGGGCTGGAGAGACTGCTCAGCAGTAAAAGCATACTGCTCTTCCAGAGGACCCCAGTTCAGTCCTCACCACTTAGGTGGGTGAGAACTACCTGTAACTTCAGCCCCGGGGGATCTGAGACCTCAGGTCTTCTCAGCACCCACATTCATGTGCACATACTGCACTCCCGCAGACACATAATCTCTAAAAATAAGTAAAACTGCTCCAGATGACATTCATTCATTTTAAGTAACTGGTGTATATGTGTGTGTGCACGTACGTGTGTGTGCATATATATATGTGTGTGTGCGTTTGTGTGTGTTTGTGTATGTATATGTATGTGTGTAGTTATGTGTGTGATTGTGTGTCTGATTGCGTGTATGTATATGTATTATGTATGTGTGCATATGTATGTGTCTGATTGTGTGTGTATTTATCTGTGTGTTTGTATCTGTATGATAGTGTATTTATGTATGTGTGTATGTGTACATATGTATATGTGGGTGTTGAGAATTGAAACTGAGTCTTCTGGAAGAACTGGCTGTGCTCTTAACCTCTGAGCCACCTCTGCAAGCCATAAACAATTACTGGTTTCTGCTTTGAAGTGGGTATGCATGTGGGTGACTGTGCTTTTGTACTGTGTACGAATGCAGCAGTCAAAGACTCGTCTCTGGAGTCATTTCTCCCCGAGAGCCATCCACCCTGGTTTTATTTGTTTGCTTCTATATTTTTAAAACATTTGTGTGCATCTGTGTGCTCCCACGTGAGTTTATGTGGACCACGTGAATGCTGACACCCAAGGAGGCCAGAGGGCATTGCAAACCCTAGGATCAAAATTACTTGCAGTTTCCACCATGTGAGTTCTGGGATCAAAACCCAGGTATTCTGCAAGAGAAGTTAAATGCTCCTAACTGCTGAACCCTCTCTCCAACTCTTGTCTTGTTTTTAAATACAGACTCCCTCACTGATATGTAGGGCTCATCAATCAGGATTAGCTGGGTGGAAAACAAGTCTCAGGGATCCATTTGTCTCCACGCCCCCAGCAGTACTATCACTAACACAAACACCACACCCAGATTTTTAAATGGACCACAGTGATGAAATTCAGGTCCTGGGGTTTTGCTAACTGAATCATCTCTCCAGGTCCCTCCCATAGCACATCTTGACTGACTCACACAAAGATGTTTCATCCAGACAATGAGAGGCAGCAAAACTCAGATTCAGGAATTCGCTCTCCTCAGCAAGTCCACTGGCTTTCCCTGGCTGTTCTTGGACTAACAGCTGAAAGCTCTCACTAAAGAATGTGGTGTCTCCACCCTGCAAAGATGAAATTTGTCCAACCAGCCTCATGAGATTGAAAATGGGCTGGGCAGTGAGCCTACATCTGAGAGATGTTTCCAGTAAGTAGTTTACTGGCCCCACTTGCCCCTAAATGTGAGGAAAGGAGAACAAGGAGAGGCTAGGCAGAGGTCAAGCATGCTATTTATGGCTAATTAATGTGTATTTGTTTAAAAGGCCAGGGCCCAATGTTGACTGTCATTCTGTCGGAATAAAAGGATCTAATAAGTGCAGTTTCCTATTGGAAACCGCCCGTGTGAGGGCAGGCAGAGTACATCAGAACGCATGTGAGGCTCCTCACTGCAGAAAGATCTGAGGAACTCAGGTGGTCTTGTTGACACCTGTTGTAGCTGTGTGCACTTCTAGGGAACAGGAGGAGGTGACAGCTCCTAGTTCACAAACTCTATCTAGTAAACGCTCCTGTGTTAAAGAAACTTCTCACCTCTGGGAACCTTCCACAGACCTTGTCCCGCACAATGAGTTGACATCTAACTGACCAACATGGCCCTCCATTTTACATCTGAGAGAGATCTCTGAGAGTGAAAGGAATACTGTGGTACCCACATCCTGACAACACAACATTCCAAGTCATCAATCATCAATCAATCAATCAATATCTCTCTGTCTCCATCTCCATCTCTGTCTCTGTTTCTCTGTCTCTCTCGCTCTCCATGTTTCTGTCTTTGCCTCTGCCACGCCCACCCCCTTCCATCTGATATCCCAGGGATACTGGACAATTATATTTATTGTACCAAAATAACTTAATTATTCTATCAAGAGCCAAAACTCTGAATGTCACTTTCTACCCAATGAGATGATGTCAGAAGTGATATTTTTGGCTTGTTTGTTTGTTTTAGTCACTATCTTGCTGTGTAGCTGGGAATGGCCTCAAACTCATGATCCTCCTGCCTCTGCTTCATGTGTGCTAGTAGTTCAGATGTGGTACCACATCTGGCTTCAGAACTGTTGACCATTAAGTGTCGGTAGAACTGAGACACACTAGAGTGAGACACACTAGAGTGAAGATATTTGACAATAGCTTTCATCGTTTGTTTGTTTTCATTTTAATTTTTTCCTTTTTCCAATAGTGCTTCCCTGTGTAGCCGTGGCTGTCCTGAAACTCACTCTGTAGCCCAGACTGGCCTCGAACTCAAACACCTGCCTCTACCTTCTGAGGGTGGGATTAAAAGCATGCTCCACCACCACCCAGCCATTTATTTTGTTGCTACTTCATAACTGAAATATTGCTATTGTTAATGAATTATAAGGTAAATATCTGATATGCAAGACATCTGAGATGTGACCATGCCTGGCTTCATTTTAATTTTATATTTATGAGTGGTTTGACTATGTGTAAGTCTACATCTCTGCAATGTCCAAGGAGGCATTAGATCTGCTGAGGTTGGAGTTACAGACAGCTGTGAGCCACCATGTGGGTGCTGGGAATTGAACCCAGGTCCTTTGAAAGAGCAGCCCTGCTCTTAACCACTGAGCCTTCTCTCCAACCCTTATATGTCATTCTTAATCATCCTAGGAAGTTCATATTAACAGAGAAACAAATCTCCACAAGTGTACTGCTCTTCTGTGGCTAAGCATAATACACAGATATATGTTCTTTTTTATTTGTCCAAAGTAAGATTTCCTTGCTAACTCTAATCAGTCTATCTGTGGGGATCTGCTAGGCTACTGGTCCTTCCTCTTCTCTTCTGTAATGAACCATAACAACTATGTAACTCCAGAACTACTAGCATCTGCTCTTTCTGGCACATGCAGAGAGCACACCACAAAATAAGGTCAACTTGAAGGAATGCAGAGACCAGATGCAGAAGTAAGAGGAAGAAAAATACACACACAGAATAAGACTGTAATGACATTGAACTGAGCTGGGTCTAACAATGTCAGACCTTTCCCTGGGTGACTAACGTATATCCATTAATCTTTATTTATGTTTTGCTCAGGGGACTTTGAGTTGATCTTATTGGTAGTCACTATATCCATCTTGCATGAAATGAACCATGTCCCACTGTGAGCATAAACTGTGTCACCATTGAAATCAGGTGATAGGAGTGGACATGGAGCCTGGACAGGGCACATGCAGTTGAGACATGTAGTTTCAATGTGTAGGAGAGGTCATGAAAATCAACCAAGATCAGCATCTGAATTGAACGACAGCATTGATCTTTATGGTCACACACCGGTTAGTTCCTTCCTTGCCAGTACATAGTTTTTTTTTTAAATACAAAACAAACAAAAAAAATCAGTCTACAGCCCTTTATCTGGCCTGCAGAATAGAGACAGACAGAATTGTCTGCCTTGCTTTCTGATCACAGAAAGAACTTGCCCTAGAACTTTCTGGGATGTGACAAATATAGGGAGGCAGGAACGTTCAAACTTTCCCGGGACCAAGAGGAAGAGTAACAAATCAAAAGACAACCAAGTCTTTCCTTTGTAATAAGACATCATTGGCACTGCTGTGATCCTTAGCTGAACTGACACTTTGGGAGGACCCAGCTCACGACTCTTCACAGTTCAGGACCAACCCCGGCATCCCTGGGGACCACTCTCTATGACACCGGCTTGATGAAGCCGTAGTCCATGCACTTGATAAGACACTCCCGGGCTGTCTGGACCACAGCTGCTCTCTTCTCATCTGGCTCCTGCTTTCCCACCACAGTCAGGATCTCCAGCAGCTCGCTCTCCACCAGCTTCCTAGCCAGCTCAGCATCCGCTGAGAGCAGGTTGTAGGCAATGACCAGGCCCCGGTGCTGCACTGACAACTGGTCATGCAGGCAAAGCCGCTGTAGGATCTCCAGCCACTGGGTTGTCTGCAGAGTAGAATCGGGAGGAAGCATTTGAGGAATCAGTGAGAAGGCAGAGAAAAGACTTGATAACAAGAAAAACAAAAAGAATCACCCAGGACTGTAGCTAAATAACTTGATTATGACCACATATCTACAAACAGTTTAGACTAAACTAAAATAGACTAACAACCCATCCATTTATTCATTCATTGATTCATTCATCCATTCATTCTGCCTGTGTTTGTGCATGTGATGTGCATGAATGTACACATGTTCACATGTATGTAGGTGCACACACGTGTAGGTGCACATGCACATACATGTTTGTTGTGGATGTGTTTGGAGGCCTGAAATTGATGTCCTGTGTCTTGTTCAAGCACACTCCACTTTTATTTGGAGAGGTGGCATCTCTCAGCTGAACCAGCGTTCACTGATCAGCTGCATTAGCTAATCGATTTGTCCCTGGAATGCTGGGATTACACGCATCCACCATGCCTGCCTGGCTTCCGCATGGTTGCTAGGGATCCAAACTTTGGTCCTCATGCTTTCACAACAAATCCTTTATCCACTGAGCTGTCTCTTTAGCCCCATCCATTTATTTTAAGCATCTTGAGAAACAGAAAGGTCGGCCCACTGAACATCTCAGCAAAAGGAAGAGGCAGATCACTAAGGAAAGAGAGTCCTCATATGGAAAACACAGATAATGCTCTCGTCTATAAAGCCAGGTGCCCTGTGAGACAAGAGCTCCAGGCATACATATGTGCCTCCAGCCTTCAAATGAACTAAACACAAGAATCAGAAGCAAGTTCTCTTCTCTTTCCTTCTCCATCCACCATCTACGATCATGAGAACAGTTGACTGTTGCGTATGGGTGCTCGGCCACTCTCATCACCATGAGACAGTGAAGAAGATAACAACACAGCCAGGAGCTGACTCCTGCCATTGGACAGACACACATGAAGTAGCGTAGTAGAAGAAACATCTCCTGTATGAGTTTGGATTCATGGAGAGCAGCCCTCAGGCCCCATTAAGCCCAGCCATCTGCATGACCTCACCTAACTCAGGTGCCTCAAGAGACTCATATGTCACTGATCTTCTTCTAAGGACATTTCTTTTTTTTTTTTTTTTTTGGTTTTTCGAGACAGGGTTTCTCTGTGTAGCCCGGGCTGTCCTGGAACTCACCTGTAGACCAGGCTGACCTCGAACTCAGAAATCCGCCTGCCTCTGCCTCCCAAGTGCTGGGATTAAAGGCGTGCGCCACCACCGCCCGGCCCTAAGGACATTTCTAAACCTGTCTTCCCAATGGAAAAATGAGGTAATAATGCCCTAGATTCCAAGGTGATCAGAAATATTAAATGATATATTATGTATATATGTCATACACACATCTCCTTGGGACAGAATCCCACTTATGAGAAGTGTAAAGAGTCACCAAAGTGTCCTGATTTATCATCTGTCCACTGGAGCCCTTGTGTATAGTTACTCCACGAGAAGCAACTCTAGAACAATGGTTTCTGGGCTGGAGAGATGGCTCAGCCGTTAAAGGCTAGGCTCACAACCAAAAATATAAGAACAATGGTTTCTAAGTGTGGTCCCCAGGCCAACAGTTCCCTCCCAGACACCAATCCATTGAATCAGAACACCAAGGGAAATTGTTCTAACTATCTCCATGGGTAGTGCTTAAAAGCATTTTATAGTTTTAGGAGCTTGCTATAGCAAAAGAACTGAAGTCCAGAGTTTACACAGGATGAAAAGTACCCAGCAGAAGTCTCCCATGGCAAGACAAAAACAAAACAAGCCTACGTGGAACTCAGAAACCACACACACAGACCCTTCAATTGACGATGTAAAGGAGCCAACCTCTACCCTAGATATGAGCATGTTTGAGCCAAGCTGACCTGTTCACTCCCGTGGAAATGAATGCCCTTGAGCTAGGCTCTGTGTGGGGAGATGAAAAGAGTTTCATGCTTGAGACTGACAGCATTATTCCCATTACAGCTGCTGAGGTGGCCACAGTATTACCATAACAGCTAGTCAACTTGTCCATGGCAGGGAATCTACAGCCTCTTTGCCAAATCACCACCAGCTTCCTGCAGTGACCTAACCCTTTCCAGGCTTCACTGAGGAACTCGAGAGCCCTTCAGCAGTAATGTGCATCATGCTACCCTTTTCAGTAGGAGTCATGCATACCCACAAATGCATTAGGATGCACTGTAGTGAGAGGACTTTAGCTAACACACCCAGGAAGTCAATCATGGTAATGGCCAATAGGCACAGTCTCCTCTCTTTAGGTGTTGGGAATCAACTTCCAGCTGGGAAAGTTTGCTCTGCTGCCCAACCTCCCTAGATGAGCTAGGACAATGAGGTCTGAGAGTTGTGAGCCTTATATATATACCTTACCCAGCTCCCACCTGCCCCTGCCTGGCTCTTACCACTTCCGTCATCTTGAGGCACAGTTTCTTATGTGCTGCGGTCAGCATGGCCAGAGCTCCAGCTGCTGCGTTCTGCAGTTTGTGGTCATCCTCCCCACAGAGCAGCACCACCAGCTTAAGACGGTCATTCCCATCGGCCAGGAACCTCTCCTGAACCTGTTCTAGGCAGATGCGTGACTCAGTGAAAGAGGCCCCACGCCTGCACCTCCCAAGGAGGGACAGAGGCAGCTGAAGTTCCCTGACCCAGGATCCCCGAGAGATTTGCTTTGAGCCGGTCCTGTATAAAGCTCTTCCCTGACTGCCTACATGAAGCTGGTACAACTCCTCACAGCCAAAAGACTAAGGCAGAAAAAAGGGCACTTCCCACCTCCCCTGTATTGTGTGGTCTGTCCCTTCTGTTTGCACCTCATCATTAGAAAAAATGTAGCTTCTCTTTGGGAAATACAGACTGCTTCCATGACAGTCCTGGGCCTTTGTGGTCAGCTGTGCAAGGGTTTACATGGAGATTTGCACAGGAACAGGGGCAGCTGGGGAGTCTGCTTGGTATTGGGGAGTGGTTGTCCTGTCTCCACCAGGTGAGACTCAAGTGTCCCAAACACCTGAAAACAGAAGCACTGTGACACCTTCCAGCTCCCTGGCCTGTCACAGAGAGGTATTAAGACCACATAGTAGCTTGCTGCCATCCTTCAACACAAGACAGTAAAATCTAGTCGGTCAAATTTAAGGGCATTCTATTGGAGCAAATATCCAAAATGTGGATCTCTGAAAAAGAATAACTATCAAAGATCCCCAGGTAAGGTCCTCCATCTGCATCTCCCTGGATCTGGAACAGTAGCCATCAGAGGGAAGGGGATGGGAGAAGAGGTCAGTATGGTCCTCTCTTGTGGGGACCAGCTGTTGCTGGAAGTAGCTGTGCCACCAAGGATGCAGCCCTCCATTCTCTTTTTTTTTTTTTTTTCAAGACAGAGTTTCTCTGTATAGCCTTGGCTGCCCTGAAACTCACTCTGTAGACCAGGCTGGCCTCGAACTCAGAAATCCACCTGTCTCTGCCTCTCAAGTGCTGGGATTAAAGGCGTGAGCCACCACCTCCCGGCAAGCCCTCCACTCTCTTATACCTGTGCCCATTGTCTAGTTATCACAGATGAACTGGAAGCAGAGATAAGTTCTATCACCAGCAGGTCACAGATTCTCCTTCTATATTCACTCCCACTCACTACCAAACAGAGACCACTCCAGGATGGCAGGAAGGAGGCACTTCTTGATGCCCCCAAAGGCATGGGTTCCTAGTCACTGTATAGACAAGCCACTCAATGGTGCTCTGACATGACCAGAAATGAACTTCTGCTCCTTAAAGACCACTGTATAATTGACTCTATTGTTGCAGCAGCAGACACTCCCCAGGAAGGCTGCCTCCTCTTTCACTTTGTCCTCTTTATACCTGACATCATCCTCGACTCCTTGGACACACCCCTTTTCTCCCAGGTCCTAGCTCAGCCTTAGGCCAGCCCCCTGCTGACTTTCTCTAGCAAGATTTTATAAGTTGACTTTTTCCCTATGTGGTGATTAGAATGAGAATGGACTCATAGACTCATGTTTGAACACTTGACCCTATTTGGTGGAACTGTTTGGGAAAGATTAGAAGGTGTGGCTTTGTGGAAGAGGTGTGTCACTGAGGGTGGCTTTGAGGTTTCAAAGGACTCCTGTGATTCCCAGTGCTCTCCCTTTGCCTCATGGTTGTGGATCAAGGTGTGAATTCTCAGCTCTTCCTTTGGCCTGCCATTATGGCCTCTAACCCTCCAAAATGTACACCAAATCAAACACTTTCTTTTATAAGTTGCCTGGATCCCAACAATAGTAAAGTAGGTAAAACACTCTGGTAGCAGCAGAGTGTCTAAGACTTGAATTAGGTATAGATGTGAATAATCTCAGGCCTCATAATGTCCAGAAGTGCCTCAGGTCTGGAACTGTCACGTCTCTGATATGCCCTGAGAGCACACTGATGCTTGGTCACCATGAGAAGATAGCCACTAGAGATTCATAATTTGTCATGTTTCTTGACTCTGAAGCCTTATGGTATACCCCTAATTCATTTTCTCTTTATATCCTGTGATTATTCAGTAGTCAGTGCAGCTATAATGCATTGCAGGTCCCATAATGCACTGCAGGTTCCATAGACCTGGTGACATTCATAGTGAGGTTTTCTATAGTGATTCAGAACTGTACCTTAGCATCTCTTCACTGTCTTGTGGATCTTTAATGACGTCCAAGAGCCCTGATCTCCCAGCTTGCCTTCCTATGACATTATTTAGGCTTAATTAAGTTAGGGAAATGGCACCTTCCACCTCACTCAGACCACAACTCAGCTTGGGATAGAATACTATAAAAATGTTACCTTAGGGCTCCCACATGGAAATGGGGCAATAATCTGATTGATCTTGGGACTCCTGGGTTCTCTCACCAAAGTGCTATTTTAGTATCATCTCAGGGCACCAGCCTCATCCCAAGCCCAATGTTCATATCTTGGTCACCCCATCCCTCTGAACCCCCCACCTTAGTTACCCTGTCCCTCTGGAGCTCCAGCCTTACCTCCTTATTGAGCACCATGTTACACATGCATTCGGTGGCTGCCTGCCGTAGCTGGTCATGGTTCTCAAACATGTAGTTCTCAATGTCTGGCAAGGCCTTCTCCTTGAAGATCTTCTGCCTGGAATGGAGGGGAAGGATGAGGAAGAAGGGGCCCTGAGTCCCCAGCAGTGAGCATGTCAGGTTGGTCGTGCAGGGTCCTTCCTCCATCTCCGTGAGGTCCCTTCCACATCCTCAGCCTGTACAAGGCACTGAGCCCACCTCCAGAAGAGGCACTGATGGATATAAGTTAAATGACATGACAACTGTCTCCCAGGCACAGCGACAGGCTCTGGGATGAATGTGTCACCCCACTGGAAAGTCTTGTTATTGAACAAGGAAATTCTCTCCCTTTTCCTGCTGTAGGTGAGATGGAGAGCTACCCTGTGACCATGAGAGAGAAGAAAAGTCCACCTGAAAGTTAAGACAACAGAAAGGAGGGGAGAGGAGTGGACTGGTTGACCAGTAATGGAGATAACTTTATAATCCCTGCATCAAACCACACCTGACTGGTTTATTCCAAACATAATTTGCATGAGTCAATATACTTCCTTCATGCAGGGAGCCAGTTAGACCAGGTTGTCTGCCACTTAAAACCACAACACAATACAGTCCATCGTCCCTCTGCTTCCAAGAAGGGATACCTACTAACCCTTCCATCCACCTGCCTATTCCTTCCAACTTTAAGAGGCAAGATACCTTTGGGGAGTCAACTTTGTGGGTTTTTATGGATACCAGCTCAAACCACCTATTCTTGATTCATCTTTGATGTCATCCAAGCAGAGGCATCAGTACATGATAAACACAGAATTTCAACCAAACACTCTATGGATGCCTCTATGTCCCTCTGCCCTCTCCACCTGCCCTCACATACCTGAGTTTGTCACTGCGCCCAGACAGGTTAGTGAGTCCTAGGAGAGCCTCATAGTTCTGAAGCCCATCCCTCTGTGTGTCCAGGAGACTCACAAGGGGACGCACCACCTCATATACCTGTGGGGAAGACACGGGTCAGGTGAGATACAGGTATTCCCTATCTCTTGCATCTGAAGCTTTACGTTTCCAAAGCCCTTTCTTCTCACACTCTGTCTGGTTTAATCTGTGATCCTGAGAGGCTGCGTTGTTCCCTTTTACTGTGCAGATGAGGAAGCTGAGTTTCTGGGAGGACAATCATGCTCACTAAAGGTAGAGCCAGGCCTGGTGTCAGGTGTCCAAGTCAGTATCCTCCCTCTGACAGTACCACGACCCCTTTTTAGCAGAGGAGATGAGGGGACAGCACCCTAAGAGCAATGATGATTCCTTCATCACTCTCTCCTTTCTTCTCAAATACCTACCCTCTCCCCAGGGAAGGCGATGTCCGGATTGGAGACAGCAGCAATCTTGGCTAGCCCATGGGCTGCCTTCACCTTGCCCACATCTGTGCCCTCCAAAGCCAGGGGGATTAGGGCCTGCAAGAGAGAGTGCAGTCACTAGCCAGCAGCAGACATCCAGAAACCTCTCACTCCTCTGGCTCCAGCTGCCCTCCATCTGTTTGCCTGTCTGTCTGTCTGTCGATCTGTCTGTCTGTTTGTCTGTCTGTCTCATCAGAAATCCACAACATAATCAGACCCAGAGAACTGTTCCTTTCTAGACAAAGCCCCAAAGACTCATGTGTGCAAGGCTTGGTCTCCAGCCATCAAGGTGAGGGACTGGACTCTGAGGGCTCTAGGCTAACAAGCGTAGGATTAATCCATTGATGAGCTCACCACTGAAGGGGCAGTTGGGATGAAAGGCCTGGTTGGAGGAAGTACATCACTGGAGTGTGCCTTTAAAGGGTGTGTCTTGTTTCCCTTCCTCTTTCCCCTTTCTCTTTCCTCCCTCTCATTCCTGACTCATGAGTGAGCCACTTTGCTTGACTTCACACCCCACCATGAGGTTCTGCCTGCTCACTGATCTACATTGAGCCCGTCATGGACCGGAACCTCTGAGAACATGAACCGAAACCAATCTTTCTTCCTCTAAAATTGTCATCTCAGATATTCATCACAGAGTCTAACCCAAACATGTATAAAGCAATTAAATACTTGTCAAGGATTTACTGCCCTGGTTCCCAGAGACTACCAAGGTCCCTACCCTCACTCCTCACTCCAAAATGAAAAAATAAATAATCAATAGATTGACTTTTGCTAGGTGTGGTAGCACAGACCTAAAATCTCAGCACCTAGGACGGAGCAGAAAGATTACAACGATTTCAAGTCCAGCTTAGATTGCATACATGGCGAGAGCTTGGCCAGTCAGGGCTACAGGCGAGACCCTGTCTCAAATAATAATAATAACAATAATAATGATGAATAGTAACTATGGTTTTTACATTTTGCTCAAGTTAAATACAACCCTATTGACTGATCGGTTGATTGATTGATTGATTGATTGATTGATTGATTGAGCAGCTACTGCAAATTGAATGTATCTAATCTACTTTCCATGACTATCTGGAAAGTTAGACTGTGATTTCTCCTTTCCATTTTGCAGAAAAAGAAGTTATAGTTCAGAGGGAGTTAAATGCCCAGGTTTGCACAGCTAAAAAGAAAAAGAGCAAATTCCCACTGCAAGAGAAGTTTTGATTTCTGTGGAGAAGCCCTAGTCTGCCTTCCAGCTGGAACAGCAGGGAGTGTGAATGGGATTTCTAAAGTAGATACCAGGACATTATCAAATCAAGAAGGAATAAGTTTGGGCCAATGAATTAAATAGTGTAGACATGTATTTCATGAAGTTAGAGTGGTCTGAAACACATGATTTTGGAGTGAGAAAAGAGGGACTGACCTATATGCATGTGTATGTAGCATATGCAGGCACATGCACACACACATAGACACACACGCGCACACACACACAGGTGAAAGTTCTTTCCCAGTAGATCACCTTCTAAGACAGCAGGACTTCATTTTGCCTAATTACCTTGCCACCACCTTGAGCTACAATGCTGCCCCGGTCCTTTGGGTTGTCACAGAGTGCCAGGAACACCCTGCAGAGCCAATGATAAGAGAGAATAAATAGTCACAATTCCTGTATCTCATTTCCAGGAATCACACACAAGCCAGACAGAGCCAGGGAACCCCAGCACAACAGCAGAAGCCTAGAAAGGCAGACCGCATGCCTTTGCCTGGTTGAACCACCTTTAAAGGATACTGTTGTGGCCATAAGTTGGGGGGGAATAAGACCAAGCAAGGCTTCGAATATCTATCTCATTCTTATTTTTGGAGTCAGTCAACAGCTCTCTGATACCCCCAATCCAGGAGAAGCTCTCCATGTCTACCCCTATCCTGGGTAGACAGGATCCATCCTGTTCCTGGCCCTGGTCCCACTCAATACCACCACCACTCATAACACCCAAGACACTCCACAGGAAAAACCAAACTATACTCTTCATCCTCCATCCTTGATGCCTTTTCCTTCCCTTTTCTTCCTTCATGACTCTGTTGAGTCACCACCTCTACCAGGAAGCATTCCTGGATGCCCCACTTACCTTCTAGTTTAGGTGATTGGGACCTACTGCCTGGACTCCAATCACTATGCTTCCCTGTCATGGCATTTACACTGTGCTGTAACCTGCCTGCCTCCCCTCTAGGTTATCCTTCGTCTCTGAGGAAAAGGTAACTAAAAGGGACCTCCTGGTGCAAGTTTCTAACTGTGGTGACCTGCCTTGTCATGTCTCTTCTCCATGTTCTGCGTCCCCTAGGTTAGCCTCCACCCAGGCTCCCCGTCTCCCCAGCCCATCCTGATTGCACCTGGCCAGCAGCTCCTTGGTCTGGTCTGTGAGGATAGCACTGTCCGCCTTCACCATACAGGCCAGTGCGGATATGACGCCTGCCTTCAGGAGCCGTTTCACCCGCAAGTCTACAAAGTCCTTCTTGTCCTGGAGGGACAAATGGATGGACATGGGGAAGGGACCAGTTGTCAGCCCCAGGTTGAGTCACTATGACAGATCCTCAGAGTGGGGAGTGGACAGGACTGAGGACATGGTGCATAATCTCTGGAAACGTGCTTAGCCTCACACACAGTCGTGGGACATGTGTGTGTGCTACATCCCTGCCTGGGTGAAACACAACCCGGTGTGTAAGAGTGGTGGAGACCTGGGGACGCACCTCAGGGGTGGAGCACCCACCTAGCATGCCCATCACACTGAGTCCTGTCCCCTACATCACAAAGAAATGAAAACCATGAAGGGACTGAGCTGGTGACAAGAGCATGTTCCCAATGTCTGGCACAAAGTGACACACACATTCTGATTGTTGCAATAGAGGGGAGGAAGAAAGAAACAAAGACTTTCCGTGAGTGACATAAGAAACCACCAGCAGCAGTCCTGTGGAGAAGGCGTCCATGGCTAAGTTCTCCTCTCTACTGTCCACCACCCCATTTTGTAACACAGGTATGGTTTTTATCATTTCCTAAAATCTAACCAATCTCCCTAGCTGGGAGTACTTTTCCATGTTCATTCATATGCAAATGACATGCAAATATATCCCTGTGTAAGGGTAATCACCGTGCATACCTTTGTGTTAGGGGTTTTGTGACATTGAGCATAGGAACCTGTGTTCCTCCTCTGCCCCTACTCGACACTCATATCCCTAAGTCCAGGTGCCTCAGAAAAATCAAAATTCTATGACTAGGAGGCATGAAATGAAACACAAGTATCCATGAAATCAGCAACAAATGTTGCAATATGTTCATCTGGCTCTGTTTAATCAGATTACGAAATTGTCAGCCATTCTCCCCACCCAAGTCAGAAAATTAAAAGACAGAAATCATGAGTGCCATCTAGTGGGCAAAATCGACTATTGTCATCGTGAAACCGCACGGCGAATCTCAACATCATTTCCGGACCACACAGCTCCACACCTGAGCTGCCCTGTACCCACCTTGGGGTGCTCCTCTGGCACATGTTGCTTGGAGAACTTGGCCAGCTGCACCAGCTCAGGGACGACCTCCTTGACATCATAGCTATTGGTGCAGTTTACCAGGGTGTTGGCCACTGAGTACAGGATGGTCTTGTCACTGGTCTGGAAGTCCCAGGTTAGGGGAAAAAAAAAACAGAAAGGAGTCACCAGAGTGGTAGATCAGTGGAAATCTCTAAGCTGATTCTAGTAGACCCCATCCCACTTCCAGAAGAGTCCAGACACTGTCTGTGCTCCCTCCAGATCTCGCTGCCTAAGGTTCCCAGACAGACATGTTGTCCTATCATTTTGACAGGACAGAGCTGTGAGTCCCACAACCAGACAAGATGAGGACCATCCAGTAAAAGAGCCAGTCCAGCCTCACCAGGGAAGGTGGAACCAGGATGGGCCCACAGCCAGCTGAGCCCTGAGCACCAGGGCCAGCAAACTGGCACCCTTTCCTGAGCTTAGAGATCTGGACCACTCTTGCCTTGGCCAACTCGAACATGGCTTGCAGAGCAGGGATGTCCTGGACAAAATCATCCTTCACATCAGCATCCAGCGTGAGGTAGGCCAGGCCCTCCACTGCCCAGCGCCGTGTCCGAGTGTCTATGGCGGTGTTACACAGCCACCTGGAAGTGGAGAGTGGGGAAACCACTGGAGAAGGAGGCAGGGCTCTGACGAACAGTGACTCAGGATCAGGATAACAGGTAGCCAGTGAGGGGTCTTTTCCAGCCTGACATCACTAAAGCACACCCCAGAAATCCCTCCTAGAGGCCATGAGGATCCAGAGGTTCCAGGAGGCATAACTCTTACTTTCGACACTGCTTAGCTAGCTTCTCCGTCGACCCTTCAGCAAACTGTCTGAGGCCATAGTCGGAGCCCCCAGCTGAGCCAAGTTTACAGAGCCCCTGTGGAGAAGGGATACCGAAGGATCAGCAACATTGAGGCCTAAGTCAGGGCCTGTGGTCAACACTGTCATCCCTTTTCTCTGCGTGGACACACCTCTGTGCCATGCCACCTCTTCTGAGATGTCCTCCCCGATTCCCCGATATGGGAAGATGCCCACAAAGCCTCAGGCCCTCACCATTTTGACTTCTTTGATGTTTTGAAAATTCTGCATGAGAGAATCATACTAAATATCTGCAGCCACTGTGAGAGACCTCGAGATGGTGTGAGAAAGCAAAGAAGTCACATCACATGGGCAACAAATTCAAGCATACAAGTCTAACCCCAGGGGAACAATGGACCCTTGTCAGGAAAAGAGAGATGTCTTCTGGGGCAGAAAAGCTATCACGCTCATGGCAAAAAGTTTCTAAAAACTTGACATGAGAGTCAGGCATAGTGGTGCACGTCTTGAATCACAGCACACAGGTGGCAGAGGCAGGTGGATCCCTGCGAGTTCAATGCCAACCTGGTCTACATCGTGAGTTCCAGGCCAGCCAAGGCTACACAGTGAGACTCTGTCTCAAAAACAAAACAAACAAGCAAAATATTGACTGATGTGAGGGTCTGTGGAGAAGGCTCACTGAGTAAAGCACTGGCTGTGTAAGTTATGAGGATCTGGGTTCAGATCCCCAGAACTGTGTGAAACTGGACATAACATAGGTCTATAATGCTAACCGTTCCTTCAGTGAGGCTAGTCAGTCTAGTTACACAATGACCAACAACTATAGGCCCTTTGTCAAACAAGGTAAAAAAGCAACAGTCAACACCCAGAGTGTCTACGAATCTTCAGACATGTGCCATGACATGTACATACACACACACATACACACATACACACACACACACACAAACAGTTGTTTTTTTTTAACTATATGAGCCAGCATAGTGGTACAGGTCTATAATCCCAGCTCACAGTGGACAGAAGAAGAAGGAGGAGGAGGAGGAGGAAGAGGAGGGGGAGGAGGAGGGGGGGAGCAGGAGGGGGGGAGGAGGAGGAAGAGGAGAAGTTGTTGAAGGACAGACTGGCCTACATAGTATGTTTGAAGCCAGCCTGGAATCTAGAATAAGACTAAAAAACAAAAATCAAAACAAAACAAACAAATAAACAAAACTGTCTGGAGCTATGGCCTTTAATTTTAGCACTCAAGAAGCTGAAGCAGGAGGATTGCAATTTCAAGGTCAGCTTGAGACACATTATCACAATAAGCTACAACCTATCTTTAAAAACACAACTATAACAACAAAAACTATCAGTGTGGGCTGGAAAGATGGCTCCGTGGTTAAGAGCACTGACTGCTCTTCCAGTCGTCCTGAAATCAATTCCCAGTAACCACATGGTGGCTCACAACTATTTGTAATGGGATCTGATGCCCTCTTCTGGTTTCTCTGAAGACAGCTACAGTGTACTCATATACATAAAATAAATTTGTTTGTTTGTTTGTTTTGGTTTTTGAGACAGGGTTTCTCTGTATAGTCCAGGCTGTCCTGGAACTCACTCTGTAGACCAGGCTGGCCTTGAACTCAGAAATCTGCCTGCCTCTGCCTCCCAAGTGCTGGGATTAAAGGCATTCGCCACCACTGCCAGGCTCAAAAGAAATAATTTAAAAAAACAAAAAAAACAAAAAAAAAAAACTATCAATGTGAAGTCAAGTCCAGGTCGATAAATCAAATCTTCCCTGTAATTTTTTTATGAGGTAAAGAAAGAAGAGTGTAAATAATTCAGTAAGGCAAAAATAGTAAAAATGAAAATTCTAACAGCTGGCTAAAGAAACACATTTATTGGTGTCTGCTCTGAAAGTACTTCCTGGACAGTGTCTATGTTTGTCTCTTCACAGTATGGAGGGTAATTTCCTAGTGCTAAACTCAGGGTCATCCTCCTGACTCTGTTCCCACAGCCCTGCCTATCACTTTGTCTGCAGGGGCACATGGATAGACCTGGGTGGGGGTTCCTTAGTACCTGCCCCTGCCCCCATACTGGCTGGTTTTATGTTTACTTGACACAAACAAGAGTCATCAGAGAGGAAGGAGCCTCAATTGAGAAAAATGTATCCAAATATCAAGCTGTAAGCATTTTCTTAATTAGTGATCACTGGAAGAGGCCCCAGTCAGTCCATTGTGGGTGGTACTGCGGTACTGCCTTCAATGATATGGAAGTGTGTAAGTTGAATTAACCCTTTCCTTCTTAACTTGATTTTTTTTTTGTTTTTTTGTTTTTGTTTTTCAAGACAGGGTTTCTCTGTATAGCCCTGGCTGTCCTGGAACTCACTCTGTAGACCAGGCTGGCCTTGAACTCAGAGATGCCTGCCTCTGCCTCCCAAGTGCTGGGATTAAAGGCGTAACTTGATTTTTGACCATGGTGTTTCATCACAACAATAATAACACTAAGAAGACACCCTATGGTGATTTGAGTATGTTTGGCCTATGGGAAGTAGCACTATTAGGAGGTGTGGCCTTGTTGGAGGAAGTGTGTCGATGTGTAGGTGGGCTTTGAGGTCTCCCAGTGCTCAGGCTCCACCCAGTGCAGAAGGAAGCCTCCTCCTAGCTGCCTGTGGATCAAGATATAGAACTCTTAGCTCCTCCAGCACCATGTCTGCCTGTATGCTGCCACACTTCCCAGCATAACAGACTGAATCTCTAAAACTGTAAGCCAGCCCCAATTAAATGTTGTCCTTTATAAGAATTGCCTTGGTCATAGTCTCTTCACAGCCATGGAAACCCTAAGACACACCCTCCTCAAGGATGGAGGTCATGTTTCATTCATCCTGGTATTCCTGGCACTCAGCACCCAGTCCACTCACCACCAGCGTGCGGATCTTGATCTTCTCATTCTTTGTGGTCTTATAGATCTGCTTGAGGAGCGTCACGCCGTTGGTGATGATGAAGGTGGCCCGGCTGAGCTTAGTGGAGGCATGGATGAGAGCCTCCACAGCCACCAGCTGGTCTGCCTCACGCTCCGAGCCACACAGAGCCACCATCATCTCCATCACACCTTTCATGCCCAGCAGCTGATTGCCCAGGTCAAAGGGCCCCTGCAAGATGCCTGACACTGTCTGGATGGCATTTACATTCTTGTCCATGTCCTGGGGATCAAACTTGCTCCTAAAACAGAGGACAAGGGTGGTCAAGAGAATCAGCCCAAGGAGGTGCAAAGAATGGAGTGGGGGAAGGTTTAAATTTGCCTTCCCTCGTGAGCTGTGTGGCACTGGGCGATTCACTGGACCTTTCTGAATCTCAGCTTTTTGGTCTATAGAGAGCATAGTGCTATTATTTCTTAAGGACACATGATATCACGGCTGCTCAGAGGGTATGTCCCCCTGGCAGCACATTGACCTTCACGATTGACCTGCAAGAAGTTGAATTACTGGGCAGAGAAGGAAGCAGCACTGAGGAATGCATTGGCCTGCCATGCATTCACCCCAAAGTTTCTCCCTTGATGAGCTGGGGCACCCTAAAATGTCATTTCAAATTGGGGTGAGTGACAAATCATGAGATACTGGTTACACTGGGAAGGGCGGGAGAACTCCATCAGCTTGGGCAAGGACCAATAAGAGACCTCGGTTGATGCCATCAGCCAACAACAGCTCTAGTCTTCCCAACTTGGGGAGACAGTACATAACCACAGCCACAGACAGGCCCAGTGAGGCACCTGAGGAGCTGCCCTCTGTCAGGCGAGAGTGCGGAATTCAATTTGGGATCTCATGAGATGAGACAGTGAGGGGAACACCCAAAAGTGGAGGTGTAATAACCCAAGGATATAAATGGGGACCAGGGTGCACCCAGAACCCCAGAGTTAAAAACAGTGGATGTGTCCTACAGACACGGGTGCAAACAGAATAGCCACCTGACAACTGCCTTACCCCAGTAGTCCCAGCTGACCAACAAGCTGCCTTCTGCTGAGCTCAGAAACAGTGACCAATCAGGACCAGACACTCTACAAGCATGAAGGTCCTCGTGTCCATGGAGGACCTCCATGAGAACTTTGGACAGCAGCTCTTCCTGTATCTGCCAGCCCGCTCATTTGTTTAGGGAGACACTGCCTGAGCAAGGCTTGCTCGGAGCTTCATCTCCCACTTAGCTGGAGCTTGCATCTCAATAAAAAACTTTTGCCTGTAGCTCTCTAGGTCCAGACTTCTTTCTAAGGATTATGGAACTAAGACTCAAGCTGCAAGCTGGGCAGTGGTGGTGCACACCTTTAATCCCAGCACTTGGGAGGCAGAGGCAGGCGGATTTCTGAATTCAAGGCCAGCCTGGTCTACAGAGTGAGTTCCAGGACAGCCAGGGCTACACAGAGAAACCCTGTCTCGAAAAACCAAAAAAAAAAAAAAAAAAAAAGACTCAAGCTGCAAGGACAGAGGGACTCCTGAAGTTAGTAGGATGGGCTGAAGCTCTCGTAGGCAGCTTCAGCCATGAAGAGCTTTAAAAACCATAGTCAGGATTGGCAGGAGAACAGGACTGGACAGGAGCTGGTGCACCTGAGAGCTCAGGATAGTTCTTCATTTGGCAGTTAAAATACTTAAATACATAGGTGATAGGAATGTATGAATTTGCTGGGCATGATGGCCCACACCTTTTATCCAGCACTCGGGGGATAGAGGCACTTGATATCTGTGAGTTCAAGGCCAGACTAGTCTACATAGAAAGTTCTATGCCAGTAGGAGCTACAGAGTGAGATCTTTTCTAATAAATAAATAAATAAATAAATTTGTCATACAAAATCCCTGGCCTTTTACAAAACCAGTGTGCCACCCTAGGAAGAGAGAAAAGACATGGAGGAAAGGTGATGTCTTTGCCCACCTAGAACCCATCCAGAGTGCAGCTTCCTAAGCCAAACACCAGGTTCTGAGACATGGGTAGTATTCTAGAAATCTGGACAATGTACTGGAATCACTTAACAGTCAAAAAGCTGCACCAAAGGAATGGTGGGGGACATGAAGGAAAAAGAAAGATGCATCAGTAGCTGATGGAGAGGTCCATACGGAAGGAACTACAGACCTCCATCAGCAGCCAGGACCAGTGCCTGTCATGGGAGTGCAGCCTCCTAAAAATATCTTCTAATCCCAGTCAAACAAGCTGTCAAACCATTGGGTGACTGCAGCCTAGACCAGCGTGATTGTGACTTGCTGGGAGACCCCAAGCTAGAATCACCCAACTACACGGCTCCTAGATATCCATCCTACCGAGAGGTAATAAATTGTTATCATTTCTGTAAGTTACACAAGGTGAAGGTGACTGCTTACACAGCCATAGGTGGCTGTCACCTCCTGGGAACTCACGTGATGTACTCCTCACAGATCTTGCGGAAATGGTCTCGCTCTGGGTCACAGCGCAGGTCATCATAGAGCTTGTTGATGAGGATGGAGGCCAGCATGCGGGTGTTGTCAGTCAGCGGGAGGCAGGAGGGCAGGTCTGGAACCTGCCCCACCACCTTCAGGATCTTCCTCAGACCTATGGTGATGGCGGCAAGAGTGAGATTCCTGAGGGTCTCTGTCTCCTCAAAAATGTCTCATCACTGGTCCCCTCCAACTGTGGCTGCAGACAGTACATGGCCTCTCCAGAGTTCAGGGGACTGGAGAGGGGACAAGAGGGTCTGGCCTTTCATCTGACTCTGCACCTGTGGAGCAAGCCACCTGTTGCATGGCTAATATTGCAAACACTTAATCCTGTCCTTTAGGTGGATCCATCCAATGTTTTGGAGTGCTAACTACTTCCCGGGTATGTTCTTGCCCTTAATTCAGAGCCTTGACCTACCAGTTTCAAAAGACCCTGGGGAATCCTACTACACAAATGCCTGCCATTCCCTTCAGCTGGGACTGAAGACACTCTCCAGACAACATCTCCCTATTCTTTCTACACAGAGATGAGTATCTGAGCCTACCCCAGTGGAATGACTGAACCCCAAGTCCCTTCATTCCCCATCTCACCATTATCTACAACATAGATGGTGCGTGAGTTGTCGTGAATGGACAGGTCCTTCCTGGGGACGTTCTTATTGAGCAGGTTCAGTGCCTGGTCTCTGCCTTGCCCAGACACCTTCTTACTGACCAGCATGTCCAGCAGGTGACTGGTGATCTGCTTCAGGTCCTTCTTGGTATCTGAGGAACAGAAAAGAAGAGCAAATAGAGATGAGAGAAAATTTCACATGGACAGGATCAAGAATGGCAGAAACACCTAGAAGGATTCTGGAAAGATCGAAGCTCCTGTTTTCTGAGTGTTAACAGTTCAAATATGAGACATTTTCCTGCAGAAGTGCTTATCAGTTGATGGTATTGAAAGGGTTCCAGAAACTCTAGGAGGTGAAAGGAAGTCACTCAGGGCAGATCCTTGAGTCAGGATCCTTGAGGTGTTTCTTGTTCTAGGTGGTGTCTCCCATCTCTCTCCTTCCTTCCTTCCATCCATTCTTCCTTCCTTCCTTCCTCCCTTCTATTCTTCCTTCCATACTTCCTTCTTTTTCTCCTCTTCTTCCTCTTCTTCCTCTTCCTCTCCTCCTCTTCCTTTTCCCCTTCTTCCTCTTCCTCTTCCCTCTCCCCCTCCTCTTCCTATTCACCATGAGGTAAGAAGCCTCCTCCTATGCCTGCTCCTACAACATGATGTAGGAGCCCAAGTGTATGATGCCAAGCAACCACTAGATAAGCCCTCTGAGCATTCAAGCAAAATAGATCCTTCCTGAAGCTGTTGTCTGGTCATACAAAAGTAACTGGTACAGTGAGCATGTGAACTCCCCAAGACAGTGTTGTCCATCTCATATATCTTCCCCACAAAATAAAGAAAACCCCAAGCAACACCCTAAGGGTCACTCTGGCCACTGAACATTGTCTAATCCAACAGCCCTTTGTCTTAAAACAGCTTCTGTTCTTGGAAATCCCCTTATTGCCAGGCAATGACTGACTAGCAGTGATCCAAGAACATTTTGTATGATTTTAATAAGCTTTGTTTTGTTTTTCAAGCCTGAGTTTCTCTGTGTAGTCATGGCCATTCTGGAACTTGCACTGTAAACCAGGCTGGCCTTGAACTCAGGGATTCACTTGCCTCTCCCTCCTGAGTGCCAGGGCATGTGCCACCATCTCCCAGCTAATGAACTTATATTTTCAAATGTCTTCCAGGAGTCTGGAGAAATGATTCAGTGGTTAAAAGCACTGGATGTTTTTACAGAGGAACTGAGGGTTTGATTCCCAGCACTCACATGTTGGCTCACAGCCATCTGTAACTCCAGTCCCAGGGGATCCAGTGCCCCCTTCTGACCTCCACAGGCACTGGGCACACACATGGTGCACAAACATACATGCAGCCAAAGCATTCATACACTTAAAATAAAACAAATATCTAAAAAAAATTAATAAAATCCAGGAAGTAAATGTATTCCTCCTTCAGACACTTCATTTCACAGATCCAGTAATACTGGGGACTGGATCCCAGCCTCTGTCTGTGATACCAGGACTCCTCCACCCAGTGGTGGAAGTTAAAAGGCAAGTGCCTTTTCCTGACTCTGCTCTGACTACCTGAAACCTAGAGATGTTGGTGATTCTAGAATGGAAAACAAAGGTCAGACAGGAAGTAAAGGTCTCTACATTATGTCAGACTAGGGAGGGAGAAAAAAAGGGGGACTATGCCATGTGGGAAAGGGGAGGCTTAAGTTGACACTGGAGAATGTCTTCAGATAGACAGGTCATAAAATAGGGGGCTCATTCTTGTCTTAAATGGTCCCTCTCCCACACTAGCTCTGGGTTGGTCATGTGACTTGAGGGTACAATCAGAGGATTACTACGTGCTTACTCCCTGGACTGGTCTATTTATAACACAGCTATCAAATCATATAGAAATCCAAGCTAGCCACTAGAAAGGCCATAAGGAAAAAATACCAAGGCTTCCAAGCAAGCTCTCCAACTAAACAACAACCCTCCAAGCAAAGCCATGTTGGACCTTCTAAAAAGTCTGGCTCAGAAAAGATAAGCAACTCCTTAGCTATTACAATAGGGTCAATCAAGAACCCAGACCTCTGCTGGGCAATGGAAGCACATGCCTTTAATCCCAGCACTCAGGAGGCAGTGGCAGATGGACCTCTGTGAGTTTGAGGCCAGTCTGGTCTACAGAGTGAGTTCCAGGACAGCCAGGGCTACACAGAGAAACCCTGTCTCAGAAGAAGAATGAGGAGGGGAAGGAGGAGGGGGAGGGGAGGGGGAGGGGAGGGGGAGGGGAGGGAGGAGGAGGAGGAGGAGGAGGAGGAGGAGGAGGAGGAGAAGGAGGAGAAGGAGAAGGAGAAGGAGAAGGAGAAGGAGAAGGAGAAGGAGAAGGAGAAGGAGAAGGAGAAGGAGAAGGAAGGAGAAGAAGAGGAAGAAGAAACGATTCCCTAAATAGGAATGACTAGTGCAAAGCTCCCAACCTCCTTGAACCGCTTCCTTCATTGAGGCTCCCACCATGAGGCTCATTAAAGTGTCTGTAACTTCCCAAAACAGCTCCATCAACTGCAGACCAACTGTGCAAACACACAAGCCAGTGGTTGACACTTTACACTACCACCACAATGCGGATAACATTGATCTCACTCAGAAAGACAATTTAACAATACCTAGAGCAGGATTCCAATTTGTTGTTGTTTTGTTTTGTTTTGTTTTTCAAGACAGGGTTTCTCTGTGAAGCCCTGGCTGTCCTGGAACTCACTCTGTAGACCAGGCTGGCCTTGAACTCAGAGATCCTCCTGCCTCTGCCTCCCAAGTGCTGGGGTTAAAGGTGTGCGCCACCACTACCGGGCTCAGATTTCCAATTTTTAACTGATATTTATGTAAACATATTTATATGGCTAAGCAAAGACAGGAGGGATCCAGTATGTTGTCTGAATGAGTACAGAGTTTGTTTGGGGGAGTATTTTTCTTCCTTACAGATTTCTGTATCTTTCTAAGTCTCCCCAGTGAGCTCCTATTATGCTGTGATGAAATATGAATAATCTAAATTTACCATTTTAACTATTTTTAAGTTTAAAATTGAGTGACATTGAACACAGTCACACTGATATGAGCCATCACCACCATGGTGCTTTCCAGGCTGAAAAACTGATGACCCTGTACTCCGAAGCTTATGCTGCTTTCATTGTTATAACCCCAGCACACATCACGCCAGGCTTCCTGTGCACACTGGAATGGCCAGTGTAAGGTGGTGACTGGCTCTGCCTTGGAGTCCACGTGAACCAGAACAGAAGAATATCTCCTACCTAGAACCAGAGCCTCCTCTTTCCCACGATGTTCTCTCTTGTCCTCCCCAGACAGGGAGTCAATGATGGCCTGGAGCAGGTTGCAGACAGCCAGGGACATTTCTTCATTCTCCAGGGCCATGAGGCTGCAGATTCTGTCTATGCGGACTGCGTGCAGAATCGCTGTGGCCTAGACCCCAGCAGAAACAGAGTCAACAACCCTGCCCCTCTCATCAGTTTGGCATCCAGGTTAAGAGGTAGGTGGTGACCTTCGTGCTATTGGGGAGTGGGGCCCACAGGCTGAGAAGCCTCCTCCAGAAGACTCAGCTATGTTTGCCCATGCTGGAGTCCTGGGAGCATTGAGTCCATGCCTGTGGCAGGAGCCCAGTGAGATGTAAGTGTAGAAGACACACTGAACTCAAAGGCTGAATATGAAGAAATACGCATTACAATGCTTTTGCATTTTCCTGTAGTCAACTTTCAACAGCACCTCTGCTTCATCGAGCCCACTTCCAGGTTGCAATGAGAGGATCCGGAGCACACTCTTAGCCATGATTCACACGAGCCAGGCTGGGAGACAAGAGACCCTGGAGGCTCTGTCTCAAGTTCTATTTATGCCAACCGCAGTCTGACCACGTGCCACCCTCCACTTCCTTGGACCAGCTGCTATCCGCACCACCTAGTCCAAGCCCCAGGCTCTCACCCTTGCTCTGTGGCCACTGCACAGGCCAGACAGGGTCCTCACGGCAGCCAGCACCAGCTCAGGTCGCTTAGTGTCCATAAGCTGCAGCAGCAGAGCCACTCCATTGCTCTGGAAGATCCTCTCAGCCCCCGCTTCTTCACGGCCCAGGACAATGAGGTTGTTGGCAGCCTGAGGGAGAAGCAATGGAGGTTGTCAGGGAGTCAGAGGCAGGCTTTGACCGTGAACCCAGTGCAGGGCCTAGTACACAGACTGTATCTTCAGAATGTTACTATATTCTCCCCTCCTGGTTGACTGCAGAAAATAGTCTCCTCTTGACTGCCTGTAGGACACATACCCCTGTTACGGGTAATATTTAAAAACCGGCGCCCTGTCCAGCTTGATCTCATGCAGCCGCCATATTCCGCAGCTCCAACTCTGGACCAAGGCTCTGGCTATCTAGGAATACCCGCCCTAGCACCCTCCTCTTTGCTCGCCCTTCTTTCCTCCCGACCCCTCACTCTGCCTGCCTCTCATATAGCCCAAGTGCCGAGCTTTATACAAATATAGTGGGGAAATACCCTGTTACATCCCACTTCTGCTGCCTGTGGACCAAGATGTAGAACTCTCAGCTCCTTCTCTGGCACCATGTCTGTCTGCACACTGCCATATTTCCTGTCATGGTGATAATGGACTAAACCACTGAAACTGTAAGCCATCCCTAATGAAATGTTTTCCTTTATAAGAGTTGCCTTGGTCATGGTGTCTCTTCACAGCAATGGAAACCCTAAATAGTGGCTGAGACTTCAGGCAAATGTGACCTGAACATTGCTGTAAGCGTAGGGCTTTGTGCTCTTCCAAACAAAGCTGCTTTATCCATGACAACTCATTAGGTCCTCAGAGAAGTTGTAAAGTACATTTTTGTATCATGTGAATTCATTGACCACAAAAACGAATACACGGCCCTCCCTTGGGCATTAGCACCCAAGTTCTGACATAAATAAATGCAAAACATTTCAGTGTTCACCCAAAGACTGGAGAGAAACATGAGACAGATCAAACGGTTTGGTTAAGATGACTGTTACCAGTGCATGTTTCAATATTTTTTTAATGTGTCAGCATGACCTCTTTGCAGTGTTTCTAAATAAAACACAGCATTGTTTGAATGTATCAGTGTTTCTTGGGATCAAAACTATAGGGAAGCAAGTTAGATATTCCTTGTAGGTACAAAACTTAAGGAAATAACAAAAAGCTCAATATCCAGATAAGTAATGTTTAATAAAATACTTTTTAATCAAAATCAAGGCCAACATTTCAATAAACAAAATATCTAACTTTAAACAAAGATATCATCTGACCCTGCTGTTGAATTCACCACAATGGCTTCACCCCAGTCTTTACCCTTCTTATGGTTAATGCCAGTTTCTTTCTTTTTTTTCTTGTTCTCTTTAAGTTCTAGTTTTTTATTCTAGGGGGGATGCATAAGTTAAAGATACCCTGCGGTTCTCTTCTTCCACCATGGGAATCAAACTCAGGTTGTCAGACTTGACAAGAGACACCTTTACCCTCTGGCCGTCTCACTGGCCACCTCAGAGGCCAGGTAGCAGAGATTGGCCTTGAACACCTAATCCTCTTACCTCCACATTCTACATGTTAGGGTTAAAGTTATATGCCTGACTCAAATTTAATGCCTTTTGCTCTCTGAGAGGTTTGAAGTCTCCCTAAGACACTCTCGTCTCCTTTTATGGGACTATTATAGAAAATTAAAATGCCAAAGAACAGAAGCAAGTCTCGAGTGAAGCTCTCCGATGGGATTTTGCAAGGTGAGTGTGCTCTATGGCTATGCTGCCCCTCTTGCTCGTACCTGTGGCTTCAGCACACTTAACGTTTGTTCAGGGGAACACATGAACACATTTCCTATTTATTTCACGTTTTACGTGGGTTTATCTAGGTCTTACCGTGTAGCCTAGGCTGACCTTGAATTCATGATCAATCCAACTGAGGTAGGCTCCACTGTGCCTGGATGTTTTCACTCCAGTGTGTGTACTGTATGTACAAAATATGTAACTATGGCCACATGTGGCTGTTGTAGTGCCGTTTTCTAATGAGATTAACTCCGAGCCAAGGTTTCTCCGTATTCGCGGTTACTCCCTCTTACCTCCCAGGACAAGGAAGCCTTTAATGGGAGCCGCGTGGAGAGAGCGGCCTCTGCTGGCAAGAATGATACATCACTCACCTTCTCCCGCTTATCAGCCTCGCTGTTTTCGTTCAGAAGGATTTCAAACATTGTCTGTACCCTGGAGTCTGTAGAAAACTGAACACGGAGCTGAGGAGAGAGAGCCCTAAGTGAAGCCGACAGCTGGAGCACACCTATTCTTCATATATTCAACTCAAAAAAAAAAAAGAAAAAAAACAAGATCTAATCTGGACCCTAGGGCATCCGTTCATTTTTTAACAAAAGGGGGGAAGTGTGTGTGTGTGTGCGCGCGCGCGCGTGTGCGTGTGCGTGTGCGTGTGTGTGTGTGTGTGTGTGTGTGTGTCAGAGAGAGAGAGACAGAGACAGAGACAGAGACAGAGACAGAGAGACAGAGAGATCTCAGCTGGTAAAGGCTTTGCAGAGCAAGCCCTGAGCCCTAAGTTGATTCGAAAAACCCTCAAAAAAAAAAAAAAAAAAAAAAAGAAAAAACCTCAAAGATGAGAGGAGAAAACCAACTTCCACCTCCTCTGTCCCCAAACCTCTCATAATAATAATTAGTGATGATGATGCTAAAAATAATAATTTTAACGTTAACTGAATGACCACTTTATGCCAGGCACTGTTCTAGACACCACAGATAGAAAGATGAACAAGGAGCAGGAATAGTGCCCATGCCTTTAATCCCAACACTCAGGAGGCAGAGGCAAACAGATCCCGGTGAGTTCAAGGCCAGCCTAGTCTACACAGTGAGCTCCAGGACAGACAGAGCTACATAGAGAGACCCTCCCAAACAAGAATCTCATAAGTAATCAACTATTGGATGTTGGATTGGAGATTACGTTAGAAATTTATCTCCAGGCTAATAAACCAGAAGTGGATTTCAGACATCTCACCAAGTGAGTGGAACCATTCTGTTTGGGAATCTAGACCCTCACACATCCCACCCCGGGCTACTCTGAATCTTTCATAAGACGGTCTAAGTGATCGTCTGGCCAGCTTCCTCCATGCCTCCTACAGCTCAGAGCCATTGCTCCTCTCTCCTGCTTATCTGGGCTCATCTGCTTGGGTTGACAGGTTCCTCCTTCACCCACCTCTTTTCTTATCTCCCTCTCTTTTCCATCCCCCACCCAGCAATGAGTCTGAGTGCGACATGGTCCAGCCACCCAGGATGACTTGGAGCAGAGGGCTGAAGGAGCTATTGCTCCCTTGCTCTTTCTTACAGGAGGAAGCTGACGTGTCTAAGGGGTCAACCAGAAGTCAGTAGCTGAGCCAGGGGAGGACTCAGGGCTGTTCCTCTCTGGGTCAGGTTCTCCGTGCCTTTGTTCGTCTATCCTGAAAAGATCTCATGTTCCCCTGGACTCTGACCCTCTATTGGTTCCCAAGGATTCCTGGCTAGCTTTGTCTCCTAGAGTCATAATGGAGATTCACCAGGCGATCATAATTCCTTTTCAAAGCTTCCATCTGAAATGTAAAAGAACTTGAGCCATGAGTAGATTGTGCCCTCACCCAGCACCACGGCTCTCTCCATCACTCACAGGTAGACATACTTGCCTAACTGTTCTATGGAGACTGCCAGTGCTCTGCACTGACTCTGAATTGCAGCTGAAGAGGCAGGGCATCTTCTGTCCTCCCCCTCAAGCTCCCTTGCCCATCTCCCCCAAAGAAAAGGATGGAAGCAGCCAAAGTTCTCTGGAAGGACCCAGCTTACCTGTTCTTGGATGCTGGTGTTGAGCCTCCGCAGTGTCTCCTGGAAGTTCTGGTTCCTTGGCTCGAGGGCAGCACAGCGCTGCACATCCTTGAATGCCTGGTCCAACTTGCCAAGATGCTCGAGTGCCTGGCATCGCCGATACAATGCTTTGATGTCAGTGGAGTTGATGTCAATGGCTACAGAGGGGGATTAGGCAGATCCTGAGTTACAAGACTGATCTCCCTACTCTACTGCCCAGGAAGGATATCTTCCTTATATCATTCTTTTTTCTTGAAAGGGAGAAAGGCCCATAGAGTCTCAAGGTTGGCAGAAAGGTTAAAAGTCCTCTCCCCCTGCATCCCTCCCTCCCAGCAATACTTCCCAACTTCTATCTAATTCCCAGTGCTTTCCCTACCACAGGATTCCTATCAGGGTTCCATCTTACTGATGCTTGTATATTCCCAGAAATAAGGTGCTCCTTTCTACAGAACTATTTCCAGGACACACATACACACACAGAAGCCACGACCCTTTCCTTATTCCTACACAAACTCCTCTCAGTACTTTTTTGTCATTTTATCCTAAGTCTGGCCCAGAATCACCCAAGGCGAAACTAAACCTTCCTTATTCCACCTGAGAGCTGCCTTCCCTGGGCTACATATTGCCAGATGTTTCTTTTTTGTTTTGTTTTCCAGATGTTTCTTTTTGTTTGTTTGTTTTTTGTTTTTCATTTTAGAGACAGGGTTTCTCTGTGTAGCCCTGGCTGTCCTGGAACTCACTCTGTAGACCAGGCTGGCCTTGAACTCAGAAATCCGCCTTCCTCTGCCTCCCAAGTGCTGGGATTAAAGGCGTGCGCCACCACTGCCCGGCTCTCCAGGTGTTTCTTGACCTTCAGAACCCACAGACTATCATAGCACCTAATAACAATGGAAGCCAGATCCAAACTCCAGCGCATCCATGCTGGGTGAGGGTAAAGTGTGGCGCTCACCTCTGGAAGCATCTGAAGCTGCCTGAGCGTAGCTCTCCTGAGAAACAGGACCGAGAGACTCCATTAGTGAGGGCCCAGTAGAGACAACCAGCATTCTCTAAGTGAGGGGAGAAGTTAGAGGGGGAACTGCAGTTTATCAGAAGCTCAGGATGTACCTGTGCCAGAAACAGAAAAGCACTGACCTTAATGTCAGGCAACCCCAGGTTTAAGTGCCAGCTCCCCTGGCACCTGGAAAACCTTGGGTTTCTTGACTGTGATACAGGAATAAGAATACTGGTTATCACAAGGCTGTTCTTCAAAGAGTGACCCAACACAAGAAAAGCACCTGTGTTGGGCCAACAGTGACTGGTAGAGGCCTGCTTCTCTAGAGCAGTGGCCCGGGCAATAAGAGGCACATTTGCCCACTCAAGGGGTCTAGAAGGCATGGTGAGGATTATGATGGCTCACTTCCATCGGCCATCGCAACCTTGTCTCCAGCCTTAACTGCCCTCAGCCCACCCAAGCTGTCCTGTCCCCAGACCATTTTCAGGCCGCAGGCTGCCCGATTCCTGTAGAGTGTGGCCAGCAGGGCCTTGTCCTTAGTCAGCTTCAGGGCCTGGCTGTAGCTCTTGGTGGCTGCCTTATAGTCTTGGAGCTGAAAATGCTGGTTCCCTTCCTCCTTCAGCTGTGCCGCTTCGGCCTCTGCCATCTGTGGGGATACCAACAGCCCTGTGTGGTCAGCCTTTTGCTGGATACCCAGGACACGGTTCTTAACCTGATAGCTAGAGCCCCAGGTTTCCCTCTCCACCGTGTAGGGTGGGAATTCTGCCTGGAAGGTATCCACTCCGGCACTCCTAAATCCACTGACCACCCCTCCAAAGGACACTGGTATTGCTTGGAGCTTGACTCCCATTGAAAGGGCTGTCAGGGTCCCTACACTTCCCTCCTGTCTCTTTCAACCACAGCAGGCCTGCAGGCCTGAAAGTCCTCCCGGCCTTCTTGCCCAGTCTCCCAGCCTCTCACAGTGATGCCTCCTCCTAGGTACTGCTCCTGGGCTCTGCAGTCCACCTCAGACAGCTTCTGTCTGCTGCTCCCAGCCCCCACCCGCAGACTTTATCACCCCAGCCAGTGACTCCAGACTATATTTGGCCACAGGGCAGGTGCTCCTGGAAGCTGTCATTGATACAGGGCCCTCCCCTGCCTGGACTGGACATCCTTACCCACGTGAAGGGGCTGACTACCCTCTGGCCCTCAAACACCTCACTCAGGGACAGTCCTGCAAAACTTTAGACTCATACCTCAAAGTGGGAGAAAGATCCAGAAAACAGGAATATCCCTTGGAGACTTGCCCTGCCTAGACAAGTTATACTGACCCTTCCCACCTCCATCTCCAGATAAACAACCCCCCTCCCCCCACCACCACTACTACTGCTATTTTGGGAGCAGAGTGACAGCTGAGGGCTGATAGGCTTGGACACACAGCAGCTGCCCAGGTCCCTCTGGAGACTTCCAGAAATGACTCTCTGGAGGGAGGAGGAGAGCACAGCTTTTCTTTTCTTCATATTTGTTCACAGCACCTGCATTTGCTCAAAAGACCCTGCTTTTGGAAAGCCCAGCGGGACTTGCTGACTTGGTGTGTGTGAATGGGTTACTGTTTGAGAGTACTTGTCTCCCATCCCTCCCTTTCTTCATTGATGAACATACTGAGTGCCCAATCTGGCTGTGACTCCCTTGGATGTCTCTCTCTTCCTCTCTTCCTCTGGATCGGATTTCATTCTCCTAGGGCAAGAACTACTAAGTCAGACCCAGAATCCCTCTGAGCTCAAGGACTGTAACCCATCTTCCTTTGATCCAGATCTCTCCCAGGACAAGAAGAGGCTCCCTCTTCAAAAGTGGCCATCACTATGGTGGATGGGTGTCTCTGGGAAGCGGCATTGCTTGTTTCTCCTCAGCCAACTTTAAAAGGCTGTCCTCATGGAGAGTCGGAACTCTCTTATCCTTCGGTGTCTGCTCCAGGAGGTCAAGATTGCTGTTTGAGAACCTATATGGTCATCCCAGGTACAGAGCTCAAGGCAGACAGTGCCCTGAGTGTGCTTTATGAATGAAGGAATGAAGGAAGGAATGAATGGAGGGATAGATAGATGAATCTTCATTCTTATGCTTTGCTTCCCTTCCTTTTATTCTCCCCACACTTCCAATATATTTGAAAACACACTTAAAAGATACTGAAGAAAAGCCACGCCGGGTGGTGGTGGCGCACACCTTTAATCCCAGCACTTGGGAGGCAGAGGCAGGCGGATTTCTGAGTTCGAGGCCAGCCTGGTCTACAGAGTGAGTTCCAGGACAGCCAGGGCTACACAGAGAAACCCTGTCTCGAAAAACCAAAAAAAAAGAAAAAAAGAAAAAAAAAAGAAAAGCCACACACAGGGACACCCACAATAGCTTCTGCAAGTATGGCTTTGGTTTTATAATATCGATATATAACTATGTGGACAGGTCCCACTGACCTGATGAACAAAAATCCTAGTCCTAACACGTGAGCTTGTTTATTTCTTGATTCTCTCACCTTTGTTTTCCAAGCTGGCTTCAGACTGCCTTCGAACTCCTAGACTTAAGCAATTCTTCTGCCTCAGCCATCTCTACAGCTGTAACCAGTTGTGTGTCACCATGTCTATCCTAACGCACAGTTTTTGGATAGTGATGGGTAAGTGGCTGAGTGCATAGATGGATTCTCTGCTTTCACGGGATGGATCCCAAGCCCAGAACCTCATTTGTGGTTCAAGCAATGAGGTGTTTGACAAAGGATCCTACTACAAGCAGAGAAACTTTGGTTCTGTGGCATTTGGATCAAGGGGTCCTATGTTCAATTCCTAATTTAGTAATTCAGTTCACAAGCGTTTTTTTTTTTTTCTTTCTGTGTCTCCTATATACTGGGGGACATGGTTGATAATGAGGAATGCCAGAAAGCTTGGAAAACACAGGAAGACGGGGTCCTAGGAAAGGTTTCCCTAAATAATTGAATTAATCTATGCAAAGTTCCAAGAACACTATCTGGCAAAGAATAGAGGCTCAATTCATTTTGTCAGATGAATGAATGTATGCACGTAGGAATGAGTATATTTAAGCCAAGAGATGAACAACATGAGGAAGGTCAGAAGGTAGAGTCCTTAGCAAATGGTGTCATTGGCCTCAGAAGAGGAAAAGTCTCCAAGGAGCACACAGGTCCCTTCTGGCCTTCTTCAACTTATATTAGTTTCTTTTGTTTGGTTGGTGTTGTTTGTTTGTTTGTTTGTTTGAGACAGGGTTTTTCTTTACAGACCTTGAATGTTCTGGAATTTGCTCTGTACCAGGCTGTCTTTGAGCTCAGAGATCTACCTGCCTGTCTCTGTCTCCCAAGAGCCTGGATCAAAGGCATGCGCTACCACGCCCTGTTTAATAGTTCCTTTATAGGTTCTGTATTCTTTGGACTTACACGTGAGGAGAGCAGAGACTCAAATCTGTCCATAACAGTTCCAGACAAAATAAACTGCCTATGCAAAAGGAGATACTGGAGAGGGCCACACCTTGAAGAGCTCAGAAAAATGCCAAGACAGCTGGGCACGGTGGCCCAGCATCCAATCCTAGGAGGCACAGACAAGACAATCACAAAGTTGAAGTTCTACTTAAGTTACACGCTCTTACCCTATCTCAAAACACACACACACACACACACACACACACACACACACACACACACACACACACACACACACACACACACAGTAAAACCCACAAACCAACCCATAAATAACGTTTCCCGCCTCAACCCAATAGTTTTCTGGTTTGTATTTACACCCCTGCTACCTAGACCCTGCCTCTGTGAGCTAGGCGGGCAAATCAGTTAACTTCTCTGGGTTTTGGCTACTAAAATTGACCAGAGTCGCTCTTGTGAAAGTGTAAAAGAACTCATCCCGCGAGGAAAAATGTAGAAGGCTCGGAGGGAAGTGACCCCATTGGCAATCCCGGCCTCTGGAGCGGCCTGAATCCTCCGAACACGAGAGGGCGCTGTGGCCGGCGGCTGGATCGCGCGACAAGGACGCGACGCTCTGTCTTTCCGCCTCGGTTCTCCTCCACGTGGGGACGCAGGATGGCGGCGGCGGTAGGTGTACGCGCACGGGGCGGGGACGCCGGGTCTCCGCGTGGGGTCCCCAGGCCGGAGGGAAGCGGAGGGGGACTGACAGCCTCCGGCTTCCTTCTGCAGGACGATGCGGCGGCAGGCGATGTGCAGCGGCTGCTCGTACAGTTCCAGGATGAGAGCGGTCAGCTGCTGGGCTCCCCGTTCGACGTGCCCGTCGACATCACGCCGGACAAGCTGCAGCTCGTGTGCAACGCGCTGCTGGCCCAGGTGAGCACCCCCAAACGAAGCCGCGGTGTTCCGAGGACTCAGCTGCACACTGACAGTGTTGGTGGCCTGGGTCGGCCCCAGGAGAAGTGTTCTCCATCCCAGCTCATCTGCAGACAGGCTTTGTTTTGAACTCATCGGATGCTGTATTTCCGTGACTCCTTGTCACAGCCCAACATAAGCATCCCCATTTTACAGAGATGCCCAGCGGGATTAAATTAGTCCAATGGTGGTATGCAGTAGTTGGGATTAAGCATTGGAGCCCAGATCGATTTAACCAGATTCAAAACCTGTGCACTTAACCTTTCTGCCAGTGTTGCTAATGCTGCCCTCTGATAGGGTGGAGAGGCAGGCGTACAGATGTAGCTGGTGGATCCTTTTGCACTTACCTTAGTCTACATTTTTAAACAGCCCTTTGAATATTCGTTTTACAGTTGCAGCACAATGTTGGTGGTTCCTGATATATGAGGCTTTGTATTGACTCTCATCTTAGACCTTAAAAATACCAAAGACCTGCCGGGCCGTGGTGGCACAGGCCTTTAATCCCAGCACTTGGGAGGCAGAGACAGGCGGATTTCTGAGTTCGAGGCCAGCCTGGTCTACAGAGTGAGTTCCAGGACGGCTAAGGCTATACAGAGAAACCCTGTCTTGAAAAACCAAAAAAAAAAGCCAACGACCTGAATTAGTGGTCAGGGTTAGGGCTTTGACCTAATTATTTACAGTAGGCATTTTTTTTTTAAGTCCATCAAGTAGAGTTATTAATGTCTACTTCCCAGGGTTGTGAGATGCAGAAAAGGGGCTCCAAAATTCTGTGAGTGGCCTAGGATTACTTCTCAGTGTTATAAAGAAAATAAGTCATGCTTGCTAGGCGTGGTGGTGCACCCTTTTAATCCCAGCACTCGGGAGTCAGAGGCAGGCAGATTTCTGTGAGCTCGAGGCCAGCTTGGATGACAAAGAGAGTTCCAAGACATCCAGGGCTACCAGAGAAACCCTGTCTTGGAAAATAAAACAAACAAGACATACTCAGGAATAGTGAGTGCGTCCCAAGTAAGGTGGCTGGAAGCGGGCTTCATCCCCAGGCTCAGTGAAGCTGGCTCCCCACCCACCCCGCCCCCACTGAGGGCGGACACTCATCCTTCTGTAGCAGAGTTCCCCTTTACTCTATTGTTCTTGCCCTTAGGAGGAGCCCTGCCCCTGGCTTTCTATGTCCACGATGCTGAGATTGTGTCCTCACTGGGGAAGACGCTGGAGTCCCAGTCTGTGGAGACAGAGAGAATAGTAGACATCATCTACCAGCCCCAAGCTGTCTTCAGAGTCCGTGCTGTGACACGGTGTACCAGCTCATTGGAGGGTCACAGTGAAGCGGTCATTTCTGTGGCCTTTAGCCCCACAGGAAAGTAAGGATATTGGCAGAATTGTTGGGGTGTGGAAGTGTATCTTCTGATGGGTGAAGAGGGCCCTCCTGAGTCATGGGAACCTTAGGCTGCTTGTCATAGACTTGGGGTCTGGACTCCAAGTTGCAAGTAAGAGACTTTCTTATTGGGGTTTGGTCCTAGGTGGCATTAGTGTCCTGTTTCTCCTCAGGGAATGGAGAGTCTGTTCCCAGAAGATGGTTGGCTAGGCAGCAGGAATACACATGTGCAGTGTCTCAGGGTTGGCCCCACCACTGCAGCAGTCAAGCGGCCTCTCTTCCCCAGGTACCTGGCCAGTGGTTCCGGAGACACCACTGTGCGCTTCTGGGATCTCAGCACTGAGACACCGCATTTCACATGCAAAGGTCAGTGTGCATTTAACCACTTACAGGGGTCTTAGTGCAGACCAAGTGGTTAGCTCGGTAGCTCCTGGTAGGACTCAGAAGAATCCAACCCATTAGCGTCCTGTTCACAGCTGTCTGTGAGGCCAGTCAGCCACTTAAAAAGAATCAGATACTGGATCAAGTGTAGGGTATGGGGAGGAGCTGAACCATTGGTTGTGGGGACAGCTTGACTTAAAGTCAGCCTCTGCCACAAAGGTTCCCAGATGTTAGCATCGATGAGAATCACCTGGAGAGCTTGTTGAAATCAAGTGGTCCCTAACCACTCCCCACACCCTGGACTCCCCAGAGCTTTTGTTTCAGCAGATCTAGGGTGGGGCCTGAGTACATTTCTAAGAAGTTCTAGGTCTGGGGACCACATAGACGATTCCAGTACATGGCATACTTTTGCGTCTGGAGACTGAGGGTAATTCTTTTCCTCCTAGAGGTGATGTAAGAAGGGATCATATAGAAGGTGTTCATATAGAAACACCTCATAACCATATGTCAGGTACGGAATTAACTAGGAAGTGCCAGGGTTATCTGCAGTAAGCTGCAGCTGTAGCTTTTGGCTGTGTTCTCCCTCACCTCTCCTTTAATTCAGTCCCTTTGACAGCTGGTTAAAATGGGTTTGTGGTGTACCATGCACTGCTAGGTACTGGCTCAAGATAAGGTAACTGGAGCTTCTTTTTCCTCCCCTGCTTTCTTAGGACACCGGCACTGGGTCCTTAGCATATCCTGGTCCCCAGATGGCAAAAAACTGGCCTCGGGCTGCAAGAATGGCCAGGTAGGTAACATCAGGAAAAATGGACAAAGAATGGCCTCTGGAATCTTTAGAAGATGTGTTGGGGGGTCAGCTGGGAGATTCTTGGCGGACAGGTTGCAGAAAGTTATCTTATGAGCTTCTGTCCTTCAGATTCTCCTGTGGGACCCAAGCACAGGGACGCAAGTGGGCAGAACTCTCACTGGCCACAGCAAGTGGATCACAGGCCTGAGCTGGGAGCCCCTTCACATGTAAGTGGCCCCAAGCTGAGACACGTGAGCTGGGATTAGCACTGCCCCTTCCCCCCCCCCCCCCCATGCGCTCAGCACAGAGACATTTTTTGGAGAGAGTAAAAGAAACATCCAGATAACAATGACAGCTTGGTCTACCATGGCCACACTCCCTGCTGCTTGGAGGAGGTGGCTCATTATGTCACCTGGGCACAGCCTTGCTGTGCTGTCAGAGAGCTGTTAAGAGATTGTCCCAGCCTCTTTGAGTCCAGGATGAGAAACAATATGGGCAGACCTGAGCTGCCAGGTCAGACCTGAGATCACATTTCCCCCTTCACCAGGAACCCCGAGTGCCGCTACGTGGCCAGCAGCTCCAAAGACGGCAGTGTACGAGTCTGGGATACAACTGCAGGCCGCTGTGAACGCATCCTCACCGGGCACACACAGTCAGTCACCTGCCTCCGGTGGGGAGGAGATGGGCTTCTATATTCTGCTTCCCAGGACCGCACCATCAAAGTCTGGCGGGCCCATGACGTAAGGGCTGGGAGTATTCGGAAGGCCAGTCTGATGGGTTATGGGTGCCAGTGCCCTGCTGGTTACAAACTTGTCAGAGAGTCTGGTGTTTCCAGAATTATACCAGGAGTCCAGTCAGTGCTTCTGGAGGGGGATGGGGGGCAGGGAGGGAGGGTTCTGGGTTTAAGAGCCTGTTTAGTTAGTTTGCCAACTACCACACTCAAACCTATTTGATCTGGTAAGCCCTTTTATTCCAATGTACTTCTCTGCCCTAGAGCGGGGCTCAGGTTTCCAGGTGCAGTTTGATGAGATGACAATGCATCAGTGATGAATTCTTAGGTGCCTGATTCTTGTCTTATGTCACCCATCGAACGGTGGGGTTTGGGGTGTGATCTCTCCCTAGATACTAGGTGTGTATGTGTATTTCTGTGTATGTCTGACCTGTCTCTGTCTGCCCTAGGGTGTGCTGTGTCGTACTCTTCAAGGTCATGGCCACTGGGTGAACACCATGGCGCTTAGCACAGACTATGCCCTGCGGACGGGGGCCTTTGAACCTGCTGATGCCACAGTGAATGCCCAAGACCTGCAGGGGTCCTGTGAGTGAGAGGGAGGAGGGAAGCAGGCTGCCTGTACAGGAGCCAGTTCTCCTGCCTAGTGGGTGAATGTCTAACCAGTCTTGTCCTGTCTCTCTCGTTCCCCATACCTGCACAGTGAAGGAGCTGAAGGAGAGAGCATCGAGCCGCTACAACCTTGTGCGGGTATGTGTCACCAGCATGCAGCCCCAGCTCAGGATTCTTTTCATCTGATCACAGAAACTCCACGGTCTCTTGGACCTCTCTCCCTTGCCCCAGTTCAGTGTTTCTGTTCCAAAAAGTTATTCTTGGTCATCATCCTTCATAATCTTCAAATCTTAACACACCAGGCATCATTTAACTTATATCTTATTTACTACCTTTGTTTTGTTTTTCCTTTGTTGTCTAAGGAGCACATTTACATGGTCTAAGGTTCAAAAGATAGAAAAAGATTGTGAAACATCTTCCATCTTTCACAGAGTCCTGCATTGTTCCCTTGGGAAGCATTCAGTGCTACCAATGTCTGATAATCCATAGTATCGGCATGCACAGACTGTGTAGATGTACAGCTCGCATATAAGAGCCACCCCCCTTTAGCACCATTCTGTACCTTGTATCTTAGGACTCCTTCCACATATGTATAGAATTCCTCTCCTTACAGGCTAGCCTGGAGTTTCGTGTAAGCCTGTATCCCTCCAGGCCTCATTTCCCTAGTTCTGGCCTCAGTCACTGTTGCATAGCCAGTATCTGACCACATCCAACGCGGTGTGCTTTCTTGCCCAGGGCCAAGGCCCAGAGAGGCTGGTCTCTGGCTCAGACGACTTCACCTTATTCCTGTGGTCCCCAGCAGAGGACAAGAAGCCCCTAGCCCGGATGACAGGACACCAGGCCCTCATCAACCAGGTGCTCTTCTCTCCTGACTCACGAATCGTGGCCAGCGCCTCCTTCGACAAGTCTATCAAGCTGTGGGATGGCAGGACGGGCAAGTGAGTGGAGGGGGAGGCTGGCCCTTATTAGCAGCGGGGTTTGGCATGAACTTGATGACCCTGCTTGCTCTTTGTGTGATACTGGCTGGGTCTGATTCCCTCACCCACACTTCTGACACATAGACCTCTCACCTCAGCACTGAATTTGGATTGGTAAAATGGCATCTTTAGGCCTAGTGACATAGCCAGGGATGTAGAATAGCTAGAAATGTGTCCACACACCCAGATTGCTTCACACACCAGCATCTCTTGACAAAAGCAGAATGCAGGGTTTAAAAAGATACCATATAAAGCCAGGCGGTGGTGGCACACGCCTTTAATTCCAGCACTTGGGAGGCAGAGGCAGGCGGATTTCTGAGTTCGAGGCCAGCCTGGTCTACAAAGTGAGTTCCAGGACAGCCAGGACTACACAGAGAAACCCTGTCTCAAAAAAAGAAAGAAACCTCTGTCTCAAAACCAAAAAAAAAAAAAAAAAGATACCATATACTGCTCTTGCAGAGGACTCAAGTTCAAGCCCTGGCACCCACATCAGGCAGTTCTCAACCACATGTAATTCAAGTTCCAGGCCTTTGGCCTCCACAGTCATGTATTTATTTAATAATAAAGATATACCTCTGTGCTGGGCAGTGGTGGCTCACACCTTTAATCCCAGCACTTGGGAGACAAAGGCAAGTGGATCTCTAAGTTCAAGGCCAGCCTGGTCTACAGAGCGAGTTCCAGGATAACCAGGGCTACACAGAGAAACCCTGCCCCCAAAAAAATAAAAATTACATCTCTTTTAACAGTTTAAAAAAAAAATGCAAGTATAGGCTCCAGTCTGAACCTTGTGAATCAGAATCTGATTCTGATAAGGTCGCCTGACAATTGTGCTGTCAGCTAAAGTCTGAGAGGCCCTGAGGCTGTGGTGCAGCAGCCATTGTTGGGTGGAGAAGAGGCATGATGTGTGAAAAAGAGAAGGAATATCTGTCACTGTATTTTCACACAGCGGTTCTTTTAAAAGGTAATTCAGATCCTTTAGAAAGCCAGGAAACTGAGTCTTAATGGCTTAACCAGACATCACAGCTAGACTCTATTAACTTGAAAGCTCCAGCTGGGCCTGGGCCTCTGTTAACTCCACACCACCCGTCTGCTGGCACCTGTTATGTTGGAGGACACCAGGCAGATGGGCTAAGCAGGTGGCACTTTGGGCTTTCAGGCATGCAGTGTTGTGCGGGTCTGGAGGCTTAGCAAGAGGGAGCCTGCCTCAAACTCACTCAGCTGGAGAAGGTTCACAAAATAGTAATGGCCAGTGATCAAAACAGTCTAGCATGGGACCCAGGCAGTGCTAGCAGGTAGCCAAGATGAGCACCGTGTTGTGAAAATGTTGAAGATCTAATACCTATCACTGGTTTCCCCTGGCCCAGGTACCTAACTTCCCTGCGTGGCCATGTGGCCGCTGTGTACCAGATTGCCTGGTCAGCTGACAGCAGATTGCTGGTCAGTGGCAGCAGTGACAGCACACTGAAGGTGTGGGATGTGAAGGCCCAGAAACTGGCCACAGACCTGCCTGGCCATGCCGATGAGGTAAGGCTCGCTGCAGAGGATGCCGTTGGCCCTGGCCCTGGCCCTCAGCTCTTCACTGTCTGACCCCTTCCTCTGTTTAGGTATATGCTGTTGACTGGAGTCCAGATGGCCAGAGAGTAGCAAGCGGCGGCAAAGACAAGTGCCTCCGGATGTGAGTGGGGGTGTGGTAGAAGTTGGAGTGTTTGGTTCTCCTGGCCCACATTGGCCAGCCCTTCTCTGCTCTTTGGCATGGCATGGAATTCAGAGGGACATTCTTGAGGCACAAGAGCTGGATTCTCCATGGGAGGTAGAAATAGGGTGTTATGGACACTCTGGGAGAACCTGTAGGTCTCCATAATGCAGTAGTAGTTCATTGTTAAGGTGCCGGGCTTTGCAATTGTGGCACCTGGGTTCAGATCCTGGTTCTCCTGGCTGTGTGCAGGCACAGCACCTTTCTAGACAGGAGGGCCACAGACGGTGAACACTGACACCTAAAGCACTGTGTTTCTGACAGCAACTTGATACTAGGCGGTAGGCACAGCAAGGTCACAGGTCAGGACTGAGGGAAGGAGAGGGGTCCTGGCTGAGGTGTGTCATGGGTACACAGTTGAGTTTCAGAGCTAGAGCAGGTACCAGGCTCTTGACAGGGCGATAGGCAGCATGGATCTCTCCATGTCTCTCCTTTCCCTGCAGATGGAGAAGATGAATACAGCTTCCTGACCCCTACCTGGACTCAGCCTCTGCCTGCCCTGCCAGAGACCAAGGAGTGCACATGGCCACCTGCCCAGGACAGGTCTCCAATGTGTGACAGTCAGGATGTTACAGCATGGAGCTAAGCCATGGGCACTTCCTGGCTAGTGCTAACAGCAATGGGAAAGGCAAGCCTCTGGCTCCTGTGTCCTTTTCCCAGTGTTAGCTGTGCAGGCCCAGACCCTAGGCCATGTGGCCAAATAAATCACTTATATTTTGTGTTCATGATGCAGCTTCTTGTCCTGGAGCCCCCACGCTCAGTCAGGGGCTTCGAGAAGGTTCATTCGGCCCCTCTCCTGCACTGGATCACAGTAGCCCTTGCTGATCAAGAAGCTGCCATTTGCAGCTTCACAGTGAGAGAGAGGCCAGTGGCCAGTGGAAAGGCTAAGGCTGTGCTGGTCGTGGTCATCCTGCCACATGTCTATTTGCACAAACTAAGAAGTACGCACATCTGTCGGCCCCGTTCTCGGCCTGCTCATGAGGACGCTGGTATTAGATGACAGCCTTGCCAGTGCCTCTCATGGCATACTGTTTAAGGCCCTCGGGCTAAAAGGAAGGCCAAGGCCATTGCAGAGGATGGCCAGCAGGGGGCAGTTGGTGTAAGACAGCATCATGAGGGACTGCTCTCAGAGGACCTTAAAGGAATGAAGGGTACCCCAGTCTTTCGGGCCTTGGCTGAGACCTTTGCTCTGCAAGAACCTACTGTCATTTTCTCTTGCTGTATAATTAGCTGGGGCTCAGCATTGTCTGTTCATGGCCTCTAGTCATCTGTGGAGAGATTTCTGGGTCTGCCTGGAAATAGATCCTTATGCTTCTTACCTCCATTAGGGGCTTTTACATTTTGCACGTCACCCAGCTGAGTATTCAGCCTCCCCTCTCAAGTCAGAATAGGGCTGCATGAGAGGCACAGGACCCACCAGTTAGATTTGCCCAGTGTCAGGCACATGTGTGTCACCATGATCCTGCACCCGTGCCCAAAAGGCTTTACCTTAGTATTAGCTACCTGAGCCCCAGAAGACAATGACCTTATACTTCATGAGGGAAGGATTCACAAGCTAGGATTCAGCCAGAACATTTCCCTAAAGCTGGGCGTTTAGTCTTGATTGTCACCATGTCACCCAGCCATCCTTAGTCTCGTTCTACCTGCCAGACTGCTGGTTCTGACAAGAGGCCTGTTCTCTGGCCCAGCTTAGGCTTGTGGCAACAGGAAGCAGAATTTCAGGGTGGTGTATGGGCCTTCAGTTCTTTAATGGGGGACCTGGAACCAGCCCAGGTCAGGGAGGAAGGAGGGTGCCTAGCAGCTGTTGGGCAGTGACTGAGCCTGACCCAGCCCAAGATGTCACTAGGTGAACGGGGCTTCTGTCTATCCATGGCCCTGACCCAGGGTTGAGGTTCCAATACATCTGCCCCAGGCCCTAGGCTGGTGGATAACTAGTGGTTCTTTGGCTTGGTGCTTGATAGTACAGTACATCTCATGGTTCTGGTTCCTGAGGACCCAGAGCCAAGGCAGACAGTGGGCAAGGGATAGCCTCAACCCACACCCCTTAATATGGATATAGGTATTCCAGATCCTCCAATCTTCGCATTTCCTCCATTGTCATGGACACAGTTCTCCGCTGAGGTTGTTTGCGCTGCACAGTAATCTGGATGGGATTGTTTTCAGGGAAGCTGTTGAAGTCAGTACACACGGTTGCAAACTGAAATAAAACACACAGTCAGGATGCCTTCCCAGGCTAGCCTTGGCTCTCTCATCTCCCATCACCTTCTTGCTGCTAAGTGCGATCTTAGCCTCATGCCACAGTCACTGTAGGGTTCTCTACCCTAACCCTTTGACAACTACAAGCTTCCCTATGGTCTCTTCCATTTTCCCTTCACAATTCTTGGTCCACTCACAGTTATTGGAATTAAGGAATACAAGAACTCATGGCTTTAGAAAATGAACGTGATGATATTACTTTAATTATCAGTTTGCATTTCTAATGGGCCCCAAACAGCTTAACCTATAAACCTTTCAGGGAGCAGCAATCTGGAACTAATGTGTATTGGCCCAGACATATAAGGAAAGGAAGCAAGGACATGAGGCTTGGGGGGGGATTCCTGCCCCTCACCATCCTCTTGTACTTTCTCACCCATCTGGGCCAATGGTTCTGACCTTCAGCTCGCTATCTCTGGATCTGCCTTCCCTCCCTAGACCTGTGCCTTTCTGCTTCCAGGACTCACCTTATAGGGCTTGCACCACTTCCCTACCCCTGCTGTGTTGGCAGCCCGGACAGTAAGGCAGTAACTCGTGTTTGACTTCAGCTCCATCAGCTTGACAGTGGTGCCCAGGATCTTGTTGAAGATCCAGGGGCGGTTCTTGACCTTGGTCATCTCCTTGTCACCTGGTTTGGTTGTCTCCTGCAGCAGCACCTGATAGAAACTGACCTGCTGCTTGCCTGCAGCATAAGTCCAGGAAATCTAGGCAAAGAGAAAACCCAGGCTTCCTCAGGTCTGGCCTGGCCTATGGTATAAGTGAGGGTGGGGGTGGGGGACACCACAATGGCCCTTCCATTCCTCTTCCTACTGGAGCTCACTCAGGCAGATCTAGAGGGGCGTGCACCCACATGCCTTGCAGCACGGGGACGGAGGAGTCAGCTGGAAACTACCTATGGGAAGCATCTTTTCTAACTATAGAGAGGTCATCCTCACAGCAACTAATGACAGACTAGAAATCTGACTCAGCATCTCCGGGAGTTACCATAACATTTCCATCACCTGGGACTATGTAAGCAATGCATATTGTCAGGCCTCCCTCAAACCCTCTAGGGATGGAGTCAAGGTGGACTGTAGGAACATTCCTGCCAGAAGCCCTCCAGACACACTGAGGCTGCTGCTCACTTCTACCCTTCCCAGTTTACTAGCCAACACTCAGCTGGAAGTAACCTTTCTCTGAATTCCTGACAAACTTGATCCGACTCTCTTCTGCATTGAACAGGGAAGCAATGAACCCCATTCATCTCCATAGACACACACTGAAGCTCCATAGACACACACCCTCCTGCCGCCCTTCCTAAACCATGAACTCGAGGTCAGAATGCAGGGGCGATTCCTTCACACACCCCCAGGAGCTTGGTTCGGTGTCTACGCAGTAAGCCTTTGCCAAGAGAAAAACATACCACAGCTGTGGAATCGCCAACAGTGTGTTCACAAATGAATGGGGCCTCCGGCACATCCATGACCACAGAAGACTCAGAGCGTGTTGAGGAGGTGTCTGTGTCCAGCGCAGGGTTGTCCAGGTCCAATAGGCCCCTGGTGGCCATTTGGGACTTAGATGAACGGGGGCAGATGGCCATATTGTCCTTTTCTGTGTTCTTGACCAGTGATGATAAACTGAGTTTGTTCAGCTCACCCTCCAGGATGCCAGCAAAGAAGCTGCTATTGGGCTGGGTCACAGCCATTTTGACGGGGTTCGCCAGAGTGGACAGTGACATACTAGTGTCATCCGAACTGTATTCAGAATCTTCCACTGGCATCTGCATCCTGGAGCGGGAAGAATATGGATGTCAGATGGAGGATGTCAGGTGTCACATGAAGAGGCTACCCCAACACATGCAGCCTGAGGAACCCTGAACACATGCTCTGGGCCTCAGTTTACCTGTATTCCCAACTGTGAGATAGCTTGAAACATGCTCACCAGCAGCAGGGCCTGAGATTCACAGGATGCTCGCTAAGACTGCACGTTCTTGACTCCTGGTCCCCAGTGGGGATGGGAGCTGCATCTTAAATAAGATCTTCAGATGTTTCTGATATTAAGTGTTCCGAGAAGCACAGTTTTAGAAACTGTTAAATCTGAACCCTCCCACCAAAATGGGGTGCAAGCGTCCCAGAAGATAACCACAACCTACTGACCAGAATGAAGGGAAATGTCTGCGAGTACCTAATAAGAAGGCAATAAATTAAGCTCATTTCTTTGCTAATGCTTCTTTACTATTACTTCACGTTTAATGTACTTTTATTTACTTACATTTTAATGATATCTAACACTATTAATTATGAAGCATGTGAAATTAATAGTCTGTATTATGTGCAATACATATATTGGAGGAATTTTCCTGTTCCACTGGGTATGGTGGCACAAACATACTTGTAATTCTAGCACCCCAGAGGCTGAGGCAGGAGGATCAAATGTCCCAAGCCAGTCTGGGCTATATAATGAGATCCTTGACTCAAAAAAAAAAAAAAAAAAAAAAAAAAAAAAAGTAAAAAGCAAAACAAACAAAAATTCTTGTTCCCTGTGTTCCTTTGAGTGATAATCTCCCATAAACTCATATGTTTGAATGCTTGGTTCCCAATTAGAGAAACTGTTAGGGAAGGATTAAGAGGTGTGGCCTTGTTGAAGGAGGTGTGGCCTTGTTGAAGGAGATGTGTGACTGGGTTGGGTTTGAGGTTTCAAAAGCCAACACTAGGCTCCCCCAACCTCACCCCATCCCGGGTCTGTAACTTAGGGATCAGATGTAAGATCTCAGATATTTCTCTGGCACTACATCTGCCTGCCTGCCACCATACTTCCTGCCATGATGATAATGGACTGGCCCTCTGACACTGTAAACAAGCTCACAATTAAATGCTTCCTTCTGTAAGTTGCCTTGATCATGGTGTCTCCTCACAGCGATAGAACAGTAACTAAAACATTGCCCATTTGTTTTTTTAAATTAGGGGGTATTTTAGACACACACCAAGAATAACATGTTACATTTTCAGATATTAAGACATATTGGCCTTGCTAAGACCCTCTGGGCACCTCTCTTCTCAAACTACATATCCTGTAGCTGACACAACCAGCAGAGTAAGGTTGTGGGTGTTTTTTTTTTTTTTTGGTTTTGTTTTTTTTTTTTTGGTTTTTCGAGACAGGGTTTCTCTGTGTAGCCTTGGCTGTCCTGGAACTCACTCTGTAGACCAGGCTGGCCTCGAACTCAGAAATCCGCTTGTCTCTGCCTCCCAAGTGCTGGGATTAAAGGCGTGCGCCACCACCGCCCGGCTTTTTTTTTTTTTTTTTTTTTACGTTATTCACTATGTGTCGACTTAGGATTGCTGCATATGTATGTTAACCTGAGGCAAGACCTATTACTTTGCATGTTTTGCATGTCTCTAGACTCTACATAAATAAGAGGTAACCAGCAGTACCTATCCAAAACCTGGCTTCTGCTCCATGTTGTCCTTTGATTTGTTTGTACTGACACATGCAGCAGAGATTTCAGCCGTTTTGTCTGTTTCATGTTTTTTCGTGTGTGACATGAATATTATTGCTTTTTAATTTATGTGCATTGGCACTTTACCTACATGTATGTAGTATACCACATGCCTACAGAGGCCAGAAGAGGACATTGGATCCGCTGAAACTACAGTTACAGATAATTCTGACATCATGTAGATGCTGGGAACCCAACCCTGGTTCTCTGGAAAATCAGCCAATGCACTTAAGTCTGAGCCATATCTCCAGTCCCTGCATGGAAATGTGTATTGTTGCTATTCTTTGCTATTACAAAGGAAATACATGACCCTGCATTGTCTTGGTGATGACAATAGCTTTCAAATCCTTAAAAACAAGTTTGATTGATACATACCTATAACTAAAACTAAACATCACAGACTGATCGATCCTTGCCTGTGATGTCCTCCACAGCTTCTGAATCTGTGTCTAGATATTATTTTCACTTTGGTTTCTAGCAACTAAGATTTCCTGTGTAAAACAGGCACCACTCTACCTTTCTACCTTAGTCTACTCCAGCTTACAACTTCCTGTTTGCTTCATGGCCATATGCCCTCCCTCGGCTCTAACCCACAAACTCCTAAGACAGCTTGATGAGTCTAGAACACTCACCCCTCAGCCTACACTGTCCCTTAAAGGACATTTGAAACAGATGTTCTTTAAGTCCTGTATTTGTAAGACACCGACAGCGTTTATTCAGACTGCCCTAAGAATTTCTATTTCAGAGTCACCTATTGGAGCTGGGCAGTGTTGGCATATGCCTTTAACCCCAGCATTCAGGAGTCAGAGGCAGGCAGATCTCTGAGTTAGAGGCCAGACTGGTCTACGGAGCAAGTTCCAGGACAGCCAGGGTCACACAGAGAAATCCTGTTTCAAAAAAACAACCAACCAACCAACAACAGCACAAACAAAACCAAAACAGACTCCCCTACTGAAAAAGCTAGTGCTGAAGTAGGCAAAGAAAGCCATTGGACCCTGGACTGCTTGCGGAACATGTCTCTTCCCTGATTTCCACAGCACCCCTGCTGGATGGGTGTTAGCCCTGAACTTGGCTGAGGCCATTTATCTAAGTGGAAGAACTTGGATTTAAACTCAGAACTCCTTGTCTGAGATTCACCCCCTCTTTCCACACTCCACCCTTAGTAAATCATGAAGTGTCCTACAAACAATGGTTATCTCAGCCAGGTCATAATAGCTAATGGTGATCTAGAATGGACACATCCCTCTCTAACTAGCACACAGTCTGTGGATCCTGGTGAAAATTAAAGTATGGAACCCTTTTTAAAAGAAATTATAAAAGGGGGCGGAAGAGATGGCTCAGCACTTAAGTATACCAGTGCTCTTCCAGAGGACCCAGGTTCAATTCCCAGCACCCACATGGCAGCTCACACCTGTCTGTAAATCCAGTTCTGGAGAACTCAACACCCTCACACAGACATGCATGCAGGCAAAACACCAATGCATATGAAATAAAAATAAATTTAAAAAAAAAGGAATTATAGGGGCTGGAGAGATGGCTCACTGGTTAAGAACACTGACTGTTCTCCCAAAGGTCCTGAGTTCAATTCCCAGCAACCACACGGTGGCTCACAACCATCTGTAACAAGATCTGATGTCCTCTTCTGGAGTGTTTGAAGACAGTGACAGTGTACTCACATACATAAAATAAATAAATTTTTTAAAAAGGGAGTTATAAAAAGATTTCATGTCTGGGGCTGGAGAGATGGCTCAGTGGTTAAGAGCACTGGCTGCTCTTGTAGAGGACCTGAGTTCAATTCCCAGCACCCACTTAGTAGCTCAAGACAGTGATAGAAAAATATTATACTAAGCCCAGGGCCCACTCACAGATCACTTCAATAAGACTGTACTATTTTCTCAGTAATCACCCTCTACACCCTTTCCCTGGAGATCTTCCCCTAAGAAGTCTTCCTTTTCTACATCTTATCACAAGCTAAACCAAGCCCTTGGTTTCTCAACGTGCCCTGTGACAGCATTTACCAAGCTGTACTGTATCTCCTGTATTACCTGATGTCTCCCACCACTGACACCACTGGTACCAGGCCTGACATTTTTTGGAGGTGGGGACTATGCCTCCCAGCTCTGCATCCCCCAACTTGATACTGGGTCCTATTTCTCACTAGGAGGAAGAGAGTTTTGTGGTATGAAGTAGAGAAATTCAGACTTACTTAGCAGACCTGTGAACCTCAGCTGGAAGGCAGGCGGGGCATTAAAGTGAGAGAGGTGAAGGAGAGAAGGCAGGGGTGACAAGTAGAATAAGCAGCACCCCCTGAAGAGTTCAGAAAGGTCTCCTAGAGTGGGCAACCCACATGCTCTCAAAACTGATGTGGGGCTCAGGGCAGGTGCGTGGAGAACCTCCTGATACGTTCTTCCCTGAAGGACCCACCACAGTGGGCAGCAAAGCTTCTCCAGCCTTAGAAAAGAGGACCCCAAATTGTTTCTTACATGACATCGGTGGTGTCTTCCTCTGAGTAGTTGGCCAAGCTGCGTCTTGAGGGAAGCAGGAGGCCTTTGGTAGCCATAGACCGGTTAATAAACTTAGGATTTGGACAGGGCTTTGGCAGTTGGTCAATCACATTCCCAACATTGAGGGCTTCCTTCTTTGGTACAGCTTCCTCCCCACCCCCCACTTTACAGAATACCGTTGCCATCTGGTGTGGGTGGGGTGCAGGGTTGCTACCACCCTGCAGGACAACTAGCTGGCAGGAAACAGAGAAAAACTGAGGCAAAGGGCCCGCCCTCCGTTTGGGTGAGATGGGTTTGCAGGGCTCTGACTTCACAATCATTGCAGAGTGTAACAATCAGGGGCCAGCCTCTCCTTAATATGAGCTTTGCTGTGCAGCTAGACAGACCAAAAACCTGGGTTGGGGGTTGGATTGAGCTAAGAAACAAACTTAATGGCCCCTTCCAGCACACATGGTCCCTCTAGGCCACATTTGTAGCCACAGCTACTCAGTCTTCTTCTGAGGACTTCAAAAGGCTTAAAGCCTGTGTCCCCTTAGAGCTGTCCAGGAAGGGGTAACAGGTTAGTGACAGAAAGAACACCACTTGGCCCACGCCAACACAGACTTTGAAGAGGAGGCCTTTGCCTACTGGTGCTTCTAAGACTCTATCCTGGCATCTAAGCAGCAAATCCCACCATAGCCAGTAACATAAACACAGTGAAAGCTTACTGTGGGTTGTAGCTCACAGAGTAGCTGGTTTTAGGGCTAGGATTCCAAATATCTTGAAAGATTGAGAGACAGTAGTGAATGAGGGGAGATATTTCTAAAAATGAGCCATACTTCTCTGCTACGAAGAGAGCCAGAGTACAGGTTTTAGATCACACCCACAACTTCCGAGGAGGGAGAAAGTTGTATAGCACCGGCTTTGCAGCTGGATGTGGACTGGAGATTTGGTTCTTTCCTAGCTGTGTAACTCAGAAAATAACAATCTGACTGAGCCCCAGTTCCTTCAACTACAAAATACAGGCAGAAATAGAACCTCACTCATGGGTTTGTAAAACTGATTTATTTCTTCTGATAGATGTGATTAAAAAAAAAAATTCAAAATAGCTAAGCGTTCCCCTACTCCCATTAAAACCTTCGGAAAATATGGGGCTAGAGAAATGGCTAAGTAGTTAAGAGCACTGACTGCTCTTCCAGAAGACCAGCACCCACATGGTGGCTCACAACCGTTTGTAACTCCAGCCCAGGGAAATCTGACCCTCCCTTCTGGCTGCTTTGGGTACCAGGCATGCAAGGGGTGTATAGACATCCATGCATGCAAAACATCTATATACATAAGATAAAAGTTGATAAATTTGGAAAGTACCGGGGCACAGGTGTCCTCTGTGAACTTCGCTGGATCTCAGCTCTATCATACAATCTGTAATGATCTGACTTGGTTCCTTTTCATTGTCTCTCTAACATGAATGCTACTAGAAGTCAGGGTGCTTCACTCAGTAAGTATTGAGTTAGGTAGAGTGAGAGTGTCCCTAGCTTTGCAAATAGAGGCGAGAGAGAGACAGAGACAGAGACAGAGAGAGAGAGAGAGAGAGAGAGAGAGAGAGAGAGAGAGAGAGAGAGAGAGAGAGAGAGAGAGACAGAGAGAGACAGAGAGACAGAAAGAGACAGACAGAGAGAGAGAGACAGACAGAGAGAGACAGACAGAGAGAGACAGACAGAGAGACAGAGAGACAGAGAGACAGAGAGACAGAGAGAGACAGAGAGAGACAGAGAGACAGAGAGAGACAGAGAGAGACAGAGAGAGACAGAGAGACAGAGAGAATTGGTGTGTGTGTGTGTGTCTCTGTCGTTGTGCCATGTATGCTGTGACCAGTACCCATTGCAACTCTGCGGCTTGCAGGCGGCTGGCTCGTTTGCCCTCGTGGTCAGCAGATGGCGCTGCAGGCCTGACCCACAAAAGACGCTCCAGACGCGGAACCCGGAAGCGTCGGCCTGGAGGGCGCGGACCCAGGGCGCTGGAGTCCGTGTGTTGGGAAGGGTTAGTGTCCCTCGTTCGGTCCTGCATCCTCTTCCCGCCCTCTCGACCCGCGCTGGCACGCCAGGACCTTTTCCTTAAGTAGAACTGAGGAATGCCCAGAGTGAGGGACTCGGCGGGCGCCCACGTGACAGACAGCCCCTAGGGTCCTGGGTTTGCAGGGAATATGGGCATGCTCAGGCCAGGGCTGTGCCCGGGCCTCACCGAGGAGATCGTCCAGCTTCTGAGGGGCCGAAAGATCAAAACAGGTGACCTCATGGGCACAACCCCGGGGGTTGGCGCCGTGGTCTTAGTACACGTACGGGGCCTTGTCCTTTGCCAGGAGGGCCTCACTCCTCTGACTTCCTGGAGAATCTGGGTTCGTAGCAGTAGAGGCAGAGGATTTTACTGAGTGCTGGGCCCCTTGCATCAGTGCCTGCGTGTTCGAGATAGGAAGTAGAATAAGACCTTAATCCCATTTCACAACAGAAAAAGGCAAACATGGCAAGGCTAAGCCATTCCTGTTGCCAATCATTGCACCTGCTCTCTTTCCAGTGGCAGACCTGGCAGCTGCAGACTTGGAGGAGGTAGCGCAGAAGTGTGGTTTGTCCTACAAGGTGAGCTCGAGATCTCCAAGCTCCATTCCAACCTGTCTTCCAGAGCTGCTCCCCATGCTGCAGGATCAGAGTTCCTGGAATTGATAAAGGGGGCGCTAGACCTAGAGTGCTCTGCGGGCAGCTGCTCTTGGGGCAGTCTGGCCGCTCTGGAGCCTGAGTGTCCCGCCCTATTGGCAGGCCCTGGTTGCCCTGAGAGGGTGTTGCTGGCGCAGTTCTCGGCTTTCCCATAAATGGCGCAGATCTCTATGAGGAACTGAAGACTTCCACTGCCATCCTGTCCACCGGCATCGGAAGGTTTGTATGCAAACCTGGATAAGGTGAAAGAAGAGCCTCATGCTGAGGCTACAGAGGACAGGGCTGGGGAGGGCAGTCTGGAGCTGTAGAGTAATCTGCAGGCATGTGGACTCCTGAGTTATTTTCCTTAGAGTAAAGCAATAGTTTCTTAGCCTCAACACTATCGATACTTGGGGGGGGGGGCGCAAATAATTATTTGCTGGGATAGAGATATCCTGTGCATCGAGAGACGTTTAGCAGCATCTCGGGTCTCTCTCTTCCCACCAGATGCCAAGATGCCCCCAGTAATAACAATCAAAAGATGTCTCAGCCGGGTGGTGGTGGCGCACGCCTTTGATCCCAGTACTTGGGAGACAGAGGCAGGCGGATTTCTGAGTTCGAGGCCAGCCTGGTCTACAGAGTGAGTTCCAGGACAGCCAGGGCTACACAGAGAAACCCTGTCTTGGAAAAAAAAAGAAAAAGAAAAAAAAAAAGTCTCCAGATATGACTCAGTATCTCCAACAAGCTAACTTTTCCCAGTGAAGAACTACTGCCCTATATCCTAAGATGTCATTAGTACCCCATTATTCAGCAGAGTCCATGATACTTCAGAATAAAGCAAGTGAGACCTGGGGAAGGATTGAGTTCCTGAGAGTCTGCACTTTTGTGCTGACACTAGGCCAGTGGTTTTCAACCTTCCTAATGCTGTGACCCTATAATACAGTTCCTTATGTTGTCATGACTGCCCCCCCACCATAAAATTATTGCTTTGCTATTTCCTGACTGTAATTTTGCTACTGTTGTAAATCATAGTTTAATATCTAATAACCAAGATAGTCAGATCTGCCACCCCTGTGAAAGGATTGTGCAATCGTCCAAGGGGTTGTGACCCCACTGGTTATAACCCCTAGGTTATAGATGTTAGAAGTTATTGACCTCCCTTGTGGTTAGCCTAAGAAAGGGGTCTGCAGAGTGAGCCCAGGGTTAGCTACTCCAGAACCTGTTGCCTTTGCCATCTGAGGCAACAGGGGGAATGGGCATACTCTCTGGAAAGAGCAGTTACATTGTGCCCTGTTGTTTGGGTTGGGAAAGAATTGGAAGACAACTGGCATTTTCTGGCCAAGCAAGTCTGACCTGTCTCCCGGCCTATTTGTGCAGAGTTTGATGAATAACACTGCCATCACAGAGGTCTTCAGATTGGTCTGGCCCTTGCTGTTTCCATAACACATTCTCTTGGCAAGGTCTGCACAGTCTGGTGCTTGCTCTCACTGGTTGGGGGTCTGTGTTTGTAATCCATCAAACATTGGCTGAGTGCCTACTGGGTGCCAGACACATGCAGATGATTTCTGTAGGAGTGGGTTCAGTGTCTTAACTTAATTCCAGCTGACTGTTCCGAGGTATACTTGGAGGTGAGAGGCCACTGTGAAAGCATTTGTAAGCTATGGGCATGGCTGTGCAGGGCAGACGGGCCAGCCAGGAGAGGCCAAGCAGGGATCTAGTGCTGCCGGTTTAGGTTGTGTATATCTGGTCCAGGTTTTGTGACCATGGAAGACATGTTGAAGGAGAGATGTGAGAAGAGACCATGAGATAGGCTGTAGACTTGAAGAGTCAAAGGAGGTGGTTTGCTGGGCTGAAGAGTTGGCTCAGAGGTTAAGAGCACTGACTGCTTTTGCAGAGGTCCTGAGTTCAATTCCCAGCAACCACATGGTGGCTCACAACCATCTGTAATGGGACCTGATGCCTTCTTCTGGTGTGTCTGAAGAGAGTGACAATGTATTCATATATGTTCATAAAAAAATCTTTTTTTTTTTTTTTTTTTTTTTGAGACAGGGTTTCTCTGTGTAGCCCTGGCTGTCCTGGAACTCACTCTGTAGACCAGGCTGGCCTCGAACTCAGAAATCCGCCTGCCTCTGCCTCCCAAGTGCTGGGATTAAAGGCGTGCACCACCACCGCCCGGAATTTTTTTTTTTAAGATTTTATTTTGCTCTTGCCTTCTTGCTTTCTCTTGTTCTTGCTTTCCCTTCTCCCTTCTCCCCATTCCCTACCCCCTCTCTTCTCCACGTGCTCATGACCAGCCTCTACTCCTTTATTCCTCTACTTCTCTACTCTGTCTCTCTCTGTCTTTCTCTGCCTCTACTACCCTCTTAACTCCCCTCCCCATGCCCTGAATAAACTCTATTCTATACTAAAAAAAAAAAAAAAATTCTTTTTTATTTTAGCTAGGCATGCCTTTAATCCCAGGCAAGGCAGGTAGATCTCTGTGAATTCAAGGCCAACCTGGATTAGGAACTAAACTAAAGTCGTTTTTCAAGAGTAGCAAGCAATCTTAGCTGCTGAGCCATCTCAGATGGTCAGACAACATTGCAGTAAAAACCCCAGCCAATTCTGAGGCTGAAGACAGGTTTATTTTTCCAAAATTTGCTTTTATACCATTTTAATTACATGCAAGTATTTAGGTCAGTTCTAGGTTGAGGAACTAACAATACAATAAATGCAAATAGTCAAGGGACAAGCAAGGCAATAAGCAAAGTCCCGAGGAGATCACTCCCATTCTCACTGTTTCTAAGGGCTTATCAGGGTGACCAAAATATTTGAGCCTACTTCTCTGTCCTAGCCCAAAGTCATATTCATGCCTGAAGCCTTCTTCTTCATTCTAGCCTAAGATTTAGATTCCTGACTGAAATTACTTCCCTGTTTAGCCTAAAATTAGATTCCTGCCTGAACTTACTTCCTTGTCCTTGGCCAACGTCAGATTCCTGCCAAGCAGCTCCAAAAGGTCTCCACACTAGAGTCAAAACCAGGGATTCAGTCTTCCATATGACTATTTGGGAAGTGTTAAAAAAAAAAAAAGACTCACTTTTGGGTCCTGATAGAACTTTTATTTAATCAGTCAAAGACAGTGTTTCCCAAATTTGTCTGCAGATTGGAGTCACCAAGGAAGGGTTACAAGCAGTCTTTTTATGTTTTTTGATGTTCTTGGTGACTCCAGACAATTGCAGATAGAGGCTACTTTTTAAAAACTCCCATGGAAGCTGGGTGCTGGAGTGTATGCCTAGTCCCTGCTGATAAGTGGCTGAGATAGGAAGACCATCTGATACCATGTGTTCAAGGTCAGCCTGAGTTAAGACCTCATGTCACAAAAAAAGAAAAGAGAGGGAAAAAAACCAGAAAGACCTTGTAATGTGCAGGGAGAATTGATTCTCAAACTTGAGCATAATCCAAATCACAGAGAATTCACTCTTTCTCTGTCTCTCCCTGAGTCTCTCCTCTCCCTCTCTGTCTTTCTCTCTCTGTGGGCATGTGTACATGTACACACGGATGCCTGAGGACAACAGATGTTTTCCTTAGGGACCATCCACCTTGTTTTATTTTATATTTTTCATTTTCATATGTATGAGTATTTTGGCTGCATGTATATCTGTGTATTGCATTCATTCCTGTGCCCTTGAAAGTAAGATTACTGGAGTTACAGATGGTTATAAACTACAATGTGGATATTGGAAATTGAACCCTGGTCCTCTGTAAGAGCAGCCAGTACTCTTGTCCCCTGAACCATCTCTCTAGTCTCCATATATTGATTTTTGATGCAGGGCCTGGAACTAGTTAACTAGCTTCGGTTAGCTTGGCCAGTGAGCTTCAGGGAATCCCCCTGCCTCAGCCTTCCCAACACTGGAATTAGAAATACATACCGCCACCTTTAACCTCAGCACTGGGGAGGCAGAGGCAGGCAGATCTTTGAGTGTGAGGCCAGCCTGGTCTAGAGGGTGAGTTCCAGGACAGCCGGAGCTGCACAGAGAAACTCCATCCCGAAAGACCAATTAAAATAGAATAAAATAAAATAAAAAATATAAAAAATAAGCCGGGCGGTGGTGGCGCACGCCTTTAATCCCAGCACTTGGGAGGCAGAGGCAGGCGGATTTCTGAGTTCGAGGCCAGCCTGGTCTACAGAGTGAGTTCCAGGACAGCCCGAGCTACACAGAGAAACCCTGTCTCGAAAAACCAAAAAAATATATATATAAAAATAAATGTACACCACCACAGCTGACTTTTTTTTCCACTTTTAAAATTTAGTTTAATTGGCATGTATATGTATCTGTGTGTGAGTTGTGTGCACGTTTGCAGGGGCCTGGAGAGACTAGAGGTAACAGATGCTCTGGGTAGTTGCTCAGCCACCTCTCCAGCTCCTCACACTTAGCTTTTTATGTAGGTTTTGGGGACCAAACTAAGGTCCCCATGCTTGCAAGACAAGCGCTGTTATTGGCTGAGCTGTTTATGCCAACCTCCACCTCAATGGAGTTCTTAAACTTCCAGAGCAGGATCTAACTCTAGAACCTCTGTGTTGCTGATGCGGTTGATCTGGGCCCCACCCTGGGAGAACAGGCTGAGAGGAGCTACTGTGATGAACAGGGCTTCCCAAGTCTCCAGGAGAATGGGATTCAGGAGAGGCTGAGGTTGGAGACCTACTAAGTAGATGCTTATTAAAAAGACATAGAAAAGCCGGCGGTGGTGGCGCACGCCTTTAATCCCAGCACTTGGGAGGCAGAGGCAGGCGGATTTCTGAGTTCGAGGCCAGCCGGTCTACAGAGTGAGTTCCAGGATAGCCCGGGCTACACAGAGAAACCCTGTCTCGAAAAACCAAAAAAAAAAAAAAAAAGACATAGAATGTACCCTGCGCCAAGAAGCCGCAGGTGGTGTAAGAACCAAAGCGTCTTGACTGGCAGGGAACCTGTGGCTCCTGAGTTAAAATAGGTGGAGTAGTGACTGGTTGCTGTTTGCCATGTGCTGATAGGTCGTGGTTGGTCATCAGGAACCTCTTCAGAGGCCTTGCAGTCTGTGATTGGTAATGCCGAGTAAGGGTGGGCGGGGCATGGTCAGGCATTGGTCCAGCCTGGGATATGAAAAACTAAAGCTCGTGTCCTGGACAGAATGTAGAGCAGTAACCTGTTTCACGGTGGTTCAGGGGCAGAATTGGGCTTAGGAAGTGGCCATGTTTTGAGGTTCATCTCAAAGCTTCCGCAGCTAGAGTTTTGACAAACTACTGTCCTTTTCTTCAGTAACTTTTACTGTGTGCCTTCAGGGGCTTTCCGGCTTTGTGCTAATACCAGAGATATAACAGGGATAAAGGCCCTAGAGTGTTCCTACCAGATGAGGGAGGCAGACAAAAACAGGCAAATAAAAAATAATTACAAACTCCCAGAACTAATAAGTGAGTTTAGCAAGGTCTGGGGATACAAGATCAACACATTAAAATCAATTGCATTTCTTCCGAGTTCACGATGAACATACGAGAACTGGAATTAGAAACGCAGCGCCATTTGCTGTTGCTGCGTCTAAGAAAATGAAATACTTGGGTCTAAATCTGACAAAGCCCGTGTAGAATTTGTATGGTGCAAATTAGAAATGCTGATGAAGAAGATCAAAGGTGACCCAGATAAATGCAGAGACGTTCTGTGTTCATGGATTACAAGACTCTACATTAGTGAATGCCAGCTTTCCCCAACATTTTTTTTTCCCTTGATATGAGAGGTTGAACTCGGCTTTGCATATGCTATGCAAACACTCTACCATTACTATTAAGCTGCCTCTCCAAAAAAAACACCCAACCATATATGTACACACATGTACACGCGCGCGCGCGCTACACACACACACACACACAGGGATGGAGCAGAGTTAGGGAGGTAGGTGTATGGTCCAGGCTGCAACACAGAAAATTCAGCCCTGGTCCTGGGCAGAGCATACATACATACATACATATGTATGGTTTTTTGTTTATTTGTTTACATACATATATGTGTGTATTATGTATATGTGGAGTTTTTTTGTTTTGTTTTTGTTGTTTGGTTTTTTGAGCCAGAGTCCCATTATGTCACTGTTGACCTTATCTGCCTGATGGTGGGATCACAGGCATATGTTACCATGCCTGGTTTACTTCCCAAGTTTATCTGCATGTTTAATGCAGTTTCTTCTCTCCTCTCTTTGCCCATCCCCCATTCTCTCTTCTGCCATCAGACCTGGACAAACTACTTGATGCTGGCCTCTATACTGGGGAGGTGACTGAAATTGTAGGTGCCCAGGGAGCGGCAAAACCCAGGTACCTATGGGTCCACCAGGCAGGGGAAGGTTAGGGGAGGTGGGTGTATTGTCCTGGATTCCCAGGGAGGGGCTGCTTGCAGGTATCCTTGTGGGTTTCGAGGTCAGAACAGACCAGATGGGTGCTGAGAGTGGATATGACTTTGGCGAGTGTTTGATGTTGGAATCTGGGCAGGATGTGATGGGGAGCTGCCTGGTGGCCCTCCCTCTTCTCCAAAGGTTTAGGTTTACCCAGCGCCCCGTCTTGTCTCTGAAGGTGTGTCTCTGTGTGGCTGCAAATGTGGCCCACAGCCTGCAGCAGAATGTACTGTATGTGGATTCCAATGGAGGAATGACAGCGTCCCGCCTCCTCCAGCTACTACAGGCTAGGACCCAAGATGAGGAGAAACAGGTAGGGGCAGAGTGGCTGGGGTCCTAGAAAACCCTGATGCTAGACCTCATGACTGTACATTGTAAGGGTTTACACCGTCTGTGCAAATCATCATTTTCACTTTGAACCTGGAGAGTCTTCTGCATTCCTAACGCTGCTCATGTTAATGTCGCCATCTCACCTTGGCTGCAACCCACACTGACTCTCCAGGAACTTTAAGGCATTGCTTACCATAAATCGGAGCAAGAAAACACCTAGCATCTGCGTTTCCAGCCCATATCTTGTGTGTGGCAGGCATCACTAATCAATCATCCATCCTTCCTGCTGAATTCTGAATGTCTTACAGCTCAGCACCCAGGTAGTCACCACTGTGAGATCCAGCCCATTAGGCAAAATCCATTTGCCATTTTGGCTGCCAGAGCTGTGTCTAAGTGCCTCTTTGTCCTTCCATCTTTCTGATTACTCTTTATGGCTTTCCTGGATCCCCTCTCCAAGTCTCTGCTTCTCTTTCTCACCCCTCAGGCAAGTGCTCTCCAGAGGATACAGGTGGTGCATTCATTTGACATCTTCCAGATGCTAGATATGCTGCAGGACCTTCGGGGTACCATGGCCCAGCAGGTGAGCTTGCTGATTTGCCTGTTTCTGCGTTACCCAGCTGGCCAGGTGTTGCCTGTATGCGGCAGGTGTCTGACCACAGACTATATCGGAATGCATGTGTCCACTGAGTGTAACGTCTCCAACTGTGTTTGCACGTACACGCCCCTAACCCCAAGGTGGAATTCCTTGGTGCTTAATTCATGTGCTTCCTTGTTTAAAGGCTCACCAGCCCTGGACAACAGTGAGCTCCTTGAATCCAGGGTTATATTTTCTTCCCTTCTGTGTTACTCACTGAAATCAATTAGAAAAACCTTTGTGCCAGGTGTCCTGTTGAATGTCTTTAATCCCAGAGGTGGAGGCAGGTGGATCTCTGTGAGTTCAAGACCAGCCTGGTCTACAGAGTGCGTTCCAGGACAGCCAAGGACTACATAGACATACCCTGTCTCAAAACCAACCAGCCAAACAAAAAAACCCACAAATGTTCTCTTTATAGATCTCTTGAACCAGGGGCTGGGCTCATAATCACTGATGCTGGGAGATTTCTACCTAGTACCTGAACATGTTCGGACTAATGTTTAGAAGAAAAGGAGGAGATTTTTAATGGCATTTGGTTGGTTTGTTGTTGTTGTTGTTGTTTTTAATTTAAAAATTGTTCTAAAATTTTAAAATTGTAGTCTATGTGTATGAATGTTTATGCCTGGTATGCTTGCTTGTTCCCTTGGAGGCAAGAAGAGGACATTTGATTGCACTGGAACTGGAGTTACACAAAGTTGTGAGCTGTCATGTGGGCGCTGAAAGTCAAACTCAGGTTCTCCAAGAGCAGCAAGGACTTGCTGTGCCGTTTAGCAGGGCAGGGGCAATGGGGGTCTAAGCTGGTTGGGTTTACTATTTTCCCATTTCTTAAGTCCTCCCTTAGACACATGGGTAATGGGCTAAGACCTGGAGGCTGGTTGATTGACACAGTCCCAGGCTGGAATTAAGGCACACAAAAGGCAGAACAAATGCAAATAGCCAGTGCTTTGGCCAATGGATGGTGGAAACAACACATAGTAGCAGAGTCAGGATCTGAGAAGTAAGGGAGTGGGTAAAGGAAGTGTGGAAGACCATGGTAGCTATGGTCGAGGAGGGCTTAGGGGGTAAGATCTAGGGATGGAAATACGAAGAAGCCTATAGGGCTAAGGGTGTGTAGCTCAGGGGTAGAATGCTGGCCAGCATGCCCCAGGCCCTGGGCTCCTCAGTGGAGAGCTCACTCTTCAGCAAATGCAGCTTGGGAACTTGAAGTGGAAGCAAGCAGCACTGAGGGGATTCAGAAGAGAAGGGGTTAACAGTACCCCAGGTGGAGGAGATTGCCACTGGACTCTGCTTGGGGACTCCTGAATGAGTGTTTGTGGTGTCCTATGACTTAAACCCTTTCTGTCTAGTAGATCTACTGGAGTCTGTTAGATTAATGAATTGGGGGGGTAGGGGCTGTACAGCTGTATTTGGTTGGAAAAAGTTGTTTATGACCAACTTTCTTCTTTTTTTTTCTCCTGAGAGTTACCTTTTTGTTTTGTTTTTTGGGTTTTTGTTTGGTTTGTTTTGGGTTTTTTGTTGTTGTTGTGTGTGTGTTTGTTTGTTTTGGAGACAGTTTCTCAATGTAGCCCTGGCTGTCTTGGAACTCATAGACATCTGCCTACCTCTGCCTCCTAAGTGATGGGATTAAAGGCGTGACCACTACCACCAGTCAGCTTAAACTTGTGTGTGTGTGAGCATGTGTGTGTGTGTGTGTGTGTGTGTGTGTGGTATATGTATGTATCTGTCAGAGAAGCCAACTCTCCGGAGTTGGTTCTCTCCTTCCACCTTTCCTTGGGTTCTAGGAATCACACCCAGGTTATCAGGCTGTGCTGTAATCATCCACATCTCTGGAGCCATCCCACTGGCCTCCACCTTCTAACTGAGGATCATGCCCAGGGCGGGCCCTAGAGGTCATTTGTTTGTGATACCTGCTTTTCCCCCATTCCTTCAGGCGGCAGCTTCTTCAGGCACTGTGAAGGTTGTGATTGTGGATTCTGTCACTGCAGTTGTCGCCCCACTTCTGGGAGGTCAACAGAGGGAAGGTGAGGACCGGAAGGAGAGCCTGGGGACAAGGTGGGGACTTTACCTCCCAGCCCTGTCCTTTGGCCCTTGCTGCCCCTCCTGTCTGCTCTTCCCCCAGGCCTGGCCTTGATGATGCAGCTGGCCCGAGAGCTCAAGATCCTGGCCCGGGAGCTGGGTGTGGCAGGGTGGTAATTTCTAGCTCTCTGTTTCTTTTAAATGTCAGTTTGGAACTTAGTAGCCCTTAAGAGGACAGAACCCAGAACCCAGCTCCTACAGGTCAGAAAAGTGTTACTCACCTGCCTTTTGGGGGGGGGGGGTTGGGTTTTTTTTTTTGGTTTGGTTTTTCAAGACAGGGTTTCTCTGTGTAGCCCAGGCTGTCCTGGAACTCACTCTGTAGACCAGGCTGGCCTCGAACTCAGAAATCCGCCTGCCTCTGCCTCCCAAGTGCTGGGATTAAAGGTGTGACCACTACCAGCTTTGAAAAAAAGTTTTAAAAGGAAGTTTGGTGGCCCCAACCATCATAACTCCAGCTCCAAGAGACCCAATGCCCTCTTCTCCTCTCCACTGGCACCTGTATTCACAAACACATACTCAAATGCAAACATATGTATATACATATAATTAAAACTAATGAAAACCTTTTTGAGACAGGGTTTCTCTACATAACCCTGATTGTCCTGGAACTCCCTGTATAGACCAGGCTGACCTTGAACTCACAGAGATCTACCTGTTTCTTTCTCCTGGGTGCTGGGATTAAAGGAGTGTAATTATTGAGTCGGGGCTACCTATAGTTTAGCCTTTATGTTCTTGACACAGTGTCTTACTAGGCTTTCAGACTGGCCTCAAACTCCTAGACTGCTCCTGAGGACTGGGACTACAGACACACACCTCCACACCCAACTATATGTACTTTAAATTGTCTAGCTCACCCAATTTTTTTTTGTTTGTTTGTTTGTTTTTCGAGACAGGGTTTCTCTGTGTAGCCCGGGCTGTCCTGGAACTCACTCTGTAGACCAGGCTGGCCTCGAACTCAGAAATCCGCCTGCCTCTGCCTCCCAAGTGCTGGGATTAAAGGCATGCGCCACCACCGCCCGGCTGCTCACCCAATTTTGAGGAAATATTATACTAATTTGTGTACCTGCAGGCATTGTGAAAGGACCTGTTTCCTGCTCTTTCAGATGGGTCCTGGGCCTCCATCCACTGGCTTCCAGGTGTTTGTGGATACTTAGGGGTCAGTCTCTGGCATAAAGAGTATGGAAAGAACCATAGTTGCTATTCTCAGGAACTGTGGTCTGGGTGCCTCTGTGGCTGGTCTGCTTAAGACTAGTCCCAGATTGGGACTCCTCGTCAAACTTTTTCTCTTCCCCACACACAAAGGGCTGGTTACACCGTTCTCAGGATGCCAGTGAAAGGCACAAGTACAGTACTGGCTCTACTTTAGGAAAGAGTAAATAAAGGTACCCAATGTCCCATATTTGATTGATGTCATGCATAAAGCACTGAGGCTTTGTGGAAAGCTGGGTACAAGTCAGGTAACCTAAGTTGTAGGTCTAGATTCAGCTATAAGTTCTAGCACCAGGGAGAGTCATAAGTCAGATTCCCTGTCTGTAAAAGGAAGCTGTCCGTATCTGCAGGTGACCAACCACTTGACTCGAGACAGGGATGGTAGAAGATTCAAACCTGCCCTTGGACGCTCCTGGAGCTTTGTGCCCAGTACCCGGATTCTCCTGGATGTCATTGAGGGGGCTGGAACATTAGGCAGCAGCCAACGCACAGTATGTCTGACCAAGTCTCCTCGCCAGGTAAGCTAACCCAAGGGATGCCAGGGATCTTGGACCCTGGAGAGAGTGGTTTCCATGCCCACATGTATCTCATTGAAGGATTCTTTGATGCTGAAACAAAAGCCAACCACCTAGATTGCTTAATTCTATCTTCCCTTCTATCTCTTCTTCTAGCCAACGGGTCTGCAGGAGATAATAGACATTGGGACATTGGGGACCGAGGAGCAGAGCCCAGCATTGCCTGGCAAACAGACGTGACACTGTTGACTGGGAAAGGGACAGCCTCAAGGCCCTCACAGCTTTCCTTCCCGGGCAGCTGCTGTCCATTGCCACATGGAACATCAGAAGACAAACCTCAGTTCCCCCAGCTTCACTGTGTAGGATCCCATGGCACCATTGGCCAGAAGATGCTGCAGTAGGAGGGACCTAAAAGTCCATCAGGGTCTCAAATGTTTCCTGTGTGGGTTGAGGTCAACTTAGCTTGGGGCCTCACTGAAGAAACACAGTAGTACCTGTGTGAATAGTTTCCTGGTCCTGTGTGTCACCATTGTCTCCTAAACCCATCCCTCACACAGTAATTGAGCAGGAAGCCTTTGCTCTCCCATCCCCCATTTATTTTGGCCTCTGTTTTCCCATCTGCAAGATGGTACTTCCTTAGTCTGTGAGTTACTCAGTAGAAAAAAACCTCAGAAATGTAAAGGTATTTATGCATGTCCTACTCATATATATATATAAACAAGGAGGCCCCCGGAGCCCTAGAGCCACCTGATTTCCCCCCAAGAAGGTTGTTTTTCAGTTTGTGCAGTGGGACTCCCAGAGAATGAGAGTGCTCCCTTCCCTGTTTGCTGACTGGGTTTCACACACCTGCATACCTCACCCTGATAGGTGAGAACATAGCTCGCTGCTGTCCCAGGGATATAATTTACTAGGGAGGAAGGATATGACCTGCTCCCGGTGAACCAGACACTTGTTTCATATGCATGGTGCCCTGTGGGGTGCTTCCTCAGTATAGAGTAACCAGAGGTGCTGAACCGTGGCCTAACCCATAAACAGACACAGGAGAATTTGCACAGTAAATAGAGCCAGCTGGGAAAATTGATGCCGGCGTAAATAATACATGGCAAATCTAGTCTTTTATACAGAAATTCATTGCTGGTGGCGCTAAGATGCAGTATAATTACACCTCTCGTCCTGCCAGCTGTACCACAGCCTCGTGTCTTAGTGAATAAAATAACCCCCTGTCTGTTACCAACACTGTGGCCATCCATCTGAGAGTCGTAACTCTGGCCGAAAGGGGAGGATGGTACCAGGAAATGGAAAATAAAAGGCAGAGCGAAGTGATCTGGATTGTTTATGGACCACAGTTTTTATAGGAAGGCCATGCTTGGTTAGAGAGCCTGTTGTATAATTACTTGTGTCTTAGCTGAAGGAAAGAGGGAACACAGTTACAAGATCTGATATTTAGGGCCAGTGAAATGCCTCAGCAAATAAAGATGCTTGCCACCAAGCCTGACAACCCGAGTTCAATCCCTGGCTGGGTCCTCCATAATGGAAAGGGAGATGTGACTCTTGCAAGTTGTCCTCTGACTTCCGTACATCCTGTGGCCTATCTATGCCCCTCATACCTGATAATAAAAATATAACAATTAAAAAAGAAAATAAGACATTTACAGCTGATGGGCATAGCAGGGATAGAAATAGATCTGAAGGATGGGGGATGAATGACAAAGGGGCATAGGGTGTCTGCACTAACGACAGTGTGGGTGAACTTAGCTCTCACACTCTTCCATAGAAGACTCCAAGAGACACCAGCCTCTGGTATCTACACCATGGCTGGTTGGCTGGCAGGTTGGTTCTTGCAACCCTAGTGAGAAGCAATACATTAAACCAGGAGAAGCAGATACTGGCCACTCCTGATGCTCTTTGGGCATCGAGACCTCATAGTAGATAGTACCAGTTAGTCAAAGCACGCTCATGGAATGTTTCACAGTTTCTTAACGCGGCTTTGCGGGGAACCACTACGAGGTAGGGGCCCTGGTATTCAAGGAGGAGCCTGGTTGCCTGCTCTGCCCTAAGTAGATGTGCCCTGTGTCCTGCCTGTGGTGATCCAGGGCCTTCCATGTGCTAGGCACAGCTTTCACCACTAAGATGAGATGCACGCCCAGCTCCCATCTCATTTTGTTAAGAGAAAGAACTTAAGAAAGGCTTTAAATGTGACAGTTCTGGTGACAGAACTAAAGGCCTTCTGTGTCTGTTCTTCTCTTGTTCTTTCTGCATTTGTGGGAGCTTGTGAATGAATGGCCTTAATGCATTTTAGAGATATCCAAGGGTGGCCTGGGGGTATACAGCAGTGGTAGAATACTTGCCTAGACGGGCAAGGCTCTAGATTTGATCCTCAGACTAGAAAAATTAAAAGAACGATGTAGGATTGTTTCTCTCTTGATGTGGATAGCCATTAGGTCCCCACAGTCTTTTGTCTCCTTTCACCGTGATACAAGGAGGTCATTGTATGTCTATTTGAAATTAGACAAAATTAATGTTAAATACCTACTATGCAATAGCACTTGGTGATCTCAAGTCAGGAAGCTGAGCTTTCCTGACAGGATAAAAAAAAAATCCATGTATTACTGAGGCTGCTTTCCACAGCAAGTAACAAAACCCCACTTAGGCATCCATGATAAGGAAGGTTACTCATCCCTGAGAATGTGATGCCAAGGTTGATCGATGCAGTGGCCCAATGTGGAGAAGCTGTGGGCTTTTCCATCTCCGCCCTCTCTTCTCTGTTGGTTTTGTCTTCAAGCTTGTTGCCTTCATTAAAACTTGGCTGTAGCCACTCTAAACATTAGGCCATATATGACAAGATCTACGGGCAGGGAAGGGACTCTCTCCTTGCTTCCTTTGAAGAACAAGGAAAACAAGAGCTTCCTAATGACTGTATCCCATTGGTGCAGAACCGCCTCAAGTGGTGGGTGTGTCTACTTCAGTACTGGAATAGGAAATGATGCCTGTCTTAGTTAAGGTTTGTGAAGAGACACATAACCAAGACAACTCTTATAAAGGACATTTAATTGGGCTGGCTTACAGTTTCAGAGGTTCAGCCCATTATCATCGTGCTAGGAAGAAAGACAAGGTGCAGGTAGACACGGTGCTGGAGGAGCAGTTCTGATCCTAGGGCAGCCAGAAGGAGGGTCTCTTTTCTGCACTGGGTGGAACTTGAGCATAGGATCTCAAAGCCCACCCCAACAGTAACACTCTTCCTCCAATAGGGCCACACCTATTCCAACAAGGCCACACCTCCTAATAGTATCACTCCTTGTGGGCCAGGCATTCAAACACTGGTGGCCAAACTTGAGGCGGTTCTGCACCAATGGGATACAGTCATTAGGAAGCTCTGAGTTTTCCTTGTTCTTCAAAAGACACAAGGAGAGGGTCCCTTCCCTGCCCGTAGATCTTGTCATAGATGCCCTAATGTTTAGAGTGGCTACAGCCAGGTTTTAATGAAGGCAACAAGCTTGAAGACAAAACCAACAGAGAAGAGAGGGCAGAGATGGAAAATCCCACGGCTTCTCCACATTCAAACTACCACAGTGCCTCAGTGGTAGTCTTAGACAAATGACCATGGAGTTGGGGGTTGGGCTCAGCCTTTTTTGAGGCACCTGCTGTGGTCCTTCTAGGGATGCTAGACTGTGTGGAGGAATGAGACAGTGGGTGGGCTTGTGTGTGTGCTCAGTGCCTCAGCACAGGACTCACTGTGAGCTTAGGACAAGCTGAATGGTGCTGGGAATCTCTTCATTTTACAGACTAAACGGAGCTCGTTGGGGTTTTAGGACATGTATCTGTTAAGCGACAGCATGGGAGTCTAAACTTGAATCCTAATCGATGCCAGACTTTCTTTTCTCAACCTCTTGCTGCTTCCAGCTGAAAATATGTAAATATTTTAACAAAATTCTTTTTCATATTTTGCCCCAACAGCGGAGGCTGCGTATCTCAACCCTCTTTCAGCTGAGCTCACCATAAAAAGCTAGATCAGAGATCCGCTTTATCAGCTCTTCCTGGTTTCCCCCCAGGGAAGAGAGAATGACACATACTTCAGAGAAGGCAGATAGCATGTGTGTGAAAGAGAGCTGAAGGGTTAGAGGGGAAGAAAGCTGAATGAAAAACAGCAGGCTCTGCGCATGCCTGAGACGAGAGCCGGGAGGAGATAAGGGATTTAGATGCACACAGAGCCTGCTAGGCTTTCGCTGTATTCTGGCTTGGAGGTGTCTGGGTAGAGTTTCAGCTGTCCAGTTCTTTGTGTTGGTGATGCGTATGTACAGCTGAAATTATAAAATAATATGTATATTTCTATATTACTAGTATGTGTAATGTAAACCACATTGTGGTGGTTTGAATAAGAACGCCCGCCCCCCACCCCCAGGCTCATACGTTTGAATGCTTAGTCATTAGGGAGTGACGCTTCTTGAGAAGGATTAGGAGGGAGTATGTTGCTGGGGGTAGGCCTTGAAGTTTCAAAAGCCCAAGCCAGGCCCAGTTTCTCTCTCTTCCTGCTGCCCGTGGTTCCAGATGTAGAACTCTCATCTACTTCTCTAGCACCATGTCTGCCAGTGTGCTGCCATGCTCCCCACCGTGCCACCGTGATGATAATGGACTAAACCTCTGAAACATTAAGCCAGCCCCAATTAAATGTCTTCTGTTTTTTTGTCTTGTTTTGTTTTGTTTTTCGAGACAGGGTTTCTCCGTATAGCCCTGGCTGTCCTGGAACTCACTCTGTAGACCAGGCTGGCCTCGAACTCAGAAATCCACCTGCCTCCCAAGTGCTGGGATTAAAGGCGTGTGCCACCACTGCCGGGCCATTAAATGTCTTCTAAGAGTCACCTTGATCATAGTGTCTCTTCCTAGCAATAGAACAGAGATCAAGACATGTATGTACACACACATACACACACACACACACACACACACACACACACATATGACTTTTTATTTATTTATTTTTTTTTTGGAGGAAGGGTGTCTGACCCAATGAGATCTTGAACCTTCAGTTGGTTCTCCTGCTTTCCCCTCCAGGGTGCTGGGATTATATAGGTCTGTGTCAACTCAACAGGCTTTGTTTGTTCGCTTGCTTGCTTTATTCTTTTTTGTTTTGTTTTGTTTTTCGAGACAAGGTTTCTCCGTATAGCCCTGGCTGTCCTGGGACTCACTCTGTAGACCAGGCTGGCCTCGAACTCAGAAATCCGCCTGTCACTGCCTGCCTCCCAAGTGCTGGGATTAAAGGCGTGCGCCACCACTGCCAGCTGCTTTATTCATTTTATCATCTAAAAAAATTACTTATTTTATGTATATGAATGTTTTGCCTGTAGGTAGATATGTGCACCGTGTTTGTGCCTGGTGCCTATGGAGGCCAGAGGAAAGTGTTGGATCCCCTGGAACTGGAGTTAGAGGTAGTTGTGAGCCACTGTATAGGTATTAGAAACTAAACCCAGATTCTCTGCAAGATCAACAAGTGCTCTTAATTGCTAAGCCATCCTTCCAGTCCCTTATTTTAATAAGAGCAAGGTATATTATCAGTCAGGTGTTGTTCAGTAATAAAGCACTGTCCAGCATGGCTAAGGTCCTGTTTTTAATTTTTAATTACTAGTACACCAGCTCTGCACATACAGATAGACACATTCACCATTGATCTCTCTCTCTCTCTCTCTCTCTCTCTCTGTAAAAGAGTAGGATTTTTGACTCCAAGTTCTGAGATTAAAAGCATGTGTGTGCCCTCACCAGCTGGCAACAGCTACACACACACAACACACACACACACACACACACACACACACACATTTTTCCCCCTGTCCTGGAACTCAGATCCACCTGCCTTTTGCCTCTCCAGTACTGGAATTAAAAGCATACACCACCATGACTGGCTGATTTTATGGAGCGTCATATCCTGAAATGTTAGAGTGGCCCATGGCTGGTGATTTAGGACTTTGGCATCAAGGAAAGACCCAGGTTCAGTACCCTGATGCACTCTTCCTGGCAAAATCCCTTTGACAAGATAATGTGTTTGTTTTACTGGGAGAAATCTATGCTGTATGGAGTTACATTTTCCTTATTGGTAAAATGTGCATCTCAGGGGAGTTAAATGGATGATTTATGGAAAGTGCCTTTCACAGAGAGACTGGCACATAGTAGGTGCTCCATCACTATTAGTTCTTCTGGCGCCTGCCAGAAGTAACAGAAATCAGGGCAGTAGGACTTAGAAGCCTTGCTGCTACTAATAAAAGAAATAATGTGATTTATTTTTTCAGTGTGGTCTGGGGAAAGGCGTGTGCTTCATAAATATGTATTGGAAAGTACTTAGTAAATGAGCAGAAATAATAAAAATATGTCAAAGGAAACAGCTCCTATAAATATGTCACTTGGTAGACAAATTAGTGTTTTATTACTACTAAATACTATTGCTCGCCGAAAAGGATTTCAGATTACTCGCACAATGGGTACATTATTGAATGCCTCTGTGGAAGGGCACGATAAAGATGAAAAATTGTGATGGTGATAACACCTAAGGTGGAAAAAGGAGGGGTGTGGGTGAAGGAGCTCCGAGGCCTCGCTCCAGTGGTCTGCTCATTATTTAGCAGCACTTGGATGATTTAGCCATAATATGGACCACAAGGCCACCGAGAAAAGGATTTCTGTCGGATGCCAAGAATTCAGGCCCTGATTATCGTGTCCGACTGAGGGTGGGGGGTGCGCGGTAAGTGCACTTCCTTTCAGAACAGGACACTCTGTGAGTTAAGTTGATCAAAGGAGGGGGGAATCCCAGGTCTAGATCTCTCGCTTCCGTTTTGGACCTATTACATGTCTGTGTCTATAATTCATATCCAGAGAGAGACAGTGTGGTGAAGAAAGTATGCCTCCAGTGTGGCGCTCAGACCCATTTCAGAAACATCAGAGGGTGGACAGTGTTGGTCGGTCAAAGGTACAAGAACCAGAGAGGGAAGGGAGACGATGATACATACCTTTGTGGAGGCAAAAGCCCAAGAGAAGTAGAGATCATAGGGAACTGCAGCAAAGCGAAGCTGCAGAAATAGGCAGGCAGGAGAAAGGGCCAAGGGGCGGATATCCAGTTCAGGTGCCAGGGGTCCTTAGAAGGCAGAGCTCCCTATACACTTCAGGTTGGAGAAAGAAACGGTTTTGCATCCCGGCTCTGCTTTTCTCTGTGTGGAAGCTCGAAAATTACTTAAAATGTTGATCCTTGTTGATAACAAGCAAATAATAGTAAAGAGCTTGCTGGGGTGTTCTGAGAACTGGAAATAGCAAAGGGCTTATAAGGTGACAGACTGATAAGGATACACATTTTTTTAGCTCCGGCTCCCTTCTGATAGTCCTTATTTTCAAATACAAGTGGTAGCACTGTGGTAGAGCCCTTGCCTAGTATGTACAAAAATCCCAAGCACCAAAATATTGAATAAAAAAAGTACAAATTGCTCAGGAAATTTTGAGAGGTCTTTGATAGGGACCTGAGGCATAAGAAAATGATGTCACTAAACACCAGCCGGAAGAATTAGCATTTATATGACTTCCGTGACTAGGCATCTTCTTAGATCACTGGCTAATGATCCCCTATGCTACCCTGGTGTTTTATGCTTTACTAAGGCCTTTGTGCATTATCTCATTTAATGTGCGGGCCCAACCTGCCTTTCTGGGATGGGGAAGAATTTGGAAAGGTTAAGTACCTGCCAAAAGGTGCACAGGTGATGAACGATGGCTGTGTGGTTTCTTAGCAGTCGTTTTCATTGTACTGCGACCTTTCTCAGCTGTGTCCCCACCTTCCTTACGTGAAGGTAGCTTATCCGAGGAGGAAAACACAGGTTATGATGCCCTACTGACTTGGCTTTTAATATCTCCAAGAGACTTAATATATTGGGTGAGTCTGGGGTTCTGGAAATCTGTCATCTGTTGGGTACGATGAAACATGAAATCAAGGGTTCAATATTCAAACTTTACTATAAAACTAGTTGGTGATCTTAAGGGATTCGCTCAAGGTCACCACATACGGGATTGGTTGGCTCAGCAGAGACTGTGGACTCCACACTTAGCCGGGCTCCCGCGCCGGCCCGGCTCACGAGCCCGGGCTCCAACAGAGGGCGCTCGCGGAGGCTTGCACTCTAGACCGCCGCGTGCTCGATTCCTCTCTATGGTGGCGCGGGCGCGGCGGAGCGGGGCGCGCTCCCGTGGGGGTGGGGTGGAGGGCGGGGCCTCACGCGGGGAGGGCGGGGTCGCACGCAGGACGGGCGGGCGGGGCCCACGCCGAGCCGCGGGGGGACTGGGTTAGTGGGGGTGGACTTCCTGGGGCCGCCCGTGATAATGTGGTTCGGGCACCCGGGTGCCCCTCAGCCGCCGAGTTGCGGCGGCCGCCGACTCCGCAGCCTCGCTGCCTGAGCAGCCGCGATCGGGATCTGGCCTCTGCCGTCCCAGGTGTGGCTCGGCAGCGTCCGCGGCAGGTGAGGAGGCGGTGGCTGTGGCGGGTTGGGCTTGGAGGACCTGGTGCTCCAGGCTGTGCTCTGGGGGGTGTGAGGATTCAGCTGCGCTCCGGGAGTGGGGCAGCCTCTTCCAGGAACTCCCCACCGCCAGGTCACCCCACACCTGTCCCATTGAAAGTGCCGAAAAGCATTTCGCCTGTGTGCGCCGTAACCCGGGACGTGTGTTCTCAACTTGTACCCAAGTGTCGTAAGAGCTCGGTAGGTCCTGGGGAAGGATGCATTTCTGTAGGACAGAAAACTGTCTACAGAGGCAGAGCTTTGGCGGCTCTGGCTCTCTTCCTACCGGAGGACCTGGAGATTCGGAGTTTGCAGATTAGATGGGAAGTTTGGGATGCTGCTCTCCCCTCCTCCCTATCAGAGTCTGCTGCCTGTCTCTTGGGAGTCGACCTCTGTCCCCGAGGTGTGTTGTCGCCACTGTGTGGTCCTGGCCGAGACTCAGAGGGAAGTGGGGCCCCTCTCCAGCTGGCTGCCCAGGAGACATTTGACCCGGCATGGAGAAGTCTGGTAGATCAGGGGAGCCCGCAGCCTTTCCTGGCATCTGTCTGTTCAGAGCTTGATTTGAGACTGGTAGAAAAAAAACCCCAAAACAACAGCGTAATTACTCCTTTTTCTTTAAGGCTGTCATTTTTTGGGAGGGGGAGGGGATTGGGGTGTGCTGTTGTGTAATCGAGGAAGAGTTCCACATTCCTCTCAGTCTACCATGGGGAAGATTATTCTTAGCTCGGAAATGGGGTTTTCCCCACTCACACTCTGTATCCTGGTTAAAGGCCAGAGTGACGCATGAACAAACACCCCGGGATACATGTGTCCTTCTAAGAAAGTAGTAAACTCCTTATGCCTTATATATGTTTTGGCTGGTGGTTTGGAGAACCGAGAGACTTACTGTCCCCACTTTTGAGAGCTGTATGGTGGTTCTTGCTGTGACAGTTCAGTGTACTGAAATGTGTGCAAGGCTGTTCGAATATTGTGGCGTTTTTCTAAGAATGGGAGGGGCCCAGTTTGCAGAGTTCTAAGACTGAAGCTGACCATATTTCCTTTGTGGCAACTTCTTTATCCTTCCCTCCTGCCTCCCCCTCCCCCCCAATTTTTTCGAATGCAAAGAAATAGATGGTGACCAGTGTTTGTGAAACTTTGCATATTTGCTAATTCTGGATTCCAGAGTACAGTTAAAAAGTTGTGGTTTCTTGGAGGACAGTAGCAGATGGATGTGGCAGGGCTAATTAATAACTTGATGGTGTTCCTAGATGTCTGTGTAATAGAGGACACATACTCACCTTAATGTTTAATCGCAGAGCCCAGTACATTAAAACTTCTTATATTGATAAGCTGTTATCCTGTTTGTTTACATTGGGAGCCAGGGTTGTAAATCCACCAGATTGACCAATTTTAACCAACTGCTAAAATAAAAAGGAGAAAGCTGTTCTCAGAAAGCTTAAGAGTTTTCAAACTTTCTACCCACCAAACCTGTTGACCCAAGTATTTAGTACCATCTAATAGAAATGTCTCTTAAAGGGATTTTCATTGACAAGTTTAACAAGTAGCAACATTGACAAAAGACAGTTTCTTTTCCAATTACAGGAGCCCTGTGAAGTTTAATGCAGCCACGTCAGGCTGTATGGGCCACACCTGCTACTTTCTGACATCATCTACATAAACCTGAGGAATGTTGGGGAGGGAGCTGGGTACACTGGTTTTTATTCCTATCATAGAATCTTTAATACTGCTGTTATTTTAATGGGAGATTAGGGACTTTTATCGCCAAACTTGTGTTGGTAATATGTTTATGTTTGGGGAGGAGAGAAAGATTAACTGCCGCACCTTTCAGTCTGTCGCTATAGTTTAGAGTTGGGGTATCATTCAGTTTGATGAGACTAGATCCGTTTAGGTTGCTGCTAGTGAAGTCTCTAGGGAGGGGCTGCTTTGCTTGCTTGTTTTGGAATTGATTACTTGGTGGTGGCTCTCGGTTCTTAGCACTGTGCTGGGGGATGGCGGTGGGCAGGGGTGGAGCGGGCCTTGGCTGTTTTAATTACCTGGCACCTATGATTTGGGCGATTGAAAGGGCGCTCTTTCCATATGCAGATTCAGACTCTCATTCTTTAATAGGGGAATGTCCCAGTTACTTTCTCTTTTTGTGACTTTATGTTAGACATGGTATTTTAAAAACCTAAAACCTGAGAGTTGGGCTCTCGAGTCTCATAAATGCCATCTCAAATAGATAATTGACCTCTTGTGTAGCCTGTAGTTCTCTCTCTGTCCCCAGGACTTAACAGTTGCTATGCACTGGACAGTGGTCACATCTAATTCTGTTAAGCTGGTCTTAGTCTAAACCTATTATCTTTTCTCTCCCTTCAGATGGTCATGAAATGTTTCTCCTTTGCGTTTCGTATTCAGGCTGATTAGTCCACATTTTTGGAGCCCCTGTTTAAAACCAAAGCCGAGCTAAGCAGTTCATTAAGAGTTCTGCATGTTTTTAAAACATTTTCCTTTTACAAAGCAAGCATAAAGTCTGCATTTCTTCTGGAGAAACTCTGCTCTTTGAATCTGATAGTAAAACAAAAGCTGGTCTTTCCAGATTTCTGGCATTAGGAAATCTGTGGTAAACTTTTCCTTACTTTCTGATTTTTTCCAGTATGGTGACTAGTCAGTAGTGATGAACGTTGACCCAGGGGCATTGGGAGATCCTGAAGTCTCCTGTGTCATCAAAGGGAGGACACATTATATTCAGGGTGTAGCTTTCACCCTGGCTTTTTGTAAGGAGTTTCCAGAGGCCACCACTTCTTTTGAGGTTCTGTTTGTAACCCAGGCATTCTTGAAAAATGCTGACCTTAGGGCCCCACCTCCTGGAGATTTTGATTCATTCATTCGGTGATGACCTACATTTTGAAACCATCCATTTCCAAAAGGCTCTCTAGTTGCTTCTGAGGTGCAGTGCAGCCTAACTTGGGAATCACTGTTGTATTGCATTGTCCAGTAAAAATGTATCATCTGTATCTCAAGTCAGTATGGAACTTTGAACATTGGAGTTCATGCCTCTACTTTTTTTGTGTGTGTGGTGTTTTTTTTTTTTTTTTTTTTTTTGGTTTTTCGAGACAGGGTTTCTCTGTGTAGCCCTGGCTGTCCTGGAACTCACTCTGTAGACCAGGCTGGCCTCGAACTCAGAAATCCGCCTGCCTCTGCCTCCCAAGTGCTGGGATTAAAGGCGTGCGCCACCACCACCACCACCACCACCTGGCCGTGTGTGTGGTGTTTTGAGACCGGGTTTTTCTGTGTAGTCCTGGCTATCCTGGAATTCTGTAGACTGACAGGCTAGCCTTCAACAGAGAGATCCACATGCCTCTGCCTCCTGCATGCTCCACCACAGCCCAGCTTTTCTTAAAATCTTTAACATCGAAAGGGGATACACTGAATTCTTTATAAATTGGCAGTGTCTCTGATAACATCGTGATGTTAGGGATGTTTGGTTTGCTAGAATAGCCCATCTCCTAGCTGTGACAGATAAACAAAAGGCTTTTATGACTTTATGTTCATTGCTTCACAGCAAGGCCCCTCTGCTGTATTATCTACTGGGAGTCATGAGGGAGGGTTTTTGGTGAAAGTAGCTTTCTTTATCCCCCGAGTGGACAAATGAATGATAATGTAGAAACGACTAGAGGCTTGAATAGGTAGTGGGTTTAGTTATGGTCAGAGTGGGATAGGAGAGATGCCCGGGAGTTTCTGTGTATGATTTTAAAATAAAACCAACATGCTAGCTGTTTAGCTTCTCATAGCTGAAGCTCTTTTTTTTTTTTTTTTTTTTTTTTTTTTTTTTTTTTTTTTTTTTTTTTTGGTTTTTCGAGACAGGGTTTCTCTGTATAGCCCTGGCTGTCCTGGAACTCACTCTGTAGACCAGGCTGGCCTCGAACTCAGAAATCCGCCTGCCTCTGCCTCCCAAGTGCTGGGATTAAAGGCGTGCGCCACCACCGCCCGGCTATAGCTGAAGCTCTTAATGAAATTAATAGGTGTTTAATAAATCATCAGAAAGTTTTAGTCACGGGTTCTTTGCTTAGTTCATGAAAAGAGGAAAAGTTGCTCAAGTCCGGGAGGATCTAAGTTAAAAACAGAATTAGGCACTAGATAGATTAGGGAAATAAGAATTTAGGAAATGGACTAACCTAGTTTTGAAACCCAGCTTTTCACTTCCTGGCTGCATGAGTTTGGGCAAATTACTGAACCTCTGTGAGCTTTCTTTGTTTTCTCTTCTCTTCTCCTTTCTTTCTTTTGTTCTTTCGTTCATTTTGAGACAGGGCTCTTCTATGTAGCCCTGGCTGTCCTTGAACTCACTCTGTAGACCAGGCTGGCCTCAAAGTCAGAAATCCACCTGCCTCTGCCTCCCAAGTCCTGGGATTAAAGGTGTGTGCCACCGCCGCCTGGCCTAGTCTTCGTGTTTGAAAAGATGGTTTGAAAATACAGAGCCGGGCGGTGGTGGCGCACGCCTTTAATCCCAGCACTTGGGAGGCAGAGGCAGGCGGATTTCTGAGTTCGAGGCCAGCCTGGTCTACAGAGTGAGTTCCAGGACAGCCGGGCTACACAGAGAAACCCTGTCTCGAAAAACCAAAAAAAAAAAAAAAAAAAGAAAATACAGGTTGTCGGCTGGAGAGATGGCTCAGTGGTTAAGAGCACTGACTGCTCTTCCAGAGGTCCAGAGTTCAATTCCCAGCAACCACATGGTGGCTCACAACCATCTGTAATGAGATCTTATGCCCTCTTATGGGGTAGCTGAAGACAGCTACAGTGTACTTATAAAATGAGTAGACCTTTGGGCCGGAGCAAGTGGGGCTGGAACGAGAGGGAGAAGGTGGGGGGAGAAAGAAAATACAAGTTGTAAGATTTTGCTACATAACCAGAATGGCTTTTGTTATTGCATTTCTTGAAGTCGCTGTAGCCCTGGCTGGTCTAGAACTTGCAGTGTAGACCAAGCTGGTCTCAGACTCAAGAGTTCCATCTGCCTCTGACTTCATAGTGCTGAGATTAAAGGTATATACCACCTGGCCTCTAATTCTCCATCCCTCTGCTCTGGCTTTGCTCATTTGTGCTAGAATTATACCATGGTTGGCTTTACAAAAACTTTATTATTATTATGTGTATGAGAGACAGACAGACAGACGGAAACAGGGTCTCACTGCATAACCCAAGCTGGGTTTTTGTGTCTCTGCCTCCTAAGAGGCATCTGGAACGTCAACCTAAGGCCTCAGACATGTTAGGCAAGTACTATGCTGCTAAACTCCATCTCTAATGCATATATGTATATATACATACACATGTATGCATGTATATATATATGTATTTATATATACATATGTATGTATATATGTATTTATATATACATATGTATGTATATATGTATATTAGTTTTTTATATTTTATGTGATGACTATTTTGTATGTATGTCTGTACAGCATGTATGTGTCTGATGCTCATGGAGGTCAGAAAAAGGTGTGGGATCTGGAATTAGAGTTGGATGTAAAAACCACATGTGGTTCTAGGAAGCAAGCCTGGGTACTCTGTAAGAGCAACACATGCTCTTAACTGCAGAGCCACCATTATCTTCTTCATCAGTCAGATATTTTTATGTCAGCTTGACGTAGGCTAGATCACCAAGAAGGAAGGAGCCTCAATTGAGAAGAAATGTCTGTATAAGATCTGGCTGTGGACAAGCCTATAGGGTATTTTCCTTATTAGCAATTCATGGTGGAGGGCCCAGCCTATTGTGGGTGGGGCCATTCCTGGGCTGGATGTTCTGGGTTCTATAAGAAAGCAGGCTGAGCAAGCCATGATGGTAAACAAGTAAGCAGTACTCCCAGCATCAGCTTCTGCCCCCTGCTGGAGTTCCTGTCCTCACTGCTTTTGATGATGAACTGTTATATGAAACTGTGAGTAGAGAAACCCTGTCTCGAAAAACCAAAAAAAAAAAAAAAAAAAAAAAGAAACTGTGAGTGAAATAAGCCCGTTCCTCCCAAGTTGCTTCTGGTTACGCCATTTCATCACAGCCATAGTAACCCCAGCTGAGACAGTTATCAGTTTGAGAGAGTTGTCCAAGCTGGCTTTGCACTTGCTGTTCTCTTGCCTCTGCCCCTCCGTAGCTGGAATTACAAAAGTTCATCATGCCTAGCTAAGGGATCTGTTAAAATCCAGCCTCCCTATTGTGTCTTTCCAGGAATGCTTACCCACTTAGCTCTTCTAGAAAGTATATAGACGATTGAGGACTAAACAACCAGAGAATATGGGTGAGGAAAAATGAACCACAGGACAATTAGCAGTGCTTTAAAATTTTTTCAGAATGAGTGGAGTGTTGGCATGTGCCCAGAATTACTACCTGCAGGAATAAATTAACATTATCTGAATTCTGCTTGGTATATTTGGACGATAGCCCAGAAACTCCAGATTAAGCTAGCAGGCTTTGAGGGTGGTCTTGTTCAGGAGTGCCTGTCGTTCATGTTTCCGTGTTTCCCCTTCTCTGGCCTTTGTCTTTTTCCTCCCTTCCTCTTCCTCCTCCAAGCTGCCCCTCCTTTCCATTTGCTGGTCGTGCCACGAGGACTCCAGGCTGGGCCCCTGGACCAGAGGCTAAAAGAGGTTCCTAGTTGCTAACACCTGTCTCACAGTAAATGAATAGGCTCTTTTGTAGGCGGGGTTGTCATAGAAGCTGATTAGTACAGTGCTGGCTCCAAGGGCCTACTAATGACACAGCATATGGAAATTGTGGGGGTGATTTAGAGCCATGGTAAAGTTTTTTTTTCCTTATACCATATTTTTTTTTATATTGGATTATCATACCAGCCAAATTTTTGCATGTAACCTCTGAATCTGTTCACTCACTGCCTAAACAGACTAATTTCTGTCATATTGACTGGGAATCATTTATATTCTGTAGAAGTCCCTACCCTTAAGGGCCTTTGTATTGTTCAGTCGATGGCTAGTGTGTAATACAATTAAAGTTCTGCTCACTGAGCGCTGACATAATTAGTTTAATTTCTGCTCCTTTATACATTCCTGTTGGCAGCTGGAAAATTAAAATACTAGATGTTGCATAAAACTGCTTTTTTGAGGGTGATTTTACTGTCAGTTGAATGGACTTAGACCCCAGGGTACATTTTTTTAAGATGTCTTATTCAACTTGCCTGTAATAGTCTCCTCTGTATAGAATTAATGTATTAAGACACATAATTGGCTATTTAAGTATTCAGCAGAGACAGTGTTTGGCCTTTTACCCCGTGATTATATTTTTCCTACATCTCTTTTGAGGAAATGTATGTAATTTTTGGAAACTCTTAAGTATATCACAGTTACATGAGCACATGAACTGTCTTGCAGCCTGAAGACCGGAGTGGTTCTTTCTGATAAGTAGCAGTATTTAAGTCTCTCCCCAAAGGGTTGGTCTGGTCCTTTTAGATCATAGCCCTTATAAGGTTGATGCGGAAGTGGGAAGGCTGTGAGGCCTGGGAAATCCTTTCATAATTTTCCTGTATGTTTCACAGAATGGCTTTGGCCATTCAGCAACTGAACTTGCTCTCCAGGAGGCTTTATATCCAGTTATTCTAATCCTCACTTAATTTCCTGTGGGGTTCATAGGGAGATTGTCACCAGGCTGATAGCATGGCCATGACCTACAGTGCTTTCTAATGTGTTAAGGCACCAACCTTTGTTTGTTTCATTCATTCACTTATATTTGTATGTATTTATTAAATGAGAAGTGATCTTGGTATGGTCATTTCTCCATTGTCTCCTCCTATCAAGAGGTGACAACAGACTCAGTGTTCCTGGTGTCTCAGCAGACTTTCCATATGAGCACAGTGGGATTTTTGGAGGTGGAGTGGAGGCCAGGCTGTAATGGTGTGGCCAAGGTGGTCTCCACTTTGTGGGCTCAGATGATTTCCTGCAGCTGTGACTTTGAGTAGCTGTGAATTTGGGGTTTCACTGGATGGGTGTCATTTGATTTTGTCACTCTGGCTCCTGAAGCTTTATGGTCCCCTAGTTTATCCTCCACACTTATCTAGAAGGGCATGGGAAGAGGCGTCTCCATTGCCTCTGGGATGTGGAATGGTCAGGGCTAGTTGCTCCCACCTCTCTTAGAACCTGGCTCCCTCCAAGAGGAGGGGGAAATCACCCCCATTTGAACCAGTAGGTTTTGCTCAAACATTGTAATTGTCTAGATCCCCCTTAAGGAACTGCTGCCTAGCCATCCCTACAGGTGTCCAGAAATCAGGCTTTGTGTGACAAAGGCCAGTCCATTAGTAGTCTGCCTACCATTGTTTATTTGCTGGGTTATGTTAATAGATTTGAAGGGAAAGAAAGAGCCTTTCCTAAGTAGAGCGCCCCTCCCCCACCCAGCTTTCTTATTTTACCTTCTTTGTCTTGGAAACTTTCCAGGCTTGAGCTGATGCCTGGAACACACTGACCTTAGTGATTACGTGAATCAGTATCACAGAATGTGTCCTCCACCCCCTCTTCTCCCTCCTTAGCCGTAACTAAGAGACTAAGATACCTGCTCTGTCCCTAGCCACGCCTCGCCCTCCCTTGGCCTCACCCTGAGGAGGTTGCTGGGTGTTCCCTGAGTCCTTGCAGTTAGGTTGTAGCCTCTCAACAGGGAACCAGACCGTAAGCTTTACTTGAAAAGGTAAATGCTCTGCTTGGGGAAAGAGCATAGTGTCTTCTAGTGCTCTAACAGGTGGGCCGGAAGAATAGTTAAGTGTGGTTCTCTGGCCTTTGCAGTTATGTAGCCATTGTTTGGACAGTTCGGAATTTTGTTGGAATAAAGAGGAATAGAAGCCAGGCGGTGGTGGCACACGCCTTTAATCCCAGCACTTGGGAGGCAGAGGCAGGCGGATTTCTGAGTTCGAGGCCAGCCTGGTCTACAGAGTGAGTTCCAGGACAGCCCGGGCTACACAGAGAAACCCTGTCTCGAAAAACCGAAAAAAAAAAAAAGAGGAATAGAGTCTAAAATTATATGCAAGGGAGTAGGAAAGAAGACCCTTGTCGGCTGGTGGTGGCACAAGCCTTTGATCCCAGTACTTGAGGCAGAGGGAGTTGGATCTCTGTGAGTTCAAGGCTGGCCTGGTCTACAAATCGAGTTTCAGGCCAGCCAAGCCTACACAGAGAAACCCTGTCTCAAAAAACCAAACCAAACAAATAACAACAACAGAAAACAAGAAAAATTTTGTCCACCTCTAAATTCTGCACTTTGCACAGGCTAGATTCAGGTGCTTTTCTTGGTTTTATTGTCTACCATGTAAGACTTGTCATAGTCTGTGTCAGAGCTCGAGTGTTTACTGACTGGGTGGGAAGTGGGTGGCATAGTAGTTCCTAGAACGCTTGACAAAAGGCCTTCTACCTTCCTGGCACACCTTTGGGCATATGTTTGGACTGAGCACCCCAGGTGACAGGCCGAGGTCAGTGTCCCCGGACCTACACTGCTGACAAATACAGAGCAGGAAGGAGCCTGGGGAACTGTGACTTAACCAGCAGTGACTGATGCACACTGCTGTCCCTGAAGATGGTTTTCATCAGATGCCTAAATCCTAGTTACTTTACAGAATCTGATGAGATTTTTTTTGTTCCCTCCCCGCCTCTCCTTTTTCCTCCCCCTCCCCAACTCCGCATTTTGTTTTGCTTTGTTGAGACAGGTTTTGTAGACCAGTCAGATGTGCACCACCATACGTGGTTTCAACATAGCTTTATATAACCAAAACCAGTTTCAAAAGTGAAAATATCTTTGAAAACACAAATACTTAAAAGGAATAGACAAGAAAAGAAAAAAAAAATTTCAGGGATCAAAGAGATGGCTCGGTGGTAAGAGCATTTGCTGTTCTTGCAGAGAGCCCAGGCTTGGTTCTCAGCACACACATGATGGGTTACAACTGTGCTAGGTAGGCATGCATGTGGCACACATACATACATGTAGGTGAACCATTCACATTGAACAAATAAAGTGAAATTTCTTTTCTTTTTTTTCTTTTTTCTGGTTTTTTCGAGACAGGTTTTCACTGTGTAACCCTGACTGTCCTGGAACTCACTCCGTAGACCAGGTTGGCCTCGAACTCAGAAATCCGCCTGCCTCTGCCTCCCAAGTACTGGGATTGAAGTCATGTGCCACCACCGCCCTGCTTAACATGAAATTTCTTTAAAAAAAAAAAAAAAGCCTCAAGCACTTGGGTTTAGTTCAGAGGCAGAATACTTGCCCAGCATTCGGAAAGCCCTGAGTTTGCTTGCCCGCCATGCCCACGTATGTATGTATGTATGTATGTATGTACGTACGTATGTACGTACATGCATAGGCGTGCGCTCGTGCACACAGACACAGACACACACACACACACAGGTACGTGCACGAACACACAGCCTCTGGTTTTGAGAGTAGAACAAATTTAAAGAGTTCAAGAAGGCAGGTTTGAGTGCTGTACTGTGTAGCTAACTAAATGTTTGTTTTTGAGACAGGGTCTCACTCACTCTGGCGACCTTTATCTCTCCATTGTTTTGCCTTACACTCCCAAGCACTGAGATTACAGATGTGCATTTAAGCCTCATTTGAACCCTCTGCCAAACATCACTTTTGAAAAGGTGGGAGTGTGGAAATTTGCTAGCACATAAACATTATGAAAGTATTAAAACATCTGTCTTTATTGGAGACAGCACAGACATTGTGGCTTCTTTTTAATTGTAAAGCTGTAGTGAGGTTACGTAGCTCAACTTTTAGTTTTCATCAAGTCTTTTTAAAAATTCCAGTTCCAGCCGGGCAGTGGTGGCACACGCCTTTAAGGCCAGCCTGGTCTACAGAATGAGTTCCAGGACAGCCAGGGCTATACAGAGAAACCCTGTCTCGAAAAACCAAAAATAAATAAATAAAGAAAAGAAAGAAAGAAAGAAAGAAAGAAAGAAAGAAAGAAAGAAAGAAATTGCCGGGCGGTGGTGGCGCATGCTTTTAATCCCAGCACTTGGGAGGCAGAGACAGGTGGATTTCTGAGTTCGAGGCCAGCCTGGTCTACAGAGTGAGTTCCAGGACAGCCAAGGCTACACAGAGAAACCCTGTCTCGAAAAACCAAAATAAATAAATTAATTAATTAATTAAAAAAAAAAATCCAATTCCAGCTCCGCGTGGTAGCACAGACCTTTGATCCCAGCACACTCAAGAGGTGGAGGCAAGCAGATTTCTGAGTTTCAGGCCAGCTAGGATTACATGATGAGACCATGAAGCAGATTCCCAGTGTCTAGTCCAGGCCCGTGGAATCTAGGTGTGTGGAAGTGGGGTGGTAGCATTCTGAAACAGTCTCTAGTCCCCACTTGGAGAAAGCGTGTCTGTGAGAAAAAACCCACACGTTCAAAACAAGAGACCCAGAAAGGTTGAGGAATGTGGAATGCCGATGTCTTTACTTTGTAGAGGAGATGTCGAAGGCACCGGAAAGGAAGGAGCTCAAGTCAGGTCTCCTGCGTCCTCATTGCTGGTTTTCCAGTACTATAGCAGCATGTTCCCTTATCGCTTTCTGTACTGTCAGTCAGAAGGCCTGAGGTTGTGAGAGCAAGGGTGCTTTGATTCCTTCATAACAGGAGTGACCAGCTGGCACTCAATGGTGTAAAAATTTAGGGCACGGGTGGGAGAGGTGGTGCAGAGGTCAGGAGTGCTGGTTGCTCTTGCAAAGGGATCTGGGTTCGGTTCCCAGCACTCATACAGCAGCCCACAGCCCTCTATAACTCAGTTCAGAGCATCTGAAACCTTCTGGCCTCTGCGGGCATCAGGCATGCATGTGGTGGACAGACGTACAGGCAAGCAAAACACACCGGACACAAAACCAAATCTTTATTTTTTTTTTTTTTTTTTTTTTTTTTTTTTTGGTTTTTCGAGACAGGGTTTCTCTGTATAGCCCTGGCTGTCCTGGAACTCACTTGGTAGACCAGGCTGGCCTCGAACTCAGAAATCCGCCTGCCTCTGCCTCCCAAGTGCTGGGATTAAAGGCGTGCGCCACCACCGCCCGGCCAACCAAATCTTTAAAAAAAAAAAAAAGAACTGGTGTTTGAGAAAAAAGAGAGAAGAGAAAAGCTAGCATGTCCTAAAATGTGGTGAAGGACCCACTTTGTAAAGAGTTCCCATCTCCCCCCCAACCCTCATCTAAATTATAAGAGGATAAATGAGCAGGAAAGGCTCAGCCTTGAATGTCACAGCCGTGTTAGAGTGCTGTGAAAATATCCGAGTGTACGTGGTTTTCCGTCTCCCTTGATAGATCTGAAGCACACTTGGAGTAGCATTGTTCTGGGTGGCTCTGAGGACATCTCAGGAATTCAGCGATGCCGGTCTTCCTTCCTCTCTAGCACCGCCTGTAACTGTAGCAACCAGGAGTCTCCCGTTCCTCCCCAGGAGAAGTAGTCCACCACCTGGGGACTCTTAGGTCAGAACCGTAATTTTAATCCAGTGTGCGGACACAGTGCCTTTGCTGTGTTTAAGAATAAGTCGGTAGAGCTGTATCAGGAGGCATATTCAGCTCTTGTGACTAACTAGCACCCTTTTCAACTTCCAGGCCGGTCACGGAACTCATCACTGACAAAGGTGCTGAAAGAGACCAGAAGATGAAATTTTGGGATGTGTAGTTTGAGGCACTTCACCTGTGCTTGCTTTCCAGAAGTCTTGCGTAAGAAGTGTGAAGAAGCATTAGTCATTTGTGTGGTTGTAATGTTAAAATTGGTGTCTGCCCCCCAACCCCCCATCCCCATAGAATTCGTTTCATGTGTGCCCTTCATTCTGGTTTGATTGTTTACTTGTATGAAATTCTGAACTTGAAAGATTGTTGGAGCATTCTTTGGGTAGTTAAACAACAATGAAGCTGTTTGGATGTTTGCAGGAACACAGCTTCCTGTGTCTGGACTCCGCACAGGAGATGGTTTCAATTGTTTAGAAGTAAAGCTGATTAGAAAATGCATTGTCTGCGGCTTGACACAGCTGTCCAGGCTTCTGGCCCTGCTGGGGCCTTTGTACGAATGTTGTTCAACACTTTTGGGGAGGATTTGTGTTTGTTTTGTTTGTTTGTTTGCTTGGTTTTTCAAGACAGGATTTCTCTGTGTAGCCCTGGCTATCCTGGAACTCACTCTGTAGACCAGGCTGGCCTCGAACTCAGAGATCTGCCTGCCTCTGCCTCCTGAGTGCCGGGGTTAAAGGTGTGTGCCACCACCACTCATATTGAGTTTGTGTTTCTAAGGATGTCTATGGTTCTTTCCTGAATAGATATGGAAGCTAGAAAGGTTCAAGAAGGGCATCCCGGTGTCCAGGTAATTCACAGCCAGTGGCTTCTCACAGCATCTCCAGAAGATATCCTTCCCCCAGCCAACTAAGGAACCGCACTTGACCTTGGTTTGGGCCTTTCTTTCCTGTTAATGACTGGTTAGTAGGATAGCCTGCTATCAGGCTGTGAACCATCTTACAGTGGGGTTTGGCTAGTATAACTTCCATTAGGAAAGATGGGGGTGTCCATGGGTAAGAGTACAGACGGCTTTGAAAGACTCTCTGCCAGCCCTGTGAGGTCTTGGATTGTGACTTTGAACATTTCCTTTGTGACGGATGTAGTAAGACGGTCTCTACAAGCAGCCTCCTTCCTGTTGGAATCCTATGATGGCCACAGGAGTCTGGGGAGCTGGGTGCGCTCAGCGGGCTATGTTACTCCTCCGGTGTGCACAGTGATCTTTTTCTGAATGAAACTGTAGGCACTCTAAAGCAGTGTTAGGAAAAGGCTTATTCCAACCTAAAAATATGAGAGAACTTTGGGTAAGACTGATCAAAAACAACAAAAACAAAAACCAAAAAAACAAACAAAACCCCCAAACTCTTGCTATGTGGAACATGTCTTTGTGTCATCTTTTTCCTTGAATGAAAAGCGCCAACACTATGAGCCAAAGAGACGTTTGGTGGTAGAGTGCTTTTTCTTCCCTAGTACATGCCAGGCACTGGGCTTCTTCCTGCACCACAGAAACCAAACAGAACAAAACTGAAACACTCAGAGTGTGCCAGGAATTTTTACCATATTAACCCATTCAACCCCCCAGCCAACCAGCAAGATGCCAGCTGCTGGTATTGCCTGTGTTCCACAGATTTGAGAACACAAAAACGCTGGCCTCAGGCCATCAGCATTGAAACTGCTGAACGTGGTGGCCGAGTCCCCAGCCCCAGGCTGCCATCACCGCCCACCCTCACGAAAGCACACACTTTTCAGATGAGTCTTACAGACAGATTCCATTTCATATAATGTAGGCTTAAAACGTCTTTGAGACATGGGCCTCCTCCTGTGAAATGCTGCTTTAGAATGATGTATTTGCTCTTTATCTTCCTAGTGTGCTTTTGTTAGCACTAAAGAATTGTTTTATCATTTATTCCTAATCCTAAAAATTTAAATGTATAAACCAGGCATCCTTAAAAGCATATTTGGCCCACTATCTAAAGCTTTGGTTTAGGGGAGATCGCATCGGTGGGCTTTCTGGCCATTTTTCTTTGCTTTTTCTGAACTTATCATCCTGTTGATGAGTGGCCTTCCTCACAAATCCCATGTGAGCGGCGTAGTCTGCGCGCTGGGAGTGACGTTGGCCAGAGACGTTGATGCTGGTCTGTCCTGCTCAGAAGCACTGCTCACATAGAAAGTAGAATGTGGCCCAAGGGGAGAGTGTCACAGGACGTAGAAATGCCAGCTTTATCTTTTATCTCCAACCACAGCTACCCACAGTCTATTATCTGTAGTGTGTCCACCAGTCTCACAGAATAAGTAAACCTGTTTGCAGCAACGCTCCAGGCAGCCTGTCTCCAACCACACCCTGTCTGACTGGCTCTGGTTCTTATATGGTTTTCAGGGCAGGCCTTCTGCCTGTTGAACCGATACAGCCTCGGGAGTTCATGCTCTGTGGGTACTTCTGCCATTGTCCCTAGCTAAAGGGGGAAACAGAAAGCTGCCAGGGAGGGATAGCACCCAGGTCAGGTCTGAGTGTGTTTCATTTGGGCCAACACTCATCCCTTGCTTCAAGTCTTTTTTTTTTTTTTTTTTTTTTTTTTGGTTTTTCAAGACAGGGTTTCTCTGTGTAGCCCTGGCTGTCCTGGAACTCACTCTGTAGACCAGGCTGGCCTCGAACTCAGAAATCCGCCTGCCTCTGCCTCCCAAGTGCTGGGATTAAAGGCGTGCGCCACCACCGCCCGGCAGGTCTTTTTTTTTTTAATCCCCACCTTGAATAGCATTGCCTGTAAAATAGTCAGAAATATGCTATGCTATATAGCAACTTTACCATTCCTAGTTCTCCGTAGTCAGTGGACAGTTCGGTAATTGTACTTTATTTTTTTATTTTGATGTAGGGTTTCTCTATGTAGCCTGGCTGTCCTGGAACTGCCTCAACTCACAGAGATCCTCCTGCCTCAGCTCCTGAGTGTTGGGATTAAAGGCATGGACTACTACACCCAGCCTTCACTTAATTTTCTTTTAAAAACTTTTATTTTTAAAAGGGATATTTATTTATTTAACTTTGTCTATATGAATGTTTTGCTTGTGTTTTTGTATGTGTCTCATATTTGTGCCCAGTCCCCAGAAGTCAGAAGAGTGTCAGGTTCCCTGGAGCTCTGGATCTGGTTGTGAGCTGCCATGTAGTGCTGGGGATCTAGCCCAGTCCCCCTGGAGGGGCAGCGTGTGCTCTTAACTGCAGAGCCCTCTCTACCCCCAGACACATTCTTCTTTTGAGATAATTGCAGTTTTACAAAACATTGAGAAAACAGCATCCCTGAACTGGCTCAGTGGGTAAAGACCCCAGCTTCCAAGCCTGGTGGCCCAGGTTCTGCCTCTGGGACCCACATTGTGAAAGGGGAGAACCAAGTTCTGAAGTTGTCCTCTGACGTCCATAAGCAAACAGGCAGTACTAGGTGCATACATAAAAGAAATGCAGCATAATTTTTAAAAGCTGCAAAATAGCAGTGCTTTCATGTGTGCCGACTAGTCTTATGTCAACTTAACACACAAGCTAGAGTTATCTGAAAGGAGGGGACAAAGTTGAGAAAATGCCTCCCTCCGTAAGATCCAGCTGTCAGGAATTTTCTTAACTAGTGATTGATGGGGAGGGACCAGTCCATGGTAGGTGATGCCATCCCTCGGCTGGTGGTAAGAAAGCAGGCTGAGCACACCATCTGAAGCAAGCCAGCGAGCAGCACTCCTCTGAGGCCTCAGCATCAGCTCCTGCCCTGTTTTGAGTTTCTGTCCCGACTTCCTTTGATATGGAAGTATGAGCCAAATACACCCTTCCCTCCCCAACTTGATTTTGATTATGGTGTTTCATCACAGCAGTAGTGATTTTTGCTAAGACATCGTGTCTTCACCCAGCTTTCCCCAGTGGTTATATTTGTTTAACCATTATCAAACCAGGAAGTCGACACGGTTACATACCCACAGATCTTCTCGAGGTCTCTCTTTAGAGTCTCACACATCCTCCTGTCCTGGCCACTTCTGATTCTTGGCAGCTAGCACTCTCTAGCTCTTTATTTTTGTCATTTTAGAAATGGTATGGAAATGGATTTTTAACAATGTGACTTTTTTGAGGCTGGCGTTTTTCTCTTAGCATGACATCACTACGTTGCGTGTAGTAGTCACCTTTCTCTCTTTGCTGAGCATCATCGGCCATTCACTGTTTTAGAGCATGTTGGTCGCTACCACTTTTGTGCAATTACAGATAAGGCTGTTGTGAACATTCATGTGCTGCAAGTATGTGTATAGACAGAAGTTTTATTTTTTTTATTTACATTTATTTGTATGTATGTGTGTGTGTGTGTGTGTGTGTGTGTGCAGGCATGTGCCCTGCATGGTGCATGTATAGAGGTCAGAAGCCAACTTGGCTGGAATTGGTTCTCTCCTTCTGCCTTGTGGGTTCCAGGGGCAAAACTCTGGTCAGCAGGTTCACTGGCCCTGGATACAAGTTTTAATTTCACTGTTAAATGCCCAGAATGCAGTTGATGGGCCTGATGGTGACATGTGGTCAGCTTTCTTTCTCTCTTTTTTTTTTTTTTTTTTTTTTTTGTGGGTTTTTCTGTTTGGTCTGGAGCGAGCTCTCTGCCACTGTTATATTCCTAGCACTGGTGGATTTGGTTTTTAAGTTCATCAGATTAGTCAGTAAGTTGACTTGGCCAACAAGGACAGGTTTTGAGTTGTGTGCTTTTAGCCCTCCATGCGACTCTGCCTCTGTGCTGGGTCTGGAGGCTCAGTGTAGAACCCTGCCTCTGTGTGTCATGAGTTGGAACCAAGACTAACTCACTTTCCTGACTGCCTGGGACCATGCAGTCCAGACTAGGAGTTTCTGGTGACCTCTTTATAAATCTGGCTCTATGACTATGCCCTCAAAATTTGACTACAAGTAAAAGTTGTTCAATAGGCTGGATGATGGTGGCTATTTAATCTCAGCTTTAATCAGCCAGCCTGGTCTATAGAGTGAGTTCCAGGACAGCCAGGGCTACACAGAGAAACTCTGTCTCCGGGAAAAAAAAAAATTCAAATTGTTTTTTTGTCGAGTAGTTTTAAAACCTTAAGGTCAAGTCACTTAAACTGCTTATTTAGAAACAGTGCAACAGTACAAAATGCAGCTAGACAGAAGGTAAACTTCCACCTCTACAGAAGTGAGCCAGTTGTAGACTTGTAATTGTATTTCTCTCTGCTTCTGTCTGTGTATCAGTGTGTCCATCATGAAGCCTCCTGTCTGCATGCGTTCCCCGCCTGCCAGCCACAATGCTTTCCCCTGATGGCCACCATAGTATAGTGATAATTTTCCTTATTAGTTTAGAGGATAAGCATCCTTCCTGTAACTGTTCTGTTATAAAAGGGAAAGCAGAGGTGCCTTTTCACAAAAATTCCAGTTTTAGATTTATCTTTTAAACCGATACCCAATCATAAAATTGTACATGTTTATGGAGTGCCTTGTGCTATTTCAACATGTATACAATGTGTAATGTTTCCATCATATCTGTCTTCTCAGTCATCATCAAATCCTCCAGCATTTCAGAAATACATAGTATATTATCATCATGTCCAGTCACCTCGCCTCTTACTACTATCTAACTCTAGTTTAGCACCCATTTATCAGCCTCTCCCCGTCTCCCCTTCCCCTACCTTTAAGGACCCAAAGAAGATAAGTTTTATTCCTTGATCCATGGTCTCAGGTTGAAATAAGGCTGTAGCTTTATTTGCCAGTAAATCGATAGAATCTGGATGTTAGGCTGTGTTCCCTCATTCATTATAAATAATGCAAGCCTCCCTCCCTCGTGATGATGAGCCCTCTTGCTGAACCCTTGGGAGGTGGGGACCGAGCAGCACAGTCAGCTTCAGAGAGTGTGCAGTCCTTGGGGTGTTTGTCTTGTTGTCATCAGCTGCTTAGTCAGATGAAGTGTTTTCTTAAAGCTCCCAAATGCACAGTTCAGTCTTTGTTTTGAAATCATTCCTCCTGTCTTCTCTCCCTCCTCGATCACCTCGATGAGACATTCAAGCTGTGCGGTTGTATCCCTTTATTTCCATAGCCTACAGAAGCCAGTTTGATGGTTAACTGTAGGTGAGCAGGGAATTGTATCTCCTTGGCTGGAACTCACCCTTAAAGATGAAGCACTTGTTGACAAATGCTCCTTAGGCTTGGAGATGTGAGCAAAGGTAACTGGGTGTTTTGGATTTTTAGTGGAAATCAGGGTGAAAGTTTTGGAAGTTTGACTTACTGAGGCAGGATGTGGGATTGAGGAGGGGGAGACATTGTGAGTGAGTGTGTCTGTGTTAGAGAGGGGGAGAGGGAAAGGGAGAGAGAATGAGTGTATGTGTAGATGTGTGTCTGTGTGCACACACGCACACACATGATTTTGGGAGGCAAAGAATCTAAAGGTGTATAGAAAGGAATTACAGATTCAGATGGTCTCCAGCGCTGAGTTACCGTGCTCTGAGAGGGAAGGTTACGGGGCCAAGACAAGTAATAGGACTGGAGTCTAATAATCACTTCATTATGCAGCCATTTGAGTTGTTTGGGTGATGGAGTTTGATGTCAGGGCTTCTTTTCTGTCCCTTTTCTGTGTGAGCAGCTCAGGAAGAAGGCTAAGAAATAGCCCTGTGTAGAAAATTACACCCACAAATGGCTCCAAGATTTCCATTGCCAGGTTCTGAAATGAGCTGCCCAAGACAGCAATTTGATCACATTGTCGACAACCTTTCTCCCAGCCCCTCATCAGGTCCTCAGACCGTGTCTTGACAGCTTCAACTCCTTCTGTTGCAGTATGCTTACTGCATTTTCTATTACAGGAATTCAGCATCTTACTGTGCCTGAGGTGGGTAGCTGCTAGCCTTTTGATATTGGATACCTTTCCTGAGCTATGAAGTATTAGACCATAGTGGATAATAAAGGGCCCACAATTACATTATAGAACAGATTCTGGGAGCTGTAATGGGGGAACAGGCTGGGGTGGCACACCCTCATTCTGCTTGAGGTTGTTGAACCGAAAAGCTGGTTGAGGCTCAGCTGTGCCAGTTCCTATGTCTGAACATGAAAGTAGCTCGTTAAAGATTAAAGGGCTGCTTGGTCCTCCTGGCCCCAAGATGGAATGATCTCTGCTATGGTGACAGCTTCTCTTTCCCAGGAGAGGCCATTTTATACAGCAGGTTTGTGCTTCCAAATGTTACAGTGAGCTGCACTGGCTGATACAGTGTCGATAAGTTGACATTTGGGCACTCTCAAGACATATGAGCTCTATAGCATCCATGGTTTGGATTTCTGGGAAAACTGCCTCATCAGGAAGTCAAAAGCCTCAGCTTTCAGCCTACCCCCACAGGGAGGTGGTCTCCTTTGTTTCATTTGACTGTTCTGTGGAGTCAAGTGAACTTGCATTTTCTCAGCAATAAAATTTCTATGAAGTCCCTTGTACTGCATCCCAGGTGTGAGAGCGGCTCAGTATAACCAGACTGCGGGTGACAGCAGTTAGGAAAATTGTCTTCTGGAAACTTGAGAAAAATAATAGCCCAACCGAGAAAATAAGGAGCAGTTCAGTTTATATTCCATGCAGTTCTTGTGGATAGGACTTATGTTGAGGAGCCCTGTGACTACTGTTCAACTCATGATCTTTGAAAAAACATTTCATTTTACTCTGTGCGTGCTCAGGTAAACGGCAGTAGCCTCCAGGCACTGTCATAGGCTGGTCCATGTCTGAACCACCTGGGACAGGATTCCGGGGTGTGCCTCCACTTCTGTTCATTCAGAGCTGCTGAGGGACTGGGATGGAAACCACCGTTATCCCAGAGCACTCTTCGTGGTTCTGGTTCTTAAGCAGCACTGCAGTTGATTCTTTTTTTTTGGTGGGGGGGGGGGGTTGGTTTTTCGAGACAGGATTTTTCTGTGTAGCCCTGGCTGTCCTGGAACTCACTCTGTAGACCAGGCTGGCCTCGAACTCAGAAATCCACCTGCCTCTGCCTCCCAAGTGCTGGGATTAAAGGGGTACGCCACCACCACCCGACTGCAGTTGATTCTTGAGTATCCTGCAGCTTACTTCATTTGTCTGCCTTAATTTCTATGATTTATTAGATGATGTGGTTCCCTTATATTATTATTATTATTATTATTATTTTTTTTTTTTTTTTTTTTAGAATAGCAGGTACTCTTGTTCATTTGGAAAGGGGGTGACTGCAGAGATGACTGAATGGAATGGGTGGGGAGCACTGTTCCTTTCGAAGAAGACCTGAGTTTTAGTTCCAGCACCCATGTCATCCATAGTGCTCTCTCCAAGGAGATCTGATGCCCACTTCTGGCCTCCATGGTCACTTCATTTATATACACATATATCCCTCCTACACATTTAAAAATAATAAAAATAAACCTTAAAAATAAAAGGTATGCTTAGCCAATAAGAACCCCTCACACCACAGTGATTAGAATTTGACAGTGTCTGGGACACCACTGGTTCTTGGAAACTTGGGTTTTACTGCTTCACTTTCAGAGAAAGGATGTGAATGTAAGATTAAGTTTATTGTCAAGAAGAAATGTACTAAGTGGTGGGCATGCCTACAGTCTCAGCATTCAGGAGGCATAGAGAGGAAAATCATTCATTTGAAGCCAGTCTGTGCTACATACAAAAGAGTCTCAAAAAAAAAAAAAAAAAAAAAAGTTAAATCTGGCTCCTTGATCCTGTACCTGTTGCGGCTTCCTCCCTGAATTGGTTGACCTCCTTGCATATGCTTGCTCATTCTGTATGAACTTAGAAGTCTAAAGATTCTTGAGGAATGAATATTTTAATTTTCTTTTTTCATAGTTGGTTTTTTTTTTTTCTGTTAGGCTCTATTGCAGGGAAGAAATGTCATTATATGTGCTTAGTCCAAAACGATGTGTGAGATAGATATATGTTTGTTTTTTTCTTTTTGTTTTTTTCGAGACAAGGTTTCTCTGTGTAGTCCTGGCTGTCCTGGAACTCACTCTGTAGACCAGGCTTGCCTTGAACTCAGAAATCCGCCTGCCTCTGCCTCCCAAGTGCTGGGATTAAAGGCGTTTGCCACCACCGCCCGGCATATGTTTATTTTTTGAGACAACATTTCCCTGTGTGTAGTCCTGGCTGTCCTGGAACTGACTCTGTAGGCTAGGCTGGCCTCAAACTCACAGAGATCCACCTGCCTCTGCCTCCTGAGTTCTGGGATTACATTTTTAATTTGTAGTATGTGGGTAGAGGAGGAGCTGAGACAGCACTTCTCACCTACCTGAGGTTTTGAGACGGCATCTCGTGGTTTGTACTGTTCCAGACTAGCTGGCCCATAAGCGTCTAGCTGATTGTCCTGTCTCCTCTCCCATCCTGCTTTTGAGTGCTGAGAATACAGATGTGTACCACTGCATACCACTGCATACCACTGCATACCACAGCCTCCAGGAACAGAGCTCAGCTTGTCCAGCTTGCATAGCAAGCACTTTTACCCACTGACCTATCTCCATGGTCCCTGTTTTGTTTTGTTTGGAAGTGTGTGTGGGAGAGAGGTTTCATGCTGGCCTAAAACTTACTGTGTATCCAGGCTGGCCTCAAAATCATGTCCTGTCTCAGCCTCCTGAATGCTGGGATTACAGTCATGAGCCACCACACCCAGCTCATTTTTTTTTAATATGTACATATATATACTGCAACTACCCATTAAAAAATCCTATTAATAATTTTGGGAGGTGGGTTGTTTAATTTTTAAAATTGAAAGAACTTAAATGACAGAACCAGTACTATTTTTCTTATTTCTACATAGTCTCATAATTTTACATAATCTCATAAAACCTCATGTGCCTGAAGCCATTAGTTCAAATTTATCATCTTTTATGAGCTCTTTCTTTGCCAGTGTAAAAGGAGGTACTAGGGTAGAGTGAGGCTGTACTTTGGAGAAATAGATTAAAGCTATCAGAATCTCAGAATGCTGGCCCTCCATAGCTGAATGGTATCTTAGCAGATTGAGGAGCTCCATGCTTTGAGTTGTTCTTGGCATGGTTCACGTGATTTCTAGCATGCATCCCATTGCCTAGATTTTTACCAGAGTAGGAAGGCTTTGTAACAACACTGCTAAAAGAGGCTGGGCGTATGTGACCCTTGAGAGTTGTGCTATGTTAGTCTGTGTGGGGCTTATCCTCAGCTACAGGAGGATTCTCTGGAGTGTGGCTGGTGAGATAATGGGTGTCCGCTGCTCTAAAGATGCCTTATCCTTTGAGAAGGACTAATTAACACACTGTAGGGAAACTTGCCTTTAAATACCTCCAGCTTCTGAATGGGCAACGCTGACCCGGAGGAAAACCAGAGAGCATTTATAATACTTCCCAGTGGCTGCCCTTCTGGAATGTCATAGTTCTTTAGAGTTGCGTGAGTGGGACCAAACAGAATTGTTTGTTGGAAGGGAGTAAAGTAGCATCGTTTTAAACTCAGATTCTGTCTGCATGTATTTCCTGTTTGTTGGTTTGTTTTGTTTTGTTTTGAGAAAGGGTCTCACTATGTAGCCCTGGCTGTCCTGGAACTCACTATGTAGACCAGGCTAGACTTGAATTCATAGAAAGTCACCCTCCTCTGCCTCCAGAGTGCTGAGATTAAAGTTGTGTACCACCATGCCAGGTTTGCCCATGCATTTTAACTTAGCATTTATTGACTGGCAGCTGCATTGTCTGAAATCTACCTTGAAAGATGGAGGCGGCCATGTGTGGGGGCTGTGAATCTCATTGCTGAGTGTAATTGTTGGATTCGAGGGGAGCACTCACATGTCTTCACCAGAGAACAAAAGGATCTGATAGGAACTTCAATTTCTCTCTTGTCAAATTAAAGCATCCAGAAGCTCAGTGGCTAAGAGCTCTGGCTCCTTTTCCAGAGGACTCAGTTCCTAGCACCTACATTACATGGCAGCTCACAGCAATCCATTAATTAACTCCAGTCCCAGAGGGTCTGATAGCATCTTCTGGCCTCCTCAGGCATCATTTGCAAGTATGGTGCACAGACAGACACGCAGACAGATGCCCATCAAATTAAAGCACCCAGACTGCAAGGGCTTGATCGTGTGTGTGTGTGTGTGTGTGTGTGCGTGTGTGTGTGTGTGTGTGTGTGTGTGTAAATGCCAATTCTAGCCTGTCGGGGCTAATTCAATAATAATGAATAGCTCTTGATGAGCCAGTTATTCTCAAATTGATTTTTAAATAAACAGGCTAATCAGAAAGAATTGATATACATTTAAGGTCTTTGCTTTTTAAGGACAAATGTTAAGGCACCCTCCTATGTTCCTTAGGCATCCCAAAGATATGACAGTAGATGATGTCACTTTAGCAGGGAGTGAAAAGAATCCTGCTACTTTTGTTTTAATGAGAGAAGTCTAGTTGTCTAAGGAAATAGAGAGGTCAGAGGAGGCTGAGTGGGAAAAGAGAAGCCAGCCTGGTTAGGACTGATAAAAATTCAGCAGTAGGATTCCACCAGCCGCCAGTGACTAGGCTAGTTCTCCCAGCCAGCTGACCCAATGCTACCCTTTACAAAGGCATATCACCCTCCTGGGAAAATCTTCAGCGCTGTGAGCCTGCTACCTGCAGCATCTGGCTGTGGGGGGGACCTCCAGGCTGTTCTGAGATGAAATTTCAGAAACTGGCCACCGGAGCTTTCCAGGCAGGGGCTCCAGCCGCGGGGGAAGTGAGCTTTACCTGGCTCTCTCCCATCCCGCAGGTGAATCCACCTTTGATTGAAAACAATCAGTGGGCTGTCTCTTTGTTAGGCTGCAGTCGGTTGCTGCTGGCTCAGCTGGGCTGGTTGGGGAAATAGGAGTTTTGCTGGCGTGAGTCAGCACTGCCCTGGGTAAAGCCAGAGCTCTGTTGCAACGTTGCTTACCAAAGATCCGTCCCCAGGCGGCACCATTCACTGTCCCTGAAAGCAACTGCTGTTGGCCCCTGAGATGATCTCATCAGAACATGGCTCCAGCGACCTCAGTGGCAGCTTCTTCGGGCAGCCCGCTGTCTGCTGTGGCAGTGTTTTGAGACAGGCAAAAGCAGGTAACCCCAGATGGTTTTCTTGGTTTCCTTAAGCAAGACTAGACTGGGGGTGAAAACTGGAGAATCGTGCCTTCAGATGACTCAAGGCTTCTCAGTTTGGGAATCTAAAGCCAGCTCTTCCATCTTCGAAGTCCTTAAGGGAGGGGGCAGATGTCCTTTCTAAGGGGATCTGGGTGTGTTAGACCTGAGCAGACCAGTGATTGTTTGAAGCTATGTAGCTTTAGTCATATTTTATTTCCCTTTTTCTGTTCATGTTGTGCCTTACGAGAAACAGTTTGCTCAGGCTAAGTTAGATGAAAGTAAAGGCAGGCAGGTACATTTGCTTCCCTTCCTAGTACTGGCTGCTGAGCTGTGGGAGTGCAGGCTTACCATGGCTTGTGCTCACCATCCTTCCTCTGCCCCGTTGTGAGGAACATTCTCCTCTCATTTCTGCTTCTGTTCAGGTCCCTGCATGTATACATCCTTCCTGTTCTTGCCTCTAAACTCTGTTTAAGTGGCCTGACGGTGTCATCTCTGGACACTCTGCTTCCGCCCCCCAACCCCCATGCTTCTCTTTGATGCCAGGCTCTGCACACGTGTTTCTCAACACCTGGCCAGCTGATTTAGCCCAGAAGTCTCTTCTTGAAAGCTGCTGCTTACTTTCCAAGACTGGGTGAGGCTCCTTCAGAGAGTGTGCCATGGCTGCATCCATAGAATGGGGATGTGGGAATCTTGTGTATTTTGTTCAAACTGTGACGGTGGCCCATGGTTTTCTGTTCATGCTTCCCTGAACCTCAGCAGGGAGCCCCTACTTACCAACCCGCCTCCACCTTACCTTCTGTCCTACCTGGCTGGCACGATGTTGAGCCCAGCAGTCTTCATTTTCCCTTTTCCAATATCCTATTATTTCTTTCACTATCATAAATGTTGAGGTGTTGAAGGCTTTGGCATCTCCCATTCCTTCCAGGACCCTCAAATATGTTCATTAATTCAGCTACCCTCATTATGTCTTTCTGGCCTAGCAGTATTTCTCAGACTTGAGCCTTATTGGCAATTGGACAAACCTTGACAAACTGTGAGAGACATAGCCAAGCCAAGCCCCCAAAACCACATAAGGTCATGGTATACACTGAACTCATCATCTCAGATGAGACTGGCAAAAGCAGGTAACCCCAGATGGTTTTCTTGGTTTCCTTAAGCTAGACTAAGCTAGGGGTAGAAACTGGAGAACCCTTGGCCCTCAGATGTGGATCAAGGGGTCTCAGTTAGGGTGTCCAAAGCCAGCTCTTCCATTCTTCAGAGTGGTCCATAAGAGGACAAATGTCCTTTCTACGGGATCTGGGTGTGTTAGACCTGAGCAAGCTGGCCATTGTATAAAAGGAATGTGGCGCACCTGTTGTCTTATGTGTCATGTATATTGCTGTATGCTTGAACTTTGTTAAGTATACCTGCCATCCTTTCATTTGTTTTTATAGTCACATCCTCTAAATGTGGTAGACCTGTGGTTGCTAAGTGCTGCTGACTATATTGGGGTACTGTTCATAAGGCTTTTCTTCATCCTCAATCGTTGCTTTCAATTACAGATAAAACAAAATTCCCATAACCAGGCAGAGTGGTGGACACCTTTAATCCCAGCACTTGGAAGACAGGGACAGGTGGATCTCTGAATTCAAGGCCAGCCTGCTCTACAGAGTGAGTTCCAGGACAGCCAGGGTTACATAGTGAGACCCTGGCTGGTGGTGAGGGACAAGCATTTTCCCCTTTTTTTTATATGTATGGGTGTTTATTTTGTGTGTATGGGGTACACCACACACATACACATACCTGGTGCCTGCCAAGGCCTGAAGAGGGCATCAGATCCCCTGGGACTGCAGTTTTAGAGAGTCACTGTGTGGTGCTGGGAATTGAACCATGGTCCTGTAGAAGTACTCTTAACTGCTGAGCTTGTCTCTCCAGTCCCAGGACACAGCTTTTACTGTGTTTCATTTTCTTTAAACACCCTACTGACTTAGAGTTTTGTTTGCAAATACTTATAGACAGGACTTGCCTTCTTCAAGCATAGAGACTACTTTTTGCTAAGATTTCACCTACCAAAGACAGACTGGCTTTGCCTGGTTCAAGTCCTGCTCAGAGCTGCTAGACTTCTGCCGCTCAGCTCTAAGTTTCGGCGGACTCTCATCTTCTCTGCTTGTTGCCCAAGTTTTCTTAAACCATTGCTGCTTACCGGGTTTTGCAAAGAGCTTCACACTTGGGCCTGTCTTGTTGTTACTGATAGTCGTAGCCTGTCTCCATCTCCCTTAGCTACCTTCACTGACTTGTTCATTGTCCCATTCCCTGGCCATGACATAACCCTTTAGGGCAGTGGTTCTCAACCTGTGTGTGGGTTGCCACCCATTTGGGGATGGCGAACAACCCTTTGGAAAACACAGATTTACATTACATTCATAACAGTAGCAAATTTACAGTTATGAAGTAGCAATGAAAATGCTTTTATGGTTGGGGTCATGAGGAACTGTATTAAAGGGAAGCAGCATTAGGAAGATTGAGAAGCACTGCTTTCCCTAATAGCAGCCCCCGACAAAATCTCGTCCCCCAAAGATTTGTACATCTATGAAGTCTCTGACCTCTCTAGTTTCATTATTCCTTATTTGGGTTTCAACAGCTCTCCCTCCCCTCCCTCCCCTCCCTTCCCTTCTCCTTCCTCTCCCTTCTTTCTTCCTCCCTTCCCCCTTTCTTGTCCTCCCCCCCCCACTCCTGCTCTCTCTTGCTCTCTCTCACTCTCCCTCTCGCTCTTATTCTTTAGTTACCTCGTTCCTTAACTGACTTCAGGTTCTCAGTCTGGAGCCTGTTATATAAGGCAGAGTGGCTGTAATGGGTCCCCAGGGGTCAACCCACCATTCTAAATGTCTTTATTGCTCTTTTAAATGTTATAAGATCCATATGCTCTCCTCAGATGGATGCTTTGGATTTCTGTTGGATGAACTCAGGCTCGTGGCTGCTTGTTGTGTGTTTAACTTGAAGTCTAGTTGGTCACTCTAAGTTCATTTGAAGATTAAAGGGCTTGCTGAAATCTTGGTCCAGCATGTTGCCTCTTTTTTTATTTTATGTGTATGTTTGACAGCCTGTGTGTATGTATGTGCATCGCATGTATGTCTGATGTCCTCAGAGGCCAGAAGAGAGCATCAGACCACAGAACGGGAGTTAATGGCAGTTGTGAGATGCCTGATACAGGTGCAGGAAACCAAGCCCAGGTCTTCTGCAAGAGCAGCAGAGCCATCTTAACCCCGTTGCGTAACATTTTTATAGTGCTTTACAAAATGATTTCTGTATTTTATCTGATGCCTATTATAACCCTGTGTTGGATTGGCTTTATTCCCCCCACCCCTTTTTAAAACTAGTGGTTATAAAAACTAGTTCTCATAGAAGCATTTATTCATGTAAAATTTAGAGGTGGGGGAAGTGTTCTTTTAATGCATCAAGCAACTAGCTGGTGTCTTTGTAATTAAATAAGTACTGTCCAGTTCTACATAATTGGGGCCTTTGCTCAGAAGGCAAGAGCTAAGGGTCATTCTTTTACAAGGCCACTTTATGATCAAGGTAGGTGGATGAGCAACTCAAGGGATCCTGTCTCCTGACCTATGGCAAGACCCCATTATGCTTAGAGACATCCCATTCCAACTTCTTGGGCTGTGCGAGTGTATTCTTGTGCCCCCCACGCCAGGGATTGGGTGCCTCATTTATGCTAATCTAGGCAAGAACCTGTTTCCACTGAGCTACTGTCAACCAGGCTTTCTGCTGTGTTTCCAAGTATAGAAGCTTCCGGTCGTGCTGTGAGACCAGGTGAAGAGAGGAGGCATGAAGTGGAAGAACTGTGTTAGTTGCATAGACGTTTGTACAGCATAACTTTTGGGGTGCTCTTATACTTGGACTGTGAAATTAGATTATAGAAAAAACGATTGGGGCTTGGGAATAATAACGTCTGTTAGATACAAATGACATTCAGTTTTGGTCCCATTGTACTTGAGAGATGAATAAAAGCGATGAAAAATAGCCAGGCAGTCATTTTGATCCCATGCCTTTGATCCCAGCACTTGGGAGGCAGAGGCAGGTGGATCTCTGAACTCAGGGCCAGCCTGGTCTACAGAACTAGTTTCAGAACATCCAGGACAGGACAAATCCTGTCTTGGGGGAAAACAGACTTTGAAAAATATGTCATATTTGTTTAAAAGTTGTTAGCCTAGAGAAGCAAAAGCTTATGGAATAGCTTGACTGCCATCTTCAGGTATAAGTATGGTTACCAGGGGGAGTTTGATTAATTGTTCCTAATGAACTTCAGAGATTGAAGAGTAAAAATGGCCTTAAGTTAAACGGGAGAGAGTTATTTCGAGAATATGAAGAAATGGTTTTTAGATCATCAAAATTAGGAAACACCTGAATGACTGCTATTGAGAGTTTTGAATTTCGGTTGTCCTACTTAAGTGGATTAGCACAGAATAAATTACTCCAAAGCTTTTGGTCATGTGAGATGGCAGCCATGCAGTTGCTTATGCCCTGAGGGCTCATGGTGCTCCAAGCTGGTACGGACCATTGCTCCCTGTGATGCTAACACGGATCACTGGGCTTTCTTTATTCACATGCTTGGGTTTTGTTGCTAGTTGTTGGTTGAGACTTCTTGTTTGTCCTCCATGAAGTCTGTCTGTCTCTTGGTCTCTCTCCTCACTGAGCAAGATCAAGCTCCTAGGCAATAACAGAAGCTACAGGGTCAGAATCTTCCAACTGATTAGTTTTAACCCTGTTGTTTTGGTCAAATATAGCCCAGAGCCAACAGGCTAGTGTGTGTGAGCCCGACCCGTTGGGCCCTGCAAAAGGACATGTACTAATTCTGGTTAGGATCATTGCTGCTAATTTTGAGACAGTATACTATACTGACCTTAGTGATTTCTCATGAGAGAATGATCAGTGTGGAGTCACTGAATGGATAGACAGACATATGTCTTACGATTTGGCAGCACATCCAACTCACCTGGGGGAATTTACAAGCTTGGACTCCTAGGTACCAGACGTGTGACTCAGCGTCTCCTGGGGGTGTGTTGGGTTTGTAAGAGACACTGCGTCCTATCAGGTAACAACCAGCAACATGGGTATGGGGGTGGGGGAACAGGGCCAGATAAGTTTAATATAAGGCAGCGTGTTCACTGCTGTAGGATGGACCACCCCTGACCTGCTTCCTGCACCTGGCTGACCTGTCTGCCCCACCCACTTTCAGGCTTCCCTTGTAAGCTACATCTCATTCAGTCAGCTCATCACCAGAGCTTGTTTCTTGAGGCTTAACTCAATTCTTTCTCCTAGTGTCAAGCGCCTCAGTGTTTCAGTCTCTAAATATTTGTGAGATGGTTTGACTGATGGCCTTCTTCCTTTTCCTATATTTAACACAGTGCTTTTCCCTTGTAAGAGGCTCTGGGTTTTTGTTGAATGAATGTGGTTGATTGAATGCATTCATGAATGAAGTGATACTTGAATGCAGTTTCAGAGGTGATTAGGATTTTGGACAGGTGGAGCAAATGAATGAGAAACTCATTGTCGTGAAGTCTACAGTGTAGATCATATTGCTTTCAGGAGGTGGAGGAACTGGTTTGGAAACGTTGAAAGGTTTGGTTTCTAATGTACTTATTATGCTACGTTTGAGGAATGGATATCTAGCAGGCTTTCAGAAGTGTAGTCCTGAAACGGGGGTGAGACAGAAGCGAGAAAGAAAACTGTGGGGTGTATTCTTTCAGCTAATTCAGTGAGCCCCTGCTGTGTGCCAGACAACTATGTTACAGGGAAGGTGCACTCAAGACTGATAAGCCCCCTCCTGAACTGTGCCAGGAAGAATATTCCAGCCAGGAAAGGGAGCACAATTGTGTCGCCTGGGGAAATACTGTTTTTTGAGAAATTGAAAACAGAGTGATAGAAGGTCAGAGTGAGGTGAATGAGGGGCAAGTATGAAGATGGTAGGAAGGCAGGTGACCCACAATCCCTCAGGGCCTTTGTGGACCACACAGGGAGCCTGGTGGGAGACCACTGAAGGTTTGAAGCTGGTCTAAGCATTTGCTGTGACTACTCTAGAGAATAGAGCGTGGCTGTCTGAATTGCATTTGTCATTGCTGTGACAAAATACCTGAGGCAGAGCAGTAGAAAGGAAGAAAGGTTTCTTTTGATTCATGTTTTAAGAGGGTACAGTCATTCTGACCTAGTGGGGACAGTATGGCAGAGTTCATGGTGGCTGGAGCTTGTGGTGAGCACCTAGGGTCTGCAGAGACCAGGGAGCAGGCAGCAGGGGATGCTCTCTGCCCCCCTGGTTTAGCTAGTCTTCCACCCCCCAACTCCCGCTCATGGGATTGTGAGGTTGGTCTTCACTCTCCAGAATGATTAACTGTCCCAGTGGCAAAGAAGGGATCTGCATCAAGTGTTTGCTCTGCACCTTGAGAGCCAGAGGCAGATGGGCTGGGTATAATAGTGTTTGCACCGAGAACACTTTTTCCCAGCGTTTTCCAAGTTTCTCTCTCGACCTGCTCTTTGATGTAGTCAAATTCCCTGTTTTTGTTTTCTCAGCCAGTCCTGTGTTCTGTTGCTGTGGCCACCTCAAGTCTTCGTGCTTGTTGAGCAGGAGGCTCATGGTGTTAGTCTTCTTTGGTCCAGAGGCTTGTACTTCTTGCCCTGGTACAATTTCCTGAGGTTTTCCTTTTGAAACTGGTGAAGGACGGCGAGGACATCAGTGGTGGATGTGCATGAGTTGGAGAGCTGGGATGCAGCACTGTCACCTTGGCAACTGGGAGCTGGGACAGCTCCACCCTCCTCTCCTTGATCTTAGCCATGGCTGTGCTGCTGACTGCTTCAGCCACCTGGTCCAAGAGCTTCACATTCCTTGTTTAATATATTCGTATCATGCCACCATCCAAGACTTTTTGTCCTCTTCTTACTTTTGTCTTGGAAGATTATCCGTCTCTTTGGAGGGAGTTTATACACTGTGGATACAGATTTTATGTTAATTTTATGGGCCAGAGTTTCTGGTTCCTAGCTTGTCAGCTTCCTCCACTTCTTCTATGGCATTTAAATTCAGTTTCTAAGGCTGATTTCTGAATTTTCAGTCTGGCTCCAACCCAGCAATCCAGTTTAGTCATACCCCTCAGAATTGCTAGGATTATTATTAAGACCACCCTTCTCTTCCTGCCTTCCCATGTCTCATATCAAACCCGGGTACTTGTACTTACACGTCTTTGATCTCTCTTCCTTGGGCACTTTTGTTTCTACTCTGCTTAAGACTTTAGTGTCATCCTTTCAACGAAGCCTCCTTTGTCTGGTCTGTCACTGGGAATTCACACCCTCCCCTGAGTCTTCTAGCAGGGGAGCCTCTTGTGTGTCACCTTTATGTCATGGTGCATTATCTGCCTTTTCTTTCAGTAGCTGTGTCCTCGCCTTTATCCCACTGAGCGGATTTACCCCCTAGTGTCTGTTCCCTGCACACAGTAGGCATTCAGTATCTATCACATGAATAAGTGGAGCTTTGACTGACATTTGTCTCTTTCCTTTACAAGACGCTTGCTGTCATCTCCTCTTGTACTGACTCACACCCTTGTCTTTGCTTCCTTTTCTCACCCAGGTTTTGCCTGATTCTTTCTCCCATTAACAGTCACTGTGTGGGTGTCCTACCTGCAGCTCACCTCCACTATGCTGACGGTCAGACCTCCTCTGTCCTCCATCCTAACCCACGAGTCATATAACTATGGGAGCCAAGTATGATCACATTAAAATACTAATAAAAAAGACTGTATATGAAGGACAGTTTTTTAGGTTCATCAGTAGTTTGCTTTCAAGCTTTCTGACCCATGTTGAAAGGGAAGAGGGGGTACTAGATCTTTGGGTACTGGATTGAGGTTTGTAATAGTCCCACTATGGGATGTGGGATGTTGGAGGCATTTTTTTTTTAAACCAAAGAAACCATTCAGGAAGCCACAGGCAGCTTCCACCAACTGCTAATTTTGAATCCCTGAGGGTTTTTCTACAGCTGAAAGAGACATTAGCAATTAGCGGGCCCCACCCTCCTATTTTCCAGATGAGGAGGCAGACCTGTAAGAGAGTTGAGCTGTCCTACCCAGTGTTTACTCCTGACACAGAATGTCGGCTGGGGAACTTCCAGCGCTTGGAAAGCAGTGGGTTAGGCCATAGGCCAGACCTGCTGTGAGGGCTGCGGGCCTGTCACATGCCTGAGGTCACTGCAGTGTTCAACAGTAGCTGCTGGAGTGGTGGCAGATTTGGTTCAGGGCAATGTGTACCCTTTGTGTACCAATGTGTACCCTTGGCGTACAAATGTGTACAATTCAAGGACCCTTTGAATCGTCTCAGACACTCTCCTAGAGAACTGCTTTCTGGGACCAGCTGTCAAAAATCTTTGTTCTGCATTTGAATGGGGGCCAAGGTTTAATCATAAACACATTTCCAACTTCTGTGGCTTTTTTTTCCAGCCTTCGCATTCCATGTTTTGTTTTGGACTTCATCTCCTTATCTCAGCACCATTTGTGATCCATTGTTATTGCTCATTGCAGGGCAGATAGCAGAACAAGGCATGGGAAACCCAGACAATGTCTTAGAAGTCTGTGACTCTTAAGAGAGCGCACCAGGCAAATCTTCAACTCTAAATAGTAATGGATTTTCCTGTCCAGTGAGTCAGTTGTCAGGAGCTATGAAAGGTTACCTGTTTGTCCAGGGTCTGATTCTGAGCCGGAAAGCTGCAGTGTGGAGCTGTCAGACAACCCAGGACAGGAAGTTGGGTTCAAATAGAATGGGCTTTGTCTTCACTGCAGCCTGAGTGTTTGCAGTTTGAAACTTGCTGTGGGTAAAAAGTCAAGACTTCGACCAGATGTGTTGCACACCTGTGTATTCTAGCTTCTGGGAGGCTGAGGGAGGAGTTTCTTGGAGGTCAAGACTTAATATTGAAACGTTGCCTGGAGAAGTCTGTCCCTTGTGTGAGAGGGAGGTAATACAGTAGCCATTTAGTACACATAGAGTTTCTTCCTCAATGCTGTGACCCGTGCCTGACATGCAGCAGTTTAGGGGAGAAAAACTTTGGTTTTGTTCTTGTCTTTTGGCTTACAGTTTGTGGAGATACAGTCTGCCATGGCAGGAAGTGCTTGGTGCTAGGAACATGCCTAGTCGAATTGCATCTGTAATAAGGGAGCAAAGAGTAAGACCAGTAGGACCTGCCTACAAAACTTCAAGGCACATCCAGAGTGCTGACTTCCCCTTGTGAGGCTCCACAGCCTTCCAAAACAGAGTCACCACCTGGGGACACTGGAGCCTATGGGGACATTTCATGTTCAACCACAAAACAGCTGTTGCCTCTCTGTGTACATAGCAATTTTCTTCTGGGACCCAGGCCATTCTTTGGAGTCACAGGCATGGTGTTTTGGTTTCTACAATGTTGCAGTTTAGGTTTATAAACCAAAATGGCACTGAGCTGACTGCTGCTGGCCTGCTACTTTTGGTAGATGTGAGATTCAGTCTGTAGTAGATCTTTTTTTTTTAAATAACAATAGGGAATTTTAGCATATAATTCGCCAGACTTTTGAGTAACAGGTTCCTTTAGTGAGGCTCCAGGATTCCTAGCACCTTCTCTTGTGTGTTTCAACCACAGTAGTTTTCAAAGTACTGTGGGCCTTTGTGAAGCTTTTTCATCTTTGAATTGAGAGTTTCCTTGCGGACTGGAGGTTGGATCTAATAATGCTAGTCTGCCCCCGCCACCCCGACCCCCCACCCCCAGTCTCTGGAGAAGCTATTAAATAAGTAATTTGCCTTGGGGTCACTCAGCTGGTAAACAGCCCCTTTTTCCTAAGCCCTACTCCCTTTTTCATTGCTTCCTACTGTGAAATCTGCTCTATTGCCTTCATTAGGGGACTAGATTGGCTGTGGGATAGCCACCCGCAGGGAGTCACCTTGGAATCTTTGTGGATTATTAAAACTGCTTGAGTTATTTTAAAACTGGTCTGTTCTGCTGTCCTGGAGCTATAATTAGGGGCAAATAAAGGTCTTCTTTTAAATTATCATTTGACTAAGAAATACATTTTTATTGTCCTAAGTCATTGGGATTGTTGGTTACTAAGACAGGCACCTCTTCTGAGCAAGTCCCATTAACACCTTTAAAGCTGACTTTTCCTTGTTTCACCGTAGAATTGTTTAGAGATCCTTAAGAACCAGCCTAGGTCACTGAACTACTGTGTGTCATTCTTTGTGCACAGAGTAAACTTGGTTCAGTATATTGAACTGAGCATGCCCAGAGCATCGGTGCTCTCTGGGTAAAGGTCTTGATTATGGTTTTTTGTTTTTTCTGCATTCAGTATCCCAGCCACATTGCAAAGAAGTCTCTAGGGGGTGGGGGAGTGAGTGAGTGTTGAGATCAGTGCTGGGCTGGTGGCTTTGCAAATCAAAGTAAGAGGACAATACTTCCCCAAATTAGCACTGGGTTCTCGATGTTATCAAGGAGGTGAATAGGAGCTATTTAGTATTTTGTTGTAGGATAGCGACAAAGTAATATCTGAGGGCCAGATTAAGCTCAGGTGTTGTTTGGTAGGAGAGAATATGGTAAAATTACAAAGGAGGGTGGTTGTTGGTGGGTTTTTTTGTTTGTTTGTTTGTTTGGGTTTTTTTTGTTTTTTTGGTGGTACTAGCAGACTAGACATCTTCATTTTCTTTGCTTTGCTTTTTGGGATGGTTTCTGGGCATGCCACATCTGGCAGGAGCAGAAATCGCTGCAGAAAGTCAGCATAATTTTTTTCAGCACAAGCTAAAAGTTTGGGAGGAAGAAGGTGTGTGGTCTGAATGTCTCCTTTATTTATCGCTGACTTTCATCCAGCGCAGTGTGGTGCTGGTGCCGCTGCCACCCTAGGTCAGACGGTGAAAATGCTCCTTCTACCCCGACCTGGTGGAGCGGCACCAAGAGGAGTGGAGAGTTGGCTGGACTGCCAGAGAGGAAGACAAGCGGAAACTTACTGCAGTGGAGTAGAAAGGGGAAGTAATGTCACAGCCCAGCCTGCTGAAGATGACCAGCTCCGGGAAGTTCTTCAAGGGGTTCCACACTCATTTAGAGCCCGTGAGAAAGGCCACAAAGATCATTGAACCTCTTGCTAAGAACTAGATTGAACTGGAATAAAGGTTTTGGCTTTGTCTAGTGGAGGTGAAAACAAACAAATAAAAACCCCCAAACCAAAGAAGGGATGTTTGTCTTCTAAAAACTTTCAAAAGCCAGGTATACTGGCATGTACCTGGTGAGGTGGGAGGGTTGCTTGAGTACTACCTAAGTTCAAGACCAGTCTCAGAAACATAGGTTCTAGCTGGGAAACAAAAGTAAAAAACTTTAAAAAACAGTTTGATTAGGCCAGCAAGATAGTCCAGGTCCCTGCAACCTATGTTTTAAAGGTCTGTCCTCCCTGCCACAGCTTCCTGCAGTGAGATGGGAGGCCGGGACAGGAGGATCTATCCCACAGAGGCACAGCTACAGAAATAACAAGAGAGGCTGCCTTGGAAATAAGGTAGAGGGCCAACAAGAAGCCCTAGTGGGCAAAGGTGCTCGCTGCCAAGCCTGGTGACCAGAGTCTGATTCCCCGGGATCCATGTGGTAGGAGAGAACTGACTCCTGGAACTTAACTTCTGATTGGACAAGTGCCCTGGCACGTGCCCATCCCAAATGTAATCAAATTAAATTTTAATGCAATACAAAGTTTTAAAAACCCTCTTCTTCATAGCCACCTTTCCCTGGGTGTACATTATATACTAAACTCTGGGGTAAATACTCAGCATGCATATTTTAATTCTTGGCCAAGTAACTTTTGTGCAGGCTAGCTACCTTAGAAGAAAAGCAAATTGCATTATTTGATCCTAATCAGAATTAGTGCCTTGACTATTCCTGGGGCACCAGGAGCCCTCTCTGCTGGCCTGTGGCTTCATTATTTTAATCCTGGCTCACCTGTAGTTTGCCAGTGTGATAGTATTTTGTGAAAGCAGTTTCTTGAGGCAGAAAGTCCCGAAAAGTTTATCTGATGAGTCTTGTTTCCTGCACAGGAGGACTAGAGGGAGACGGGTCTCTTTAGTCCTGATGAGCTGTGTCATCAGTTTTGATGGAAGACGATTCTGCAGTAATTAAACTGCGGGTCCGTTTATTCTGTGTTCAGCCTCGTTAGAAGACTTCACTCCAAACTGCTTCCGTTTCTGATTGACTCCCCCTTTGGGGCAGAGTGCCTGGGCTGAAATGAATGTGTGGGTTTATGCTGCAGTGTTCAATCTGTCATCTCTCCTAACCGCCACACTAAGAAGCAGCCATTTAATTGGTCAGACCCCGGGGTAATATTTTGGCTCAGCTCCATTGGTAGGAATTACTTTTCCTTGAACTTGGAGCAGATGCTGAGATCCCTCTGCAGATATTTGTCATAGACTAGTTGAAACCAGGGAGTTTCCAAGAACATTTATAACTTGTGATTGTTATGTATGTTTTTCAGTTGTTTACAATGGCTCCCACTTCAGGAATAGAGCTCACTTGGTGCAATGAGGACGACAGGGAAGTGTGATCTCTCTGCTATGCTCATAAGTCAGTGTCATTTATGTCCCTTTATGTCCCAAGACCCACTTGTTCTTGCTGCTTCTCCTTCTCCTTCTCCTCCTTCTCCTTCTTCTTCAAATATATTTAAGTACACTGTAGCTGTCTTCAGACACACCAAAAGAAATCAGATCCCATTACAGATGGTTGTGAGCCACCATGCAGTTGCTGGTAATTGAACTCAGGACCTCTGGAAGAGCAGTCAGTGCTCTTAACCACTGAGCCATCTCTCCAGCCCCTGTTAACTTCTTCCAGCCTGTGTAGGCTTTGTCGAGTGGGGCAGGCAAAGCTCTGCCATATTCACTGGAGAGGTGTGCTCTCTGATTCCTAGTTTCTCTGCTGCTGTATTTTGTTTTTGTGTTTCTTTGCATTCTTTGCAGTTCCCATTACAGCTTTATGACAGAGTTTGGAAGCCTCTGAGCCTTTCCGGGCAGGGAAGGAATGGAGTGATGACCCTGTTTTCCTCCCCGCTTCCCCCCCCCCCTTTTTTTTTTTTTTTTGGTTTCCTGCTGCTAGAACAACCTCCAGCATTAACATTGTTCTGTTCATTTCTGGGCAGCCTGCTACTGGTTTTCCTTTTTCAGTGATCAGAGCTGAGTGGACACTTACTTGGAAGAAATATCTTCAAGTTAGTGGCTCTGGATGCCCCTTTAAGACACCACTGCTGTTACCTGGAGTTAAGCCTCTTAATTTGCCAGTCGTTTTAAAATCATGACTGTGGAACATGAAATGCTGACTTTTTTTTGAAAGGTTCTGTTATCCTTAGTGAGAGTGTGTGATTTGATGTGTATCATACAGCACTAAGACTGAGAATAAAGCTATGAGACAGACTCTTTTTGACTCCTTGTCTACCTCCCAGGACAAAGATGTGTAGCAATAGAAGCAGAGAGGCATCTTGGGTTTTAAAGGCTTTATCTTTAGTAGCATGCCAAAGCATAACCAGTAGGAAAAGCAGATGACCTCCTAGACGCGTAAGTTAAAATTCTGTATCCTCAGGAATGGTTTTCTGTCCTTTAGACAGAGTGCTCCAATGTTGAAAGGTTAGCTTGGATTTTTTTGTTTGTTTGTTTGTGCTTGTTTTTAACCTTTAGAGGGGGTGAGAGACTCTGATGAAGAACTTCTTGCCTGCAGGCCTCTTCAGGTGCTTTCCACTGCCTTCCCTCACAGTGAAGCCATTGAGTTACTAGTGCTGACTACAAGCAAATGGACTGTGCAGGCAGCACCTCTTTCTGTAGGACACTAAATTATTCAAGTAATTGGGTCTCACATCTCTTACCTAGTAGCTGTATGGCCTGCTTTCTTCATTTTAACTTGGATTTGTGTAAGATTAATTTCTCAATGAGACATTAGATGCAAGCATAACTCAGCATGCATTAGGTGTTTTGGAACATTCTTACTTTGTTCTTAGAAAAATAAAAATGCCTTTAATCCCAGAGGCTGATCTCTGTCAATTCAAGGCTAGCCTGGTCTACAGAGTGAGTTTTACAGGACGACCAAGATATATATGTGTGTGTGTATGTATATATGTATATATGTCTCTCTGTGTGTGTATGTGAGAGAGAGATTTTGTATGTGTGTGAGGGAGATAGATTTGATTTTTCCAGGATCACTGAGGAACCTTGAATGTGAATAATTCTTCCAGTTTTTCTTTTGCCACTCAAAACAGTATCACAAGAGAGCTCTCTGCTAAGGCTCTGATTCTTTGTATTGAATTCTCTAGCTTGTAGAAAAAGGAGCTGCCAAGCTTAACTGCCCTAAAGACACAGACATGTGTAGGCATGGAGACTTGGGAAGTTAACATGGGAGAGGCAGACATTTGATTCTTACCAGTCGCTTGCCCAATCATGTTTATGCCTAGCACTGACCTCTGCTTGTTTGTGCTGCGTGTGTGTGTGTGTGTGTGTGTGTGTGTGTGTGTGTGGTGTAGCTTAGGGCTTGCGCTCTTCTTGATTCCCCTCTCCACCTCCCCCCTGCAAGTGCTGCAGGCTTGGGCTTTACAGAAGGGTGGAAAACTTAGTACAAGTATGATTTCTCTGTGCAGAGCTCCTCCCCTGGGGCCAGCCTGTGCCTGTGCCGTGTAGAGATATTTATTCCTGTTAATCTGAAGCCCAGAGACCACATTCAAGTATACTGAGCATGACAGCCAGGATTTAAGGACCAGTCTACTGCATTGACAGCTAAGCTTTCAAAAACCAAACTTAAAACACATCATTTGAGCCGGGCGGTGGTGGAGCACGCCTTTAATCCCAGCACTTGGGAGGCAGAGGCAGGCGGATTTCTGAGGCTAGCCTGGTCTACAGAGTGAGTTCCAGGACAGCCAGGGCTACACAGAGAAACCCTGTCTTGAAAAAACAAAAAACAAAAATCAAAAAACCCACATCATTTGGGAACAACTCCCTTCCCCCCAAACTATTTTATGTCTTCTTAAATTTTATCTATCAGGTAAAAGTCTCATCTATGAAATCTATATTATCCATTACCCACATTCCGAGTACCACCTTGAAGGTGGGGGTATGTATGCCCCTTAAGATTTAAAGCACTTGGAAGTGAGTTCCTACCTTGTGAAGTCTTGCTTGTTTGTGTCTGACCCGTGCACCACTTCAGCGGGGTTTTTATTCACCTGGGTTCTAAAGTTCCACCATATTCTTGTTTCCTCTGTGACTTAGAGGTTCTGAGTTCTTTATTCTGAAATAAATATCGCAGAAATAATCTCAGGATCAGAGAGAACATGCTCCATTGCTGTACACCCAGCAAGTGAGGCCAGTTGGTAATATGGTTCACTCTGCAGCTTGCTTGCTTACGACTGCAACAGTCACCTAGTCGATGTTCACTGGGAGTGTCACCAGCATCTTAAATCTTCCAATCAGGGTTAGATGCCCCAGGCAGGTTTGCTGGAAAATTAATTGCAACCCTGAGATTCTAAGTCTAACAGCTTCAGGGAGTCCAAGTTTCTTGCCTGGTCAACTTATTTTTAAACTCGAGCAGTCTTCCAAGTTGAGAGATGATTTTAAATTTCAGGTGAGTTTTTAAGAAACAGGGCTTCTTTATCATGTGGGCAGTATAATCATCCAGCTGTGTCCCAGCCCTGCAACACACAGGCCACTGCCATTTTAGAATCATAGCACAGTTTTACTAAACTGTCTGCAGTGTGCTGCCAGTCCAATGTCTTAGGCCAGGTACTTCTGGAAGTCACTTTTCATCCCTGCAGTTCCCTACCTCTGGGAAGTATTCAGACTTAAACAAGTAGGGACTGAGGAGACAGCTTAGTTGTTGGTATAGTGGTTGCTTCAAATCCCAAGTGAACTTAGGTAGTCAGTATCCTTGGAAACGCCTGGTAGAGTTGTATACATCTGTAATCCCAGCCCTGGAGAGGTGGAGCTCCAGGTTCAGTGAGATAACTTGTCTCAAAAAATAGGGTTGAGAGTGATTGAGGAAGACCCCTGATGCTGACCTCTGGCCTTTGCACACATTGGTACCCATGTGCATTTGCAGTTACCCACACTTGTGCACACACCCATACAACAGGTACATCTAAAGCTTTTGCAAGCTTAAATTAGCTACCCTTCTTCTTCTTTTTTTTTTTTTCCCCCCTCATGAAGGGTTTTTCCTTCTCTGTCACGTTGTTAATATGGAGGATGAGCCTTTTGGTCCTAAGGAGAAGTAGAACTCGACGTCTTGGCTGTGCTGATAAACTATGATTGCTGTCTGACCACATTCTATTCATCCCACAATTTGGGTGTCTGGAGTCAATATTATAAAAACTGTGGAGGAAAGCAGGGACACCGGGGCAGTGCGTTTAAATGGGGAGGGATTCCAGAGACAAGGTCACACTTGAGACCAGGGGAAGCTGTCCAGGCAGATAACACACTGGAACCTGAAGAACCCAGGAGGAAGGGGAAGTGGGAGCTACAGAGCAGACCGCTGCTGGAGTGGAGGAAGTGCTGATGGGCCTCTTCAGTGAGAGTGTTGTTTAGAGCCACCGGAGGTGTGGTGGGGACCCTGAGAACCAGCGGGGAGCTCTGGAGCTGAGTGAAGAGTGGAGGGTGCTGAGCCCCCAGGCTGGGAGGTGGTTGGAGGTAGGAGGGTGGCTGTGTCCAGGAATGCTGGGAGACTGAGGGATGAAGGCAGAGGGTACAGAGGTATCAGTAAGATCTGGCCCCTTGCTCTTGGCTTTGGTGACTTAGATGATGCAGAGCACCTGGGTCAAGGAGCTTGGAGAAGGCTGGTAAAGTACTGTAGTAAAATATTGAGAGGCATTTTGATGTAGAGAAAATTAACTTTACAGGAGCGAGAGTCAAAATGGTTTCTCTTTTGTTCTTACAAATTGTATATATTCTACTAGGTGCTTAAGAATTCCCATATAATGCCGGGCAGTGGTGGCGCACACCTTTAATCCCAGCACTTGGGAGGCAGAAGCAGGTGGATTTCTGAGTTCGAGGCCAGCCTGGTCTACAGAGTGAGTTCCTGGACAGCCAGGGCTACACAGAGAAACTCTGTCTGAAAAAACCAAAAAACGAAAGAATTCCCATATAAGGTGGTATTGAGGCACATGCTTTTAATCTCGGCACTCCGGGGGGAGAGGCAAGCAGACCTCTGAGTTCAATGTCAGCCTGGTTTACTAAGCAGATTCTAGGACAGCGAGGGTCACATAGAAAGACCTCATCTCTTTTTTTTTTTAAAAAGATTTATTTATTTTACGTATATGAGTACACTGTAGCTGTCTTCAGACACACCAGAAGAGGACGTCAGATGGTTGTGAGCCACCATGTGGTTGCTGGGAATTGAACTCAGGACCTCTGGAAGAGCAGTCAGTGCTCTTAACCACTGAGCCATCTCGCCAGCCCCGAAAGACCTCATCTCAAAAACAAATCCCGAATAAAACTGCATGTGCATGATGGCGCATGGCTTTAATCCCCACAGAGGGTAGAGGCAGGATGATCACTACAAGTTCAAGGCTAGTCTGATGTGCAGTCAATTACAGGATAGCCCAGGGCTACCTACAGAGGAAGAAAGAAAAAAACAAACCACCACATATCACAAGAGAAACTCACAAACTATACATGTAATTGAATGAAAATACCTGTGTGATGACTTAGGTGTGGAAGTATTGAGATTGGAGAGATGGTTCAGAGGTTAGGAGCTCTTGCTTTTATGGAAAACCTGGGTTCCAGTCCCAGAGCTTATGTCCCATATCCAGCAATTCTTTTTTTTTTTTTTTTTGGTTTTTTCGAGACAGGGTTTCTCTGTGTAATCCTGGCTGTCCTGGAACTCACTCTGTAGACCAGGCTGGCCTCGAACTCAGAAATCTGCCTGCCTCTGCCTCCCAAGTGCTGGGATTAAAGGCGTGCTCCACCACCGCCCGGCTTATCCAGCAATTCTTAACTGCCTGTAATCCTGTCCTAAGAAATGTGATGCCTTTTTCTGGCCTCTGTGGGTATTGTACTTGTGTGCACATACAAACAGGTACACATACTATACATAAATAAGAAAATTCAAAAGAAACAATATTAGCAGAAGTCCCCGTGCTTCTTCCTTCCTGTCATCCCCAAGCACCACCTCTGTCCCTGATTTTGCTGATTGATTGGTTCTGTCTTGCTGGGTTGCCCAGGCTGACTGTAGACTCTTGGGCTCAAGTGATTTACTTCAATCTCCCAAGTAGATGAGACTGTGGGATATGCCACCATGACGGAATACACTATCCCAATTTCCATACCTTTTGAATGTGATCATTTAGCACATATACATTAGCACCTGTTTCTTTCGGTCAGCATCAGATCTATGTAAGATTTATCTGTGCTGCTGTGTATATCTCAGTGCTGTATAAACATAATTTTCTTCTCCATTTTGCTATTGATGGGCATTTGGACTGTTTCTAGCTTGGGGCTATAATAGCAGTGCTTCCATGGATATTCTTGTGTACTTTCATTTGGTGAATGCATTTCTTTTGGAGAGTGTATTATACTTGGAAGCAGAATTGCAAAGCCATGGAAATAAATGTGTATTTGTCTGTGTCACACACAAACTCTCACTTGTATGTACACGCCACCCCCTCCACCCCCCACCATTACTGCCACATATCCCAGGGTCCTCCTTCTCCCATCAGTGTTAGAATCCTACTTGCTCTCCAGCCTTACCAACACTTGTTAGACTTTCTTCCAGTTTTTGCTGTACCAGTGGGAATTTGGTGGCAACACTCTGACCTGTAATTTGTACTTGCCTTATGACAAGAAAAAGTTTTTTAAAACCTGGGGGGTCCTGAGCATGCCTGTACATTGCCAAAAAAGTTCTAATAGAGTCAGAGCGAGGATGGCAGGCTACAGGGTGGACTGACTTCTGAGGCTAGGCCTGACTTTGCTATCCATTTTCTGTGGCTTTCAGCAACTTATTTCTCTAAACTTTGGTTTTCTTACCTGAAAGTGAACGGACCTGCCTTGTCAGATAGACTTGCTGGAGCTAATGCTAGGTGAAGCACCTGGCTCCGTGTCTGGCAGGAAGGAAGGAATGAATACTCTCTCTCCACTTCTCAAATACTTATCAGTTACTTCAGAGAACCTTGACTGTGCCATATTGATAGGCCTTCCCCAGCATTTCCCTCCAAAGCCTCTTCTATTGTACTTTAATTGCTTTTTAAGGCTAGCATATAAGATGAAACTCAACCCATCCTGTATTAATGATCCATAACACCGGATACTTTGCTTTATGCACTTAGAGCCTAGATGCTGTCAACCATTCCAGGAATACATTAGTGGCCATAGGTGGGCCACCACTGGATAAGTGAGATGATTCAGCCATTTGATGATTCACTGTGTCAAAAGGTACCTCCCTGAGGCTGGAGGTGGGGGGCACTCCAACTGGGTATTTTAAAGGGATCTTTGTAAGGTCCTATACAGTGGGTTTACTACAGATATTTAATTCCTGGATGTAGTAGTTCTTTGCATCTGTGAAGCTCCTGTTACAGAGTCACTTCAGTGCATTGAACATTTAATTAGAATCAGAACAGGTTGCATGCAAACCTTGGGGGCATTAATGTCTGTGCGAGGGTGTTGGAGCCTCTAGAAGTGGAGTTATAGACAGTTGTGAGCTACCATGTGGGTGCTGGGAATTGAGCCTGGGTCCTTCAGAGGATTAGCCAGTGCTTGTAGCTGCTGAACCATCTCTCTAGCCCCAGAACTCCCTTTCTGTCCCCACTCTTTTCAAGTCCAAGCCCTTGACAGCCAGTGATCTACTTTATATTATTTGCCTTGGGCAGGTGTTCAAAATGGTAGAACGTTTTAAAATTACTTAGGAATCTAGTTTGTTGGTGGTGGTAGTTTTTTTTGTTTGTTTGTTTGTTTTTTTCTTCTTCTTTTTTTTTTTTATCAACCATATTATCTGCCTTCTTGCCTCCACGTCTGTACCAAACCCACCTGGAACAGGCAGTATGTTTTGCTCTGTTGTTAAAACTATAGTTTTCTCATTCAGCATCAGGAATGCCAGTATATCTCATGAAGTTATAAAACCCGTATGCTCGCTAGCCACCCTTGTCTCTCCTGTAGGGTCCCTCTGGGAACAGTATGGCTTTCTCACTCACTCCCCACTTTGCATCCCCTACCTTCCGCCCTTATGCATGGTGGAAGGTCTCAGCCAAGCACAGTAACCGTGCCCGTGGTGTTTGCCCAGAATCCATACTCTCAGAGTAGGACACAGAGTTTGGGAGGAGTTTTTGAGCCCTCAGTAAAGGTGTGGTTGTTTTATGATCTAGAAAGGAGTTTGTAGGACAGAGAATGGAGCTTTCAAAGTGTCTTGTTTACCCACTCCCCAAAGCTGCTTCCCCAGTTAGTCATTTAGCAATGTAATCAGATGGTGTTTGTTTAGGGCTAAGGGATCAGAAGCGTCTTCCGAAGAGAAGAGAGTCTAGCTTAGTGGCATTGTTAGCACGACAGTCTCTTGCCCTGGGAACCTACCATGAATGCAGCTGTTAGATGAGCACTTCAACTCAGCACACCAGCAGATGGTTCTTTCCTGATATTTAACTCTCCCAGTGATCTTTGCTTGGATTTGTTCTGTTAGACTGCCCCAGGGCTGAGGTATCTTGACACTGGTACTCTTGTTACTTGCTACCTCTATTCCATAGTTAACCTTCCCTGAATGCACATACCCAGATGAACACAGACCAGTGGGGTCACAGTGTGCCAAGAGTTAAGTCTTCTCACGGGGCCATCTGTTTCCTTTCAAAGCAGATGAGTAGGCTGCTCTTTTAAGATGTTTAGAAGAGGCTCTTGAGGTTGGAGAGACAGACTGTGGAGGAATCTGTGCTGCCCTGCCTCCTAGCTAGAAGTGAGCCTGATCTTGTATCACATTGGCTGATGGCAGCTCTAGTGTCTTTCTGGGCCCCCAGGTCTTGTGGTTGACGGCCTTGTCCAGTCCCAGTGCCTCACCAAAGAGGCCGCTTCCTCCTAAGGGCTCCTAAGGCTCGTGGAGTCCGACATGAAGGCTTTTGTTTCCAAGCTGCCTGTACCTCACAGTGTAGCTCTCCTGCTCACATGACAGAGCCCTTACCTCTTTCTTCGTTTGTTTGTTTTTAGGAATCCTTACCTCTTTGTCATGATGGAGGTGGGACGAGCCTAGGTCCTTGTGTGCACGCTAAATACTCTGCCTCTGCACTGAATCCCCAGAAATAACAAGTAGTCAAGACGGGGCCCCTCTTTTTATTTTACTCTTTTACTTTTCTGTTGTCGGCAGTGCTACCAGCTGCTCTTGGTTCCATCTCCCTTCATCTCCATTCCACAGTAGTGGAAGATGGCTGTCTAGGAGTGTGCTAGTCCTTTGCCTGATCACATTTCTTGTCCCCCTAGGCCTTGCTCCCCTCACTGATGGCTGATGACTTCCCTTCTTCATCTGTGACCTGTGTGCCTGCACTTACACTAGCGACCCTGGGTCCTCTCCAGCTGCTGCCTTCGCCCTTCCTTCCAGATAGCTTACCCTCACAGCACCCTGGAGTCTCATTTCGCCCTCTCTTTCCTGTGGTCACTAGTCAGCTGCATTCCTCCTAACTGCTCAAGCAGAGCACACACACTTTGTTAAGGCAAAGGATTTGGAACTTTTGTTGTTGTTGTTGCTTTTCGAAACAGGGTTTCTCTGTATAACTCTGGCTGTCCTGGAACTCACTCTGTAGACCAGGCTGGCCTCGAACTCAGAAATCCACTTGCCTCTGCCTCCCAAGTGCTGGGATTAAAGGCATGCGCCACCACTGCCTAGCTTGGACTTGGAACTTTTTGAGTTTGAGTTCCTGACTGTGTTCCCCTCTCTGGGCTACTTTTTTTTTTTTTTTTTTTGGTTTTTTGAGACAGGGTTTCTCTGTGTAGCCCGGGCTGTCCTGGAACTCACTCTGTAGACCAGGCTGGCCTCGAACTCAGAAATCCGCCTGCCTCTGCCTCCCAAGTGCTGGGATTAAAGGCGTGCGCCACCACCGCCTGGCCTCTCTGGGCTACTTAACAGCACTGTTCAGTTCTTTGAAGCAGTGTTCTTCCAGTTCTCCCACCCGGGAGCTTCCTCTGCCCGTCCTTGGTGTCCCTGATCGGCTCTCCTCACTTGCCTTTCTCAGAGCTTCACATGCCCCAGAACACTTTAATCAGTCTCTTGCCTCACTCTGGCTCTGTGGATTTCCAGTACGTCAAACATTCCTAAATCCCCGTCTTCTGCCTAGATGTGCACACATGGACATGCATGTGCCATAGGTATAAAACTCAAGTTTTAATCAGCCTACCTCACATATCAAGTAAGGTTATCACAACAAAGTCCTGCTTCCTTCCCCTGGAATCCAGGATTTTTTCCATGGCTCCTGTAAAGTTATTTACTTCATCCACCCCCACCCACCCCAGCTTTACTAAGCATCTTGTAGTTATCTCTCTTCTATGGTACATATCATTTATTTTTGTTTGTCTTAGAAAGTGCTTCTATTCCTGTCTGGTAAACTCTCCCTGCTGTCCTATCAAGATGTGGTCTTTATTAGTGAATTATTCCTTGTCTTGCCTCTGCATGTTTTTTCTAGCCTCACTCCCCAACCCCCATACTTTGCTCAAACCTCCATTAGAGTATTGTCAACTCGGGTAGACCATTAACTCCCTAGGGACGGCTACTGAGCACTGGGAAGGGACAAAGGGATTGGAGTTAGGAACAATTACATGAGTGTATGAGTTGAGGGGATTGTCTTCTGTTCTTGGTTTATTTTTTGACAGAGTCTTATAGGGAGCTCTGACTAGCCCACGACTTACCACATCAACCAGGCTGGCTTTGAGCTCACAGAGATCTGCCTTGCTCAGCCGCCTGAGTGCTGGAACTAAAGGCATGTACTGCATGCCTGGCTGAGGAGAGGCTTTAACAGAAATTACTGAGTCACTCGTGGCCTTGTGCCATGCAGACAGGGCCCAGAAAGCCACATGGTAAGCTAGTGAAACCTAAGTTTACAGTCTTCCTTTGCCTTCCTGGAGGAAACTGTAGTAAACGGCATTTTTATAGTGCAGACAGAAGCAACTAATATGCGTTGAGTGCTTTGCTGTCCTGTAGAGTATCAGAGGACAAACATGAAGTTCAGAGGAGGTGTCACAGGTTAGAGGTGGACAGCACAGCCCACAGGCAGCAGAACAGGACGGGACTCTGCCCTCCCTGTCTGCATGTACTCAGACATATTAACATGTGATTTAAAGAACTGTAGAACTTCCTTTTCAGGGAAATGCCACTCATAGTGTTATCAACAAAGACCTCCTTTTAGGCTGAGCATTCATGCCGTGTGTGTGGTGGTACACTTGGGAAGTGGAGGTAGGAGCTTGAGGAGTTCCGAGACATCTTGGCTATGTAGCAAGTTCAGGAACTGCCTGGGCTACTTGAGACCCTGCTCTAAAGAAACTCATTTCCTTTAACTTACGATGCATGCACAACATGGTCTGTACCATCACACCATATGTGCTGTGAATTTGCCAGTAAGGCAGATCGGGTTTCTTACCTGGTAACTTAGCCGCTCTGGTAAGTGACAGAAGGACAGAGGATGTTGGTGTGTGCTTAGTCAAGATGGCTTGACTAGTCAGCAACCCTTACCAAGCTACCTGGGCAACAGCCTGGACACTGTCATATTCCCTTTTCTCACAGGGGTCGTGGTCAAGGAGTCAGGTATGATGTGTTTATAAAAAGAGAAAGTGTGTTCTGTGGAGGTGTGTATGGTCAAGTATGGGGGAAGGGGATGTCTCAGTGGGCCCATGCCAAGACATCTCCCCCCCCACCCCCCCACCAGGGACCAGCCACACACCACACCGGTAGAGTATAGAATAGAGTTTATTCAAGGCATGGGGAGGGGAGTTAAGAGGGTAGGAGAGGCAGAGAGAGAAGAGAGAAGGAGGGAAGGAAAGAGGTAGGGAGAAAGAGAGAGAGAAGTAGAGGCTGGCCATGAGCACGGGGAGAGGGGGGAAGGAAGGGGGAAGGGGCAGAGGGACAGATGGACCAAGAGAGCAAGAGCAAGAGAGAGTAGGGGGCAAGCAGCCCCTTTTATAGTGGGCCAGGTCTACCTGACTATTGCCAGGTAACTGTGGGGGTGGAGTTTGGACAGAATGCTAACAGGGTGCTAATCCAAGGTGCCTATAGAAGAAAATGACCTACATCATGGGTGTGTCAGAGGCCATGTTAGAAAGTCTAAAATACACCTAAAATCGTGACCCATGGGACCCTGCATCCTCTCTTTCCTGCTGTGCCCTGCCTTTTCTTCTATAAAATGACCAGTGTTAGAATGATTTGCCTCTTAGTTCCCTCCCATTTCTGTCTTTGAACTGTGAAAATACCTTTGTTAAAAAGAGACAATGCAGGAAGTGTCCGTGTGTGTGTGTGTGTGTGTGTGTGTGTGTGTGTGTGTGTATTATTGGATAACAACACTAGGATCTCTTTGAGCAGTGAGCCCAGGCTCAGAATGTCCATGCAGCTGACCGCTTGCTCTCATGTCTCCCCACAGTGCTTGGTGTTTAGTAGACCTTCATCAGGCCCTTCTAACATTTGAGGGCTTGGATACGTTTGGTTCTGTGAACTTCAAATCAGCCTCAAGTAGGTAAAACACTCTTAGTTAAACCACAGAGGCACTGATTGACAAGGACCCAACATTGTTGGGTATTTGTTACATGCAGAGCACCACTGGCTCCTGTATAGACACCGGGGAGTCGTACCCCCTGCCCTCGATGAGCTAAAGTGTGTGAGCAGAAAGTAAATGATCTGTGAAGGAACCTTTAGAAGTGCTGCCTCGGGGCTAGAGAGATGACTCAGCTCAAAGAAGAGCTCTGGTAGAGGATCTCAGTTGTTCCTAACACCTGTAACTCTAGCTCCCTCTTCTGGCCTTCATGGCTCCTGCACACATGTGGCATTCGCTCACACAGACACATGTACACATAAATAAGATGAACCTTTAAAACGAACAGTGCAATCATAGAAGCTTAGCAGAGCAGGAGTGTGGATTAAGAGATTGCTTGTATAGGCTAGCGGGAGGGAAAGCCCAAAGATAACATGGTTTAAGGATAAGTCCAAGGATTTAGAGTCAGAGACCTGGGCTTTTACAGTCTTAGCATTCTAGTTAGTCTCTGGGTGTTAGCAATATGCTTCTTTAAGTCTGGCTGGTTTATATACTTTTTTGGTTTTCCAAGATGGGGTTTCTCTGTGTAGTGTCGGTTCACTCATAGATCAGGCTGGCCTCAAACTCAGAGATCCACCTGCCTCTGCCTCTGCCTCTGCCTCTGCCTCTGCCTCTGCCTCTGCCTCTGCCTCTGCCTCTGCCTCTGCCTCTGCCTCTGCCTCCTGAGTACTGGGATTAAAGGCATGCTATATATATATATATATATATATATATATATATATATATATATATATATATATATATATATATATATTATTTTTTTTTTTTCTTCAGAGAACTTGTTATGTTGCCCAGGCTCAAGTTACCCTATTCTGTCTCAACTAGTCAGGTAGCTGGGACTACAGGCGTGTGTCACTGCGTCTGGTTTTGCCCATTTACAATACATGCCCTCCATGGCTAGTGTGAGAGAAAGTTCTTTCTGAGCTTCAGGGCAAGGTGATGCCCTCGAATAAAATGGGTGTTAAGCTGGTTGTAATTGTAAGAATGAATTTTAACAAGAGGAGATTTCAGATTAAACCAGTCAGAATGAGGCAACTTTATAGAGGTTTTATAGCAGCATGGTATATCTCACCTTGCTCTGGCAGATCGAATCGAATGTCTTTAATATTTGGAACACTAACTCTGGTGGGAGATGATGATGCAAGCCTTCCATGGCCCCTGAAGTTATGGCCTCACAGTCACTGGTGTGGAGTATGCCACACCAAGGTGTATCCTGCCTTGCCTGTGCACACAGGGATAAAAGTGCAGTGATGGTACAATTTAACTCTTACCTCTTCCTCTCCTGTGCCAGATTTTATCATGTGGGCATCCTGCTGCAACTGGTTCTGCTTGGATGGACAGCCTGAGGAGGCACCACCACCACAGGGAGCCAGAACACAAGCCTATTCCAACCCTGGGTACAGCTCCTTCCCTTCCCCCACAGGCTCGGAACCTAGCTGCAAGGCCTGTGGGGTCCATTTCGCAAGCACAACCCGGAAGGTAAGTTTTATTTGCATCAGGGCCCCAGGGCCTCAGGCCAGCTACCTGATCTCTACCTCTGTGGTGCTGGGGACCCAGACCTGTCCTAGAATGTTCGAGAACAACTGTTACAAGTGAAGACAACTGTTCCAAGTGAAGGCAAAACATCTCAGCATAGACCTGAACTCAGCAGCATCACTGCTCACTAGCTGTATGACTGAACCCCATCTGTGAGGCGCCCTTTCTAGTGCTGGGAATGAAGTGAGGCCACTAAGTGCCCAGTACCATGCTGGGAACATGACAGGGGTTGGCTCTTAACTGTCACATACAAACCTGGCTGCAAGTTAATCTTGTCCTCATTATCAAAAGCCTGTCAGAGCTTCCTGAGAGACAGGAAAACCCTAGCAGAGAGTCTGGAGCCCGCTCACTGGCATAACCAACTGCAGTGGGCTGCGGTGGGGTCTGGGTGTCCCTTTGCAAGTGCCTCAGGCAGCACATGCCCTGCAGAACAGGAAGTTTGTAACGCAGAGTGACTGGTAGTATTCGAGGATGAAATGGTGGCCATGGGAAACCAAGGGGAAGTGATTCTTTTTAAGCTTTCTACTGTGTGAGAGAGACTGTTGAAGGTTTTAGCACAGTAGTGAACCTTGCCTGATGTGGTGACTTTGAGGTCATCCTGAGCTATGTAGTGAAACCCTGTTTCAAACGACAACAAAAAGTTTAGGCTTATAATTTTACTAAGACTTTGTGTTGTTGTTGTTGTTGGGACAGGGTCTTAACTCTGTAACCCAAGCTAGTTACATATAGCTGACCTCTTCATCTAGCTGACCTCAGACTCAAGGCAGTCTCCCTACCTCAGCTTCCCAAGTGCTGGGATTATAGGAGTGAAGAATACCACTCATTATACCTTGCTTAGATTTTTGTTTGTTTTTTGAGACAAGGTTTCTCTATATAGTCCTGGCTGTCCTGGAACTTGCTTTGTAGACCAGGTTGACTTTAAACTCACAGTGATCTACCTAGTTTGCCTCCCGAGTGCTGGGACTAAAGGTATCCATTTATTATGTATGCCTGCAGGCCAGAAGAGGGCACCAGATCTCATTATAGTTGGTTATAAGCTACCATATGGTTGCTGGGAATTGAACTCAGGACCTCTGGAAGAACAATCCGTGCTCTTAACCTCTGAGCCATCTCTCCAACCCCAGATAGATAGATAGATAGATAGATAGATAGATAGATAGATAGATAGATAGATAGATAGATATAAGATATATATACACACACACACACACATATATATATCTTTTTTTCTTTTTTTTTTTTTTTTTTTTTTTTTTTGGTTTTTCAAGATAGGATTTCTCTGTGTAGTCCTGGCTGTCCTGGAACTCGCTCTGTAGATCAGGCTGGCCTAGAACTCAGAAATCCGCCTGCCTCTGCCTCCGGAGTGCTGGGATTAAAGGTGTGCGCCACCACTGCTTGGCTATATATATCTTTTTAATTTAGATTTTTTTGTTGTTTCTTTTGTTTAATCCTTATAGCAGTGACTTTAGAAACTACCAAAGCCTGTTTTACCAGTGACAAAAATCAAGAAAACTCCATGTCAGGTTCCTGGTAACCAGCAAGAGACATCAACGTAGTCATTCTTTTTCCCATAAACAATACTTCACTATCTCATAGTTTTAAACTCAGACTTCAACCCATAGAAGACATTTGGGATGTTGAGCGGAGGACGGCAGGTTCTCGGAACGTGGGGATGATGAAATTGCTTTCCTCCCACACTAGAAACCAGCGTCAAGTCTAGCTGCTGTCAGACGTGACCTGGGCTAGGTGGATGGGGATGAAGGAAAGGTGGCCCCTGCTTAGGGAGCTTGCAGCAGGGCAGAGAGGTCAAGGCAGGGTACACATAGTCAGACGGAGAAAGGCCACCATGGCCTGAAACACTCCCTGGGGGAGACAGACAGATTCCAGTTTGGAAGATGAAAGATGTCATTGGTACAATGTTTTCTTGCTGTAAATTGTGAATTAATTTTGTGCAATTCACAGTGAATTTTGTGAAGGTTAAGGATAATTTCTGCTGCAAGTATTTTTCATTTGTAATTTCACGCTTAAATGGATTGGCCTTCTTAAGGGCTTGGCGTTTCCTAGACAGAGGCTTTTAAGATAGCTTCTCTACAAGTAGTTGAATTGACGTGATTACATGAGTCCTGCCATCCTTTCCTTTTCCTTCCTTTCCTTTCCATTTTCTATTTTCTATTTTCTATATGCTCCCTGGGTGTCAAACACAGACAACAGCAAAGACTTGTAGAGAGAGTACAGGTAAGGTGTATCCCCTGGGTCCCCTGGGGAGAGAAGGCAGTGTTGACACAGGTAGCTGTCCCATCTGTGTTGGTGATGCTCGGGTGTGGTGGTGCAGTGGCCTAACAGTTTCAGAGTGAGTTCTGGTGCCCAGTCTCTTCAGCTGGACCAGCATGCGCTGTCGGAGGAGGCTGTACTTGGTTGGAATTTGGGCATAGTTTTCAAATTCAGAGCAGAAGAGTAGCCTTTTGGTGTTGAGAAGAGTTGAGATAGACCAGAGGGGAAAGAGAGAAATAGGGGACGATGCCTTCCTCTGCCTAAAACACTGTTTTGTTTTTGTTTTTGTTTTAAATAAACAGTCTCTGATATTCAGTGGTTCCGGAGCCAGCAGGATTGAGAGTGTGGGCCTGTGCACTTCCAGGGAATTTGTTTCAGGCCAGCCTGGTGAAGGGGGAAAGCCAAGGGAAGTGGTGCCTGGCCAAGGCTGGCTCTTGACGAAGAAGTCTCAGGACAGGCCCAGAACCTTTTCCTTATTACTTGGCATGGCTCGTTTGCTAGGATTCACACAGGCCTTTCCTTTGCTCATTCTCCCCTCCCTTTTTGACATCCTCCTCCCTCCCTGACCTCCCCCCCCTCCTCCTCAACACACACCCACTCAAGGATTTTAGCTTTTAGCCTCAAACGCTTCCCTCCAGTTTTGGAGCTGTTTCAGAGGCAGGTTTGCTTCAGAGTCCTCGGTGGGCAGGGGCAGCAGGATCTGGGTTGTCATCCCTACCTTCTGATCTTGCATCCAGACACTACACACATTGGAAGAAGAGAGATATTTCCATCTGGCTGATTGAGCAACACAAGCTTCATAGCTGTGCCAAGCTGGGTCTTGTCAAACTGCATTGACTTAGATCGAATTCCACATGGGGACCACAGCTTCACGATACTGCAGCCTCATTTTCAGCGAGGCATTCTGCACCCCAAATACTAAGAACTCCCATTTTCCACTTGCATGGTTGTTGGTCACAACTGTTCTTTGCTTGTGTGGCCACATGTCCTTTTAAGTCTCTGCACAGCTTACCTACTGTCTGGTCATAGAGAAGACGCTGGTGTATGTCCCCGTGCAACACCCAAGTTCTCATGCTTTGTCTGGCCTGTGTAGATGACACGTAGACAAACACTAACGAGAACTCTCTTAACTCTGTGGACACTTCAGCCCCACACAAAGGCTGCCCTGACCCTGCCTCTGCGACTCTGACTCGGGTGTCCTTTTTGTACCTGAACAGCTTTCCACATTGAGAAAAAGAGATGCAGAGACACGAACGCTAATATAGCAGCTAAGCGACCATGAAATGAAAAGCTCCCAACCTTCTGAGCACGTGCCCAGCGTGTTCAGGAATGACCTCTTAGGAGACTGTCTCTGGCTCCAGCAGAGCTCAGATGTCAGTGTGCTTGCACAGTCTGCAGCTTGAACAACCTTGGTGTGCTGTCTGGGACGGTGGGAGGGGCTGCACCAGGCAGTGCCAGCTTGTGGAGCAGTCACGATTGTCTCTAAACTGAGACACTGTATGCTTTCACAAAGGAGAGAAGCTAGCTTCCCGGTCCCTTGTCCTATCCAAATCTTTATCTTGAAATGACCTCACATGCCATCTACTTCCCAGCATTCTAACTGGTCTTGGAGCAGGGAAACCTGCGAGCAGCCTCTGTGGACAGGGTACTGCTGATTAGGAAGTAGAAAGCCGGGTCTCTGATTCGGTCCCATTGGCTGCTTGTGTGGGGCTCGGGAAGGCACTGTGGGCACCTGGGATGGCATGATTGAGGCCGCTGGACTAGGCCCAGCTCTACCTTTACTACCTGACCTTGAATATAATTCCTGATCCCCTGATTCTTGGTTCCTCTCTGTGTAAGTCAGGGAAGCTATTACCTTGTAAAGGGCTTGAGAATGAAATGACAATCCAATCTTACTGTAGCATCACAATAGATTCTGTTGACACCAATGTTAGCAATAGCTGCCAGCTGAGCATGGTGACATATGCCTGTCATCTCAGCTTGAGCTGCACAGTGAGACTCTATCGCAAAAACCCTGGAAATGTAGCTCAGTGGTCAGTCACTAGCCTAGCTTGCAAAAGGTCCTCAAAACAACCAAATCCAGCCAACTTACCTCCGTAACCCTCTTACGTTTGCTTGCTTTCCTCAGCAGTGAGATAGAAAGGAGCACAGATCGGAGGTAGATCCCAGCTCCTCTCCTTAGGACCCGCTATGTATCAGGTGTGCCTCAATGCATTGTTTCTCTGTCTCCACAATGACCCAGGAGAGAAGCCCTGGTTTCACCTGCTTCTTACAGAAGGGGAACTGAGCAGCAGAGAGCCCCACGTAACATACCCGGGATGACACTGTAGGCATTTGAGATGGAGTCGTGAATAAAAACGCAGAGCCCTTGTATTCCAAATATGGCATTGCTATTAATAGTTCCAGGTTTGTGTGTGTGCATGAGAGAGAGAGAGGAGAGAGAGAGAGAGAGAGAGAGAGAGAGAGAGAGAAAGAGAGAGAGAGAGTTTGAAATCATATAAGCCTTAGGTAAAATTATAACTGTAAATGATTGTGTTGTGTATACACACAGTATGTAAATGTCAGGCTTCCTGTTGATGGATGCAGACACAGGGTCTGCCACCTCCCAGTGGCTGTTAATCTGAGAAGCTGTAGTGTGACTCCTGCCTTGGATCCAGGGAACAGTTGAGTAGAGCAAGAGCTTCTGTGGGATGTCCTGCTGGTCCCTGGTGGCCTTACAGTCCCCACTGTGTTCTGACTTGTCCCTTCAAGCTGACATGCTTTCCTGTCCCTTGCTCTAATCAGCAGACCTGCTTGGACTGTAAGAAAAACTTCTGCATGACTTGTTCAAGCCAAGAGGGGAACGGGCCACGCCTCTGCCTTCTCTGCCTGCGGTTCCGAGGCACGGCCTTTCAGCGAGAGGAGCTCATGAAGATGAAGGTGAAGGACCTGAGGGACTACCTCAGCCTCCATGACATCTCTACCGAAATGTGCCGGGAGAAAGAGGAGCTGGTGTTTCTGGTGCTTGGCCAGCAGCCTGTAATTTCTGAGGCGGACAGGACTCGTGCTCCCACCTTGCCCCAGGCCTTCCCTGAGCAGCAGGCCTTCCTGACCCAGCCTCAGACCAGCACAGTACCTCCTACCTCACCTGGCCTCCCTTCTTCACCTGCACAAGTCACCTCTGTTCCCTTAGCCCAGGATCAGGAAACTCCACAGGTAGGAGCCACCATGCAGCCTCTTCACCTGTCTGCTCTGGGACTCTTTTTCCTCCCCCACTGCATTGTGGAAATGGGATGTCAAGTATACTGTCTAGATGGTGTAAAGCCTTTTTGCTTGTTGATTCTAGAAGTGATATTTTCTTTTTTCTTTTTTTTTTTTTTTGGTTTTTCAAGACAGGGTTTCTCTGTGTAGCCCTGGCTGTCCTGGAACTCACTCTGTAGACCAGGCTGGCCTCGAACTCAGAAATCCACCTGTCTCTGCCTCCTAAGTGCTGGGTTTAAAGGCGTGCGCCACCACCGCCCAGCTTAGAAGTGATATTTTCTGATCATTAGGCTCAAGCTTTGGCTTCAGGGACGGTAGGCCTAGTACCGTGTCTTTGTACGGTTTGTTTGTGATACCTTCATCCCCTAATTAGACTTAATTTTTTTTCCATTGCTTTAGAAAAACTTTGAGGAAAATCATTATCATCAATCACTGGCGAGTGAGGAGAGAGATGGGAAGCATTGGGAAGGGCCTTGCTGCTGTCCTGCCCACTGCGTGCGAACAGCGGTGCTCAGCAAGCTGTGGGGCTGTAAGCCGCCTCGTTGTTACATAGTGGTGCCTGGAAAATGTAAGCCAAGAACAGCAAGTTGAGGAGTAGGAAAGCCATAGCATGCACTGCCTCCACCCTCAGGAAGCTCTGACAGAGAGAGGCTAAGCATGAGACCGGCTCTGGGGTTTGTTGGGAGTGGTGGTGTCACACAGATCTGCAGAAGTCATTCACTGATTCTGCAAGTCACAGGGCTTGGGCACTGAACGATTAGGACCTAGATCTTTATCCATTGATTTTTTTTTTTTTTTTTTTCTCTCTCTCCTTTTCTCTGCTGTCCTGGAACTCACTCTGTAGACCAGACTGGCCTTGAACTCAGAGATCCACCTGCCTCTGCCTCCCGGGGTTAAAGGCATGTCCCACCATGCCTGGCTGATATTAGTTTTACTTTTGGTGCTAGGTCTTCAGCATGCTGTGCAAAGGGCCCTCCCACTGAGCTCTAGCATAACCCCACAGTTGCTGGCTCTGACTCCTTGGTCATCTAGAGCACGCTTTTTTGAGCCTAGAACAATGAAAGAAACCCCTTTGGGCTTGCTAGTTTGCAGAGAGGCTCAGCTACCATAGCTTGTCTGTGGAGCATGGAACTGCTGAGAACTGGCAGCTCTTTTCCCACATACGACAAGTGCTTCTAGTTTATTGTCACCTCCTTTGCCAGGACTGGCCACTCATTCAGCTCTTAACATGATAGCAAAATCTAACTACAGAACAGTCATTTAACTCCCTGGTTGTTGGCCTAAGTCTGTTTTTTCTCCTCAGCTGGTCAGTAATGCTTTCCTGAGCTCTGGCTCTTGCTTGGTCTGTTGGATAGGTCTTACCTCTTGCTATACATTCCTTTTCGCTTGGTTTTGAGAGGCACCTTAATGTGTAGTATAGTGAGCAAGGACAAGAATCAGAGGAAATATTTTTTCATCAGGTCAGGTATGATGTTATATACCCCAATCTCAGCACTTGGGAGATGGAGGCGTGCATGTCAGGATTTTGAGACTAGCATAGTGAGTTCAAGGCCAGCTTGGGACTGCATGGGATTCTGTCTTAGAAGAGGGAGAGGGTGGGGAGAATGAGCAAACCTCCAGGAACCCAAGCTGAGACATTTGTGTCCTGCAGTCTTAGGGTGATAGCTCCTTATAGTCATTAAACACACTTAAGCAGCTTTGGAGTATGTCGTACCATGTCCTGCTGGTTAGAACATGTGTGTCTGTGGGGGTCTGGGGGTTGATGGTTAGTTGAGGCCAGGGAGATTGATCTTAATAAGGACATGAATGAGGTGTTTGAAAAAACTAGTGGACATTGGTCCAGAGGCAGACCCGAGGTAGTGGCTGGAAGCTGTGGGGAGGGCATTTGGCATACTGTTAAAGAGAGAATGTGGTAGAGAGAAACCTTTCACTTCAACTGTCTAAGCTGAGCACAAACTGGTGATGGGAGGTGGCTAATGCCCTCCTCACTGCTGGGCAGAATTAGCACATTCTTGGACTTGATGCGCTTTCCATCCACTGGAATCTGTGTGTACCATCTCTGGCTGTGAGGCTTGCTGTTAGAGAGCAGGCATTTGTGGTCCTGCTCTGGGAGCCTTGTTTCTGGAGGGAGACGGGAATACTTTTTTTTTTCTTGGACATTTGTATGAACTGAAAGAGGCCGATGGTTTGTAAGTCACTGAGACATCTCTGTGGATGTGATGGCACCTTTCTCTTCCCACAGGCCATTGGCCATGTGTCTCAAGACCATGAGGAGCCCATCTTCCTGGAGAGCACAGCCAGAGTACCTACTGAGGATGAGACCCAGGTGGGGCCTCTGCTCGGTCTGCACCTTTTACCTTTGTTCTTTGCCTGGTCTTCTTGGGAAGTTCCTATGAGCCTCAGCAGACTGAGGTGCAACAAGGAGGGTCAGTCTGTAAGGATAGTCCTGAAGTCCTTGGGTCTAGTAGTACCATTCCAGATTAACCTTTGTTGCTGTCAGTGTGAGCAAGCAGATCTGAGTTGAAGCTACAGTAGAGGCTGGGGAACGTCCTGGCCCATGCTGTGTCCCCAGTCCTTTGGCTTTCTGAGAGCTACCAGAGGGTACACTGTGGGTGCTGCTGTGAAAGTCTTGTTCTTGGCCTGTGGTCTAGGGTAAGTAGCCACTGTTGGAGAAGGAAGTAAGATGACAGGGCTCTCAGGCCTCAGCCACACAAGGGACCAGTGCAGAGCACAGTTCTGAGGGGCCATAGAGCTTCGGTGAGCCCATGCATGGAGTCCTGCCAGGGACTCAGAACTGAGGACAGGTAGTACCATACCTGGGGTTTCCTCAGGAACCCTGAGTGGCAGAACAGTTGTCTGTCTTCTTTGTGGAAGAGTAACAGGTTCATGATGGTAACCAACTTGAAAAATACTGTCTAGTGGAGGCAGCAGCGTGGAGAATCAGCAGGCTCTGGCCAACTAGTGCACCCTTTATGCATAGTACTGACATGCCAGAGTGTGGCCGTCTGCACAAAGCACGTGACGGGGCAGGCAGGGAAAGGCCAGTCTATTTTGCTGAGTCAAGCAGGTACCCTCTGTTTCATGTTCCTTGAGGTTGGTCAACAAAGAACATTCCGATGAGTGCTCTGGGGTCCTGGAAGAGAGCTTGCAGGACACGAGAGCCGAACCACCTGATCACATCTTTACCATTGCAGTCCGTTGACTCAGAGGACAGCTTCGTCCCAGGCCGGAGGGCCTCGCTGTCTGACCTGACCCACCTGGAGGACATTGAAGGCCTGACTGTGCGGCAGCTGAAGGAGATCCTGGCTCGAAACTTTGTCAACTACAAGGGCTGCTGTGAGAAGTGGGAGCTGATGGAAAGGGTAACTTGGCTGTACAAGGATCAGAAAGGACTCCAGCACCTGGGTAAGGACTGTCGGGGTGAACAGAGCCCTCTCCACGGCCCTGCCACATGCGGTTAGCCTCAGGGGAAGCCAGCCTACACATTTGTACTTCTCAAGCACCAAGACTGGGGACAGGCATTGAATACACAGTTCAGTCAGTCCTCAGAGCAGCCTATGCAAAAGGCACTTAGTGTCACTCTTTTACTGGAGAGCCAGGATTTAAACTGAGGATCTCCTAAGGCCAGTGTCTTCCTGCCATGTGACACCCAATCCATCTGCACTCCTACCACCAACACTTTAATTTGAATCAGTTGGGGTTGGAAAGCAAATTCTGGAAGCATGTGGTGCATGCGCGTGGCCTTTCCCAAAGCATTTTACATGACGTCCTCCCAGGGTCTCATGCTGTCCTCATACTGTTTTTCTGTTAAATGCAGAGACCTCCTGCAGAAGAGAAGCTTGTCTGGCTGTTTTGCTAGGCAAGCACTCTACCATGAAGCTGCATCCCTGGAACAATAGCAGTAACTTGGGTTTTCTTCCCTGGTGTTGGAGATCAACCACCCAGGCTCTTGTTCCATGTGCTAATGAAGCAAGCTCTCAATTGTTATTTTGTTTTTAACACAGAACCCTCATCTTCCTTTCTCGTCACCAGCTGGTTTCATTCTTGAAGCATTTTGATTCCTTGTATGATAAATGGCTGTTAAAGCCAAGCTTCTGGCCTTCCTCTAACAAAGCTGAGTAATTTAAATGGACCAAGTTAGGGGAAGTCTCACTGCACTGCTTGTAGACTTGGGGCCTGACAAGGAGTCTGTTTTCCCTTTGGGACTATCTCAAGAGTTTTCTAAGAATACCAAAGACTTTGGGAATAGTTTTTAAATTCTTGGTCTCACTCTGTCTCTGGTTGGCCAGAAACTCACAGTGGAAATTAGGTTGGCCTCAGACTCACAGAGGATCCACCAGCCTGTGCCTCTTTACATGCTTGGAATTGAAAGTGTACACTACTCTGTCCTGCTGCTGCTGCTGTGACTTTTTAAAGACATGGTCTTAATACATAGTGCAGGCTGGCCTGGAGCTCACAATCCGTCCTCTCTCTCTTGTGCTGGGATCATAGGCATGTATCACTATGCCTGGCAGTAATATGACTCCTATGTGTGAGCTTTGTCCAGAGTCCTTGGCTCATAGAAATTGTCAAATTCTACATTCTTTTTTACCTCATTAATGGCTTCAGAGGCAGCATTAAAGGATATTGTATATGTGAAGTGTCCTCTCAGCTGACACAATAGTCACTGGAGACCAGTGGATCTGCTTCTCTCTGAAGAAAGCAGATGGAACAGCAAGGGCTCCGTGTGACTTCTCTGCACACAGTGAGTGAGGAAAGCAAGTGTCTGTCCAGACTCCAGCCAGGTCCTATTCTCAGCGCAGAGCTGACTGGAGTTAGTGACAGCAGTGTGGTGGGAGATGACCTTTGTGCCACCAGACTCCTACTTACATGTCATTTCCTTTCCTTTTCAGTGTCTGGTAATGAAAACCAAAACGGTAGGTAATTGTTTCTGTTAAGGTAGGCTTAGGCTCTTAGCTGGCTTGTGTTTCTGACTTCCACTCTGATGATGGCTGTTCACAGTTTTAAGAGTCCCAGGGAGGCTGTGGGAAAGTAGAGTCAGGCATTGCCCTTGCCCCACCCCTATGAAGTTAGTTCACCACAGCCTAGGGGCTGGCTGAATTGGAGCCGACTCCCTGGGTAAGGAGGGTCATACTCAGTTTATCCAAGCAGTCTTTCTGGAGAGTCTTAAACATTCAGAGACATCATTTAAGTTTCTATGTCTTTGTTTTTTGAAGACAGGGTCAGTCTGTGTAGTCCTGGCTAGCCAGGAACTCACTATATAGACCAAGCTGGCCTCAGGTGTTTGCCAGCCAAACAAAAAAGCACAAGGGTGGTGACCTGAGAGCCCTTTTTGAATAGTTGCTCAGGGACAAAAGAGGTGTTTTGTGGATGCCTTCTGAGTTCAAAATGCATCTCCTACCTGGCTACCTTAATTGCCACCAGTGTGTTACAAGCCATCCTCGGGATCCTCGGAGCGCACTGTAGAACTTGGTTGCCTATGGGATATTTTCACATATATTGTACCCTTTTGAAAGCCTTGGGGGATGTGGTTGTTAATTTCCCACGAGAGAATATTCTCAGTAATGTTCTCGTCTGTAGAGCACTTTAAAACTTTTCAGAATTTATCCTAAGTAAAATGGTCCACTGAGCAGAAGGGGCAGAGTCGGACTTTCTACTTAGTTACCTCATCCCCACCCAAATAATACTAAGATAAGATTAATCTACATGTTACCATCCTTCCTTCTCCCCATTTCTTGGAAAATACTGACCACTGAGTCGATGTGTTGTCTCTCCTCAGTGGAGTAATGAATGGCTGAAATTCTGTAGACGATTCCATCTTGTTTTAGATATTTGTGTACCCTTCTAACCTCCATATTAAGGTCACAGGGGCTTTAAATAGGCTGAACGCTCCCAGCCAGCCACCTGCTGTGGAAGGTGTTCTTTGACTTGATGTGTGTTTCATAGTTATGTATGAATAGCTACATGAAAAATTCCAGAACCACCAAACTAGCAATAAACAAATGTATATAAGAGAACTTGTGCATTCAATGACTTCACTTTTTAGACTAGTCCAGAACCAAAAAAAAAGGACTGAAAAGCAACAGAGAAATGGAAAATTCCCTTGGAGAGTTGCCAAGTCCAGTTGGGAGTGGTGGCTAGTATGAGAACAGTTTTGTTTTATGGCTGGTTAGTTTAGGCTAGTTTGACACACAGGAGATAGGTGGGCTTTTGACTATGAAGGCTTTTCCTAGCTGAAGTAGGATAGTAGCTGTGTCCACCACTAAAATAAGCCTCGTTAGTATTTATTGAGAACTCTGTGGACTGGGCAGTTAATAGTGTCTTGATAGTCTGCTTTTGGAGCCCTTGTTCAGATGGCCATTATGTCTATGAGCCTCTCTGATTTGAATGTGGACTCTCTCAGCAGCCCTGTGTCCTTGGGCAAGCCACTTAACTCTGGCCTAAGTTGTGTCATCTATAAAACCTACTTTAGCACCTCTGGGTTAACACTGAAAGCTCTTAGAACCCACCCTGCCTGACACGTAATAGGCAGTTAGTCAATGTGAACAGTTATCATTGCCAGGGCAGAATGTTCATTATCAGATGTTTAAAGAATACCTACCATGTGACTCATGTTTTGAGAATTCAAAGATAAGTATCTGACCTCAAAGCATGAAGCAGATGCTAAGCTTATGATTACCGTCTGAATAAGTTGAATTAGAAGCTCTTAGTCTACTGTGGGAGATAAGTGAATTATCATGCAGTATGATCAGCAGTCAGGGGTATGAATAAAATTCAATGGTTGTAGCACAGAAAAGAGCAGTGTATCTGCCCATGTCCTTCTATTAGGAAGTCTTTTCAGAAGCTTAGAGGCAGGTAGATTGTTGGGTAGCACATGGAGTCCCCCATGATTCTCAGCTTTATTAAATCAGGTCTATGTTTATAGATAAGCCTTGGGATTCTTAATGAACCATTCCTAACAGTTGTTTATATCTAACTTTCTTTTATGAGCCAGTTTTTATCTTTTCTGCATATTCTACCTCAAGAGATGTGGTACCTTAGCCTTGTTCACTCACTGAATTACAGCCTCCTTGTCCTGAGTCCTGGGATATTTTTGATCTGAGAGTACCGGACTCAAACCTTTTTGTTATGTTAGCAGGGTGGTCAGTTACCAAGGTGTTTTTGTGCTGTATTTGAGGGGAAGTGGATTTGGGGTTTTCCTTAGTACAGGCCCTTATTAACAGAGACATAATCTTTTCTTCTTTTCTGCCTTGTTTGTCCAGGGGGAGCAGTGCCTTCTGGCCTGGAGGAGAACTTGTGTAAAATTTGCATGGACTCACCCATTGACTGTGTTCTGCTGGAGTGTGGCCACATGGTGACCTGTACCAAGTGTGGCAAACGCATGAACGAATGTCCTATCTGCCGGCAGTATGTGATCCGAGCAGTGCATGTCTTCCGGTCCTGAGGGCTAGCATTGGCTTCTTCAGTGCCTTACAGGACATAGCCCAAGATGTCTGGGCTCAGGGTTGGTCCGATGCACAAGGGCAGTCTACTGTGAGAAACTGGCAGTGTTCTGAAGAACTAGGACAAGCAGAGTTGCGTAGCATGCCTGTTTTAGGTGGCAGAGCCCAAAACCAGTGGGAACTGGTTAAGATCACATGGGTGAATGCCTGCTTCTGTGATCATTGGGTGGTGATGGTAATCAATGAAGAGGTCTTTCCAGAACGTGGACCAGTCTTCCTCCCGTCCCAAGACCCTAAGACACATTTCATACATCTGTATACCACTCTTCCTGTTTTGTCAATCAGAAGCTCTGCTGGAATTGGTCTCTTCCCCCACCCCACCCCCAGCACATTTGGATTTAAATTTCTGGTCTCTCTGGCTTTCTGTGTGTTAAAATATCTTTTAAGTCTTCTCATTTGCCTAAAACCCATTTGTTTCTATGGACCAAAAAATGTTAATCAGACCCATAGTTTTCCTTAGGTCAGAATTTAGATCAGTAAACTGACCTCTAGTGAGAAATTAAGTCTTAAGTGATATAGAAAAAAAATTCTAGGTTGAGTCACTTGTGTTTAGTATTGGGGTTGGAGAGGACCAGTCTCTGACCTGACTGCTGGGAAGTCCTTAAGAAATGGTGCGCTTCTCTTTGGATTTGACTTTTCTTAACTTTATGAGGAAAGAAAAAAGATCGAGGCAGTAGCTTTATCTTTTTGGCTTCTGGGCCTCATTTTCCAGCAGGCTAAAACTCTTTTTAAAAACCACTTTAATAATATTTTCTCTTCCTTGGGTTTTAAACTTGCTTACAGAAGGTATAGGAACTTCACCAAAGAGCTCTGCTCTCCTCTAGCCTGGCTGTTCATGGAATTCTTGGAGAACATACAGGACAGTGTATGAGGCACTTGAAGGTGCTCAGTTTGTTGGACTGTTGCCTATGGCTGCTGAAAAGTCTTTTTTTTTTTGGTTTTTCGAGACAGGGTTTCTCTGTGTAACCCTGGCTGTCCTGGAACTCACTCTGTAGACCAGGCTGGCCTCGAACTCAGAAATCCGCCTGCCTCTGCCTCCCAAGTGCTGGGATTAAAGGCATGCATCACCACCGCTCAGCAATCTTTTTTTTTTTGGCTGAAAAGTCTTTTTTTTTTTGGTTTTTCGAGACAGGGTTTCTCTGTGTAGCCCTGGCTGTCCTGGAACTCACTCTGTAGACCAGGCTGGCCTCAAACTTGGCTGAAAAGTCTTAATTGCACCCTCTTCTCAGCTGCTTAGGCAGGTCAGGACGAAGCATTCTTAATTCATGATTCCAGCCCTCCTGGGTCTCTACACCACTGAGGCAACTGAAGGGTTGGAGTAATGTTTGCTATAACAGCTCATCAAAGCACAAAACGTATCAGAAGAGCTGTGTGCTCCTCTGTGAGATGAACCCTCAGCTTGGCTAACACCACCCTTCACTGTGTAGCTATCTGAGACTGGAAGTACCAACCACTCAGGACTCTGCAAAGTAGAGGGAAACCTCTTAGGAGGCTATTAGAAATGCTTAGGCTTCTCCACTGAATTCCTTCAGAGGATCAAGTAGTTCCACGAAGCTGTTGTCGGAGATGCCAGGCCCACTTACCTCTGCATTCTAAGTCCAGATGACCAAATTTTGGGTCAAAGCTTTTGTGGGTGTCAGGGATTCAGATCCTTCCACAAAGACTACCTTACCCTCCCTCCCTGAAAGTGAGTACTGTAGTTTACAATGTCTCCTTTAGCACGGCCCACTGATTTTGCTGCTCCCTGGACTCCACTGTGAAACAGGTCTGATCTTGCAGCTCAGTAAGACCTAACTAACTTTAAAGCCGCTCTCCCTATGACTGCTTTCTCTTCTGAGGCCTTACCTCCCTACCTCCTATACAGGAACAGAAAATACACTGATGGCTGTGGTTAGCAACCCAAGGAACAGCCAGAACCCATGTCATTTATTTTGGAGATCTTACCTTTAAATCTCTACCTTTGGTGTTTTCACTTGAGGGGAAAAAACCAAAACATGTCAAACAACTTTTTTTATTGTTAAACCAAATGAAAGTTGGAATCCATTCCAGTTAACATCTCAGGTAGAAAATCTGAATTTTTTTTTTTTTTAAAATACCTGAGCCCCTTTTCTGTTCTTCATGGATCCTTGGTCTTAATTAATGTTGAAACACCTAATCCTTCCAATTATTCTGTGGATTTTGCTGATTGCACCAAGATTTCAGTTGAAAGACACTGTTTCATAGGTTGGAATAGCCAGTTCTAAACTAATGAGCTGTAAAGGAATTAATAGTCTTTGTTGTACAAATTTGTTGAGATTTCTTGGATGTAAATGTGTAACTCCAAGTGGCTTACATTAAGATTTTCTCACCTGGGTGTTAAAAAGCATACCCAAATGTGTATTTTTTGTTACAGAGCTCTGCTTTATAATTTGTAATAAAGTTTAAATACAGATGCCTGTCCCATCTGGTGTGAGGAGATAATGTCAGAGGCCCCCAAAGAACTTGTAAATGAAGGCAAACGTCAGATCACATGCACAGAGACACTGCCCTTCAGAGACTGCATCCCACTTATAGAGGTTCGCCGCTCTGTGTTGCGACTTGCCCAAGATCACAAGAGTACATTGGAGAAATTGTGGAAGTCAGAAGTGGAGCTAAGTGTAAGAACAATTCTCAAGAGCAAATGGGAAGCACCATGTGAAGTTATTTACAGTCCCACTGCAGAAGGACCTTCAAGAGCTAAGTAGAAAGTAACCTCAAGACAGCTAGGTAGGCAGTAAGTTTTCAAGTTACCCTGAAAAATTGACAGTAGCTTTTGCATACAAATAAGTGTGGCTCAAAGGTTGGCCAAGCCTAAAGAGCAGACTACAGAGTAAGCATAGGCCTGTATCCACCTACCTGACCAGGTGCCTGAGGAGAGGGGAGGGTATCACCTCTGGGAGAACTGGATGAAAGGATTCTACTCTGTATCTTGCTGTTGAGCATCAAGTAATGAACACTGCCTGTCATCAACTGGCACTATGTAAACAACAGCCACGGAAGGGGTGGGCATGTTTCCAGCCTTGGGGGAGTTTCAGGTGGTGACTTAGGGTTGTGTAGAAAGACAGGAAAAGATACAAAGGTCTACATAGAGTTTAACCTCTCTGCAAAGGGAACTGTACAAAGACCTGACAGTGATTTGGAGTGAATATACAGTAAGGCATTAAAGGGACAAAGGGCTGAACTTTTGGCCCTGTGGGATGGGGAAGAGTCGGCTTTGATGCTCTACCAAGCTGCTTGGTCCAAGGAAGGCAAATGTTCAAAGCACAAAGCAGCTTCTGCCTTGAGGCTAGAATAAAGTGTTTTACTTACCAGACTGAAAGTTGCCTACTCTGCCCTCATCAGAGCATCTACACCCACGTCTTAAACAGTAGGTGAAGGACAGAGCCAGACAAGCAAGCAACTTCCTAGTGGGCTAGTACTTTAGGAGTTACATGGGGTGGTGGGGCTATCTTAGAGGCTCACGTAAGTGTTTAAGAGGTTCCACCACAGTAACCTAACTCACAGGTGGTGGATAGGTAAGCCTGCTGAGTTGATCAAGAGGCGGCGCAGCAAGACAAGGAAGCCCGTCTACCAGTTCCTGGAGAGGCCCATGCTTAGACCCAAATGTGAACTTTTAACATGTGAGGTGGTAAGCTAGGCCTCCTTCTGGACAACATCTGTACCAGGGTGTGCACTGCATGCCTTAAACAAGGTGTCTGAGGTCACTGGCAGCTGCCCAGTGATTTGGCAACAGTGACTCTGCCCATTCCTTTTGAGGAACTGATGCTCAGATGATATGTGATGTCACTGGTAACTTGAGACCATTTGAAGTTGTCTTGAAATGTTGCATAACCTCATGGCAGCCATATTTCAAGGGCTTGATAATCAGATGAGGCTAATTAGTACACTTCCACTGTTGCAGAATATCCCGTGTGCAGTTGTAAACAGAAATCATCTTTCTTTACCCTTCAGGGGCATCTGCCACACATGGTACGGAGCCAACCTTGGTAAGCAGGATGTGGAGATTTTCCCAGTTAAGGACCTGTGCTCCTGAGATTAGTCAGATTTGAGGAGGCAAATTCACCTTCAAGGAGCCTCTGTCTCCAAGGAGGCTACTTTACTGTAGATGTCAGTCTCTCCCTCCAGGCAGTGACCTGGAAACTATAATCGTTGGAGACCACTTTGTTCTTTTATGTGAGGGTTTGGACCAGGCATAATAAAGGTTTTGCTACATATAAGAAGCATTTGAGAACAGTTTAAATACAGCTTTTAAGATGTACATGGAAATGAGGAGCACAGGAAGTAGATTCTGCTCAGTCTTCATTCCTTAGTCACTGAGGGAAACTGGTGGAACCAGTGGGGGAAAGGATGCTTCTTACTGTTAGAATTCTTATCCCAGGGTAGCCTTGAACTTCTGATACCCCATGATTTCTTCATGCCTAGCTTAAGATTTCTTATTTTATAAAACTCTAGTTCAGTGGCAGAATGCTGTGCACAGCATGAATAAGGGTCTAAGTTGGTTATCAGCACCTCAGACAACTAACAAGACAAAGCTAGCACCTGGATCTAAAAGTTCCAGTTAAACTGCTTGTGTCCACAGCAGCTAACTCCTGATCCAGAAGAGACCCCGAAGAGTCAGAAGGTGTGTACACTGCTTGGCGAAGAGGCCCTTACCCTTCAGGCTGAGCTCGTGTGGTGGTAGAGTGGGCAGAAGAGCAAAAGTCCAAAAGAAGACCAAAGTCCTAGCAAGGAGCTATCAGCCTCCGTTTCCGGATACATGCCCAAATCCACTCAGAGGAGACCAACTGGGCATCAGTGTTCTTGTCCCTGTTACCTAGCACATGTGTGGCTGAGGCCATGTCAAATTCCTGTACCAGGTCTCCGTCGAACGCCACAAAGTAGCGTTTGAGCCGTTTGAAGTCTGGTGTAGAAGGTGGCAAGTAGAGCCGCACCCCAGTGAAGACATCCACCAGCACCTGCAAACAGAGTGGTTCACCCAGAGTGAGGCCCAGCCTGATTACAAGGGGACGTCACCCACCTGACGACAGGACAGCTAGGGATGCCTGGAGTCCAGGACTTAGGACACAGATACTTTACTGGAGAAAAGACAGAGGCGTTGCTATCCCCTCCTCCAGTCATTCAAACTGACCACGGTCTGACAGTTCTTCCTGACTCCAAGAAAAAGGGGAAAAGTGAATAGGCTCTAACATCTGAGATCCAGCTAAGCTGTTTGGAAAAAGGACATTTCTTCCAACAGCCAGCCAATGCAAAATACCTTGGAAGATCAGTTCGTTTTGCACAGCTACCTAGTCAGAGGGCCTGGGAGTCTTGCTCATCAGTGTGATGAGTTCAAGGGCTTCAGGAGGGCAGAGAGATGGGAATCTTTTCTACTGACAACTGGGTGCAGGCCCTGAGATGTCATCTTCTGTGCGTATGCTTGGTCATGGGTGCTATCTGTTAATCATGGCCAGAAGCTGCCCAGGGTACCATAGACTAGCTAGTAGTTCCTGATCTCAGGTACTCAACAGATGTTGCCAGACCAGGGATTAACAAAAGGGAAAACAGGCTCCTTAGCTGGGAGTTGTCTATGCAGTGGCAGTCTCCCTCTCCTTGCTGGGCAGAACTGCTCCGAGACACAGATACACAAACATGCTGCACCCCACAGCCAGAGTGGGCTTCGTTCTTTAATGTGAACTGTAACAACATTGACAGCTGGGTGGGCTTGCAGCCTCTCTTGCTAGGCCGGCTCTATCTCCTGCCTGTCTGCATAGCTCTCCTTCCTCTTTGCCGGCTGGCCCGCCGCCTCTGCAAGGCAACAAGAGGGCACAGAGTGGAGCAACAGAACTGTTCACCTGCCCAGAACAGGAAGGGAAAGGGCTCCAGGAGTCTTCCCCCAAACCAGTATGGACAGCTTTTCACATTCACACACAGGAGCCTGGATCTCTAGACCCTGAGCCAAACTGGCCTGTGTCCAGCACCGCTATTCTTCCCCTCACCTTTGTCAGGCATGGTGTCTCATCAGTAGCTTTCCTCTTCATTCCCACTTTGACTGGAGAAGACTTCACAGCCAGCTTCTCTCCTGGTTTCATGGGGGAAGGCTTTGGAATCGGTTTGTTGCCTGCAGGATAGCAGAGGTTGGGCATGTATAAAGAGGTCTGATCCCTAGCAGTGCACAAACTGGGACATGCCTATAATCCAGCGCTAAGGAGGTGGAGACAGGAGGCTCAGAAGCTCAGAGCCATTCTCAACAACATAGTGAGTTAAAGGCCAGCCTGGTGTAGAAAAACCCTGTCTCAAAACCAAGAACAAGAAGGAAGATGGTAAGGGAACAGCCCTGTGAGTCAGGGAGAACACAGAGATCAAGTACTTCTGTTGGAATGATGAGTGAAAGGGGAGCTTGGCTGTCAGCTGGATCCTTTAGCTCCAAGGTGGCTTATTCCTCATCAGACTGGCTGTCCCTGGGTCATCTGTCATCCACGTTTGCCAAGTAGATAAGGGGTATCTGGGAGACCAGTTTCTAGCCCCTAGCTAGTCACGTGCTAGGTACACACGGCTGTATCGGACACCCAGTCACAGGACGTCAGAGTTGAAGTGTATGCCTATGTCCTACCATCTCTGGCCTACACACAGCCCTCCCCATCACCTCAGGTCTCTTTACTCACCACCTCTGCTACTGGGGTCATTCAGCTTCTGTTCGGTCTTCTTGGCACTGGTAGAAGACTTACTGGGGGGGCCCTTGGGGCCCTTCCGGGACACAGTAGACCCAGCAGTGCCCTCGTTCTCACCACTGCTGCCTCCAGGAGTGGAGCTCCCCTCATCTCCAGCCATCACAGAGAAGTCTGCCTTGTCTTTGGACAGCTGGTACAGTTCCTAAGAAGGGGAGAGTTGGGTGCTGTCACTCACTGACCTGACCCAACCTGTGTCTGGGATGAGTGTTGCCCGGTACCATGGCTAAGGAACAAAGTAGGGCTCTGGAACCTGAGTGATTTGGGTATAAACTACTTTCTGTGGCAAAAGTTTTGTAACTTAAGATCTCCCTGTCTCAGCCTCTCTGGTGCTCATATTATAGGCTCAGATGAACCATGTTTTTGTTGTTGTTTTGAGGCAGAGTCTCACTCTGTAGCTCTGTCTAGCCTGAAATTCACCATGTAGGATCAGGCTGGCTTTGAACTCAGAGAAATTCTTGACTCTGCCTCCTGAGTGCTAGAATTCTAAAGGTGGGAATATTACATTCTGCCTAAATCCCAGTTCTTTGTCTTTAAGGAAAAAAAAAAAGTGTGTGCCTGTCTGTGCACCATGTAAATGTGTAAATATCTGGTGCCTACAGAGGCCATAGTGGGCACTGGATCTCTGGGAAATGACATTACAGACAGTTGTGAGCTGCAGTGAATGCTGGGACTCCCATGGGCTCCTCTGTAAGAGCAGCCAGAGCTCTAACTATTGAGCAGGCTCTCCAGCCCCTAAACCTCAGTTCTTAATTAGTGAAGTAGGACTGATGTTGGGGGGGGGGGGGAGGGCCCGTGGGCTGTGGGCGGGATGCGCCCCTCAGAAAGCCATGGCAGCCATGGATGGCCAGAGATGAGACTGGACACCACTGGGCTGGAGCAGGGGGCAGTCCAGGGTTGTGGGGACACAGAAGAGGGCTGGAGGGGGGGGAGGTAAGGAGGGGTTTCTTCAAGATTGCACTGGAAGATTTTATAAGAGAATTTTTGTGGGTGGGGGGACAGTAAACATCCTGAGTCACTTGGGTTCCTCAGGAGTTTCTCTTCAGGAAAGTTTTTTTTTTCCTCTTTTTAATATGTAACTATAATATATATGAATAGAAATTTAGTTAATGTTTGTGAGAGTGGGGGCTGCACACGTGTTCTGGTCAGAGGCGAGGCTCACAATCCTTCCTTGTCAGCACCTCTTTCTCTGCCCAAAGGGGAACAAAATGGTGCTCATAGATAGAGCGTGCAAGCCAGGCGATACTCCATGAGAAGGCACACCAGCCATTAGGAAGCCCCACCCGAAGGGACCTCAGAATCATGGACTTTCCTACCCCATTACTGGTAGACAATTTTCATCTCTGCCGGTGGTGGCCTCTTGTTGACTCTAAAACTTGTCACCCTATCACCAGCTAGGTGTACAGAGCTGAAGACCTAGCTGCCCTCTGATGAGTGGATACTTACTGTCCCATCCCTTGCTGTTCTCTGTGTGTGTGTGTCCAGGGTCAGAGGACCACCACCCAGGAGAGACTGCCTTTGGATTGAGTTTCCAAATTAAAATCATTGCACCGGGGTGCAATTTTAATTTAAAAATGTTAAGACTTTTCTAACTTTCAAAAAAAAAAAAAGTAAGGTAGGACTGTGGTCTACAGCAACTCCTAAATTGTCTGTGAAAAGCAAGGTTCTTCGGGGGACCTGAGGAAGGGGAGCAAGGAGGAAGAGATACCGGTTTCAACTCTGGACTATTCTCCTTGCTTTGTCCCATGGAAGGAGATAGGACAAATGACATGTGAACAGGCTAGATGCCCAACACTCCAGGAGCAAGACAGTGGGTTGATGACACTTAGAAAGAATAAGGAGCTGGCACCTTAAGTTGGGGGAGGTTAGTGGCAGATTTCCAGTCTTTGTCGTCCCGGATTCGGGTACATCGAGGAAATCGGATGGAGATCCCATCAGCAGTGTGCGCCTCAGATCTGGAGAATTCTGCCCCTGTGATCTCCCACACAGCAGCTTTCTGTCAGGTATAAAACAGGTAGATTACCACTGGCCAGGAAGGAAGTCACCTACAGACAGAAACAGTGTAAAACATTTGAAAGCACAGAGGCTCTCACTAGCAGCCAGGAGCCTGTGTGCCAGTTATGCCTCCTCTTGAAACCTGCCTGCTTAGGCAGGGCCTGGTCCAAGTTTACTTCTAGAACAAGTCTCTTTTACAAATGGAAAGGAACTTGCTTCCCCTCCACTAAGGACAAGTCCTCAGGGCTGGCTGGTTAGCCTTGTGCTTGTCATTTGGCTGAATATCCAAGTCCCATCCTGGGTGGACCTTAGCAAAGCTGGACTAACTTCTTTGGCACTGGAGAACTACAAACTACTTCTGGGGTGGGGGCCACAAAGCATCAGGTGATGATACCTTTGGGTCTGGGACGATAAAGTCAGGATAGTAGATCTTGTTGATCTTCAGCCAGCTGGGTATCTTGCTAGGATCCTGAAGGAGAAAAGACACTGTTTTGGGCTCCTGTCATGCTGGAGCAAGGTTTAAACCCAGTCTTTGGCAATAAGACTGTGAAATGACTTAGCTAAAAAGGATGACCTCTCACCCCAAGTGATCTTCCCTCTTCAGGTAGGCTATGGCCCATCGTCTATAAGATAGGCTCTCAGATTTAAAAGCCTAATCTTGCTTCTATGGCCAAGAAGTAAGCTCCTTTCTGAATGAAGAATCGGGACTTGCAGACCTCGGTCCTCAAAGCACAGCCTGTTCCAGGAAGGGTGACTTGTCCAGGGCCAGGGTCAACCAGGTGCCTTCCTTACCTTGCTGATCTTCACCATATCGAGCTCTTTCTGCAAGCGGGCAAGTGTGGCATCATCATGGCCTCCAGAACATTTTGTGACAGTGCACCACTTCTGGCTGTCAGGGTCATAGCAGCCCATGAGGAAGATGGACATCATTCCACCTGGGAGGGGACAGGAATTGAGTGTGGGCTAGAAAGAACCACCTCTGACAGGCCCACCACAAACTGCTTGGAGAAGAATGAGCCAAGCCTTACCATCAAGAGTGTTAGAGTAATCACACTCTACCTTCTGGGCTCTGGGGAACTGGAAGTACCTGACACATAGCAGACACAACCTCACATACTGCCTAAGTGTTCCTCAGACCTCATCTTTCTCCCCGATCAAGAAACACATTTTTTCTGAGAAGGAAGCTGTTAGGCCTTGAAACAGCTGGTAGTTGAGCTTTCTTGTGCCAGAACTGCAGAGGTTATTCTTGACCAACTTTCTTTTAATTATTTTTTCCCTTCTTATTAAAACATTTTTGTTATTTTTTTTTGAATGCGTACTTTTGTGCAGCCAGTCATAATCCAGTCTTCATACATGCTACAAGGTGCATGTGGGTGGGGGTCAGTTCTCTCCTTTTACCAAGTGGATACTGGTGATCAATTTAGGTCTGAAGGCTTGGGGCAGGGCTTTAAACCTACTGAGCTCTCACTAGCTCTTCTTACTGAACTTCTGTGTGTAAGTCTGAAGCTCCCAGATGTCTGCCTGATATGACCAGGGCCCTAGATCTCAGGACCAAGGAAGCCATGACTGGCAGATCAAGCTAGTAAGAAGGCCAGCGTGTGTGTCTTCTGATAGAGTACCACCTCAGGGACCAAATACCACTAACCTTTACTCCCTTGCCCATAGAAGGCCCCAAGAACCACGAGATCAGCTGTATCGGCCATGGCCCCCTCGTTCAAATAATCTTTTTTAACTTTCAGCCAGTGCCGCTTCCCAGGCTCATATGTACCCTGAGGGGACACACACACAAAAAAAGATCACAGATAATAGAAACTTGATAGAGGTGGAGTCCATCTTTTCACCACTGCGGGCCAATCTCAGTGTCAAGGCACTACAGGACATACAAAGCCATTTTCAGATCCAGGACCAGCCTGCCCCAGTTGAGTGGGAAAGACTCCTACATAGCTCTCCCTCTCTCCCACCGCCAATGCCTCTGTCACCTCCAGCAGGAAAAGATGGGTGTCGCAGCTATCTTACCTTCACATCCTTTAGCACCAACCCTTCCAAGCCCTCTCGGATCACCCGGTTTATCATGTCAGCCAGGTCTGAAGCTTTCTGAGGGACAGTACAAGAAATGTGCAGGATCATGTAACAATAGACTGTTCACTTCTATACACTAGTGCGTATAACTTGGAGCTGCTGTGGCTTTGAGAGGCAGGCTGCAGACAACTAGGCAACATAGGCCAATGGCAAACTTATCAGCACCCCACCAGAGAACACCTAAGGCTCATCCTCTCACACCTCATGGGGTTCTCTGCTCTCTTTTTAAACCATTAGATGATTCCTGCCTAGGAGAGGAACTTCACTTACTGTGACTTGCTTCATTTCTGAGAACATGATCCTGTTTCGAATTTCAACCATGTTGTCATGAAGAAACTTCCGTCGCTCACAGAGAGGCCTAAGGGAAACAGCAGAGCTAAAGTAAAGAGCCTCCCTCCCACTCCTAGCAGGAACTCTGACACAGGATAGTACCCAGTGATAGAATTGTTGCTTCAGGAGACGGACAGCTATGGACCCAAGCTCCCGTATGAACAGTTGAGTTGTCAAGGGCTGCAATGACTCCATCAACACTAGAGATAAACAACTATAAGCTGTAGCCCACAGGCAGTTCATAGCTGTACTTTCTACTCTACTGAGTCAAGAGAACACCAGCCTCCAGCCCCGACTACATGTTCTGTCCTGTCCCACTAAAACAATGTTACAACTCTTGTGCGATATATCCCTAACCCCGAGGCTGGCACAGGCCTCAGGATCCTACCCCATCAAGTCTTACTTTCTTTTCTTTCTTTCTTTTTTTTTTTTTTTAAAGATTTATTTATTTTATGTAAGTATACTGTCGCTATCTTCAGACACACCAGAAGTGGGCATCAGATCCCATTACAGATGGTTGTGAGCCACCATATAGTTGCTGGGAATTGAACTCAGGACCTCTGGAAGAGCATTCAGTGCTCTTAACGGCTGAGCCATCTCTCCAGGCCCCCAAGTCTTACTTTCATAACCATGAGTGTAGCTATACAAACAAGATTAGAGAGAATCCTAAGTGCATAAAGGACAAGTATCAATTATGTAGGTCCAAGCTTTGGATGTAGCTCACTCTAGATGGCCAGCTCCTCCTAGATATTTTACTCATAGCATCCCCTATAAGCTCATAGATATAAGCTCAGATAAAATGCAAAAATGTCAGCCCTATCCCTATCTCTTTCCTAACTGAAGCCTCTACAGGCCCAACCCAGATAAATTCCCAGTGAAGATAAGAATCTCAGTTTAAAGATCGTAGCCAGGAAATAAAATCCAATGGTTGATTATATGTTTAATACGTATAAGGCCCTCGATTTCATTCCCAGTACTGCAAAAAATGAAAAAACAAAAAACCTCAAAACATGTCAAAATACGAGTTAACTCACCTGTCCATCAAGCTGACATCATTAAAGTAGATACAATCAAAAACAAACAGGCAGACATTAGCATCCTGGAAAGCAGCTTTCTGCAGAGAAAATGAGGCAAGAGGCACAGGAGGGAATCAGGGAAGTAGCAGTCCACTTCAGAAGCCCCTTGTGGACAGCCCCTTGTGCTCTGCAAGGCCACAGAGCACTCCAGAGATAGTGCTCACTAAACTTTAGATCCCAAGTGTTTCCCAAAGGCCCAAATGTTCCCAAGGCTCCTAAAGGAATTGTGGGATTGGCCTCTTTTGCCATACTTCTTAGCTCATAATGTAAATGACATTGCTCTGCCACATGTTTAGTGATCTAAAGCCATGGACCCCTGTATTCTCTGACTGTAACCTCTAGATACAAAACCTTTCTCCTTTATAGAATAGCTACCTCCAGTATTTTGTTACAGTGATGAAAGAGTACATGCTCAACAAAACCAACTCAAGCCTAAGCTGGTTCTCCCTTCGATCCCTTTGTCAGACTGACAGCACATGTTTTGCACACAGGACTCTTAGTGTATACCTTGTGCACTCCCAGAGTTCCAAAGGGCAGTGGTTTGCCTGTGTTGTTGTCAATCAGGAGCACCTCGGAGTCCAAGATCATGCTTTGACCCCCAGGAAAAGCTTTGGGAATATAGTCCTTGAAGTGGGCCACCTAGAAGTAGAAAGGCAGTTTTGGCAAGAGTGACTTGGCAGTAAGACCTAAAACTAAGCCACAGTGATCAAGGTTCAGGCAAAACAGTACAGAGAACCTTACAAGCCCAAACAATGAGTGAAATGAACAGCTAGGTTGTGCCAGTCCCCCAAAGAGTATCAGGCTATCTGCTTTATCATCTCTGTCTAGATCCAGAAAATGGTCAGCCCACTGAGTCATTTTCTATGGGCTATACAGAAGGCTTGGAGGAAAAGGAAGAAACAGTGAGTCGGTCAGGAAGGACCTGGAGGTAGACAAATATGGGAGGGAAGGGAGGAGGAAAGATAGGCAGGTGGGGACTAGTGTTCATTACAGCGGATTGGTGTTATCAGGCTGAGGACTGGGATGGGGAAACAGATGGGTTGCAGAGCAGACAAATAAAGCCCCGGGAAGAGCAAGGAATGAGAATAGGGTCTCCCCTAAGTGGGAGCTCTGAAGCCCCTACTGTCTTCAGAGTATAAGCACTGGGACAGGATTCTTCCTAACAGAGCCAGAGCCCTAATTTCTGATACTCAGTGGAAGTCCCACAATTCCAAGTATTTCCTGATAAAGGGTACCAGCAGTGGGGTCCAGAGAGCCTGACAATGCCTCTGCTAAGAGCAGCTGAATCACTGCCTAGGGTGTGGAACGGGATGAGGAAAGAGCTGACTGATCATCCTCACTCCCTTTCATCCCTAACCCAGCCCTTTAAGAACCAACAGACATGGACTGATGACATAGTTTAGTATATAGCCTTTGCCTAGCCTATGTAATCTGATTTAATCCACATTATTTGGAAAAGTAAGGAAAGCAGATTCTGGAAAGCTGTGTTCAAATGGTCCTAGGTCACAAGATTGTCTAGAACATCTTTATCTCAGCAGTTCCTGATCAGCTTCTAGCACACCTGGAACAAGAACCTCACTTAGAGTTTCATGCAAGACGACTGGTCAGCTTTCTTGCTCAACACATAAAACAAGTGGCCCAACCACCAAGTCTCTACTGAACCATACAATACATCCCCCAATATACAGACTCTGAGAAACTGAGTCAGAAGTAGGAAAGAAGTAGGCAGCAAAGCCAGGAATTCCATTTACTCACAAGCTACCGGAACCAGATATCCCAGCTGGTTGTCTTCACAGACCACAGACCTCACAAGACTAGAGCTGGAAGCTGAGAAGGGCTGAGGATTGAGGCTCTTAATTCCCGTCAGTTCTGAGTAGGGCAGGGATCAGGATCCCAGACAGCCCCACAATACTGTGCACTTATCAAACTCTAAGATCCATGAAGGTCAGAATTTTTATCTATTGTTTGTACTTTTTTATGTCCACTAACTACCACAGTGTGCAGCATTTGAGAAATACTTATTGAGCCATCTAATGAATGATAATCCAACATTTCCTTGTACAAGAACCCTAATCTAGCCCAGAAGGAGCCCAGGGGACAGGGACACACCCAAGATTTTCACTGAGCTGTCTGCACCACATTGACTCAGGGAGCTCTTTCCTACATGACTAACCCAAGTCTGGGCTTGTTGGCTGTCCCAGATAAGCAGCCTTTCATTACTAGAAGAGTATAGGAATAAACTCCCTCCATTCATTTACAGGAAAAAAAAAAAAAAAAGAATTTCCTCCAGTGAAACAGCTTGAAAGGCCCTTCAGTTCGGACCCAGCAGTTTTTTAGCGGCAGGGAGGAGACGTCCTGCTGAAAGGGTATTACCTTATGAGGCAGGACAGGCTTGAGACTCCGGCTGAAGTAGCTGAAGTGGTCTCCCTTCTTATGCACCTGGACTCGCTCACCATCGTACTTGATCTCAGAGAACATTCCATTGGGACATTTCTTCATTGCATATTCAATGGACTTGCAAGCCTCAGCCTTGGCATGGAAAAAAGCAAACGTTAGAGCCTTTCAACCGGGGTTCCTCAGCAGACTATGGAGCTCGGATCGTCAGGACAGAATTGACTCAGGACAGACTGCTGAAGGGGTGATGTATTGCAAAGGGCTGGACAATGCTGTATTCTGATAATAAAATCATCAGCTGATATCCTGAGCTACATAGCAATATTGTCTCAAATATAAAAAACAAAAAGACTCATCACCAAAGTTGGTTTAACAGTTTGCATTCTGAAAAAGACAAATGCTATCCATTCTAGAATACAATTCTTCTAAAATAGGATTTACTTTTTTCAGTAATGTAGGCCCTTACCAGGCACCTGGCTTATCAAACACACTTGTTATCACAGTGTGTTGGTGGAGGTAAGAGCAGAGAGGGCCAGTGGCTGTGGGGCTGGCAGGGTGACTGGAACCAGAGACTGACAGGACACCCAGACCCACTCACTCACATACTGGCACTAGCCAAATCCAAACAGTAACTACCATCTTGGGGGTTCTTGACAGGCCACAAAACAATGTCATCTCATCTTTGATATGATCCCTTAGGGGACAAGTGCTGAATGGAAACCTGAAGGTCAGGGAGGTTATGTGCTTACTTAAGGTCAGGCAGCCAGTAAGCAGCCAGACTTGGATGTGTATCTAAGCCCTCATCCCAAGCCTGTGTGCTAAGCACGAATAAGCAGGCAACCCACACCATTCTTCTGACAAGGCTGTGGAAAAGGACTCTAGGAAGAATTCCCACAGAAGCCAAAAAAAAAAAAAAAAAAACAACCACCCTATTCCAGGTGAGGGAAAAGGTTCTGACCCTGGCATGGAGCTCACACTATTTTAATAAGCTAGTCTATATTTCTGGTAGTGAGAGAACTCTTTCCTATGCTAAACACAAGGATTTAGTATTATAAGACATCTAAAAAAATCTAAAAGTTCCCTGTATACCCCTGGAAAGCCCAAGGAGACTTACAGCAAGCGGCAGAGCACCAGATGTTGACTCTGCTACACATAAAAACAGAAGGGACAGCCATCCTCACTAAAGATGCAGAAATCCAGTTATGTACTGGAGTGAGGCTTTACTCCTACAGCTTCTTTTCCCTGTCACAGGAAGCCTGGCTCTGCTGCCAGCTCTGAGCTACCCTGCAGGAGGGTAGCCCTGTCTTCAAGTGTGATGCTAAACAGGAGGTCATAGCCCTGTCTTCAAGTGTGATGCTACACTACTTGGTCCCACATGCCACTCCCACAGGGACAGTAAAGTGCAAGCAGCCAGACTCAGGTTGTACTAGATCGTCTACCTTCTTCTGAACCTTTGCTTCCTGGCCTAGCACTGCTCTGCTCACCTCCACTCTTCCCTGGCAGGCAAACTACCAGAGCTCTTGCCTTTCATCCCTATCAGATGCCAGCAACTTGAGGAGACATGGATGTTAGGGACAAGGTAGTGTTCCTCACCAGCATGGGCTGCACAGGTGTCATCAGTGAGGCCTGGACGCTCAGAGCCCGTCGCCGGCCTGGGTCCTTCTCCACCTCCTGCTCATTGTGAAGGATTCGCTCCACTACATCCTGCAGGTTGCGTGATGCTTTGAAGGCTTCATAAGCATTGGGGTCAAGGGCATCTAACCTGCCAAGAACAGGAGCAAGGCAACAAACCTCTTCATCTGACAGTATGGTTTGGGGTAGCAGTCAGTTAGACAGGAGAGATGCCGGGGAAGTAGCTTTGTTCCACCCTTTATCGTGAAGATGTGACTAATCTATAGCAGCAGTCCCCATGGAGCCACAGATAGTTATAAATGTACCCCAACACAAAATTTAAAACTTTTTTTTTTTTGTAACTTTAGTGAAGAGCTCTTGAGCATCAATTTTGTAGATTTTGCAATGGCAAAAGGTTGGAAATCAAAGCTGGCACAGGAAAAGACAAAAGTGAAAATTCAGGATTTGAGACCCCATGCCTTACATAGTATCACCTTAGCAGAGAATAGGTCTGGAATGGGTAAGAACTTTTGGTTGTAGCAGCTTTTGTTAAAAAGTTATCTCTACTTTGCTTATGAGAAAATGGATGTGGAAGTGAGTTAGGGTCTACAAGAAATAATAACGAGGGTTCAAATCTGTAGCAGGACTCTCCAGCCTTGAGAGCAGCAGGGAATAGGGCCGTTGGCAGTCTGGGCCGTGAGAGCGACTGTGGCACTTACACATGTTTTGCACCCGAGTTCATCTTCAGATCGTGTTTGATCAGCCGGATAATGCACTTAAGGTCATTGGCTGTACACCTAAAGAAATAAAGCATACTCAGCTTCATCTCTCAAGGACTTTGATCCCCCAAACCTCCCTTCCCAAATTAGTAACACTTCCGTAGCCCAACCCCATAGGGTCTGGTTTCAGTGGGACCACCCTCACCTGGAGGCAATGTCCTGCAGGGCCTGCTGTTGCTCATCCTCTTTGGTGAGCTTGGAGAGGTGCAGGAGGAATGCATCTACTTCCTGGATGGTGAGGAGGCTTTTGGCAGCTGGGGGAAAAGACTTGCTCTGCTCAAAGAAGACTCTGATCGTCTCTGACACGTCACCCTGTCTCCAAAAACCAAAATGCCACCGCTGCAACCCCAGGGAGCTTGGGACGCATGCTAAGTCAAGAGTTCCAGCACAGTGTCTGTACCTAAGTCGTTCTTCTTGGGAGCTGTCTCCCAGCCAGTTCTTAGGAGGGGCCCATCTGTCCACCCACTTGCTTTAGCTGAGCAGAGGCACAGCACTAATCTAAGACTGAGTCAATCTGCTTCCTGTTTAAGAATCTGAACCAAAAGACATGGGCCATCCATAGTAGATGCTTGGATGAAAACTTTCCATGGCACCAAGGCTAGAATCATGAACAAACCAAAGATGAATGGAAAGTCCAAAGAAAGAAGGGGACAACAAGCAAGCAAATAAAGTCCAGTGCAGTTCCAGGATAGACAAAAGGAAGTCTCAAGCCCTGACTTTTCAGATAAGGCCTTCGTGGCTTGGCAGCGGTGTTTTCAGTTATCAAACTTAGGAAAAACAGCTTTATCTTCACACTTGGCTTCCCCGGCCTAACAGAGTCTTGTTCAGAGTAGGAGTTTTAGCTTCCTACACCAGTATGTGCTCAGTTATTTTTTTAAAGTGGCTATGGGAAGACTATCCTGGCAGAGTCCCACCTAGGTTATGACCTCCCTACACCCGCTTCTGACCTGTTCTAGGTCCCGGCCATATCATCTGGGTTGCAGTTAAAAATTCGGCTAAACAGTTTCACAATCTGCTTATCATTTAAGTTGTAAACACTCTTGATGACACCAGGCAGCAGCAGCTTCACTGTTAGGTACACATCACCACGGAAGCCATCTGAAAACAAAGGAAAGGAACTACATTAAGAAATGGAGATGTGAGATATGGGTGCCGCATGCCTTCCATCCCAGCACTTAGGAGACAGAAGCCTGAATGCAGACTTTTGAGTTCAAGACTAGCCTGGTCTATATAGTAAGTACTAGGACAGCCAAGGGTATACAGTGAGGCCCTATCTAAATAATAATAATAATAGGAAGAGGAGGAAGGGAAGGAGGAGGAAGGAGAAGAGAGAGGAGGAATAGGAGGAGGAAGAGGGGGAAAAAAGCAGAGACTGCTTCCCACAGTTCCTGGCATGTTTAAGTGTCTCACCTTTACTCCACAGTCTCCCTATGGGCAAAGCCCCGACTTTCACATTGTGATGAAATAAGAGATACTGAATGACAACATGCTAGATCCATGAAAGAAACAGAGCCAGGGGATTCTACTCTACACTGGGCATGTGGTTCCCTAATCACATATGCTAGTGGGACATTTGTCTATTCATCAAATGTGATGGGCTCTTCTGCCTTCTGGGGACAAAATAAGGGCAGAGGAAGAAAACAGCCAAGCACCCAAGCAGAACTGGTCATATAGCATGCAGGGTCTGGTGATAATCCCAGCTATGGATCCCATTTCAAGATGATCAAGAATTTCACGAAACCAGTGTCTTGAGCCTTTCAGAGGAAAAACATGATCAGTATATGTACAGTCCTACCTCCTGTGGAACCTTTCTGCAAGAAGTTGTGGATGATCTGGGTCTTGGTGTTATAGCTAGGATTTTCAGCCACCATGGCACACAGCTTCCGGAACTCTCGTAGCAGACAGTCTTTGTGCTTAGGGTCACATTTACTTGCAGACAGACTCTTCCTAGAAGCAGGGCTTGAGGGGGATTGCTCAGAGTTGTTGGGTTTGGCTGCTGGAGGGAAAAACAACACAGATGGTTCATTTTTCTTTCTTTGGGAAGCACAAAAAAGAAGAACGCTAAAATTTTGCTGGGGGTTTATATGTCATTTTATTCAAGCCCTTCAAAGAGTCACTGGAGGTAGATATACTGGATCCATGTATCAGGTACAGATATGGAGACCAAGTAATCAGTACAAATATCACTGCATGAAGACTGCACTAAGAAGCAACTGTGTGTGAGTACCTCACAAAGGAGCAAAGGCTGCTTTCATGCCACAAGCCATCAAGCAGATCTCAGAGCAATTGTCAGTCTGACTCCGCAAAGGCTGGGATGAGCAAGAGAGAAGAAACCAAAGGACTTGTAAAGCTGAAATGACTGCCACTGTGGACTGTCAGCGCTATTGCAAACCCAACAGGTTACAGAGTTCACTGTTCTCTTACTGATGAGACCCAAGGCCTAAGAGCAGACAGCTTTCAAGACCACCTATACCCGCTTGGAAGAAGAACAAAGACAGGGATGCCAGCAAAAGAGTCAGGGCCCACCAGTGTGCCCCAGCTCATCTTTTCTTTTTTGTTTGTTTGTTTTTTCCAGACAGGGTTTCTCTGTGTAGCCCTGGCTGTCCTGGAACTCACTCTGTAGACCAGGCTGGCCTCGAACTCAGAAATCCGCCTGCCTCTGCCTCCCAAGTGCTGGGATTAAAGGCGTGCGCCATAACCACCCAGCTCATCTTTTCTTATTATCAAAATAAAAGGCACCTTTGTCTATCTGAGAGAAACCTCAGTGATTGAGTCTCACCTCTTTGTGACCATTTTTAAGAGCAAGGCAGAGTTGTTCTATCAAGGAGCTGCTGACTAAGGCTTCTTGTTTGGGTTTGTAAATTGTAAGTCTGTCATCATCTATGACCTGGAATCTGATCTGGGGTGGAGACCTTTCCAGAGCATTGGTATTTAGACAGGTTCGTGAAGGAGAACACCCTGTTCTTCTCAACTCTTCTAAACTCCATGCACAAGATCAAGGCTCTCCCTGGACTGTGCCATCTTTAGTGTCACCTGGAATCTTCTGCATCCCTATCACTGACCCACTACCAAGCACAAACTGGAGTTTTCAAATAATAAAATCTGCTAGAGATGGCGGTACACGGCTGTACTTCTAACACCCAGTAAGCAGAGACAGGAGGATCTTAATTTCAGAACAGGCTGGATGAGAAGACCTCTCTCTTATATTTTTGGATTGAGAGTATCCTTTAATGGCTGAGCCACCTCTCCAGCCTAAGACTGTCTCTTAAACAAAACAAACTGTGCATGCATGCATGCGTGCATCATAAAACTCCTACGAAACCAGGCATCATTTCTGTAATGTTATCTCCCACAGTCCTCTGACAGGATTAGTATCTTGATTCACTGACAAAGCCGTAGACACTTGCTCAAAGCACCAAGCTGTCAAGCATGGGCCAAACCTCTATTCTCCTGACTTTACATCTAGGCTGCTTTGAATCTCCAGACTACTCAAGTCCAAAGGTTTCATTTTGTTATTTTCTTCAATTGAGACAGCCATAAGTATTGTTTATCTCGATGGGCAGTGGTGGCGCACGCCTTTAATCCCAGCACTTAAGAGGCAAAGGCAGGCGGACTTCTGAATTCAAGGCCAGCCTGGTCTACAGAATGATTTCCAGGACAGCCAGGGCTACACAGAGAAACCCTGTCTTGAAAAACCAAAAAAAAAAAAAAAAAAGAATTGTTCATCTCAAACAATAAAAGGTAAATAACACACTACTGGGACAAATATCAATGTAATACTAGCTCCACTGTCAGCCTAAACTTCAGTCCATTCACAGAATGAGCACAAGGGTAACAGAAAAGCACCTCCTCAGGTTAAGTGAAGAACAAAGCCACTAGGCCAATGCTTTCTCTTACCTACAGCCAATAAATGACCCTCTCAAGTCCTATATACAGCATAAGTTCTAGCAACGATTCACTGATTCCATGTCCACAAACGGTAGTTTGTTATACAACAGAAACAAGTTACTTACATGTGTGCATGATAACAAATTACTGTTTATCTTGCCAAGAGTTAAGCAAGAGATAGGAGATGGAATCTGAATCCAGTGCCCATTAATCCCAAGTCCTCCTGCTTTATCATTGGGCCCTATTGTCTCCCAACAAAACACAACACCCTGCATTCAGAGCTTCCTCTGGCTCTAAGCTCATACAGCTCAACCTTAGGAATATATGGGCACAGAATATCAAGAGGGATCACAGGAGAATGTTTTATGCATGACCTATCCTCAGTTCAGGCAAATTTAGGGAGACAATGTCTCAGAATCTGATCTCAGATTCTCAGATTTCTCAGAATTTGTCATTTAAAAATACAAGAAGAGCAGGTCAGAAAAAAATCTTTTTGACCCAGGTAATAACTTTAAGTAAAAGTCCTGATAAACCAACATGTTCCTGCTATAACAGAGATTGACGTACACAAAGAAATGCTATCCAAGTGGAACACCGAGAGTTAGTCATGGCTGCACTGCCCAGATAGAAGCCAGTACTGGACACTCGGTAAAGCGGTATTTTCACTGAGCCAGAGACTTAGACACCAAATAGCCTTAACAGGGAAAGTCGCCTTAACACATCTTACCTGAAAAGCCAGAGAATTTCCGGGGATTGGTACTAGTAATAAACGAAGCACCTTTCACTGGAGATGTCACCTGGCCAGTGGTTGTCAGCTTAGCCTGGACAGCAGCTTTCTTCTTAGGTGTGGCAGCTGCCTTAGAAGACAGGTCTACAGAACCCACAAAGAATAAAAGTACCCTTCAGACAAAGACTGCCGAGAAAGCTTCTAGAGATTTTATCAACAGTTTTCAAATCCTTGTTTGGTAAGTTTCTATTATATTATGACCCCAGGCTGCCTAGTCTTTTTGAGTAGAGGGAGGTGTTAAAAGGACATTGGGAAAGAAACAAAACAAACGGGTATTTTGAACTATTTATATCTATTAGTAACTTGAATTTTCATCAAAATTGCATACCTCTTATCAAATACATAAGAATTAGTACAGATTTGGGAGAAATCAATAATTGTTTTTATTTTGGAAGATTTTTATTTTATGTGCATAGGTGTTTTGTCCACATATAAGTCTGTGTATATGTGTGTGCCTGGTACCCAGAGAGGCCAGAAAAGGGTATTGGATCCCTTGGGATTAGAGTTGCAGATGGCTGTGAGCTGCCATGGAGGTGCTGGGAATAGAAGCCAGGTTCTTTAGAAAAGTCACCTTTGCTCTTAACTGTTGAGCCATCCCTCCAGCCGCAGTGATCACATTTTGATAGCTAAAACTTCGGGCTGGCTCTGTAGAATAGCCCCAAAATATAGAAACAACAAAGTAAAATGGAGAAAGCAGAACATGTCTGTCTGGCACAAGTAGAGAAATTTGAGTGCTCACTGCACTTCCTTCCTAGTGAGATACAAGTCAGTATGAAGGCCAGTTTCTAGGGCCACAGCCTTTAGATCTATTACTTTAGAGACTGAGAGTCCTCAAATATGCATGTAAAAGTGAGTATGCATGTATATGTAGATATATAACTATATGTATGTGATTATGTATACATGCATGCTTATCTTTCTAGTTGTTCCAAGGACTTAGAATCAAAGATATGCTATAATGATGACACATACATTATCCAGATTTTAGTTTCTAAAATTGTTTTTCCATTAATGGGAATCGAGACTCCTTAGAGGAATGGCTGCCTCCAAGGCTTCGGACAGACACACAGAAGAAGGTCAAGAGCATTCTCTTATGCCTAATGCATGAGTACTTAGAAGATATTTTTCAGACAAGAGTCTTGCTAGCCTTGAACTCATGCCTGAATACCTAGGATTACAGGCTCATACCACCACCTCACCTTGGTAAAACTCTCAAAGAAAAGGACGTGCCAAAAAAAAAAAAAAAAAAAAAAAAAAAAAAAAAAAAAAAAAGCCGGGCAGTGGTGGCGCACGCCTTTAATCCCAGCACTTGGGAGGCAGAGGCAGGTGAGTTCCAGGACAGCCCGGGCTACACAGAGAAACCCTGTCTCGAAAAACCAAAAAAAAAAAGAAAAGAAAAGAAAAGGACGTGCCAGAGGTAGTTGGAAAACATGCAATTTCAGACCTGAGAAGCTGATGCAGAAAAGACAGAGCTTAAAGTCAAACTTAAAAGTCTGTCTCACAAAAGGGGGGGTGGGGAAGAGTGCACAAGCAAATTAGGTTATACAGGATACAGAAGCCAGCCTAAAGAGTGTGCAAGATGGCCAAATATGGGACAATTAAGTACCAAACTGAGTATAATATTGATCTGTAAGTCTCTGGAAAAAAGTAGTAATCTGTTAGTTCATAAAGCTAACAAGGTGACAGCTAAAAAGTTGGTAGTAGCGTGTATTCTTTAAAAATATCAATATCTAAATGAAAGACCATGGAGTACCAGGCTTGGTAACACAAGCCTGTAATCTTAGTCCTGAGGAGACAAGACAGGAAGATTGCTCCAAGTGTGAGGCCAGCCCAAGCCACATGGCATAGCAAAAACACATCTCAAAAAAACAAAAATAAAACAACAAAACAAAAAACTTCTGGAAATGCTGCAGAATAAAGGAGGCCAAAGAAACATGACAATTAATTGCAACACCCAGTCTGACTCTAGACCTGAACCCTGCAATGGAGGAAAATGTACTACTAAATTATAGGCTTCAGTCAACTGACAGAACAGTATACAGATAAGTTTACTGAGGCTGACAGGTAAACTATGATTTCAGAAGAAAAGATCCTATTCTTAGGATACATACTGGGTACCTCTGGGGCCTGGTGATACAACTTTCTCTGAATGGCTCAATAAAAACCAAAACAGATATGGAAGCGAGAATGAGCATATAAACAGAAACGATAAAGCAAACTGACTATTATCAAGAAGGAAATTTGTGTAGAAAGCCTGAGTGTCCTTATTCTTATAACTAGTCTGTGAATATGAAATTATGTCCAAGGAGGACGCACAAAGAAAGAAATCTCCTAGACTCTAGTCTCCTATCAGCACCAGCAAGCTGAGAGAGCAGGTTCTCCCTCACCGGCAATGTGCTGGCTTATCTGTTCCTTTTCGTTATCTTCCAGCTCTTCCCAGCCTTCCAGCTCTGTGAGGTCTTCAATTTTTTTTGTGGTGGCCCGCGCCCGTTCCAGTTTCTCAAACATGCACTTAATGTGGTACCACTCTTTCATATCACCCCCAGACTCTGAGAAGGGATTGGGTACCACTTTGCCAATGCGGCATACACCCTTTACAATCTTCTCCTTGCATTTCTTGCAGCCAGCTGTGCCCCGCTTGGCATAGTCCACACAGAACCGCTGCTCCGCCATCGTACAGGGGCCAGTACAGAGTCCCACATGCGACCCTGGCCAGAAAATAAGGTGGGCGGCACGTGGTCTTAGATGACCTCTCTGGAAAGATAAGACAGGCTTTCTTCTATGGAGGAGGCAGAACCCACAAAGATTTGTTTCCGACCACTGGCTAAATTGTCTTATGGCAGCCCAGTGATTCTGTTCTGGGAACAGGCACAGTTCTTTTCTGCCAAGAGCACAAAGGTTTCTTGGGAAGAGGATCTTGAAAGCCAAGGTCATATAGCTGCATAAAAGGGTGGAAACACAAACAAACAGACATGAAGAATCCAGGCTTTCAATTTCTCAATGGCTAGAATCTCATACAGAGCACGTGATTAACCAAGCACTTCCCTATGCATTAAATATTTACCACCCAGAGTTCCAATACAGGAAAAACCAGTTTCCAAATGGGCATGCAGCATCAACATTGTAGAGACTTATTTAAAGTCGTAATGGTTGGTGACCTTTAAATATTACCAAGATCCTGAAGCTCTGTCTTAAAAAACAAGAAAAATTACATGTTTATCAAGTTTCCATATGAAATTATGTTATGAAATTGTTTTCAGAAAACAAGCCACTTTAACAGTTTTGGGGTTTCAGAAGAAGACCCCCTTTGAGACAGGCAACTAATCAGTCTATAATCAGATTGACTGCCTGAGTTCAAAACCTTAGCAATTTATCAGCTGTGAGACCTTGGTTCAGTTACTTTACCTCTCTGTTCGTATTTCATCTGTAAAATGCAGCTCACAGTAGTACCTAATTCAAGGAGTAGTTGTTCTAAAAGTCCTTAGAAACAGAATAAGCAATTCCCTTGCTTAATTCGGCAACCTGAATCAGGGAAGGTTGAAATAACTGGACTGTAAGAATCTAAGCAAGTGATGAACCAATTCAAGTGGAAAATGATTATTCCTACCCCTTCTTATATTTATAATTATTTAAGTGGCTTTACAGTTTTAATTTCCAATTTACTGGAAACTATTCTTAGTCCAAACTCTGCTGAGAAGTAAAAATGATATTGGGTCAGAACAGCAAGCTGGCTTCACTCGCTGCTGTGCGACACAGAGCAGAGCACAACAGGAATAGTATTGAAGAAGGGGTTGGAGGTCAAGCCTACCCATCTACAGGGAGGAGGGAAAGTGAGGCAGATACCAGGTGACTTGGTTTCCTCCAACAAGACCCTTAGTCAGCCATCCTCTCACCTCCAGTGCTGGGATTATAGTGTGAGCCATCAAGCATGACAGTTTATTTTTCGTTTTTTTGAGACAGGATCTTTCTATGTAGCCTTGGCTGTCCTGGAAGTCACTAGCAAGCTAGTGTTCTGGGTGCAGGGATTAAAGGCGTGTGCTACCACACCCGGCCCTGTTTTATTTTAAAAAACAAGACAAAGAGCTAGTTATGGTGGGATATAGTTATAGCTCGTCTATAATCCCATCACTCGGAAGGCAAAGATAATCGGATTGCTGTGCATTCGAAGCTAGACAGTCTGGTTTACTTACTAAACTTCTGTCTAGCCAGGGGTACATAATGAAGACCGTCTCAAAAGGAAAACAAAACAAAACAAAAAACTCCAAAGATTCGAACTACTTCATGGCACCGGTGGTTAGGAAAACTACAACGAATACAAGGGCAGGCCGGAGGTGGAGTTCTGAACTCCCGGAGGATGTACACCAGACTTGTGTATTTGACAATGTTCAACTTGGGGGAGGGGAGGTCCGTAACTAGCCGACTCAGTGGGTCACACAAGCCCTAACGGTTAAGAACCAGAGACGCACATAAAGGCCAGCAAGGGCTGGAGAGGAGCTCGGGCGAGTAGTTCAACTTTCCGCAGATTAGGGTGGGTAGAGTGTCGTATCGCCCAGCCCGGGATACGACAACTAACTAGAGAGGGATACGGGCGCAGGGAGGCACGGGAGCCCCCAGGCCCCGAAGAGCAAGCAGCACAGGTTGTGAGGGCGAGCCGTGGCCGTGCAACAGGTGGCGGGGAGAGACCAGCAGCGGCCCGGTCCCGACCCCCTGAGGATGCCCATTCTATCGCAGGCAGCATCCTGCCCTTCCGGGTGCCTGCTTGGGGTCCCGGGGGCCGCGGGCCTCCCGTGGACTCCCGGGGGGCCGCCACGTCACGGAGGGTGTGCCCCTAGGCTGAGCGGCGGGCGGGGAGGAGCCACGGCCACTCCAGCCACGCCGCGCTCGGCCACGGCCCTCCCCACATGGCGTACCCCGCCGCGCCGCGCCGCGCCGCCCCTCACCTGCCTTCTCGGCTGCCCTGGCTCTGACGCTCCGCACGGGCCACCGGACCAGAAGCCCACAAGGCCACGGGCCTCGCACGATGACTAGACCGCCTGGCTCTTTAAATACGGGTCCTTGAGTCGGAGGTAGTGCGCAGGCGCAGTAACCGACTTGCGCCCTCGGACCCCGCCCCCTCCGGTCGCCACGTGTGTCGCTGTTCTGTTCCAGCCCGGAAGCCTTGAACTGAGTATTTGTTGGGTTCGAGTGGCGGCCTGGGGCGCTGCGAACTTCCTAGAGTTTCTCAGATTGTTAGCTATTGAAGGTAGTAATTGAAAAAAATCATTGCAGTGATCCCAGGGAAGGAAAGCTCGAGTCGTTCCACTAGTGTTTTCTGCTCCTGTCCACATGAGTTTTGCTGAATTAAAAGACACTACTTTAATTAAAAAGGTAATTAGGAAATGTGAAGGAGCGACAGGGACAGTGGCCCCGATTATATGTCATTTAGCGTTCTATTGCTTCTAAATCTCAAGTAGGCTTTGTGAGTTTGAGATGGCTATTTTTACAAAAATAAAAGTATCCAGGCCGGGAGTTAAGTGACCTGGTTCTTTTTGGGAAGGGCAAACAATTGGCCTTTGTTAGGTAAATAAAGAGCAGGTCGAGGAGCGACGTTCTTTTTGTGAGGTAGAATTTAGCCTTTATTCCATAGGGAAAGAACGCTATGAGGGGTAGGGAATAGTTAACGGGTCCGGGAGAGACTAAGACAAGCCAACCCACTAAACGGCTGTTGTCTGTATCAAAGTGGCCTTGGGATGGAGCAGAAAGTTTGAAATCACTTTTAAAATTATCTGTGTGAGATGCTCAGTTATTTGTTGATAAAAATGACAGGGGAGTTAGCTGATAGACAAGGTCTTTTACAGAACTGGTTAATAAGCACTGAGGGAGGCTCTTTGGAGTTAAAGGTTGAGTGCTGTTCGCTGTACTAAGGCCAGCTAGATCCTGGTGTTTGAAATAAGGAGAAGGCTCTTGGTCTTCTCTTACCTTGCAGCAGAATAAACCTAGGTTTGGGAATCGAAAGGCCTTAGGAGAGGCTCAGGGGCTCCATTTGAGGAAGCATGAACATTTTGACTGGTGAGTCTTAACCCAATCGACTTTCCCCTATCCCTGTGCTGGCCAGCCTTTCATCACAAGCCATATATGTGGCTGCCGAGCGAGCGCTGGAAATGTGAGCAGTCTGAAGTGAGAGATGAACACTGCACACTGAGAAGTACCCAACCCTTTCCCCAAAGAGAGTAAAATACCTTAGTAATAGTGCATATACTCCCCTTGTTTGTTGGCATAATTTTTTGATGTGTTGGGTTCAATAAAAAAATATTTTATGTCACTCACCTGTTTACTTTTACTTTTTTTTGAAATAGGGCATCAGAAATGATGAGGCTGCATGCTTGCCTCCCACTGTTATTTCTCCAGTACAGCACTCCCTGACAGACAGCCTGTGGTTAGGAGCAGTGGGTACCTGCACCACTGCATCCCGTATTCTAAAAGGCTTTCACTTCTACACCGGGTTCCTCTGTGTAGCCCTGGCTGTCCTGGAACTCACTCTATAGACCAGGCTGGCTTCAAACTCCACTTACCTGTGCCTCCCATGCACTGGGATTAAAGGTATCTGATACCACCATTCTGCCAGCATCTACTTCTAAATGAATGAAATTCGTGAGCTAATGAAATGAATGGATAATAAAGAGTGTTAAACCCCTCAGAAGGGCGTTCATTATGTCTTTGTCAATGATGGAAGTTTACAAAAAGACTCGGGCTCTAAATATTTGGTTTGCTTGATTAGAACTACATGGTATCCATAATGATCTCTGACTAAGGTCCCTCTGCTGTGAAACAAAACTAAGTATGATATCTGGCAATTGCGTTTTTTCTTTTTCTTTTTTTTCTTTTTGTGGTAAGAGCACTGTAGTTTCATTTAGCATGAATCTAACTAAATGCAGTGATTTTCTTTTTCTTTTAGGAGAGGACAGTCTCTCTGTGTAGCTGTAGGCTTATCTCCAGTGCAGCAGCCCCCACCTCAGTCTATAATAGTAAGGATTGAGGTGTGCCCCATGCCAAGCTTGTGTTTCTTAATAAAAGTGAGGACTGGTCCATCAAGGAGAGGCAAAGTTTGGTGAAGGAAGCAGGGCTTTGGAATGGCACAGTCAGGTTTGAATTTTGTTCTAGCCTGAGCTGTGTAAAACTTCATCTGATTTCATCTCTGGGCCTCAGTTTCCCTAGTGAAATGGGGGAGTTTTGCACTTTATATTTAGCTCTGTGACTTACTGAATTGCTTTTGGAAAGAACGTAAGGTTGGTTATTCATGTCCTACCGGCCCCTTTCTCTTTTTACATGTGCATTTTGGGTTATTCAATTCTTGAAGGATTGCTTGTCTTCCATTTATTGCATTTGCTCCTGTTAGAAAATTTATCTTTTTAAGCAGGGCATGGTGGCACACGCCTCTCACTGAGAAGCAGAAGCAAGCAGATCTCTGAGTTGGAAGACAGTCTGGTTTTTATGTCAAGAGTTCAGGCCAGGGAGGGCTTCATCGTGAAATCTTGTTTCAATATTTAATTAATTAATTAATCTTTCAGGTTGGTGTACATAGTAATGGGTTTATCATGGTGTAGATTACCCTGTTCTCTTCTGTTACCTGTGTCCACTATTCTTCATGTGCCCGCTCCCCCTCCAGCTGGATTGCTCCTCCCTGTTAGTGTCTGTTTCTGCCTTCCTGGTACAGGCCTTCCATTACTCTACTTCTCAGCACCGTTAAGATCTCCTCCCCTCCTAATCCTGTTTCTAGTTTCATGACCTACAAACACATACGTGAATACAAACACAATTTTAAATCTGGTTTCACATACGGGAGACAGTATTTGTCTTTGGTTTTTGCTTCTTTCAGAGACATTTGACTGTGTGACGATCAACTTCGGGGCTCCATATTCCTGCCAGTGAGATATTTGTTCTTTTATTAATGCCACCGCATTGGTTACTGTGGCTTTAGAGTGAGCCTTGGCATCAGCTAGTGTAAGGTCCTGTAGCTGTGTTATTTTCCATTAGTGGTTATGTTGGCTATAGCAGGTCTCTTGCTTTTTTATGTAAACACTGGAATCATCTAAATCCGATAGCCACAAAATGACCTGCTGCAATTTTGACTGAGATTGCACTAATTCGAGATCAAGTTGGGAAGAACTGACATTTTCATAGGTTTGAGTTTTCCTTCCCATGAACATAAAGTTTTCTCCCTTTATTATTTTGTGAGTAGCTGTATGTGTGCGTGTATGTTTATGTGTGTGGATGGTCACCCAAAAGTATGTACATGGAGGCCAGAGGCTGACATTAGTCTTAAGTGATTTTTTTTACCTTTTTGTTTGTTTGTGGGTTTTTTTTGTTATTGTTTTGAGATAGAGAGTTTCTCTGTGTAGCCCTGGCTGTCCTGGAGCTTGCTTTACAGACCAGGCTGGCCTCGAACTCAAGAGATTCTCCTGCCTCTGCATTCGGAGTACTGAGATTAAAGACATATGCCACCATGCTGGGTGATTTTCTACCTTAAAAGAAAAAAAAAGTATTTAAAAACTTCTGTGACGATTTCATACATGTCAGCCATGCATCTTGATCATATGCACCCCCCCTCCCTTCCATTCCTCCTAGGAACTACCAACACATCCCTGTCTACCTTCATGGCCTCTCTGATTTTGTTAATAACCCACCTACTTCCATTAGTGCTGCCTGTTGGAGTGCTGACTGATCTCATTGACCTGCTCTTGTTCAGTTCACCGTAGCACCAGCATTTCACGGCACTCCTCCTCCTCCTCCAGCTGTTACCTTCCTTCTACCTGACTTCTCCAGCATCGCAGTTGGTCATGCCACTATGGCGCCAGTGAGCACATAGTGCCTGGAAGGTCAGTACAGCCGTCATGTGGTTGGCTGCAGGGTACCACTGATGTCTTTTCTGACTCAGCATCCTGCACAGCACCTTCCAGTATAGGAGAGGTAGTCATCAAGGAGAAAGAAAGCCTTCAGGTCAGTACCAGCTTGGTTTCTCTGTTTAATAACCCAAGACCATTGTATCTAAAGCAGTAGGGCCTACCTTCTAGTTCTGGTGGGTAACCAAGAACAGTAATAGCCTGTGTTGTTTCAGGAACTTCTGGAACCTTCCCAGTGAATAACTCAGGAAGGTGTCCCTCATTAGGTTCTGAGATCTTAATAGAATAACATGTCTCTTTCTAGGGTAGTGTTCATCATGTAGGCTATCTATGTTAAAAAAATTTTTTTTTTGAGACAAGGTCTTAGTATATAATCCTGCAACTTGTTATGTAGACTAAGCTGGCCTTGAACTCTCAGAGATCTTCCTGCCTCTATCTCCCAAGCCCTAGGATTAAAGGCATGCACCACCAAACCCAGCTCCTATTTTTTTTTTAATTATGTTTTTAAATTAGCTTAGAGAGTTGATGGATTTTTAGAGATTTTTCCTGCATCCTTTTTTTTTTTGGTTTTTCGAGACAGAGTTTCTCTGTGTAGCCCTGGCTGTCCTGGAACTCAGTCTGTAGACCAGGCTGGCCTCGAACTCAGAAATCCGCCTGCCTCTGCCTCCAAAGTGCTGGGATTAAAGGCATGTGCCACCACTGCCCGGCCCTGCATCCTTTTGTTTTGTTTTGTTCGTTTGTTTATATACTCTTACCCTCTCCTCTGTCACCACTCCGTCATGGTTTAGGTAGAGGGCAGAAATATTGGGAGTTAAAGGTTTACCATAATTTTTATGACAGTTTCTCAACTCACTGCTTCTTTTAGACTGGTCATTGAGCCTCTGTTGTCTTCTTGTCTCTGCCCCTCTGTCATTCCTGCTGAGATGACAGATGTGTGCACCACCATATCCAGCTTTTACATGAGTGCTAGGACTTTGAACTTGTGCTTGCACAGTGACCTCTTTGCCCATAGAGCCATCCCTTCAGCCTTATTTTAGAATTTTGAGAAAGGATCCCACTATGTATAGCCTGGAACTTATGCTCTTCCTGCCTTGGCATCCCAAGTGCTGTGATTACAGGAACATACCAGAGAAAGGTCCAGCTTTCTGCTGTGTGTGCGTGTTCATGCACAGGTGCATCCATGCATATGTGAGAGGACTGACCCTCTCACTGACCTAGACCCAACAGGAAGGTTAGGCTGCTGGCCATCAAGAGCAGGTCTAGGATTGCATGCCTTGACACTTGGCTTGTTTGTGGATGTGGAAGGGGGGAGTTCTGGGGATTTGACCTCAGGTCTTCACACTTACAAAGCAAACCCTTAACTATTTCTCAAGCCCTCTCCTTTAATTTGTTCTTGGATTTTCTTTCTATTGGTTTTTTAGTTTTATTATAGCTTTCATATTTTGTTAGATTTGTACCTTAAAATTTCATTCAAAGGACTGATGAAATAAGAAAATAAAAATACCTTCCAAGCCGGGCAGTGGTGGCGCATGCCTTTAATCCCAGCACTTTGGAGGCAGAGGCAGGCGGATTTCTGAGTTCGAGGCCAGCCTGGTCTACAGAAAACCCTGTCTCGAAGAAAAACAAAAAAACAAAAAAAAAAAAAAAACAAAAAAAAAAAAAAAAGAAAGAAAAATACCTTCTGGGATTGTGTATGGCAAATAAAACGACTTTTGTTGATTTGTACAGTGTGGCAGCTATTTCAGTAAATGCTCATTTTCTTTGTCCCCACATTCCTATCACTGCAGTGTCTTGAATCATCCCCTCAGTCAGGCACTCAGTACTTATCGAGTGCCCACTGTGTGCTAGACAAAATTCCAGGACCTGGAATCCAGCAAATCCCCTGGTCCTCATGGAGTTAACAGGTTAATGTGGATAACAAAATACAACCAAAATATATAGGCTGTAAGATATGTAATGGGTGGTGTGAAGAAAAAGAGGCAGGATCAGAGGCGTGGGAGCAGTGGAAGGAAGGTTGCAGGTTTTAATAGATGTCAAGGTCTCACCAACCAAGTGACAGTTGAAACAAGACTCAAAGGGATGGAAGTGTCACTTGCAGATATCTAAGCTAGAGCATCAAAGATCTGCTGGGAGAGCAGCAAGAGAGCCCTGTGGCTAGAATAGCTCAAGATAGAGAAGAGCAGCAGATGAAGTCAGCAAGGAGACATATCCTGTAGGGCCTTGCACACCATTATAAAAGGACTGGCTTTTATTCCAGCCAAGATGGGAAGCTAATGGTTTGTACATTCAGGGACATGGCATGATCTGACTTGAGTTTTAACAAGATCTCTGTCAACTTTGGCTGCTCTGTAGAGAAGGCAGGAGATGACCAGCAGCCAACAGTAATTACCTATGTGAGAAAGGGGGCAACTTCACTAGCAAAAGTGAGAAAAGAAGAAGTAATGAGATCATGGGCCCTGGAGCAGAGGGTTTCTAACCTGTGGCTTGTGACCCTTTGAGGGTCAAATATCAGATATGCACATGAGATATTTACATTATTATTCATAACATCAATATTACAAATAATTAAGTAGCAACAAAATTATTTAATGGTTGGGGATGGTCACCCCAATATAAGGAACTGTAGTAAGGGATCACAACATTAGGAAAGTTGAGACCCGCTGCCCTAGAGGATCTGTAGGTGGCCTTGGGCATCTTGAATCTCCTAATATTTTAATATAAAAGTTTTTGCATGAAAGCATTTTGGAGAGGAGGACATTGGTCTAAGTCTTAAAGTAATTCTCTGAGTCAAATTGGGAGATACTAAGTCCCTTAGTTGTGAATAATCAGGATATTCCACCATTGTTCTAGCTACCTTAAAGCCCACAGTTAACTCTATTCCTCAGACCCTAGTCACACATTCTCCAGGGTATTGATCTTGTTTGTTCAGTCTCAGAGCTAACACCACCACCACTCCCTGCCCCCCCCCCTTTTTTTTTGTTTTTTTGAGACAGGGTTTCTCTGTATAGCCCTGGCTACCCTGAAACTCACTCTGTAGACCAGACTGGCCTCGAACTCAGAAATCCGCCTGCCTCTGTCTCCCAAGTGCTGGGACTAAAGACGTGTGCCACCACTGCCCGCAACCACCATCCCCTTTAATATGATTGTCCCTGACTTCCAGCTGGACTTATCAAGATCGTTAAAGAGAAACAGGGTTAGAAAGATAGCTCACAGTCAGGCAGTGGTGGTACAGGCCTTTAATCCCAGCACTTGGGAGGCAGAGGCAGGCGGATTTCTGAGTTCAAGGCCAGCCTGGTCTACAGAGTGAGTCCCAGGAAAGCCAGGGCTACACAGAGAAACCCTGTCTTGAAAATCAAAAAAAAAGAAAGAAAGAAAGATAGTTCAGCAGTTAAGAACTCTTACATGGGACATGAATTTAATCCCCAACACCCACAAAGCTGCCTCACAAGTGCCTATAACTGCAGCTGCCCGGGTCTGATGCCCTCTTCTACCCTCTGCACACACTTGCACTCATATGCACATGCACACAAAAATAGGATCTTTTTGTTGTTTTTATTTGTTTCTGTTTCCGAGACAGGGTTTCTCTGTATAGCCCTGGCTGTCCTGGACCCACTTTGTAGACCAGGCTGGCCTCAAACTCACAGAGATCTGCCTGCCTCTGCCTTCCAAGTACTGGGATTAAACAGATTTGCCACCTCACCTGGCTAAACATAGGATCTTAAAAAGAGAAATAACAGCAAAAACCTCAGATGTGTAGAGCGTGTCGATGCTGCTCACTCGGAAGCCACAGACAGTGCGAGAGCAAACACTTCATGTCTTCCTGTAGAGGGCAGACACTTGGGAAGTAGGTTTGGTCTCAGTGGATTCCATTTTTTAATAAATTCTGCTCTATGAATCACATAAATCTCAGGAGCAAGATCCCATCTTAAACTTTGGTTTGCTTAATAGTCTCACAATGAAAAGAAGTTTTAAAGAAACATGGTAGAGGTGTTTGCCAGGACAAGTATTTAAAAGAGCTGCATGCAGGGATACAATAGTAATTCAGCTCAGCTGTTTTTCACTGTCAGCAGACTGCAGAGGTTGTTGTTTCTTCTTCTCCTCCTCATCTTCCTCCTCCTCCTCCCCCCTTCTTTTTTCTACCCACATTTAGAATGGGCTGTCCCTCCTCAGTTAAACCTCTCCAAAAATGCCCTCAAAGACACACACAGAGGAACAGTAAGATGACTCAGTGGGTAAACAAACATGACATGCTGCATATGCCTGACAACCTGAGTTGAATCACTAGAACCATAGCAGGAGATAATAGACTCCCACATTGTTCTCTGACACATGCTGTAGCTAGTATGCATGTACCTGCACTCACATATATAGCATACACATGCAAAATAATAATTAAAATTAAAGAAAAAAGGGCTGGAGAGATGGCTCAGTGGTTAAGACCAATGACTGCTCTTCCAGAGGTCCTGACTGAGTTCAAGTCCCAGCAACCACATGGTGGCTCACAACCATCTGTAATGGGATCTGATGGCCTCTTCTGGTGTGTCTGAAGACAGCTACTGTGTACTCATATAAATAATATAAATACTGTGTACTCATATAAATAAATAAATCTTTAAAAAAATTAAAGGAAAAGAAACACCCTTTGGTAGTTGAGTAAGAATGGCCCCCACAGAATCATACATTTGAATGCTTGATCACCAGGGACTGGCACTATTTGAAAGGATGAGAGGTGTGGGCCTTGTGGAAGGAACTGTGTCATTGGGCTTGGGCTTTGAGGTTTCAAAAGACCCTGCCAAGACGAGTATCCTCTTTGGTAGTTGATGAAAAAGGAATACTCAGTGAATGTTTATTGTTAGTATTATCGAGTGCTTCTCATATGTGTGTGCAAGTGTGTGTTGCTTTTATCTTTACAGTGATGATGAGGCATCCTAGTTTGACAGGTTTCTCTGTCATGTTAATCACTGGCTTCTGCCACTGCAGAACTGTCTGAAGGTCTTTACAGTGGAGTTCCCACATCCCCAGTGAAGAGCCAATGACTAGCAATCTCCTAGGCCAGGCTGGGCTCTGGGCAGCCCATTGTCTGTAGCATAACATTGATGTCTGATGCTACACAGTTTATTACATTACTGGTTTAGAGGATGTTTTCCTGTCCTCTTCTGTCCTCAGTGGGGCTCATTTGAGGCAGCTTGTAAGGACTACTTGTAAGGGCATGTAGTCTTATTAAGGGCTTGGCCTTTTCTTTCTCAGTGTCATGGAAATATAATGGGGGATTTTGAATAACAATTGAACATTTAAAAAGGATTACTATACTTTGTTAAAAGATAGTGCCTTTGCAATGGGAAAAAGCAACATGGACTAAGAGACATTAGTGGCTAGAACCAAGGCAGACAGAAGTAGAGATTCTGGGCATATTTTAGATGTGGAACTGAACCTAACTAAATGCCCTAGACTTGGAGGTGAGGAAAGGGCATGGGTCACTCCCAGGGGCTGCCTTAACTCCTAGATAGGTTGGTGGCTCTACGTGAGAACAGTTCTCATTCTTTTAGAAAGAATGAAAGCTATTTGAAATTCATTAAATGTAGAACACTTATTAAACCTTCTAATACAGTGTTAGGCAGGTAGGTGCAGATGCTAGAAGAGGCAGAAAACCACCATTTCATAGTTAGGATGTCAACCTACAAACAGGAATTACTTCTCAAGGATTTAAACAAGAGTGGCATTTACCAGCTCATACAACCCAGACATGGCTTGGTACTGTGGTAAGGTGTGATCAGGGCTTTGTCTCAAGATCTCTGCAATGCTCTTAACTCTGCCCTGGCTGTAGGTTGAAGTCCTAGAAGAGAAAGGTCATCAAGATTGGTATAAACTTGGAGCCTTCAGTACAAAGGTGATATTTAAATTTACGTGAATGGAGGAGGTCAGCTGATGGTGGAAATGCAAGTAGAAACACAAGGCAAGACAGTAAAATGTACAAGAAAAAAACTCAGTGAAGCTTGATTTCTGGTACTGTTGAAACCTAAACCTATTACTGGCATCACAGACATTTAAAAAGACAACTGAAGTCCATCCAGCCATCATTCCCACTGATAAACTTAAATCTTCTGCATATTGCTAAGTTGCTAGGCAATTGGTGCTTCTCTGACAGAAAACCTGTATTTCATTGAGCTTTTTCTATTCTATATTTAGGATGATTCTCACTGCATCCTTGTGAGGATTATATATTTTCATTTGCTATTTGAAGTTTAGAGAGGTGACTCAGCTAAGATAACTACTGAAAGGTAGAACAGGCTCAGGATCTCACTCAGTGATGGGCCCCTTGCTTAGCATGTCTAAGGACCTGGGTTCAGAGCCCCTGTACTGCAAAAGAAAGTGGAACAGCTTAAACTGGGTTTTGCATTGCCAACTGCTTTGCTTATCAGTCCATATTAATCTGGTGTTTGCTATTAAAGGTTTTAGGTCTAAATTTTACATTTTTTCCCTGCAAGTACCAGAAAGGCAGCTATTATTGCCATCATACGTGAAACATATGTGAAAGCATTTCACAAATGTAAGGCGCTGGACAAATGTATATTTAAAGGCCAGTTGGGTTAGCTTTCTTTTTCTTCCAAGTTAGGGTAGATTGGACTGTTTTAAATAAGGAACTGCACAGTTGAACATCAAACCTGACTCGGCTCAGAGCATGTAATGATCTTTGAAGTTTGTGGAGCTGCTCACCCCATAGCTGTTCCCTCGATCTCAAATTTAACAAGGACTCGCTGAGCACTGTATATAATCATGGGCACTTCTCTACTGCTCTTTTTTATTTGTTTTGCTTTTTTGTTTATTTTTGAGACAGGGTTTCTCTGTGTAGCCCTGGCTGTGCTGGAACTCACTCTATAGACCAGGCTGGCCTTGAACTCAGAAATCAGCCTGCCTCTGCCTCCCCAAGTGCTGGCACTACTGCCTGGCTTCTACTGCTCTTAATAAGGACCACTGAATCATATTTTGAGATTCTTGGTCCTCTTAAAAGGTAGTGGTAGTTCATGTGCATAAACACACCTGACATTCCTTACAGCTTTAGAAGAATCATTCAAGAATAAAATGTTAACTGAGGGGTCGGGGATGGCTGAATGGTTAAGGCCACCTTCTGCTCTTCTAAAGGACCTTTGTTTTCTAGCACTCATGCTGCGGTGGCCCACCGCTGTTTCTCTGGTCTCCGTGGATGTGTGCACGCGCATACACACAAATGCGCACACAAGTAAAAGCAAATCTTATTCTTTACATCATGACATGTTCAATGATAAGACACACCTAACAACACTTAACCTCCTCTGCTGCTAAGAACCAACCTGCTGCCTTCTTCTCTGTGTTTTCACTTGTGTAACTTTTAGACTTGTGCTGTCCTTTAGGGATGCCTACTGAACACTCAAAATATATATGCTGTTAGATATACTTAGATTTCAAAAATGTATGCAAAAGTATTAAGTAGTCTTTAAATATCACTGAAATATTAACATTTTGGATATAGCAGATTAACTAAAAACATTAAAACTTCACCTGTTTCTTTTTAAAATGGCTACTAGAAGATTTAACCCTCACTTTTTTTTTCTTCTTAGAAAGGACCAAGATAAACAAAAAGGCATCAATCTGAAGACCTGAAGTGTGTGGGTTTTTTTTTTTTTTTTAAATTTAATGTATGAGTGCTCTGTTGCATATACATCTGCCTGCCCAAAGAGGGCATCAGATCTCCCTAAAGATGGTTGTGAGCCACCGTGTGGTTGCTGGGAATTGAACTCAGGACCTCTGGAAGAGCAGCCAGTGCTCTTATCCGATTAGCCATCCTATCAGCCCCTGTAGAAGATTTAAAATATATATAATTTGTATTTTACTTTTATGCTTTAGTTTTTTGAGGTAGGGTCTTATTGTCAAATGTATGGCCCCAAAATAATAGCAATTCTCCTGCCTCAGCTTTTCCTAGTGTTAGGATTACAGACATGACCCATAATACCCAGCTTCATATTTCTAATGAAAGTGCTCCTGCAGATCATCACTCACCTCTCAACAAGCACATCTTTGTCCTTCCTTGCATGCTGCAATGACTGAAAATTCTCAGTGTAGGGGAAGGTGCACCCTTTGTGATTTTCAAACTGAAATAGCTAATCAGTTGGCAGTTAAGAATTCAAATTTTGTGTCACAGGCAGCAAGATTATTAATCATGTGTGGCACATACGAAATCAGACAATGTCTTCTTGTTACTCACACCTAAAAGAAAATCCTGGGACTGGAGAGATGGCTCAGTGGTTAAAGAGCACTGCCTGCTCTTTGAGAGGATCCTGGTTCAATTCCCAGCATCCATATGGCAGCTCACAGCTGCCTGTAAGTTCCAGAGGATCTGACACCCTTGCACAGACATACTTGCAGGCAAAACACCAATGCACATGAAATAAATCATTTAAAAAAATCCTTATTTTTTGACATCCTATTCTTATCCCTTCTACATTTTTCTTCTAGTCACTAACATGTTAATTCTTCCTGAGACATTATTTCCCACCGTTAGTCCATAACTAACCAGTCACTTTACTTTTGAAGTAGTATCTACATAATTTCCCAGTTTCTTGTCCTAGACTCCTTTCATACCATACACTACAACTAGAGTAACACCAAATTGTCACAGAATTCTTCAGTTTAAAAACAAAACAAAATCCTCCATTTATTTCCACATTGCCTGTAAAAATAATTCTTGAGAATTAAAGGATTTTTTTCTCCATTTTAGACAAGGTCTCACTATGTAGTACAGACTGCATCTCCCTTGGCTTTCCAAAAGCTGAGATGTCAGGCGAGAAGCACCACATACAGTTTTCAAGGGTTTCAGGCCTTTTCTTCTGGTGGTTCCCTTCTACAATCTGAACTTGAATGAGTTAATGTATGTAAAGTACTTAGAATCCTGTCTAGCCTATGCTTAGAACAGTATGTCTTAGCTATTATCAGTAATAGTAAATTGGAAGACACTGCATATAAAACACTGCTGCTTATTTTCCTTTTTGAACACCTCATCCTCCAAAGCAAGGAGTACCTTTAACTATCAGTAACTAGAATAAGGCAACTGGCATTGCTTTCCTAGCTACTTACATTATCTTCCTGCCATTGAAAGAACCTGTAAAAACAAGCCTAATTTAACACAAAAATAAAACTTCAGACTTAATGGGGTAATAATGAAATGGGGTAATATTTCCTTCATTCAAAAACCGGCTTGGTGGTTGTGGAATACTTGCCTAGCATTCCCATAGCCCTGATCTGTTCAGCACCACTGGGGCAGAGAGTACAACAGCAACTACAGAACATGTTCAAGGAAAACAAAGCCTGAAAAAATATATAAATGGGTTTTACACTTAGGGCAGCTGAATCTCTAACTTTGGCATATATTAGAGTAACCTGGGAATATTGTCATCTGTATCCCATTTAGATTTATGGAATCTAAGAGGGCTCAGGCACGAAAGCTTCATAGGCAAGTTGACATTCCATGAACAACCAAAAGTTTCACAGGTGATACTGATGTACAACTGAACAATTACTGGTCTTATCAAAAGAAACGCTGTGCTTAAGGACACTGGACATTTGTATGCTTTTGAAAACAAAATTTATGAAGAATATGTGTTTATGAGTAGCCTTCTAAAAGCAACCTTCCCAAAGCTCCAACCCTTGGAGTTTAAGGCTTGAAAATACACATACAGCGAGGTCATATAAACGTCTTTTTTATCTGACTTCTATAAGGTTCAAAAAAGTGACTTGTATAAATATATACTTAGCTATGTGCAATATTTACAATTTAGATTTTACAACTGAAAAACCACATTGAGTCTGTAAATATGAAAAAGTTGGCAATTTGTGGTTATAATTTCAAAATGTCAAAACATTTTATAATAAATCAAACATTTTATAATAAATAGCACCGCACACAGTACCATCCCCAAAGTATTACTGTTCACTCGATTACTTTATCCCAACAATCAAGCGTATCCAAGGACAGAGGAACCCAAGAACTTGGACACAGCACTTTTTAAGGGACAGCGGAGACTGATGGAAAGCTTGGGTCTTCAAAACCTTAGAGCAAAGCCCCCTTTACCCTCCAGTCCTGAGACAGCAAATCCTGTAATTCTCCCTCGTCATCACTGTCCACATTCTCCTCTTCCTTTTTCTGAAGTTCTTTTATGGTCAAAACCTCTTTAAGTTTGTTTTTTATTTCATCCTGGCGATTCCGCAGCTTTTCCACTCGACGGTAACACTCTATCTGCTCATCAATCTCTCCAATCTGCCGGTCCAACCGTCCCTCCTCATCCTCTTCAGCAACGATCGCCTCAGAGATAGTGTTGACTTGCCTAATAGCCTTTTGAAACTCATCCCACTCTTTGTCCATCTGATCCTTTGGGCATCAACCTTCCGGACCTTTGCATCTACCTCAGGGTCGTCGAAGAACCCTTCTGGTAATGCTTCGGCGGTGTTCTCTCTCCTTTCCACCACCTTTTCGTGTATTTCTGCTTTCTCAATTGACCCTGAATGAGGAACTAAGGGGCCTTGGGAGGATTTGTATTAAAGGGGTCGTTTGGCAGCACATTGCTTGTCGTCTCCCTCGGAGAGGCAAGCGAGTGTTCTCTGCCCTGTGCATCGGGAAGATGCTTGCTGCTGTCCCTTCTTTCTTCCCCACCTCCATGTTCTTCTTCTTCCTCCTCCTCCTCCTCATCTCCATAATCAGGGAGTAAACCGAGTCCAGGTTTACTGGGGGCCGCCCTAGAGGCCTCTTTTCCCGATTTCTCAAAGTTGGCGGACGAGGCTGAGGTGGAGGGCTGTACCTGAGGCTCCACGGAGGCCTTGGCTTTCTTGGCGTCTTGGCTCTCCGCATCCGTCGCTCTCCTCTTGGTGGGCTGAGGCGTAGTGCCGGCCGACGGGCCCTGGGTTGCTCCCTTGGCGCCTTTCAGCTCCGCTACTCTCTCCCGGTGCTGCTTTCCCAGAACATGGGTCTGCCACAGGAGCTCGCTCTTGACCGGGGTGTTACATAGCGCGCAGCTCAACTGCCCCAGGCGGTTGTATTTGGCGAAAGGGGATTCTATCCTCTTCCGGTTGGTGCTCAGGCGCTGCTTCTCCTTCATCAACCGCCTCAGTTCTTCCTGATTCACCACTCGTTTCCCCGCCGGTGTACGACCGGAGGTGGAGGACGCCATGTTTGCGCCCAGGACTCAAGCGATTCTGGCTTCCGAGGCGTGATAGCGTCACTTCCTGTTATGGCGCCGATTGGGCGAAGCTCAGGAGTGTGGGCGTGGCGCCAGGGCTCCGAGTCCGCAAGTTAGGGGCTGGACCGTTGAACCATGGCTGCGATCAAAATTGCCAGCCCTGGGGCTGAAGTGACGCGGAGCCAGGCGGCCTTGGCTGTGAACATATGCGCCGCCCGAGGGCTGCAGGATGTGCTGCGTCCCAGCTTGGGTCCTAAGGGCGCGCTAAAAATGTGAGATGCCGTTAGGGTGTGCGGGGTGTCGCAGCTCCCTCTGATGCTGATGAGTGAAAACCTGTGAGCAATGCTGCGACACTTAGACACCCGGTTTCCTCCCCCTCATTACTGCTCTTAGAGTTCTCTAGCCGAGGAAGAGAACGCCTTCTCGAAGAAAAGACTCCATCAATAGAAGCTGTGGCACCATCCCCTTTTCACTAAGATTCATAAACAGTCTATTCATTAATGTGGGTCTCTGGAAACATTAAGTGTTGAAAATGCTTCCAACGCTCCCTCCATCCCTCTCCTGTTGGGGACGAACTTAGCCTTGTGTGCGCGCTCAGCGGACGTTGGGCTGCAGCTCCACCGCAGACAGTATAGTTTTGACGTGGCAGAGTGTGGTACTAGCTTTGGAGCTAAGCAGGCATAGGTTCAAATTCAAGTTCCATTATGGTCCAGCTGTTGGTACTTGGTCAAGTTCTTGCGGCTCTTTGTACCTACAGTTTTTCATGTTTAGTCATCCATTTGGATAAATGTTTATTCAACGCCATTGTTTTATGAAGGAAGGAAAGAAGAGTAGGGAGATCAAAAGGTCTCTTGGGAAGGACACACCCTGAGAGGAAAGAGCAAACTAGCATTAATAATAAACAAGTCCACTTAATACCAGATGCTGGAAAACAGATGAGATAGTTTTCTGTTCTTTTCTTTTAAAAAATTGATTTGTATTTATATGTGTACATCTGTCTGAGTTTATGTGCATCAGGTGTATGCAGATGCCCCTAAAGGTCAGAGAGTGACAGATCTCTAGAACTTGAGTTATAGGCAGTTGTAAGCCATCTGATATGGGTGCTGGAGACCAAGCTCAGATCCTCTGCAAAAACAATAAATGCTTTTAACTGCGGAGCCATCTCTCTAGCCCATGAGATGGTATCTATTTTTAAAGTGACATGGCAGTGACAGGTATGTCAATTATATAGAGATGCAAATGATTTTTACAGAGGAAAGGGTCCAATTACCAATGATTGAAGGAAAAGCCTCTCAGATATCAAGGGATGTTTGATCAGAGTTATAGAAGAATGACAGGAATCAAGGCCTCCCAGTGGTGTACATCATTCAGAAATAAACATTATAATGCATTAAGGGAATGGAAAGACCTGCTGTGGGAATAATGGTCGATGGAACAGGAGAGCTTGGAAAAGGCCAAGTATGTTACTGCCAAATTACCTGGATTTTTATCTTGAAGATGGTAGAGAATGTAACATCTTTGAAGGATTGGTGATCAGGAAACCGAGTCCCATTGCCTTTTAGAAAGACATAACATGGAGGGTTGATTCAAATTTGGAGATAAGATACTGTCTAAGCAGTCTAGGAAGGATAACAATAAAATTGGAAAGAAGAGGTCCAAAGGCATTTTAACTGTGGAATTGACAGAGCTTGGTGCTTTAATAAATGCAAAGAATGAGACAGACATTCACCAAGATAAAAACCTACAAAAATGTGTAGATTTGTACTGTTTCATACTTTTAAAAAACACTTATTTTTATTATGTATGCAATGTTCTAGTTGAATGTATACCTGCATGCCAGAAGAGGCACCAGATCTCATTATTGATGGTTATGAGCTACCATGTGGTTGCTAGGAATTGAACTCAGGTCCTATGGAAGAGCAGCCTCTTAACCTCTGAACCATCTCTTCAGCCCTATTTTATACTTTTCATTAGCCAATGTGTATAATTCATCAGCTGCTCTTTAAACCCATAAATGCTCCGTTTGGAATGAGATTACTATAAGGTCATTGGGAGAAATAATTCCATGAGACGAAAGTGGCAGTCGTCACTACCACATATCATCCCATTGTTCAGTGTAGATTTTCCAAGCCCAGTCATCTGTGTTTAGGACCATGGATGGCAAGAGTGTTGCCATCGGAGTGTTCTTTGATTCTTCGTTTGTGTAGTTAGTAAGTACCATTGTTCTTTTACAGGCTTGTTTCTGGGGCAGGTGACATCAAACTCACCAAAGATGGCAATGTACTGCTTCATGAGATGGTGAGCTGATGCTCCTTTTCATTTTCTCAGACAGGATCTGCCTATGTAGCCCTGGCTGGCCACAGACTCACAAGCCCCCTTTCCTTCTTGCCTGCTTGAGCCTCCTGAGTGTTGGATTCAGGTATTAGATACAATTCCCAGCTGCAGCTGGCTTTGATAAATCTTGTAAGTCTTAATTAAAAACATGGCACATGGGCTGGGAATGCAGCTCAGTGGTAGAGCACTTCCCTAGCATGTGCAAGACTCTAGGTTCAACATTAGGGAGGGAGAAGTACACTCTGCAAGTTTGTTTGTTTGTTTATTGCAGGCTGGAGAGATGACTTAGTGGTTAAGAGCACTGGCTATTCTTCCAGACGACTTGGGTTCAATTTCCAGAACCCATATGGGAGCTCACAACTGTCTGCACCTTCAGTTCCTCACATAAGCATACATGCAGGCAAAACACCAATGCACATAAATGAAAGGAAAAAAATATTTTAGCTGGGCTTGATGGTACATGCTCTCAGGAGGTAGAGACAGGCAGATCTCTGAGTTTGGGGCTATCCTGCTCTATAGATCAAATTCTGGGACAGCCAGGGCTACACCTTGTCTTGAAAAATAAATTTTTTTTCAATGCTAGAGATTGAGCGTTGGGCCCTCATATGCTAGGCAAGTGCTCTTTACCACTAAGCTACACCTTCAACCTTACAATTTATATTTTAAGGATTTATTGATTTTTAAATATATGTATGAGGGTCTATCGTATGAGGGGTTGCCACATGTATGCAGGTACAAGCAGAGACCAGAAAAGGGTGTCAGATTCCCTAGAGCTGGACTTAAGGTAATTGTGAGCTGCCTCTGCATGCTGGGAACCAAACTCCACTTCCTGGAAGAGGAGAACATACTCTTAATAGCTAAACTATCTCTCTGGCCCAACATTTTTTTCTTGGGGTTATTTATTTATTTATTTTTGAAGACCTGCCCCAAGACCACCTGACCACAATTTGTATTTTTAAGGTTACCAGCTAAATACTGCAGTCTTAAGACATAGCTGTTAGATTAAATCTCAACAGAATGATTTTTGGCTGTTTTCAAATGTTTATAGAGTCTGATAGCTTAGGGAGACTTACAAATTAATAACATCTTTTTCAGAGCACTTCATTACAGTCTTTGTAATCATGCAAAAAGAAAAAGTCCTTGGCAGTGTTCATAAATATATTCCTCTTAGAGATTGAAGGGCTTAATCTCTTCTTGGAAATGTCATTGCATTTTGAAGCAAAGACTTTCATACAATGTTCAAACCTCATTAATTCTCATCTTTAAAACTTTGGATTTGACATTTACTAAATGCTGTAACTTGTAAATGTGCAGCATGAAGTTTGTTTGTTAATTTTACTATTGACCCTTGGGGTATCTTGGATTTAGCGGCCTTCTTCATCACAGTTTCTGTCTTTTTAAATCTGCTGTTTACCTTTTCCAGCAAATTCAACACCCAACGGCTTCCATCATAGCAAAAGTGGTAGCAGCCCAAGACCACATCACAGGGGACGGCACTACTTCCAATGTCCTGATCATCGGAGAGTTGCTAAAACAAGCTGATCTTTACATTTCTGAGGTATTAAACTTTCACACAAAGCAAGTCTTTTTTAAAATTTAATTTTAGAGAATAAGAACTAATTTTAATTAAGATAACCTTAGGCAGTTGTAAATGGAAAGTGCTTTTTATTTATTTTTTTGTCAAAGTAATGGCTTTTATTGCAATTATATACTTTAAAAAATATAAAATATTTAACGATATATAGAAAGGTTAAAAAGAAACCTCCCATGTACCCATGAATCATGCTTACAAAAGAAAATGTAACTAATAAAAGTTGAAATAAAATGTTCCTTTAAATTAATTGGGGAACAACGATGACTGGAGGCTTTTCACTTTGTGTCTTTTTCTTTCTTCTTTCCTTTTTTTTTAATTTTTTTTTATTTTTTAAAAATATTTATTTACTTTATGTATATGAGTTCTGTAACTGTCTTCAAACACACCAGAAGAGGGCATCTGATCCTATTACAGATGGTTGTGAGCCACCATGAGGTTGCTGGGAATTGAACTCAGGACCTCTGGAAGAGCAGTCAATGCTATTAACCACTGAGCCATCACTCCAGCCCCACTTTGTGTCTTTTTCTTGTCCCTGTTTCCTAAAGCACTTAGCTGAATCTTCTCTTCCTCAGCCTGTGAAACCATCATTCACATTTCTCTGTCTGTATCGTTGTATAATCGTATTCTTTCTTTCTTCCTCAGAGACTATCTTGGCAAAGCATAACCTGGTCAAAGCATAATTCTGGCTTCTTTGTGCTCTGAGAATTATCTATTCAGTGTCTGCAACTTTCCTCATTTAGATTTGGGCTTAAACAGTGGAAACAACTAAAGCTCTTTTACCGATACAGAAATCAATCATCATTTTACATAAGAGAATGGTGTGTAGTCTGTTGCTGGTAAATTTAAAAGTTCAACCAGCCATCAAGTACACAGGTCCTTTTGATCTCTTAGCTCTTCTGCACACAATAAGGCTTCATCCTAAAATGGATCTTGAAGGTAAGACCCTCAGAGGAAGTCAGAGTTACTCAGCAGGTGTGGGTAAGATAAAGAAATTCCTCCGCTGTAGCATATGAATTCTTCCTTGGGCCAGTCTTAGTCTTATACCCATTCTAAACTGAATACCATTATCAGGGGAATTGATTAGGCTAATTTAGACCTCACTGCTTAAGCTAGGATTAGTGTTCTTCTGAAGTACAAGTGAAAGATGGGCGCCTCCCAAGAATTAGGGTTGGGAGGAAGGAAGGAGACTGGCAATGGTGAGGGGTGTGTGTGTGTAGTGTATATCTGAACAATGATAAAGAGAAGCACAGGATATGATAGAAATGAGATGCCAGGAAAGCACAGAGATGCTAAATTAGCCTGCAGTAGTCAGGAGCTTGAATACAAAGTCTTCAGGATGGAATGTGAGGCACACGGTGTTACAGACTGAAGCCCCATTTAGCACGGGTATAGGACCACAAGCATTTGGTGTTACTGGAGTTTAAGGGCATGCATGTGATAGTGAAGAGGCTGTGAGGAAAGTGGAAGATGTTCTCCGAGGGTGAGGAGCGCGAGCAGGTCAGGAAGCACATACTTTATTGCTGCAGTGAACAGGCCAAAGAGCAGCATATTAATGACTGATGGGAACAGATTGGCATTTTAAATATTTGGGACAACTTTAATGAGTCCACATTAGAGCTCTCCTAATAGTTCAAGTGCATGATTATGAGGACTGAGGTAAAGGAAATTTTGCAATGGTAATAGCTCAGGTTGGATTAGAGTGTTGGTTTTATGGATATAGGTCTTGACTCCATTTCTAAGCAGCTTGCTGATGTAAGATGAATTACATTACCTGTGTAGAACAGTAATAGTGCCCACTTTATACTGTTGTTGAGGATCAAATTAAATAATTCCATAGAGCCCTTAGAACTATGCCCAGCACACCCTTTAAGTATTCTAGGAGTGATGTAAAGAAATGGCGTGAATGAATTGTGGTTCATGTCAGCGTTCACAATATTGTGTGTTATTTTACAAAATGAACAATACTGTGAGCGAGCCGGCTTAGTGGGTAAAGTGTGAGGTCCTGAGTTTGAATCCTCAGACCCTTGCCAAGCTAGGCATGGCAGCATATGTCTGTAACCTCAGTGCTCCTACAGGGAGATAAGGCAGAGATGGGAGAATGCCCTTGGAACATACAGCAATAAGAGAGATGCTGCCTCAAGCAATGTGGAAGGAGAGGACCAATACCTAAGGTTCCAAAGTTGCCCTCTGACCTTCACACTCATGCTCTGGCATGTACATTCACCAGCATCCTCACAGCACACATAAAAGATAGAGAACATAGATAAATACACCAAAAAAGAGAATAAATAATGCTACTACTTCTTTTGCTGACTGTTTCAAAGACCTGGGATTTTGCTCATCCTAAGGAACTGATCTACCCCTGCACTACAATCTCTGTCTCAACAGTATTTGAAAAGCTTTACTTTTGTGAGCCAGGCATGGTGGTGTGTCGTGTCCTCCTTAGCCGGCAAGTAAGACACGACACGCCTGGATTCTTCTCTGACAGCTCTTTTATTCCAGGCACAATCTTCATCCATCGAAGGGGAACCCCAAGCAGCAGAAATGCACTGCTTATATACCCTTCCAAGGGGGCGGGCCAGGTGGCCTATTCTCTCAGGATTGGTTAGGGCCCATGCCTCATTAGCATAAGCCCCCTGATTGGTTAGGGCTCATGCCTCATTAGCATAAGCCCTTTTGGGAGGGGCTTGAGGCCGACGCATGTGCAATAGGCTTGTTTATGCAGGACACTGCGCTGGCCATGTCAGAAACTGGTGCCATCTTAAATCGGCTGCCTACAGTGGTGCATGTCTGTAATTCTGGGACTCAGGAGGCTGAGGCAGAGAGATTGCACATTTGAGGGCAGCTTAGGCTCATAATGAGACATTGTCTTAAACATTCATTTTGGTCAGAATTTTAGATCCACAGAAAAGTTGCAAGAATATTACAAAGAATCACCAGGTTATAAGTGCATTATCACACCTCTGCTATGTTGCCGGTGAGACATGTAATTAATATAAGGTGTGTAATGCTTTCTGAATGAAAGGAAGAAGAAGTTGTAAACATGTCCTAATTATTTCAGTCTCTCTCTCTCTCTCTCTCTCTGTTTTTAGACATGGTATGTAGGTGGGGCTGACTTCTTTTTCAGAAATTTTATTTTATATTTTACCTATTCACTTTACCTCCTGCTCACTGACCTCCTCCTACCCTCCTCTTCTCCTCCGAGCAGGTAGGGGCTTCCTGGGTATCCTCCCAACCCTGGCACTTCAAATCTCTTCAAGGCTAAGCACTTCCTCTCCCACTGAGGCCAGACAAGGCAGTCCAGCTAGAAGAACATATCCCATGTACAAGCAACAGCTTTTGGGATAGCTCTGTTCCAGTTGTTTGGGACCCACATGCAGACCATGCTACATATCTGCTACATATGTGCGGGGAGGCCTAAGTCCAGGGGTTGACTTCTAACTCACTACCTTCTTGCCCCAGCCTCCCGAGTGCTGGTGTTATAGCCATGTGATCCCAGCTTTTAGTGTATAATTTCTAGAATCATTGAATTCTCATATAGAGTCACTATATGTATAAAATTAATCTTAACATCAACACCTCATGAGTGTATTATAATCCAGTCTGCAGATTTCTTTCAGATTCCCCACTGGTCCTGAGTGTCTTTTACAGAATAAGGAAACTCTAGGAAAATGCGTTGTGTTGAGAAGTCATGTCCTTTGAGTCTCCTTGAAGCCAAGACAGTTCCTGAAGTGTCATTTACAGTCTGTGGCATTGCTACTTTTGTTTTTTGTTTTTTGTTTTTTTCGAGACAGGGTTTCTCTGTGCAGCCCTGGCTGTCCTGGAACTCACTCTGTAGACCAGGCTGGCCTTGAACTCAGAAATCCGCCTGCCTCTGCCTCCCAAGTGCTGGGACTAAAGGCGTGTACCACCACCGCCCGGAGGCACTGCTACTTTTAGAAATTACACTTATTAGTTGTATGTGGGGCACATGTGGAGGTCAGAGGTCAAGCTGGGAGAGTCAGTTCTTTCCTTCACTACATGGGTACTTGAAGCAAACTCAGGTTGTCTGTCTTGGTGGCAAGCAACGTTACCTTCTTTCTGAGCCATCTTGCTGGCCTACTTAAAAGCTATTTTAGATTTATTTATTTTTATACCCTGGAACTGTAGTTATGGATGGTTATGAGCCACCTTATGGATTCTGGGAACTGAACCCAGGTTGTCTGCAAGAGTAACAAGTGCTCTTAACTGCTGAGCCATCTCTCCAGTCCTGACATTGATTTTTTTTTTTTTTTTTTTTTAGACAGGGTTTCTCTACATAGCCCTGGATGTCCCAGAACTCACTATGTAGACTAGGCTGGCTTTAAACTCACAGAGGTCTGTCTGTCTCTGCCTCTTGTGTTCTGGGACTAAAGGTTTGTGCCATCTTGCTTGACTGACATTGCTACTTTTAAGTTGCACAGGTCAGTTATTTTGTAGAAAGCCCCTCACTAATATTGTCTATTTCCTCACAATTAGACCCAGGTTATTAATTTTTGGCAAGGCCACAATGGGAGTTCTGTGGTGATCTGAGTGTATTCTATTGGGGGCATGAGATGACGTCCAGTACATTACTGTGATGTACTTTTGTCAGAGTCAGTGCTGACCTGTCCCTGGGCATTGAAAGGAATATTATGTCCCTAGATGTAGTTGTAGCTTTTGAAAATAGACTTTGTTATGCCTTGCATTGCACCATAGATTTTTTATCTCAGCATTGGGAAAGATGAGTCAGGAATTTGAAGATGGCCTGAATTACGCTTGTAGCAAGACCCTATCTCTAAATGAAGGAATGAATTTATAGTTTTTTTGTACTTGCAACTTTTTATAAGCTTATTATTATTGAGTTGCAGCTCAGCCGCTGGAGCAATGCTCAGTGGCTTAAGAGCACATGTTGCTCATGCAGAGGTCCCTAGTTTGGTTCTCGGCACCTACATGGTAACTCAAATCCATCTGTGAGTCCAACTTGAGGGGCCCCAACCCTGTCTTCTGACCTATGTGGGTACCAGGATACACACTGTACACATATGTACACACAGGCAAAACATTCATATGCATTTTATTTATTCTTTTTATTTTTTTAACATAGGGAAATGTTAGTTTATTTTAACTGACCTGATGGCTGTAATGGAATATGTGGTGTGATTTTTTTTTTTTATTGAAAATTTTATTTACATTTCAGATGTTCTCTCCTTACCCCATTTTCCCCCCTCCCTCCCAGGAACTCACTATCCCTTCCCCCCTCCTCCTGCCTCCACGTTGGTGTACCCCCACCCACCCTCCCCCGTACCTCACCTCCCCACCCTCGAGTATTCCCCCCCCAACGACGTCCAGCCTTCATGGGACCAAGGATCTCTTCTCCCACTTATATATAGCTCCCTTGCATATATAGCTGGAGCCATGGGTCCCTCCCTAAGCGCTCCCAGGATGGTGGTTTAGACCCTGGGGGCTCTAGTTGGTTGGTATTGTTGCTTTCCTCATGGTGTCGTGAATCCTTTCAACTCCTTCAGCCTTCACTCTATCTTCTCCATTGGGAACCCCATGATCAGTTTGATGGTTAGCTGTGAGCATCTGCCTCTGAGTATGTCAGACTCTTGCAGACTTCTAAGGAGACAGCTATGTCAGGCTCCTGTCAGCATGCACCTCCTGATATCCACATCAACCTCTACTTTTGGTGACTGCACATAGGATGGATATCCAGGTGGAATGGTCTGTAGACGGTCCCTCCTTCAGTTTCTGTCCTGCACTTTGTCTCCATATTTGCTCCCTTGAGTATTTTGTTACTTCTTCTAAGAAGGACTGAAGCCCCCCCTACTTGGTCGTCATTCTTCATGAGCTTTATGTTGTCTGTGAGTTGAATCTTGGGTATTTCAAGCTTCTGGTCTAAAATCCAATGATCAGTGAATGAATACCATGTATGTTCTTTTGTGATTGGGTTACTTCACTCAGGATGATATTTTCTAGTTCCATTCATTTCATATGCATTTTAAAAGATTGTTTCAGATATGAAGCCTGAGAAAGAGATACTTATGGATGACACATGTATGTTAGTGCCATTGCTGTGGGTCACATTGTTTTTAACATACTTATTACTCGGAGAACATAACGAATGTTTACTCTTCGTGGTTTGCTGTGTAATCTGTGTATTTATGTTGCTACATCAGGGCCTGCACCCTAGAATCATAGCTGAAGGATTTGATGTTGCAAAGACAAAAGCACTTGAAGTTTTGGATGAAATTAAAGTACAAAAGGAGATGAAAAGAGAAATCCTCCTAGATGTGGCTAGAACATCCCTGCGGACAAAAGTTCATACTGAACTGGCCGACATACTAACAGAGGTATGCGATTAAACTGTGCTCTACCCAGAGTAGTCAGGCACATGGTGATACTCTTCTTTTTTCTGTAAACAAACCAACCAAATACTACAGCTAACTTTTCAGAAATGTAAAACAAGAAGGCAGGCTGGTGAGATGGCTCGGAGGCAAAGAGCAACTGGCTGCTGTTTCAAATGACCTGGGTTCAAGTCCCAGGACACACATGATAGCTCACCATCATCCCTAACTTCAGTTCTAGGGGGTCCAATTCCATCTTCTTACCTCTGTGGATACCAGGCATGCACACAGTACACAGGCATACATGAAGACAAAACACCCACACACATAAACAAATTAAATTTAAAAACCACCACCACCAACTTAAAACCAACAAGGCAAGCATTTAAAATTCAGTTGATCACAACAGTGTTTTTAATCTTCCCGAAGGTGTCACATTAGTGATTACCTGTCTTGGAAGGAACTTAGCTTCCTGTGGCTTATCTCTTGTGAAACCTCTTGGACAGTGTGTATTTGGCTAAACCTGGAGTGGAGGTCCATATTTGATGATATCAAGTGACACATGAGCAGTGTCCATATTTGATATCAGGTCACACATTTTGGCAGTGTGTCTTGTCATTAGGGCTGCTGTTTTAATGAGGAAAGATTGACCTGATACACATACACACACACACACACACACACACACACACACATATGATTCCCATCTGGGAAGTGCATGTTTTATTTGATTTACTTGTTTCAGGTGGTTATCACTTGCACTTGGTTATATTATTGTTCCTCTGCTCTCCCATTTCTGAAACTTGAAATGAGGAAATTCATAATAACTGAAGTCACAAGGCATTGCCATATGAAGCAGAATGCTGCATTATTAATTAACTTTAAGAAACACAAGGATGCCACATGTGGTACGTGGTGACCATGCCTTTGACTTTGAAGCTTGAATCCCTTTCCTTGTTTAGACTGGTGATAGGTCACTTGGACCAGGAGTTGCTTTGGTCCAAGTAATATGCCTTTCATATGCTTCTCTTTCAGGCCGTGGTGGATTCTGTCTTGGCTATTAGAAGGCCAGGTATCCCTATTGATCTCTTCATGGTGGAAATCGTGGAGATGAGGCACAAGTCAGAAACAGACACACAGTAAATAGCATAAAATTTACAATTAAAACTCCCCCTCCCGTGTGTGTGCATTTGACTGTGTATGTGTGTGTGTGTGTGTGTGTGAATGTATGTGAGCAAATGTGTGTGTGTATGTGTGTGTACACCACAGCATGTTTGTGCTTATGTAAGTTAAATGCTGACTTGAAGCTCTCCCCAGCGCTTTGTGAATTCCAGGGATGGAACTCAGGTTTGATGACTTTGCTACCTGCTAAGCCATCTCAGCAGCCACACTTTGGCAATAAGTTCTGAAATATTTGGCTTTCATTGATTTCATTAGTTTTTCTCAATGGCAGTGTATTCATTTCAACACATTAGTTAGCTACAGTGAGCCTGTCACTTCTAGGTGCTGCAATGAGGAGTAAGCAGAACACAGTCTCCTCAGAAAGCTCACATTTCAAATCAAACTAGAGAGTGAAGCACAATCACCTGTGCTGTTCTAGAGACTTCAGAGAAAACCATTCCAATGAGAAGCTCAACTACAAAGCTAAGAATAATGAAACAGGATCTAGCTATGTCAGAGAGACAGAGAGAGAGAGAGGGAGAAAGGGAGAGAGAGGCGGAGGGGGAGGGGAGAGGGAGAAAAAGGGAGAGGGAGGGAGAGGGGGACAAGGGAGAGGGAGTGGGGGGGGAAGAGAGAGGGAGAGAGAGTGAGCCTGCAGCACAGCAGAGGAGAAAAAGCAAAAGGACAAGGCCAGGGCCTAACAGGCCATGATGACAGTTCTTTAGAATATTTAGTTCTTCTCTCTCTTGCTCTCTTGTTCTTTTGATCTCCTGCTCTCTTGCCTCTTGCTTCTCTCTTCCCCTCCCCCTCTCTCCACATGCTCATGGCTGGTCTCTTCTCTGTCTGCCTCCCTCTGCCTCTACTACCCTCTCAATTCCCCTCCCTATGCCCTGAATAAACTCTATTGTATACTTAAAAAAAAATTAGTTCTTTAGAATATTTGACTCCAAATCTATGTAAATACAGGACAGAGATCTCTCACGCACCTCTGATTTTATCTTTCTCAATCTAGTTAAATTTTAGTTTTCAATCTAATTTCAGCCTTACAGTTCCCCTCTCCTCCTCTTCACCCTTCTCCCTACAGATAGTTTTTTCTTAACGTTTGACTAGACTCAGACGCGAGATTCTCCTGCCTTCCAATGGCTAGGACCAACCTACATTATTCTGAAGCAAATCTTGAAATAATATTTCACTTTGTGGTAGTTTGAATAGGAATAGCAGCCAGAGACTCTAGTGTTTGAATGCTTGACCCATAGGGAGTGGCACCTTCGATGAGGCAGTGAGGAGTTGTTGGAGTAGGTGTGGCCTTGCTGGAGGAAGTGTCACTGTGTGGGGGCGGGTTTTGAGGTCTTAAGAAGTCTGGCCAGTAGTATGCCTTAGTCTCCTGCTGCTGCCAGGGGATTAAGATGGAGAACTCTCAGCTCCTTCTCCAGCACCATGTCTGCTCCACACTGTCATGCTTTTTGCCATGACAATAATGGACTACACCTCTGAAACAGTAAGCCAGCCCCAGTTAAGTGTTTTCCTTTTTAAAGAGTTGCCATGATCATGGTGTCTTTTCACAGCGATAGAAACCCAAATTAAGACAACTTAAAAAAATACCTTATCAAGAAATAGATATATATTATCAACATTAACTAGTATACCTTTAAAAGTAATACTAACTCATTAATATATTATGCATTTAATTTATACTTCAATTTTAATGTTTGAGTTTTTCAGTGAATTGATTTTGATTGGGAAACAAACACTATCTATGTATTTTGCAGCTTACACCATTTTTCTTGGGATCCATTAGGTTTTCTACATACTTTTTGGAAAATCAGTACTTCTAAGAATTTGTCCATCTCATCTGAATTTTCAAATTTTAGAACAAACTCGTCCTAAAGATCCTGTTTGAAGGATTTCTCCCACCCCCACTCTCTCTTCCCACCTCCCCTCTCATCTTACCCAGGCTTTTTGTTCGTTTGTTTGTTTTGTTTCCTAATGCCTTTCTCTTTAATGCTTGGGCTTTTGGGTTAAGAGTGGGGAGCTTTTCACTTTAGTCTTATTAACTTAGCATCAGGCCATTCGTTTTTAGTTCTCTGCTTTTGTCAAACAGTATTTGAGGCTTTCAGTTTATAGTGTTAAAGTTCGCAGTCCTTAACCACATCCCTTAACTTTTATCTATTTGTGACTTGGAGACTGGCTTTCACTGCATAGCTCAGGCCATCCTGGCCTCTGACCCGCCTACCTCGGCCTCCTGAGTGCGGCGATTACTTACCAGCATGCGCAATTTTTTGTTTGGTTGTTCTTGTTTGTTTGTTTGTTTGAGACAGGGTCTCACTGTGTAGCCCTGGTTATCCCGGGAATTTGCTCTGTGCACTAGGCTGGCCTCGAACTCTCAGAGATCTACCCCCTGCCTCTGCCTCCCAAGTGCTGGGATCAAAGGCCTGCACCACCATCACCCGGCAAGCATGAGCATTATGACTTTTAAAATATTTTCTGTTTTCTTTGCATTGAAGATTGCATTGAAGAGTGGTTTGGGTATAAAAAGACTATCTTAAGGGCGAGATTAGTGTCAAAGTATGGACAGATGGAAGAAAAAGTGGCCCCATGGTGACCTTCTCTCCTGGGATGGCCACAGTCGGCTGTTTGCTTTTTCTGAGTTCTTTATTTGCTTATTAACTTTTATTTTGTTTTACTTTTTGGAGGCAACGTCTCTGTCATGTGACAGTCTCCCTGCCTCGGTGTCCCACGTTCTGGGATTACAGGGTGAGCCATACCCAGGGTGCAGCCAGCCTTTCTTCTGTGAAGGCACTGAAGAAAAAGTGTCTAGCTTCTCACCTGGTTTGAGACCATTCAGCTGCCCTGTTCTCTTTGCTTCTCTGGCCTGCTCTTAAGGCCACCTGCAGTCTGCTCCTCCCTCTGTTCCCCCTTCTGTATCTCTTTCTGCATATCTGCAGAAGTTCTTGTTGTCAGGAAGAGTTGGCTTAAAAAATGAGGGTTTTTTTTTGTCTGTCTGTTTGTTTGTTTGCATGCTTTCCTATAGTTGTGGAGTCCATCCCACTGGCAGACAGACAGACTGAGGTTTGCTGGAAAATGCAATCTGTTTCAAATATTTTCTAATTTCTATTTTAAACATGTGTCTTAATTTCAAAATATATAGGAGAATATCATTATTAATTTCTGGTTCAATTATATAATGGTAGGGGACATATTCTATAAGATTTCACTATTTTGAAATTTGTTGAGATTTGCTTATAGCTTAAGTATAGAGTCAATTAGTTTATGTTTTTTTTTTTGTTTGTTTGTTTGCTTGTTTGTGTTTTTTTCGGAGGCCAGGTTGTACCTTATTGCCCCACCTGGCCTTGAGCTCACAGTAATCGTTTTTCGTCAATCTCTTGAGTCCTAGGATGTGGACTTGGCTTGAGAGAGTTTATTTGTAATGTTTTATGTACTGGACAAGAAGGCATACTGTAGTTGTGAGGTATAGTTTTCTGTCAAGGGACCGATTTTGTTAATGCTGTTTTCAGATCTTCAGTATCCTTTTTAGTATTCTGACAGCTTATTCTGTCAATTACTGAGACATGTTAACATTTTTGACTATTATAGCAATATCATCATGGATTTGTTTATATTCTCATTTAGTTTTGATAGCTTTACTATATGTTAAATGTATATTAAACATACAAATACAAAAAATACACATATATATCACATATGTTTATTTATTTTGAGACAAGGTCTCTCTATCTAGCCTTGGGTGTCCTGGAACTCCCTCTGTAGGAGGACTTGAACTCACAGAGATTCCTGAATTCTAGGATTAAAGGGCTATGCCACCATGCCTGGATATTTTATAGATTTGAGGCTCTCTTGGCCTAGAGATGTATCTGAGCACAGACCCTTTGAGTTATATCTTCAAGGCCCCAGGTTCCATCCTTAGCAAAGAAAAACAAAAAACCAAAACTGTCTTACTAGATGCATACAGGATTGCTCTTGTGTTTGTTCTTTGATTGGTCTTGCTAAGTAGCCTAGACTAGCCTTTAACTTAGGATCCTCCTGCCTGAGCCGCCTAAATGCTGAGATTACAAGGTTATGTCACTTTGCCCAGCTTTAGGTGTGACCAACTTTTAATATAGTATTTTTTCCCCTCAAACTCTGAACTTTTTGTACCAATATAAAATGACCATCTTTAATGGTCACTTCTCTAATAATGACTTTTTTTTCCCCAGTACTGAGGATTGAACCAAATGCCTTGCACATGCCGGGTATATGCTTTACCACTGAGCTATAACTCCATATTTTTCCTCTTACTTTTTATTATGAGATAAGGTCTTACTGATTTACTAGGGCTGGCCTTGAATCACTCTGTAGCTAACATAAGTCTTGGTTTCTGATCCTCCTGTCTCAGCTTCTCAGGTATCTGGGATTACAGACCTATACAGATCTGGTTAGAAAAGGCTTAAAAGTATAACTTATCCCACGTTTATACTATTCCAATTTTCTCTTTTAAAGCTTTTTTTTTTTGGGTGTGTGTGTGCGAGCATTTGAAACAGGGTTTCTCTGTGTAGCCCTGGCTGTCATGGAATTCAATCTGTAGACCAGGTTGACCTTGAACTCAGGGATCCCCCAGTGTCTGTTTAGGATTTAAAATGTGTGCCAACACAGCCCAGCTATGAATATGTTTTCATTTAAGATTTTTTTAAAGTGACATTTTATGTGTATAAGTGTTTTGTCTGCATGCATGTACGTGCAGCCTGTGTATAGCTGGGACCTGTAGTAGTCAGGAAGGCTTCAGATCCTCTGGAACTGGAGTTAACAGATGGTTGTGATACACCATGTGATGCTGGGATCTGAACCAGGGTGTTCTGCAAGAGTAGCAACATGCTCTTAACCACTGAGCCCTCCCCCAAGCTCCCACCAGCTTTCTCTCCATTGGTATGTGCTTGTCATGTGTGTGCTGTTTTACTTTCAATCTTCTTGTCCTTATATTTTAGAAGATCGCTTTTTTGTAAGTGACATTTTTATTTTGTTTTACTTTTTAGAGGGAAGTAAAAATTCTTAATCAGATAGTCTTTATATTTTATATATATATATTATTGAATATATATATATATATATATATATATATATATTATTGAAGTAGCCAATCTATTACATTTAACATTGAGCCAGGCGGTGGTGGCGCACGCCTTTAATCCCAGCACTTGGGAGGCAGAGGCAGGCGGATTTCTGAGTTTGAGGCCAGCCTGGTCTACAGAGTGAGTTCCAGGACAGCCAGGGCTACACAGAGAAACCCTGTCTTGAAAAACCAATCCCCCCCCGCCCCCCCAAAAAAGAATCAACTGCAGTGCTGCTTAAGAACCAGAACCATGAAGAGTGCTCTGGGATAACGGTGGTTTCCATCCCAGTTCCTCAGCAGCTCTGAATGAACAGAAGTGGAGGCACACCCCGGAATCCTGTCGCAGTGGTTCAGACATGGACCAGCCTGTGACAGTGTCTGGAGGCTACTGCTGTTTACCTGAGCACGAACAGAGTAAAATGAAATGTTTTTTTCAAAGATCATTGAGTTGAACAGTAGTCACTGTCTCGAACCCTGTCTCGAAAAACCAAAAAAGAAAAAAAAAAAAAGAGTATATTTGATTTCACATCTCCTGTTTTTTTGCTTTCTATTCATTTCCCATTGTCTTATGTTTCTTTAATTGACTTTTCATTTTATTGGTTTTTATCATTATATTTTTCTCCTCCACTAATTTGTAAATTTCACACTTCTACTATTTTTTAATTAGTAGACATTATATAATTTGTAGTAACTTATAGGGGTCTAGCTTAATATTTTTGCTCTGGATAATATCTCCATTTGCTTCTTCTTGAAACATGATCTTGTTACTGTTCTTTAAAATCCCACTTGATACTACTGCTATTTCATACCAAATTTGTGAAGCTGTATCTTCATAATTTCAACGTGGTCTGATGTTTATGGCTTTTACCCTCTCATCCCACTTGAGATGGCAGCTCTTTCTCACTGATCAGCTGGAGATATTTCCAGGCTCCCAGTGGATGTCTAAGTAGTGCTCAACCTTCTTTCTCCCTGGCCCTTGCAGCAGGCCCGCCCGGAGCTAACAATCCAGTTTAGCTTCTTCTTCTCACCTTCCGTTTCCTCAGAGGATGACTCTGCAAGTTCATGCATGTCCTTAGTTAACGTCTCTCCATGTGACAGTGGTTACTGAGACCGGAGGTGAAATCCATGTGACAGTAGGTTACTGAGACCGGAGGTGAAATCCATGGACAGTGGGTTACTGAGACCGGAGGTGAAAACGCAGAACCTCCTTCAGACAAGCAGCACTGATGTTCTTTCCTCTGCTTACTGTTCAGCCTAGAGTTTTCTCTAATGTGTTGTTTGCTTTCATTTTCACATTTTGGTGCTTTTACTGTGTTGAAACTAGGCTGCAGTTATAGATGTTCCTGACTTAGAGTTCACCAGCTTTACAGTGGGTGAAGGTGACATACATTCAGGAGAACCTGTACTTTGATTTTTACATTTTGATTCCCCTCAGCAATATATATTGTATGATACTTTCTTGTGATGCTGAGCAGTAGCTCACAGCTAACCCTGCAATCATGAAACTACACAGCCTTACTCTATTGATAAATGATGATGGTGGGAAGGTTAGGGAGATAAATGCATTTGATGTGGTAGTTTCAACTTAGATGGTATATTGGAATGTAATCATGTGACAGTTCATTTTGATGGTCAGTTTGGTGGTATTTAGAATGGCCCAGGACATAAACCTCTGGGAGTAACCTGTGAGAGTATATCAAGAATTTAAATGAGAAGAGAGGATCCATTCTACGTGTGGATGACATAGCTGAGATCCTGAATGAGTTCAGAACAGACCGTAGGATGAGAAATACATATCTAGAATCACATTATGAGGCTGCAACCATGACTTTTAAAGTACCAGAAAGGGGGCTGGAGAGATGCTCAGGGGTTAAAAGTGCTGCTGATCTTCCAAGAGACCTGGTTCAAGTTCACACCCACTATCTGTAATTCCAGTTCTAGGGTATCTATCGCCATCTTTGGCCTCTGCTGTTATTGCATGTACATGGTGCACAGACAAACACGCAGCAAAAAAATTCATGCACATTAAGAAAAAAAAGATATCAGAAAGATGACATAGAATTGGAATTGTTGATCTACCAAATTTCAAATAACCATGATCCAGCCATGATGCGAAGTTTCGGTGTGTGCTTCCTTGATCAGAAGTGCAAAAATTAAAGAATCTGAAAGGAAATGGGCCTTTCACACACCTACCACGCCACTAACAATCACTACAGGAAAATATCTTGCCATGAAGGTTCTAAGACACGGATCGTTTCCAGATAAGAATCTATGAGCTACTCATTGACTTACCCATCCATGAGCCACTGATTGATTTTACACACAGTCCTTCTGAGATCGTTAAGTGATTACTTCCATCAGCATTGATCGGGAACAGAAGCCGAAGTTACTATTGTGGTTGCCTAAGTCAACTATTTTATTAAATCGACTTAGTTAAGAAAAAAAAAAAAAAAAAAAGAATCCTGAACGTTGGAAACTTGTTTAGAAATTGAAAAGAGGTTAAAAATTCACCAACAAGACGGAGGATGGTGACCAGGGAGGTCAAAGAGGCCTGGTGCCTCAGCACCCAAGCAGAAAGAGAAAAATTTTAAAGTATATTGTGAACTGAAAAGTGATCAGCATACTGCTTTCAGTAGAGAGGCAGAGACGAAAGTCCGACTGAAGGCAAGTGCAGAGAGAATGGTAAAGGAGGGGTTGTTTTGTGGTTGGTTTTTTTGATGCAACTTGCCATAAATTAGAGTCACCTGAGCAAGGAGCCCCTCCTAAGAAACTGTCCCTGATCGCCTTGTTGGACCTGGGAGGACTCACGTTGATCGTGGGGCACCTTCTGGGAGCGCACAGATGAAAGGGTGTGTCAGGAGGAAGAGCAGCCAGCCTTTGCTCAGCCTCCCTCTGGCCTTGAATCAATTGTTTCTGTTGCTTCGGCTTCAGATTCGTTGTCAATACCAGAAGCTGTTTCTGTGCTTCATCCTTGACTGGGGCCAGTGACTTTCCAGGGCTCTTCTGAGCTGAGGTGCTATAGGGCGCCCGCCCCTCAGTGAGAGAGAGCCCCGTGTGACTACTACCGAGGCACCTAGGCTTGAGTAACTCCCTGGTTCTCAGCTCTCAGGTGTGATTCTGCCGTTGTTCCTATTTTAAAGCTGACTTCATAAATTCTTTAAATAATAAATTCATCCCATTGGTTCTGTTCCTCTAGAGAACCCTTACTAATTTTAAGGTGGAATTGCAAATGGAGACAGTTCAGAGTAGCTGTAAGGAAAAGCAGTGAAATAGGACCAGCGTTCTGTGCTGCAAGGGATTCGGGAGTGGAGTGAGGAGAGGGGAGGAGAAGGATGCTCTGTTTTAAAGAACGAGGAACTGCTGAGGATAGTGATGCGGCAGTTTCTTTCCTGCTTTTTTTTTTTTTTTTTTTTTTTTTTTTTTTTTTTTTTTTTTTTTGAGACAGGGTTTCTCTGTGTAGCCCTGGCTGTTTGGAACTCACTTTTGTAGTCTAGGCTGGCCTCGAACTCAGAGATCCACCTGCCTCTGACTCTGGATGCTGGGATTAAAGGTTGTTGTGTCACCACAGCCCAGCCTAGTTTCTATTTTCTCAAAGCAGCATATTCCTTCTCTGAGGATGAGGAGAGTAAACGTGATAGAAGCTTGAAAAGTAGAGAAGATTGAACGTACACTTCTTTTCCTAAGTAAGGTATCTTCGTCTTCATTTGGGGAGTTAGGGTATTCTAGTCAGATTAAAAACTTGAAAGCTCCTTTATATCTTATGTTGGACATTAAAAAAATGCCCTTCCTTCCTTCCTTCCTTCCTTCCTTCCTTCCTTCCTTCCTTCCTTCCTTCCTTCCTGACAGGATTTTACTCTGAAGCTCAGCTGTCCTGGAACTCACTGTGTAGACTAGCTTGCTTCAGATTTGTGGCAATCCTCTTGCTTATGCCTTCCAAGTATTGAGATTATAGGAGTATGCTACTATGCCTGGCTAAAAACATTTTTTTTTTTTTAGTACTTAGGAAATATTGGGTGTAAAGGGATTTCAATCCTGTAACAGGGCTACTCTAGCTGGAATAAGACACCCTCTTACTTAGCACACAGCTTTAATCTCAGACAATAAAGGAAAAGTATAGTTTGTAGAAGGAAGCACCCATGTTTGAAAGGGATGTCTAATTGAGAGGCAGACAAAGTGATGAATCAGAGAAAGATTTGATAGAATAAGATATGCCCAACTCTTGTGAAGACAGAGAGAAAAGAGGCTACTTAAGATAGAGCAGCATAGAGAGAGAAGAGAGGGAAGTTTTAGTTGGATAATTGTATGGAGACAGGCTGCAGAGAGAACAAGTTAGACAAAGATAAAGACAGAATGAGCCAGAGAATGAGAAGGAGCCAGAAGATTATATTGCCAAAGTTAGTATGAGGCCAAGCAGAACAATTCAGTCAGAAGCTGAAAGAAACCAATTTGAATCAGTCAGCATGGAAAGTAGTTTTGAGCCAGAGCAGCCAGAGTTCAGAAAGAGCTAGAAAGGGTGAGATTATTCAGCAGTAAGTCTCAGAGGTTGAAGACATTCTAGGCTTAGATAAGATTATACAGAGGCTGGAAGCTTCCAGGACAATTACATTAGTAGAGCAAAAGAAACTTTATACAATTGGGCATAAACAATTCTTAAGGGTCAATAGTAGAGGACTGGCCTAAAATGTACAGGCCTTGGTTCAATTCCTAGCACCAAACATACTCATAAAAGATCCTTCCAGGGCAAGGAGAAGGCTTAGCAGGTAAAAGTGTTAGCTGTGTACAAGCCTGGTAACCTGTGTTTGATCCCTGGAACTCATGTAAAAGGCTATATGCATGGGCTAGCCTGGAGTATGCTACTCAGTGGAAGAAGCAACAAGAGAGACCATGCACCATCAAGGTGGAAGGAGAGAACTGACTCCCCAAAGCTGTCCTCTGACCTCCACTTGTGCACTGTGGCGCGTACATGCCCACACTTACACATGCAACAAATAATTCTTTAAAAACTTTCCAAGAGAGTGTTAAGTAATGCTACCACTTAAATGTGTATACGTGACTTTTATAAAGTTATGAAAACATTTATTCTAGAAAAAATATATTTGGAAAACAGAAAAAAGCCCCATGGTCTATATTCCTACCATCCAAATCTAATCATACTCTCAGAGTCCTCTATCTACCTACCTACCCACCTATTTATCTACCTACCTATCTACCAACTTATTTAGTCAGGTTTTAAATTTTTTTTTTTATGTATTTGGGTGTTTTGTCTGCAGATATGCATGTGTATTACATGCATGCCTAGTGTCCTCAGAGGCCAGATGAGGGCATCAGATCCCGTGGTTGTAAGTTACTGTTTGTTTCTAGGAATCAAGCTCAGGTCCTCTTCAGGAGCGGCAAGTGTTCACCAGCCCTTATGTATTTATTTTTATGGTCCTGGGAATCAAAGAATGCAGAATCTCAATCATGCTACACATGCACTGTATCAACCAAGCTATATTCCAAGTATGGGGTTTCCCTTTAATTGCTAACATTTAAAAAAAAAAAAGGAATAGTTGCAATCATGTTTTACATACAGTATACAATGGGTTACTCTGTACTTATTGGCTGTCCCTGTAAATATTTCCCATGTTACTACATAGTTTTTATAACCATTGAATAGCTGGGCTGTTATTTGCTGAACAGTAAACTATTGTGCTGGACATTTAGGTTAACAATTATTAGTTATTCTATATCATTATTTTGAAAAACTCATTGTGTGCCCACCTTTTATTATTTGATCAGCTGCTCCTATTTTTGAGCCATGTAACTTAGAGAATAATTCTGGATTGGCTTTTCTTCTTGACTTACGGTCATACTCTTGAAGCAGATTCTTTCCCTAATTTTGCTAATTATATGTTAGGTTTGAAATTATACGAGGAGACAATGTGTAGCCTGACGGATCCCAGCTTTGAATGGCATTCTTATTTGAGAATCTGCATTCCATGAAACATTATGTGTTTTAACAGGCTGGTCCGAGGATTAGTTTTGGACCATGGTGCCCGTCATCCAAGGATGAAGAAGCAGGTGCAAGATGCATACATCCTCATTTGCAATGTGTCACTAGAATATGAAAAAACGTGCGTGTCAATTTGTCTTCATACTATTTGAAATTCTTTTAATGTCTCTTTTTTGTAAACTTATTTTTACTTTTAGTTATGTGTATGTTTCTGTGTGGGGGTATGTGCATGAGTGAAGGTGCCCAAGGAGGCCCAGAAGAGGGCACGGATCCCCTGAAGCTGACGTTGGGAGCCATTTTACATGGGTGCTGGGAACTGAACTCAGGGCCCCTTAGCCTGAGCCATCTCTCTAACCCTAATTTTTTAAAATTATTTTTCCACCCCCTCCCACCACTTCCTTCTTTCACCCACATCTCTCTAGTCCAGGATGGTCTCAAACATGCAGCAATCCTCCTGCCTCAGTCTCCTGACTATTGGGATTACAAATATGAGCCATCATACCCAACTTTCTTTTCTCTGAGTGTGTTTAATAAGCTTTTTATCTTCTACTCCCACCTTTACTAACTTTTCCTGTTTGTTTGTTTGTTTGTTTGTGTTTATTTTTTTGAGAAAGGGACTTGTATTGCCTTGGGTGGCTTCAAACTTACGAACTCTTGCTTTAGCCTCCATACCTGGTTTACTAACTTGTTCTTATTAATCCTTTAGAGAAGTGAGCTCTGGTTTCTTTTATAAGACTGTAGAAGAGAAAGAGAAATTGGTAAAAGCTGAAAGAAAATTTATTGAAGATAGAGTGCAGAAAATAATAGACCTAAAGCAGAAAGTCTGTGCTGAGTCCAATAAAGGATTTGTTGTCATTAATCAAAAGGTGAGAGAGAAGCGGGCAGCGCAAGTGCTTGTCTCTGTTCCTCAGCATTTCCCAGTGTGGCCTGTTGCCCCTCAGTGACCCTACAACACTGCCAGGGCGTTTGGGGAGGAAACTCTTTTCATTATCATAATGCCTTTTGCACTGTGTGGACATTTGGAAGGGAAGGCAAAGCTGCTGCCTTCTTCCCAGCAGACCGGGAGAGCGGCACTGCACTGTGCTCACCGCTCTGTTCCTTATTAGCACACCTCTGAGGGAAAAGGCATTTCGTTTAAGAATAATGTCTCAGTGATGGGTCTGGAGAGGTGGCTCAGCAGTTAAGAGCAGGTCATGCTCGTGCGGAGCCGAGTCCAGGTCTCAGCACTCCCATGGTTCTGCGGCTCACAGCTTCCTGGGACTGCAGCTCTAGGGATCTCATGCCTTTGGGCCTCCACATACCTGCACTCAGGTGCACATACCCATTTATAGACGTACTATTCACATTGTTTTTAAAGAAAAGAATGTTTTGAAATGTTAACTGCAATGATTTTTGTTAAACATTGATACTCAAGTATTCTTTTATAATTTAGTGTGATTAAAATGTGAAATATACATGAATCACTTCTGTGTAGCAAAACATGATAGTTGTCTTGAAGAAAGCCTTTGTGTAACTGGATTCTGAGCTAAACTAGCTGCTTTTTCATGGGATTTTCATTGGATTTATGAGTGGGATGTTCATTGGATTTCTTTTCCTGAAAATCAAATTTAGCAATTTTACCATTCCAAGGAAGACACCTCACAGAGTGTGCTGCCAACAGTCACACTTGAGCCCAGCTCAATGAACCAGGACTTTTCTAAGTGACAGAAAACCATACAGTTACAGAGTCATGCATGAGTAAATAGCCCATGTAAAATATAAGAACCCTTACAATGTTTGTGTTAACTTGACTACAGGGCATAGATCCGGTTTCCTTAGAAATGCTTGCAAAACATAACATCGTAGCTCTTCGCAGGGCAAAAAGAAGAAATCTGGAAAGGTGAGTACAGATTGTGTGTCTGAGGTCCTTTCTGCTGCTCTTGTCGTTGCTATCCTTTTTGTTTGTAATTCTAGGAACTGAATCCAAAGCTTTCTAAGTTTTGTTTTTATTTTGATTTTTTTTTAAAAAAACAATTGCTGGACATGGTGGTCCATGCGTTTAATCCCAGCGCTGAGGATGCAGAGGCAGGAGGATCTCTGAATTCTGAGAGTTCCAGGGCAGCCTGGTCTATATCGTGAGTTCCAGGACAGCCAGGGCTATGCAGAAAAACATTGTCTTGAAAAAAATCAAAACTGCCGGGCGGTGGTGGCGCACGCCTTTAATCCCAGCACTTGGGAGGCAGAGGCAGGCGGATTTCTGAGTTCGAGGCCAGCCTGGTCTACCGATCGAGTTCCAGGACAGCCTGGACTACACAAAGAAACCCTGTCTCGAAAAAAAAAAAAAAAAAAAAAAAAAAAAGAAAAAAATCAAAACTAAAACAAACCAAAACAAAAACCATCCCCCCAAACAATGTATTTATTTTCCTGTGTATTTGTGCGTGTTTGTTGATATGTGCATGCCTGCCATCTGTATGTGTGTGCTCCCAGAAGCCAGAAGAGGGTGCTGCATGCTCTGGTAGTTGTGAGTCACCTAACTGGGTGCTAGGACTTCATATCCTCTTGGAGAGCAATGAGTGTTCTTAATTGCTGAGCCTTCTCGTCTATTCCCCTCCTATCAGTTTTAACAGATTAAATTTAAGTCATCTCGTTGCATGTTCCTTGTAGCTCATAAGTAAACATTTCTGAGCAAGATATTAGTGAATTAGTTCTAAATTTTGTTGTTAATGTTAATAAATAATTGTGATATTAAAAAACAAGACTGGGCCATCCTTAAGAAGTTAGCTTTACTGGGCATGGTGGCTCATACTTAGTCCCTATACTTAAGAGGCTGAAGTGTTTGAGGCTAGATCATATCAAAAAAAAATTAGCTTTTGTGTTTTCCATAAGCAAAGTGAGAGTGGCATACTGTGATTCCAGGCTCACCCTTGCTTGTGGAGGATTGGCTGTAAACTCCTTCGAAGACCTGAGTGAAGAATGCTTGGGGCATGCTGGCCTTGTGTTTGAGTACGCATTAGTGAGTATTTCCATGAAGAGCAGTTATAACTTGATTCCTAAATGCTTTTTGGCATTTTATACCTTTTAATTCATATTTTGCATTTTGTGGTCTGACAGGACTGAGTTTACTATTTATTTGCCTAAATGTTAAAAGTTTTGCTTTGTGACCCAGGCTGGTGTACTGTCTTTGTAACACAACCTCCCCAAATGGTGGGATAATTTAACTACTTTAAAATATATCTTTAGTTATAATTGATAAAAAAATTTCACATGAAGATTAGATTCACATGAAAATAGATTTGAATTTCATGATGACATGGTTATTTTATATGAGTGTAATAATATAATTGTTCAAATGTTTGTGTGTGTGTGTATGTGTGTGTGTATGTGTGTATGTTACTAGGGATCTAAGTCAGGAATTCATGCATGCTAGGCAGTGTTCATCACCTGTAGCCCTAAGCTATCCCAGACCTTAATGTTACATCTTTTCTTGTAATTGGTTAGGGTGAAGAAAAGTTCACCTTTATTGAGGACTGTGTAAACCCTCTCTCTGTCACCTTGTTGGTCAAAGGACCAAACAAGCATACTCTCATCCAGATCAAGGATGCCTTAAGAGATGGACTTCGTGCTGTCAAAAATGCTATTGAAGACGGTAAGCAAGTGCTTTCTGTGGTGGGTATGGACCCCGTGCTTCTTAAATAGTAATAAGTCTTGTCATGGTATGTCTAGTATTTTAAGGTCCAAATGATTATTCTTTCATTTCACTTTAGATTGATTTTCCTTTGAATCCGTTAAGTGTAATGATAAGGTAGGCTGCCCCACTAATTAGCCCCTATCTTAAGAGAGGACAACCACTTAATATACTGTTAATTTTTAAATTTAGGAATTTATTTTTAAAATCACAGGAGCTCTTATAGCTTGGAACTTGCTCCTTTTGTCTCTGGTGTAGTATAATTGTAAGAAAGGTTAGGAAGGAATGCTAATATTTTAAATTTGCTGATAATGTGTAACTTGTTTGTGTCTAAACGGAGTTAAGGGAGGTAATTCCATAGAAGCGTCCCTTTGATAGAGAGTAAAAGGCACGTGAAAGGACGTTCAACATCAGCATTAAGAAAATGGAAATGAAAAGTGCAAGGAGATGCAGTCTTATGTAATACAGAAGTTCAGTGTAAGTGTCTTTCTTTGGCAGACATAAAGAAACTGGAACCACTGTGGCAATAGCTGCTGGGGGACAGGTGGTTCCTGACTGGACCATACAGTGGTTCTGTCTTTTAGTTTTGATGAGCCTCCACTCGCTGATTCCTGTGGTGGCTGTAAGGGTTCATTTCCCCACATCCTCAGCCGAGTTTGTTATCATCTGATGAGGCCGTCTGAATGGGGGAGCCCCCGGGGTGCTGCTGTAGTTTGAATTTGCGTTGCAGTGTGGTAAGGGTGCGGACATTTTCATGTGTTTATTGGCCATTTGTATTTGTTTGGAGAGGGTCTGTTTATCTCTTTAGTGATGGAGTTGTTTGTTGGTTTGGAGCCCTGTATGTATTCTGGGTATTCAGTCCCAGCAGATGAATGACTAGGAGAGTCTTTCTCCCATTCTTAGCCTTCTCTCCTGTTTTCTCTGTTGTACAGAAGCCTTTTAATTTCACACAGTGACATCAGGCTTTGCTCTTTGGTTGGCGTTTAGGAAACATATTTAGAAAGATTCGCCTGTTTTGTTTTCTTTCTTTCTTCCTTTCTTCCTTTCTTCCTTCCTTCCTTCCTTCCTTCCTTCCTTCCTATTTTTATTTATTTTTAATTTTTTTTTTTTAATCACTTTCTGGCCTCACAGAGATCCACTTGCTTCTGCCTCCCAAGTGCTGGGATCAAAGATGTGTACCAGCATGTTTGACATGTGCCTGTATCTTGAAGGTTTTTTTCCCTTAGTAGCTTTGAAGTTTCAGGTCTTAATATTAATGTTAAAGTCTTCCATCTATTTTAAATAAATTTTGCTACATGGTGAGAGGTAAGATCTAATTTTATCCCTTTACACACGTATATCTAGGTTTCCCAGCACTGTTTGTTGAACAGGCTGTTCTTTTTCCAACTATAGCTTTTCAATCTCTATTAAAAAGCCTGTGACCACAGCAGTATGGGTTTATTACAGGATTACAGGATCCTCTGTTCCATTCCATTAGCCTGTGTGTCTAGTGGTTTTTTTTTTTTTTTTTTTTTTTTTGTTGTTGTTTGTTTGTTTGTTTGTTTGTTTTTTTGTTTTTGGGTTTTTCTCGACAGGGTTTCTCTGTGTAGCCTTGGCTGTCCTGGAACTCACTCTATAGACCAGACTGACCTCGAGCTCAGAAATCCACCTGCCTCTGCCTCCCAAGTGCTGAGATTAAAGTCATGTACCACCACTGCCCGGCTGGTTTTTTGCTAATAAAAACAAAAACCAAAAAAAAAAAAAAAGACCCCAAAAAACCCCTCCTAAGTTGGGAGCACCAAACTATTTCCCATGAGTGAAATATGATTTGCTGCATGTGTTTAGTAAAGTAAAAATTAGATTTTGTTGTAGCTCAGTCACACCCCCTTAGCATGCATTGACTGTAGATGTTTAGTGCAACTGCCTCATAGTGGGATGAGACTGCTGCAAAGGGGATGGTAGAACTCGCAGAACCTAAACTGTTAGCAGGCTTAAATTGTGTTTGTCAATACTAGGGATTGACGCAAGCAAGCTTTCTGCCCCTCGATAATTAAGAGTTGTATTACTGTGTGTGAGTGAGGATGTGCTCATGTCTTGGTGCATGCATGGAGGTTAAAGGACAACTTCAGGAGGTGGCTCTCTCCTTCCACTGTGGGTCCTAGGGATCAAATTCAGTCTTGTGTGGTTGGTGCTTTTCCCCGCTGAGTCATCCTGCTGGTCTTTCCTTAGCCTTTCGCATAAAGTCTATCAACACTGATCTAAGCTGTTTAATACATTCCTTACTTTTTCTTCTCTAGCCGTAAGAATGCATTGCCCCTTTCCCTTTTCTTTTTCTTTTAGACAAGGCCTGGAACTCACTTGTGGTCCAGGCTGGCCTTGAGGTCATAAGGATCTCCCTATCTGAGCTTCCTTAGGAGGGATCACAGGTGTGGGCTCTGTTTGTCATTTTTATTTTTTTTTTTTGCTTTTTTTTTTTTTTTATTGGAAATTTTTTTACATTTCAGATGTTCTCTCCTTACCCCATTTCCCCCCTCCCTCCCAGGAACTCACTATCCCTTCCCCCATCCTCCTGCCTCCACGTTGGTGTACCCCCACCCACCCTCTCCCGTACCTCACCTCCCCACCCTCGAATACCACCCCCCCACGACGTCCAGCCTTCATGGGACCAAGGATCTCTTCTCCCACTTATATATAGCTCCCTTGCATATATAGCTGGAGCCATGGGTCCCTCCCTAAGCGCTCCCAGGCTGGTGGTTTAGACCCTGGGGCTCTGGTTGGTTGGGATTGTTGCTTTCCTCATGGTGTCGCGAATCCTCTCAACTCCTTCAGCCTTCACTCTATCTTCTCCATTGGGAACCCCATGATCAGTTTAATGGTTAGCTGTGAGCTTCTGCCTCTGAGTATGTCAGACTCTTGCAGACTTCTGAGGAGACAGCTATATCAGGCTCCTGTCAGCATGTACATTCTGACATCCACATCAACCTCTACCTTTGGTGACTGCACATAGGATGGATATCCAGGTCATTTTTATTTCCATGTTTCTACGCTGCTCTCTCTCATTTCTAGTCCTTCACTTACAGTGAGTGTTGTTTACTCCCCTCTCTAGTTTCTTAAGAAGAAAGCTCAGGCCACTGGCTTAAGGACTTTGTTCTTTTCTAATGTAGGTGGTTATATCAGTTTCCCTTCCACAGCGTTCTACAACTTCATGTTGTGTTCTCACAAGAAGTGGGTTCAAGGAGTTCTCAGAGGTCCACTAATGTCTGTCCTCAGACGGGTGGGGTAGGAGGTACATGGTCCACATGACTATTTGCACATTTAGTCTTTATACCTCTCACATGCAAATATTACTTCGAGTGTATTGCTTCTTAGGAAGTAGCTTTTCAAAAATGTGATGAGATACTTAGCTTCTAGATGACTACTAACTCCTTCAGGGTTTATGTTGTGAAATGTTTCAGAGAAAGGTGGGAATAAAAAGTGCTGAGCTGAGAAGCAATTGATTTTATATTGTTTTGCTATAATTATAAGTAATTCCAAAGCAAGTTTATTGATTTTCAACAAATCCAAAGCACTATAACATTATACAAGCAGGGCTGGGAATATATAGTTGAGTGGTAGAGTCCGTGTCTATCATGAACAAGGCCTTAGATTTAATATCCAGTACACAACTACCCAAAACTATACAAACAGATGTAAAGCTCTTATCTATCTGTGAAAATTGATGTATGTTAACACAAAGCTCTTGGCTTAGACTAAAAAGACACCTGCCTTTTTTCTTGGGTAGCAGTTTAGATTCTGTTCCAATATAGAAAAGAGATTCTTGGCTGGGTCTTAAGAATTTCACACCAAGGCCGGGCAGTGGTGGCGCACGCCTTTAATCCCAGCACTTGGGAGGCAGAGGCAGGCGGATTTCTGAGTTCGAGGCAAGCCTGGTCTACAGAGTGAGTTCCAGGACAGCCAAGGCTACACAGAGAAACCCTGACTCGAAAAACCAAAAAAAAAAAAAAAAAAAAAAAAGAATTTCACACCAAAACCTCTGGCCCATTACTTGCCCTAATCCCTCCTCCATTTTAAGAGATTTTCACTCAGCCAACCCTGGGAAAGGTCCTAAGAGTCACACTTTCAAATTGGTTTAAAAAAAAAAAAAACCCACATAATTTTGAATGGTTTTAATTCCTTTTTTAAGAAACCATATAGAGTAGTTTCCAGATGTACAGAACAGTGTAATCAGTCCCCAAGGCATAATGAAAACATGGTACAAAATCAACAGGCCATTGTCTCCATCAAAGACATCCACATGCTGAGATTAGACAGGATCAGGCACATTCAGGGTGGCATGGCTCTATGCATTGCTTCAATTAAACAGAAGTGGATGTCGCTGTTGAACTACTGTGGTGAAGCAGGAACAGTGGTCCAGAATCGTTACCTCTTGCCTTAGCTCCAGCAAACATTGAAGATTCTTTTTTTAATCAAAGAATTTATTATGTATATTCATTGTACATGGTACTATGTTACATAAGTGTGTTTCATACCACTATATAACGTATATTAAACATGCCTCCCTCCATACAGCCCTTCCTGCATCCCCCTTCCTATTAATCCTCTCTGTTCCCCCCTCGCTAGTGTTACTTAGACTTTTATGTCATATGTGAGGCAGGATGAGAGTCAGGGAAAATTATGGATATCTGGGAAGGAAAGGGAGCCCCTGTCCCTGTGGTGTGCTTAAAGCAGTTCCAGCATGACTAACAATATTCACGGTGAAGGTTACCTACATAGAGACAGTCTTTCTTTTATTTGGTGGAGATTCAAATAAGAAAGTTTAAATAGCAGTGAACCATGCCTGAAACCTAAGTATAGGTGACCTTTTTCCATTCTATTTGTAAACCTGAAATTTTCTAGGACTCTCCTAAGAATCTTCACAAGAAAAGACATGTCTTAACCTCTTTGTGCAACCCTTGTGGCTCATGATTTTATCTTTATTAGATTATAATCCTATCCAAAAGGCACCTCTGGAGCTACCCTATAATCTCACTTATCATAAAGAGCATGATGGGCTGGCACATGCTGACAAGATTACTCTTAAGTGATGAGTTCAGTCTCGGGATCCTCATGTGAATGTAGAGATCTGACTCCCTAACACTGTCTTCTGACCTGCAGCCAACGCTGCGGCATGCATGCACCACATATGCACGCATAAATAAATAAATGTAATAAAGAAAAGAAGAAAAGGTTTTGAAAGCAACCATTAAAAGCTATAATTTTATAGCCACCAAAATAGTTTCTAAGTACCGCTGAGACACGCAGGCAGGGCTCTCTTCTGAGAAGCTCATGTCTAGTCTTTCTTAGCACCTCTCCTTCTGTTGACCCCATGCTTAAACACGTGTTAAACTTGCCTCATTAACCTTTCACATTCACTCATTCATTATGTGAGTGTTATATGCGTGAGCATATGTGTGTCATGACATGTGCATGGTGATCAGAGGGCGACTTCAGGACTTACTCTCTCCTCCCACCACGGGGGCTCTGAGAACTTATCTCAGGTTATTAGGCATGGCAGCAAGCACACTATTCTAGTGTGCTTTTTTTGTTTCTGTGATAAATACCACGACCAAAAAGCAACTCGGGGAGGAAAGGGTTTATATTTCATCTTACGGGTTACCATCCATTGAGGATGGTAAGTGCAGGAACTCAAGGTGAGGACTTGATGGAGAAACCATGTAGGAGCCATTGCTGCTTACCGACCTGCTCCCAGGCTCGTGTCCAAACAAAACAACAATAACAACAACGATACAACCCACCAAAACACATTAGACTCCATCTCACGCCAGGATAGACGTTAATTATTAAGAAAACAAATATCAAATGTTAATAAGGATATAAATGTGTTTGCTCACATGGTAGATCTACTTTTAGTTTTTTGAGGACCTCCACTACCAGTTTATAGCAGTGTATACAATTTCCTTTTGCCCATATCCTCACTAGCATTTGATATTTGTTTTCTTAATGATTACCAGTCTTCCTGGCATGAGATGGAATCTAATGTGGTTTGGTGGGGATTTTTGTGGGTTTTGATTGTTTGCTTGGTTTGGTTTCTCTCTGTGTCCCTGGCTGTTGTGGAACTCAGTCTGTAGACCAGGCTGACCTTGAACTCAGAGACCCAGCTGCCTCTGCCTCCTGAGTGCTGGGATCCCTCAGCTTGCCTATATGTTTATCTTAAAGTGTTTTCCCTTAAATACTTTCAGAGTTCCAGGTCTACATGAAGGTATTTGATCCATTTGGAATTGATTTTTGTACAGACAAGAGAAGGAGATCTACCTTTATTTTTCTACATGTCAGTGTTCAGTTTTCCCTGCACCATTGCTGAAGAGGCTGTCTTTTCCCTCAAAGCATATTTTTTGGCTCTTTTGCCAAAAACCCAGTGGCTGTGGCTATTTGAGTTAATATGTTGGCCTTCTCTCTCATTGGTCCATGTGTCTGGTCTGTGCCAGCACTATGCTGGCTTTGCTACTACGGCTCTTTAATATAACCCTAAGTCAGGTATGTTGATACCTACAGCATTATTCTTTTTGCTCAGGATTGCTTCAGCTAGCTTTGTGCTTCCATAAGAATTTTAAGATTTTTTTTTTTTTTCTGGAGGGGGGAATGGTAAGTTCTGGAAATGTTCATGTGAAACCATGACTACTTCCATAGACATCATGGAGTAAAGCAGATTCTCATATACAGACATTCCTAGTTGACCTGAACTTGTCACATTTCTTTGGCATTTGAAAAATAAAAGCTGCCAGATGGTATCGGTATATGCCTTTAATCCCAGCATTTGGGAGGCAGAGGTAGGCAAGATCTCTGAGTTTGAAGCCAACCTGGTCTACAGAGTGGGTTCTAGGATATCCAGAGCTACAAAGAAAAACCCCTGTGTTGAAAAAAAGAGAAGGAGGAGGGAGGTGGGAGAAGGAGAAGGAGGAAGAAGAAAAAGAGGATGAAGAGGAGAAGGAGGAAGAGAAGGGGAGAAGAATAAGAAGAAAGCCATTAGGCTGGGCTGGGATTTAGCTCAGCAGTAGAGTGCTAGCATGAGATTGGGCAGGGGCACAGCTCAGTGATTGTATCTTCCTAGCAAGTATGAGGCCACGGAATGCAACCATGATCACAAAAATATTTTTTTCATATCTTTCACTAAAAAAAAAAAAAAAAAAAAAAGACCCACATCCCTCCATTCATATCCCCAGGGTGTCCAAAAAGTCCCCAGTCCCTGACACGTCTCCACAGGATGCTCAGGATCTTTGTAGGAGTGGCTTGGTTTTGCCATTTAGGATCAAGCTTTTCTATGTGAAGATCTCATGGGCCCTGAGTTGTGCTCAGATACCCGGAGGATTCCGGGTGTTGTTGAGGTTCTTCTCAGTGTCTCTGCTACCAGTAAGGTGGCTCAGGTGCCTGTGTCACTCATGCTCTCCAACCACTACTGCCAGGTCTATGGCCAACCTGGTCAAGAGCATCCAGGCAGTGCTGGAAGTGATGCTGTTACCTTGCCCAGGTCAGGAGTACCTGGTGGGCCTGTGAATTGGTGCCCACCCATTGCAGACAGCCTTCTTTAGGGCCTTCAAAAGGCTGTCCATCTCTTCCTGGTCAGGTATGACAGTGGCAGTTGAGGGGACGGGGCACGGAGCAGGATTAAAGGCTGTAGGTTGGATTTGTTCAGTGTCTGCAAGAGGTGCCAACTGCAGTCATCTGAACTACTGGCTTCTTGGGGAACTCCCAAGGTATCTAGGGAGTTCAAGCTGGAAGGAGGCATCTAACATTAACAGAGTGGTATCAGCCTGCTTCAACCTGTTGTGGGCGGGCACACTGTGCACTCTCCTGCTCTTGCAACCCTGTACTTTCCCTCAATCTGCCTACACTCCTCAGCAATGCTGAGGGCTGTGGCTAGATCCATAGGGGTCTTTAGTATCACAGGCTGGGGACTGTGGCTAGATCCATAGGGGTCTTCAGCGTATCACAAGTGATGGTCCTCCCTGTCTCTTAGGACACAATGGGCACAGGATATGAGCTGAGAAGATTCACTGGGTTGTTCTTGTGGGCATGTAATGTCGTTCACTGATTACAACATGGGCCCTTGAACAGAGCTTCTACCCACCTGGCATTTGTACCAGGTACCACCCTCAGAGGCCCCACTTGACCATCTACCTGCTCCAGGACGTCTTCTTCCAAGCCATCACCCTTCCCAAAGTTGGTATAGGTCTCTGTGTGAGCCAGAGCCTTGAGTTGGGGGTCTTGGCCCACCCACTGTACAGTTGGTTTTGCTTTTCATCTAGCTGTCTTGAGGCCTGCTGCCTCTGAGCCTGGGTTGCCCTATGGATCAGATCTGCTAGCCTCTGAGCTTCCTGTGAATAAATGCCCCTCTGGTGACCTCTCAGGCCTCAGCAGGTTGTACTGCTGCTGAGTTGCCCAGAGTCTGCAGGGCACCCCTCACCACAGTCCAGACCTCTGTGTGCACAGAACTCCTTTCATTCCTCACCCATGAAACAGGGGAGGAGGGGCTCACACGACAAAGAGATGAGTCATGTGGTCGGCACAGCCCAGCAGACTTCTGTGAGGCCAACATACTACCAGAGTCCACAGCCCCTGCTACATGGCTTTACAACTTGTAGCCTTAAGATTTTTTTTCTTTCTTTGTATAATGGTGCCAGAATTTTGATGAATGCATTGAATATGTAGACTGCTTTTGGTACAGTAACAGTCCTCACATTATTTCCTTAAGCCCATGAGCCTAAGTAGTCTTTGCATCTAGTGTCATCTTTGGTTTCTTGAGTGATGAAAGTTTCCGTCGCAGAGGCCTTTCAGCTCTTTGATCAGGTTTATTTCAAGGTACTTTATTTTTTGAGCCAATTGTGGATGGACTCGTTTCCTAATTTCCTTCTCAGCATGTTTGTGATTGGGGAAAAGGAAGGTGCTGATGATTTTTGTCTGTTCTTTCTGTATCCTGGCTCTTTGCTGATGTGTTTACCTATTTACAAAAGGGTTCTCTGGGGGAGTCTGCAGGGCCTCGTGTATAGAATCATCTGTAAATAAGGACACTTTGACTTCTTCCTTATTAAGATCCCCTTTATTTTCTTCTCTTATTTTACTGCTCTAGCAAAGAGTAAACTTGGAGAACATGCTCTGGTTCTAATGGAGATACCTTGAGTTTCCCACATTTAATATAATGTTGGTTAAAGGTTTGCTATATATCCTCTATTATGTTATGCTGGGATATGTTCTTTTTATGCCTAGTTTCTTCAGTGATTCTATCGTGCAAGGGATATTGGATTTTATCAAAAGCCTTTTCTGCATCTACTGAATTTATCATGTGATTTCTGTGATACCCTAAGTATTATTCTTATTGCAAAGGATTGCTTTGGCTGTCTGGAGTCTTTTAAAAAATATTTTATATGTATGAGTGTTTTTTGCCTGTATGTCTGTCTATGCATCACATGTGTGCAGTGCCTGCAGAGGCCAGAAGAGGGCATCAGATACCTTGGGACTGGAGTTACAAATGGCTATGGGCTGCCTTAGTTCAAAACCAGGTCTCCTAGAAGATCAGCAGTGCTCTTAACTCCTGAACTCTCTCTCCAATGCCCGTCTGGGGTACTTTATGTTTTCACATGACTTTTAAGATTTTGCTTTTATTTCTATGAAGAATGGTGCTGGGATTTTGATGAGGATTGCATTGAATCTGTAGATTTCTTTTTGTAGGACAGCCATTTTTACCCTATTAATTCTTTCAATCCATAAGCTTGGAAAGTTTTTCTATCTTCTGTTGTTCTCCTCAATGGTGTTTTAAAACTTACATTATGGAGATCTTTTATTTCCTTGGTTATGCTTATTCCAAGGTATTTCATTTTATTTTGTGAAACTAATTTGAATGATACTGTTTCCTTGGTTCTCAGTGTGTTTTCCATCAGTATATAGACAGGGTACTTGATATTTTGTATCATTTCATTTTGCTGAAAGTGTTTATCAGATGTAAGAATTTTATGGTGTATAGTATTGTGTCACCTGCAAATAAGGATATTTTGGACTATTCTTTTGTGCTTGTTTGATTGTTTATTTTTTGAGACAGAGTTTCTCTGTGTAGCCCTGGATGTCCTGGAACTCACTATGTAGACCAGGATAGCTTCAAACTCACAGAGATCTGCCTGCTTCTGCCTCCGGAGTGCTGGGATTAAAGGCAGGTGCTACCACCTCTCCCTTGCAAATGTGGCTACTTTGACTTCTTTTTCTATTTGTATCCCTTTTATTTCCTTCTCTTGTTTTATTACAAGGTCCAGCTAAACCTTCAAGCTCTGTGTCTTATTCCTGATCTTAGTGGAAATGTTCTGAGTCTTCCTCTGTTTTGCATGATGTTAGCTGTAGGTTTATTGTGTATGACCTTTATTGTGCTGACATATGTTTCTTCTAGTCCTAGTCTCTTCAGTGTTTTGTCAGATTTTGAAATTTGTCAGATTCAGTGTTTGAAAAGATATGAGATTTTGTCACAGGCCTTTTCTTCATCTATTGAAACGATAGTGTGCTTTCTGGTCTTATCTATTTATATGGTATATTACATTAATTGTTTTACATATATTAAACCATTCCTGCATCTCTGGAATGAAGAAACTTGATAATGAGGGGTGTTCTTTGTGATATATTCAATTCAGTTTGCAAGTGTTTTATTGCAAGTTTTTGGTATAGGGTAGTATTGGCCTCATGGTGCTGTGAGTTTAGGAGCATTCCTCCATTTTCCTTTGTATGAAATAGTCTGGGAGTCATATATATATTCATATATATATATGAAGGCCACTGACTTTATTTTATTTTTAAGATCTATTTATTTCATTTATATGAGTATACTGTTGCTGTCTTCAGATACATCAGAAGATGGCATCAGATTCTATTACAGATAGTTATGAGCTACCATGTGGTTTCTGGGAATTGAACTCAGGACCTCTGGAAGAGCAGTCAGTTCTCTTAACCACTGAGCCATCTCCCTAACCTGCCACTGGTGTTATTAATCTAAAAGTCTTTATAAGGACAGTGACTGATTTTGCCAGGAAAAAAAAAAAGGGGGAGAGCCAAAAGGGCATTCAACAGATCATGAAAGGAGGGAAAAAGTACCAGGAGTCCATTCAGGAAGACTGGTAACTGTTGCCGTGGACCTACAGGGGGAGGTGGAAACGGAAGGCATGCAAGGGCAAGGATTCCAGAAAGGTTGAAACGCTGAGGGGAGAGAACTCCCAGAAGACCCTGGAGTACAAAGGAGGTGAGTGTGACAGGAGCAATCTTATCCTTCATGAGGACAGGGAGAAGCCCTGCTTTGCTGCAGACTCTGGAGACTCTGTGCTGTGGCTGGGGGGCTGAGGGGTCCCAGAGAACATTACAAGGCAGCATCACACCTTTCTCAAAAGCACCCAAAGCAGTCCCCTGACTGCTTGGCATTGGCACTGTATGTATCTTTCAGCCATTCTCGGAAGAGGTCTTCATCTTTGTTTAGCAGAAGTGGCCAAGGACCACATAAGACTTATCAAAGCCCCTTTTCTCCAGCTTCTTGCCCAGGACATCACCAATCCTGGCCAGGCCCTCCCTTCCCCCCCATACCCCCATTCTTCTAATTCCCCCTCACCCCCCACCCCCCATGGGCTTTGCTATGAAGTCTCTGTGCTTTTCAGACGCTGTCATCTTGATCAGGCCTAACAGGCAGCTCCGGCTCTGGTAACGGTTCCTCACACAGCCTGGGCTTTTTTGACTGGGTGTTTGTTTTATTTCTATGTCAGTTTCATTGCTTGTTATAGATCTATTCAAATTTCTTATCTTAGTTTATTTTTGGAAGATCACATATTTCTAGAAAGTCATCCATTTTTCTTAGGTGTTCCAATTTAGTGGAATATACTTTTTCAAGGTTTGTCCTTAGGACTTCCTGAATCCTATTGGCATTTGTTGTAATATCATCCTCCTCCTCTTAAATTGGTGCTGTTTTCATTGTATCTCATAGTTTTGGTATGCTATGTCTTCACTTTCTTTTAACTCTAAAATTTATTTCCTTTCTGATTTCATCGGTAACCTAGTTGTTCAATCTCCATGAAGTCGTTTTTTGTTTGTTTGTTTTACTGTTGGTTTATTTTATTTTATTTTTTTTTGGCTTCGTTTCATTGTGGTCAGATAGAATACAAGAAGTTATTTGAGATTTCCTGTATTTGTTGAGACTTGCTTCTTTTCTTATACTATGATCTACTTTAGGGAAAGTTCTATGGAATGCTGCGAAGAACATGTATTCTGCAATGTTTGTGTGAAATGTTCTGTAGATGTCTGCAAAGTTCATTTGATCTAAGATATTGAATTCAGATGTTTCTCTGTTCAGGTTTCATTGGGATGACCTGTCTATTGATGAGATTGCCACCACGCAGTATCCTTGTACTGGATTTATCTGTGTCTTGACCTCTGGCAGTGTTGTATGCACTCTAGTGTACATATGTTCACAACAGTAGTATTGTCTTCAATTAGAGTGTTCATTTAGACAGTATGAAGCAGTTTTTTATTTCTTTTTTTTAAAGAATTATTTATTTTATGTATATGAGTACAGTGTAGCTGTCTTCAGACACACCAGAAGAGGGTATCAGATGGTTTTGAGTCACCATGTGGTTGCTAGGAATTGAACTCAGGACCTCTAGAAGAGCAGTCCGGCCGGGCGGTGGTGGCGCACGCCTTTAATCCCAGCACTTGGGAGGCAGAGACAGGCGGATTTCTGAGTTCGAGGCCAGCCTGGTCTACAGAGTGAGTTCCAGGACAGCCAAGCTACACAGAGAAACCCTGTCTCGGAAAACCAAAAAAAAAAAAAAAAAAAAAAAAAGAGCAGTCCGTGCTCTTAAGCTCTGAGCCATCTCTCCAGCCCCATGTTTTTTATTTCTTTTGGCTAATTTTGGTTTGGAGTTTATTTTGTCAACCACAAGAATTCTGTTTTAAGTCTAGTCTTTTAGTCTGTCTTCTATGTGGGGAATTGAGACCATTGATGTTGGGAGTTATTGAAGGGTGTGCCCTGGTTCCTGTCATAGTGTGGGTTTTATGGTGTGTGGTGAGTCCTATCTCTCATTTGCTTGGCTTCTATCCTAGCAACACTTACTCTTTCCTGTAGTCCTACAGTCTATCTTTCTTTTCAGCCCTTAAGATTCCTTTGAGTATCTTTGGTAGAGATGGCTTAGTGACCATGATTTCCTGGTTGACTCATGGAAAGTTTGCCCTTCAATTATGAGAGATAGTTTTGGAGACATAGTAGTCTGGATTAGCAGTTATTGTCTTTCAAAGGTTGAAATTCTAAGGCCCCTTAATTTTGTTTTTGTTTTGTTTGTTTGTTTGTTTGTTTGGTTGTGTTTTTGTTTTGTTTTGTTTTTTTTGTAAAGATCAGATCCAGTATCCAGCTACTTGCAACTATAAATTACAAATAACATTTCAATATAGTCATATAACTATAAGATGCAAGCAAAAGAAATGTCTACCTAAAAAAGATTTATTTTTATTTGTATGTCTGTGTGCTTGTGTGAGTTTATGAGCATCGTGTTAATGCAGGTGCCTCCATAGGACAGAGGGTGTCAGATCCCCTGGACTTGAGTTACAAGGGGTTGCAAGCTGCCTGCTGTGGGTGCTGGGAACCATCTCTGTGGCCCCAGAAATCCTACTTATGTTTTCCAGAGGATAAACAATGAAACAAAATGTTTGTGGCCAATGTGTATACCGTGCTTATTTAATTTCAGAACGCTTTATAGGGAAACCTAGTAATTGCTGAGTTGTAGAATTTATTTGATTTTGAAATATGTTGAGAACATTTCAGAGGTGGTCAAAGTAATCAAACATGTTTGCCTTTGTAGCCAGTTGCTTTTCTTGCTTCTTTTCCTTGTTTGACATCTTTTTGTTATTTGCCTTTGGTAGGCTGTGTGGTTCCAGGGGCTGGGGCAGTGGAAGTTGCTATAGCAGAAGCTCTTGTTAACTACAAACACCGTGTGCAGGGAAGAGCTCGCCTCGGAATCCAAGCCTTTGCTGATGCCTTACTTATCATCCCGAAGGTACAACTGCCTCTTGGCCAGATTACAACTGCGAGCACCTAAAGATCCTTGATTACAAATTGCCCAACAGTTCACAGAGTTAGAAATGGGCTCATTTGCATTTCCTGTTGTGCATAAATATTTTACCAACCCAGCAGAGACACTGTGGGGACTGAAGCTTACAAGACTTTCGAGAGAGCTCCAGGAAATAGTCAAGTTTTCCCCGTGTCTCAAAGCTCCTTTGGAAAGTTCAGTACTAACCAATTCTAATGAGTAGTTTGAAACTCAAGTTTTGTTTGAATTTTTTATTTTAAGCAGAGATTCTTGTTTGTTGATGGCATCCAAGATGCTATTACTTTAGTTGTGGGAAGTGAAGGACTTGAAGATGTTTACTGTCCCCAAACACTACTGGCTGGAACTTGTTGTAATTGAAGGAGCAAAGTAGGGAAAGGACAGGGCTGCCCTTCCTTTGTTTTGCCTCTGTTAGTCATCAGCCATGTAGACATATAGAAAGATGTTTCATGTATGCCATTATTAACAATGTTAGCTAGCAAAGACTTAAATAATTTATATCACGATTATTCATAATTTGTGGGTTGTTTGTGAATCAGGTGTCTATTTTTTCTTTCCTCCAAGCAGCAAAGTCATTAAGTACTGTGTTGTTCACAGGAATTGGTGGTGGCACTGGTATACAGTGACCCTTTTCTTTATCAGCTGTTAGTTTAGAAATTAGTCTAGTGTGGAGTACAGGTATTTCCATCCAAATTGCTACAGGTCACAGCTGTCCTTGTGAAGCGAGGGGGACACACAGTGCTGTGGATGCCTGGTCTTTTTTAGCAAGTTCTGGGAAGAACAGGAAGGCACGTGGCTCAAGAGGCCAGAGGAAATAGAATAGACTTACGTCTTTTATAAGGAAAGAAATAAGATGGCTGTAGTGGCACGTGCCTGTGACACCAGCACTGGGGAGTGGAAGCTGTGGGGTCAGGAGCTCAAGGCAGTTTTTGCTACACAGGGAAGAAGGGGTTCTAGGCTAACCTGGGCTACAAAAGACCTTGCCTAAAAAATATCTAGGGGTGGGAAAAGTCTGATGTCCTTAGAACTTGGTGTGGTAGTCACAAGGGGAAACAATTCAAGAATAAAAAGTGTTAGGTAGATAAAGCAATAATTTGATTTAGATTGGGAATGTGATTCTTCTAAAGGAGATGGCCATTGTATTGTGGTTATATTTAACAAGACTGAAGAATAGTGCCCTTTTTTTGTAGTTGATTTTCAAATCCATATATGAAGGTATTCTACACATTTTTTTTATAAAGGTTCTTGCTCAGAATTCTGGTTATGACCTGCAGGAAACACTGATAAAAATTCAGACTAAACATGCCGAATCAAAAGAACTCGTGGGCATAGACCTGAATACAGGTAAGAAATTGAAAAAAAAAAAAATAGCTGTTTACTCAAAAGGTTATTCCTCAAGGGCCCAAATCTTAGAGGAAAGTGGGTTGGAACATTTTATTACATCAGTCTTGAGTACATCCAGCTTACTTCAAAAAAAATATTTAATGTGCATAGGTGTTTTGCCTACACGTATGTCTGTGGATAATGTGCATGCAGTGCCTGTGGAGGTCAGACGAGAGCATCAGATCCCCTGGGACTGGGCCTGGACCCAGGTCCTCTGCAACAGTAACAAGTGCTCTTAACTGTTGTCTCACCAGCCCTGAAACAAAAGAAAATTTTAATGTGGGTCCTGGGGACCAAACTCAGACTCAGACCTTGTGTTTGTACAACAGTCAGTGACTGAACTATCTATATCTCTAGTCCTCCCACCCCTGCCAGTGTTTAAAAAGATAGACTTATTGAGTGCTAATTATTTGGATTCACACTGGGCAAAATAGACTAAAATTGTGAGCTTCTCTTATAGTGAAAACAGGCAGTAAACAATAATCTTAACAAATAAATTATTTAGCATCTGTAAGGATGATCATGAATGCTAAGTAGGGAGGGAGAAAATGAAAACATCTGTACAGTACAAACTAGGAAGACGTCTACTAAAGAGCTGATGGAACTGAGGGGACAGCAGGAAGTAGTCTGCTGGGAGAAGGAACAGCCAGTGGAGAAGGAAGGAGGTGACAGAGGTGACACATCAGATTACATAGTGGCATGTGGGCTGGACTGGGGACTTCAGCTTCTTTTTTTTTTAATTCTTGTAATAAAATAAGGAGCAATTTTGCAACATAGTCCATGTTTAAAAGGATGTCTGTGGCTACTCCCTAGTCTGCAGATAGCAGTTAGCTGAACAGCTAGAAGGTTAGAATTGCACTAGCTGTTGGAGAAGACTAGATCAAGCTGGCTCTGGGTTGAGGGACTGTCCAGTTTTAGCAAAGTCAGGTTTGAAGTACTTATGGCCTTTTTTGGGGAAAGTAGTTTGATATCTTGAGCTCAAGAAACAGATATGTGTTGTTGGTAAGAGAGTAATCAGGGTATAGATAGTTTAAACCTGGAAAACTGGGTGAGACCACATGGGATTATTTGTGTTGGATAGTTTTATGTGAAACTGACACAGGCTAAAAGTCATCTGAAAGAAAGAACCTCAATTGAGAAAATGCCTCCACAAGAACAGGCTGCAGGCAAGCCTGTAGGACATTTTCTTAATTAGTAATCAATGAGGGAGGGTGTGGCCCACTGTGGGTGGTGACATCCCTGAGCTGGTCGATCTGGGTGCTATAAGAAAGTAAGCTGAGCAAGCCATGAGGAGCAAGCCAGTAAGTTAGCACTCCTCCATGGCCTCTGCCTCAACCCCTGTCTCCAGGTTCCTGGCCTGTTTGAGTTTCTATCTTGACTTTTTTTTGATGATGAACAATGTGGAAGTGTAAGCTGAATGAACCTTTTCTTTCCCATGTCGCTTTGGTCAGGGTGTTTCATCATAATAGTAGTGACCTGACTAAGACATGTACAGGGGAGAACAGAAGAGCCTTGGAGTGCATGGGTGCTCCAGCAGTAAGCTCACTTAGGAGGAAGGGAGCCAATAGTGAAGAAGAAAGGGGAACATGGTGCCCAAAAGGAATCCACCGGAGGCTGTGCTGAGCTGTTGGATGCTGGCGGGTGAGGCTGGCAGTCATCCACAGGGCTGAGCACAGAGGTCAGTGGTGACTTTGACAAAAGGAGTTCTGTAAGAGATTAACATTGTTAGAATTCACCACTCAACACTGGCAGGGTGTGTCAAGATTGCTCGAGTAAGTAGCTTGTCTTTACTTTGCAGGGGAGCCGATGGTAGCAGCAGAAGCGGGAATTTGGGATAATTACTGTGTGAAAAAACATCTTCTTCACTCCTGGTAAATTGGCAATGAAGAGAAAGACCTTTAGGGATGTAATTGATAACTTTGAATAGTTCCTGTTATTTTTGTTTGGAAAACATTGCGAGGTTTATGACACCGTGGTCCCCAGCTACTGAGACTAGCTGCTTTCCTCTTATAGTCCCTTTTACATAGTGTTTGCAGCAGGGAAAGGCACAAGTAAAGCTAACCTTACCCTCACTGTTTGGGGTGGAAGGGGAGGCAGTGAATAAACAGCAGCCTCTGTGTAGCGGGGAGCAGCAGCGACCTGCGAAAATTGGCACAGATTTGCTGGGTACAAATTAGACTTCTGCCGAGTCAGCAAAGCAGTCGCCATTACAGGGTGAGGAGGGTGCTTCCTTCATAATGTCTCTGTTTCATGAATTCTCACTCCAACATGCCTGAAGGGGGGTGCCCCCACCACATGCTGAAGGTTGCTGGGGAGACTCAGGCATGTTGTGGGGGGCTGGGCTCACTCTGATCCTTTCATCCTCAGCACCGTGATTGCCACCAACATCCCCCTGGTTGATGAAATTATGCGAGCTGGGATGTCTTCTCTCAGAGATTGAATTCAAAGTCAATTCATCTGGAAGACAAGATTTCATACGTGTCATATCCAGCAGCGTCACATGGCCTTAACTGTTAGAAAATAAAGGTAGTGCATGTCTTTTGGTCTCAACTGTTTGAAAAACACTTAATCAAAGCATAAAGAACACAGAGATTTCCACAGTAAAGAAATAGCAATGGTAATATTTTCTGAGTCTTAACTCCCCACCCTGTAATATATGCTGTTTCAGTTTTCATAAAGAAAAATGTGTCATGATGCCTATACCTTCTGGGCACAGGCTTGAAAGTATCCCAGTCAATTCCAGCTTTTCAGAGATCATAAATGTAGTAAGACAAATGTTCTCTTTCCTTTCAAGAGTCCCTCAGCAACTTCCTACTGCCGCTCCCTTCCACATGTGGCATCACTTGCAATATAGGTTTAGGTTGTTCTCATGCACAGTCCCTGGCCCAACCTACTTACTATATAGTTTATTATAGTTTGCTTAGCCTTTAAAAATGTGGGCAGGGTATGCCTATGTGGCTAGGGCTGGAATTTAGAATCCTTTTGCCTCAGTTTCTGAGTGCTGGTGTTATAACCATGCCCCTTTCAGTGACCTGTGCTTTGCCCTGGCTCTAATAGGCCTGACTAGACAGCATGGCAGCCCCTCTGGAAAGGCAGGGCTCATTGGTATTGGCTCTATGAGACCATTGCTTTTGGTTCAAATGTAGCTGTTTTATAGAGATATAGTCCTGATATGCACTTGTCCAAGGCTGTCTAGTTAATCAATCATAGTTACCACGGGTAGGCTCTTTGTTCATGTTGTTTGCACGGATCCAAAGTTGAGAACATATAAGATATCTCAGGTGCATTCTTGAAATTTGTCTATAGCTTTAGGAGAAGGTTCCTTTGACCATTTCATTCCTTGATTGAAAAATCTACAATTTTATAGCCTGTTTATTTCTACTTAATATATTTGTTGACATTCTTTAAAGTAAGTAACCAATGTTTCTAAACATTGTTTCATGACAGTTCATTGCAACACACACTTCTATTTAGTTTATTTACATTTTTAAGTTTCTCTTATCAACAGTCATCTTGTTCTGCTTCATCTCACAATGTAAGCCTTTCATATGAAATAGCACATCCATCAAGTCTTTTGTTGTTGTTGAAGATTTCAGAAAAGAGTCTCACACTATAGCCCAGGTTGGACCTAAACTCTGGGTAGTCTTCCTGTTCATTCTCCCAAGTGTTGGGATTACAGGCCTGAGCCACCATACTTGTCTATACAAGACTTTTTCTATATAAAATGTTGTAATCATGGGATTTGAGGCCTAGACTAATTATGTAACCTAGGCTAGTCTTTCCTGCTTTAGTCTTACAATTGCTACCATGTCTACCTGAAATATTTTATTTTGGAAAAATTTTATTTATCCATGTATGCATGTGTTTGTACGTGTGTGTGTGTGTGTGTGTACATACATGCATGTGTACATGCATATTCAAGTGTGTGTGTATGTTGGTGGAGGCCAGAAGAGGCTGCTGGCTTTCCTGGAGTTGGAGCTAGGGGTATTTGTAAGCTGATAATGTGAGTGCTGGGATCCAGACTCTGGGTTTGACTGAGCAGCAAGTCCCCTTTATGGTGAGCTATTTCTCTAGCCCTAGTACCAGTGAGACACAGGAGGAGGGTGATCCCCAGGCTCTTTCCAGGCCAATGAGAGAGCAAAGGGAAGTGGGCAATATTCCTAAAGGTGACATTTGAGGTTGTACTGTGGTTTCCACATGCGCATGCAAACACATGTACCCTTGGACACATACATGTACACACCATGCTTTAAGAGGATGCTGAAGAACCACCTGTCTCTCTCCCTATCATGTGCTTTCCTACCCTGTCTCCATAGATGTAGTCTTTGGATTCCATACAGTGTCTTTTCTTTTCTTTTCTCTTTGGTTTTTCGAGACAGGGTTTCTCTGTGTAGCCCGGGCTGTCCTGGAACTCACTCTGTAGACCAGGCTGGCCTCGAACTCAGAAATCCGCCTGCCTCTGCCTCCCAAGTGCTGGGATTGAAGGCGTGCGCCACCACCGCCTGGCTACAGTGTCTTTTCAAATGTTTAATATGTATGCACATACCTATGGTGAGATAAAACATTCTTCTTAAGTCTTTAAAGCTATAAATAGGTTATTCTGCAGATATATTTTTACTGTTTTTATTTCCCACTAAATGGTTTTGAGATTTATCTATTTATTTTAGCAATTTTGAAGTGCCCTAGTACATTTCTGCACTATGACACATTCATCTTATTAATGGACATTTTGGTTTTCTCTAATTCTATATAACTTTATTCACTACTTGGTGAAGATCTTTGTACGTGTCTTTTGGGAAATGAAGTGTCAGAGTTTAGTCTCTATGCTATATTTACTAAGTAATTTCACAAGTTTCTTATTCTCTCTGGAGAATAATAATAATCTCATACTCCTCCTAATCTTAATTTCTGCCAGTGTGAAGGATAAATGGTTGTATCTCACATTTGGAAATGCTTTGATTACTAGTTCAATTCAACATGTTTTTCATAAACTCTTGGCCATTTCATTTTTAAAAATCATCATAAATGGTGTGCTATGGGCATATATATATATATAATATATATGTGTATGTGTGTGTATAACATGATATTCTCATATCTATATACACATAAATATATATATCAAACCTTTGCCTTAAGAAATTCCTCTATTTAAATAATAAAGCTATTAGCTATATCTTATAATTTTTTCACATTTGGTTTTGTATATGACATGGTATAGCTCTAAATATTTGACATGCTATCAACCAAGTGTACTCATGCCCACTTACGTGTGATAATACCTCTGTTGTATGCCAAGTTCTGTGTGTGTGTATGCTACAGCGTGTGTGGAAGTCAGTTTTCTCCTCCCACTCTGGGTTCTGAGGATCAAACTCAGGCCATCAGTGTCCTTACCCACGAGACTTCTTGTTGACCTTGACCCAATTTTCATGATCTGAGAGAGCATCAAATCCTGGCTACTAGACGACTGGGGAAGCTAAGTTTTCATCATTTGAGTTTGTTTTGGTTTAAATCTCTTGCTCCATAATTCTGTCAGATTGCTATTATGCCATTACCACACTTTTTTAATTCTTAAAACTTTACAAAAATTCTTAAAACTTAGTAGTGTGACTCCTATGCCTACGTTGACATTTTCTTTATTTTCTTCCAAATCGTTTTGGCTGTTCCTGGATTTGGTGTTTTCTCTTTTACATATGAGTTTTACCATGTGGTCAGTGAGGAACTTGTCATCGTTAGGACTGCAACGGTTTATGGACTATTTCAGGCAGAATGGACAGTTATAATATAGAGACAGTAGTAGTCGATATAACTTCATTTATATCTTTCTCATGCTCTGTGTTTTTAATTAGTCAATGTTTTGTTTTAATAGACTTTTTTGGGGGGGATGACAGATCTTACTATGTAACCCTGGCTGGTCTGAAACTGGTTATGTAGACCAGGCTGGCCTGGAACTCAGAGATCTGCCTGGCTCTGCCTCCCAAGTGTTGAGATTAAAGGCATGTGCCACCACATTTGGCCTATTTTAATACATTTGTAAACTATTTTTCATTCTTGAGATAAACCCTATTTTGTACCTATTTCATCAGCTGTGACATGCATGTGTTTCATACTTTGACATTTCTGTAAGTAGAACATGCTTTACTGACAATGGCATCTTCTAATTTCTCATACTTGGTCACTTGTCACCCTGAGAAACCTTTCACAGACCACTTGCGGAAGGAAAATGACTCTTGGTTGGCTGGAGCCTCACTGTTGTCATTTCTGGCTCGTCAAACCTTGAGCATCCCAACTTAGAGAATGCCTGCTGGGGTGTAGTGGGGAGCACACCAGAGCCTCACCACCTCTGGATCCCAGGAATGATATCAACTGTGTTGAATGGTGACTTAGAAGACTTGGACTCTAAATATAAAGTCCAAGTCTTATTCAGAGTGCCTTATTCATCTTGCCTAAGCTTTATTTAGTATGAATCCACTGACAGTGATCTATGGTAAAGTCTGTATAAACAAGTCCTAAAAGCTCCTCTGGTAAGTATAAATAAAGTGTATGAGTGTCAAGAAAGCATTGTCATGGTTGAAGTGACAATATATTTTTCTCTTAGTATATAAAGAGATGGCACGTCTCATAGTTTTAGATTTGATGAAATATTACATTTTATCCATTTGTGGCTCAATGCTAATATCTATTTAGAAAGGTTTTGGGGGTGCGTTTTTATTGAATTGAAAACTCAAACAGCAGCAAATAAGCAGTGAGCGAGCAAACTTCCTCTTGCCACAGCAAATGCATTCAGTTCTCAAATGTGCTCAGTGCAGCTCTGGCTGATACGTGGCTTGTTCTTTCTAAGTGTGGTGCCAGCACATGCTAAGCTTACAGCATGAGCTGTATGGGGAGCGTCTTTGTCTTTCCTGTGGCACAGTTTGAGCCATGATGATGAAGGGTTATCTGTTTCTTGAAAGCTTGGTATTGCCTAGCAGTTTCTTAAATGGAGAATAGACTTTTGACTCAATTTTCTTTATTGCTTGAGGTCTCAGATTTTGAGACTGTTTTGGTAATTTATATTTTTATAGAAGTCCATTATAAAATTATTTTTCCTTAAAGTTTATTTGTGCCACCTCTTTTCCTGTGGGGAATGAGAAAGGGACCATTTTATTTTTACGTTGAGGCTTGAACCCAGGGCCGTGCGTGTGCTTGCACCTAGCACTGAGCTACGTCTCTAGCTCTAGAGAACATCTTTCTTAAGGTTTCCATTAATTTTTTCCTTATTACTGACATGGTGAATTTATTTCTAACATATAATTCTGGTGTTTTTACATTTATAAACTTCACTGTCATCATCTTAACTCTTTTAAAATCATAATTGTGTTGGGGGACACACATGCCACAGTGAGCATGTGGAGGTCAGAGGGTAACTGTGGAGTCGGTTCTCTCACGTCTCTTTTTTAAGTTCCCTTAGCCAGCTGAGCCATCTTTCTGCCCTACCCCACTCTTTTCATTATATCCAATTTTGTCTGGTGCCCTTCTTCTTCCTCTGCAGGTTTGAAAATGATACATTCAGACCCTGCGCCCCTGTCCAGATCTCTCTGACTCGTTTTTATCTCTTCTATATTAAATATCCAGTGCCAGGGAAGTGGATCAGCTCTGGTCCCCTATGTTCTGATCCCTATTTTCTTTTGTTCTCTATTCTTTTTTTTTTTTTTTTCATTTTCCCTTTGATAGACCTTCCCAAAGAGCATAAATGAGACTATTTTCTGAGATGTCTCTGTGCTTCAGCCTTTCAGGAGGCCCACTGCTTAGTTTACCTAATGGAATTTATTTGCCTCATTTTACTTATAATTATCCTTTCAGCCAGAGGTACCACCTCTCACCTCTCCCCCACTCCCATCCATATAAAGCACAAGCAACACACGAAATCTATGGGGTACTATGAAAAGGTGAAACCTATGAATCATGGGCATAGAGGTATAACTTTACACTAAAAGAATAGAACATTTTCACTAAGGCCATAGCAGAAAATGGACTGTATTTAGGGGTAGAGATGCTCATCCAGGTATAGGGGGCATTTAGAACACCCAACATACAAGACTAGAAGAGAGCCCCCATGTCATACTATAGTTAAAAACACTGGACTTACAGATCAAAGAAACCATATTGAAAGTAGCAAAAGAGAAACCAATTATACATAAAGACTGGCCTATCAGAATTAACAGCAGAATTCTCAACATAATCCCTAAAAGTCGGGAGGGCTTGGAATGACATCTGGGAAGATCTGACTCACCTCCCCAGCCCCTCACTGCCTGTAGCAAGCAGGTGAACTGGCCCAGTACATGAGAGCAGGGGAGCAGGCTCTACCTCTCACCAGCTGCAACACTCGGGAGGTGTGTGGTGGGGGGCACCTTGCCTGGGCAGCAGGAGAGCTGGCAGCCTGACCAACTCAGTTACCACGCAGGCCCAGGGTCAGGGCTTTGAGTTGGCCCACCCCAACACCTATGAACTGCTGGAGCTTGTGAAAGGGCTGGTCTTCCAGATCCAAAGCTGCAGGATCCTCATGACTTAATGTATAGCATGTTATCCTCACGACTGACAGTGGAGCAGGAGCCAGAGGCCTTGCAATGACCATTTGCGAGTAAAGATGTAGACAAAGGGTATACTGTGTGACACACTGTGACAAACTACAGCTTCCACAACAAGATTTTTTTTTTCTTTTTGGGAGAGATTGCGAGGGTGGAGGGCAGATATGAAAGGATGGGGAGATGAGTGGGATTGGGGTGCATGATGTGAAATTCACAAAGAATCAATAAAAAGTTAAAAACAAAATCAAAATCAAACAAATCTGCAAGACAACTGCCACCCAGACTGTATTACCTAATAAAACTATCATAATTGAAAAAGAAAGAAAAACTAAACAAAAAAACAAGCTACAAGAATTCATAACTAACTAGGGCAGCTCTACAGAAAATATTTGAAAGAATCATATAAATGAGGCAATAGAAGAGAATACTCCACCCTAGGAAGGTAGTTAAGCAAACGAACAGTGTAAAACAGAATATTGGGCTGGGGAGATGATCCAGCAAGTGATAGATAGCACTTGTCCTTACAGAGGACCCAGTTTCAATTCCCAGAACCCACACGGTGGCTCATCATCACCTATACCTACCTCCAGTTTCAGAGGATCTGATGCCTTCTTCTGACCTCCAGGGACACCAATAGACTTTACTGCTTTTGCAGAGGACCTTGATTCACCCAGTTTTATAAAAGAAACATGGAGCCGGGCGGTGGTGGTGCACGCCTTTAATCCCAGCACTTGGGAGGCAGAAGCAGGCAGATTTCTGAGTTCAAGGCCAGCCTGGTCTACAGAGTGAGTTCCAGGTCACCTGTCTTCACCAATAGGCAGGCCATCTTGACAGTGAACAGTGAGACACTGAGTGAATGACAGATCAAATGGACCTCATAGTCAGTTACATAGAATACTATCCTAAAAATACAAAGTGCAACCCAGCAGCTCACTCAAGTTTCTCTAAAATAGATCACGTGATAGGGTACAAAGTGAGTCTTAACAAATATAGGAAAATTGAAATAACTGTATTCTATTCTGACCACAAGAAAATAAAAGTAAAAGTCCACTGAAGATAAGTTACAGAACAAGCTCATGGGTATTGAGCACACCCCCACTGAGTAACATGTCAATGGAGAAATCAAGAAAGAAAAAAAAGTTCCTGGAGTCGAATGAAAACACAACATACCAAAACCCATGACAATGAAGCAGCCCTAAGAGGGAAGTTTCAAGCTACAAATACATGAAACGCTCAAGGAAGTTTCAAACAGCAATGGACCTCAGGGTGTTGGAAAAACCAAGAATAATCCAATTCCCAAATCAGTAGAACAAAAATATAGTTTGTGGGGAGCAGGGAATATGCCTAATGCACTAGATACATATATACATATGCACACACATTTATATGAAAGTGTCCTATGATATAGTACTGTATATAATAAACATACACACAACAAAAATTTAAAACTTGAATATTTGATAGTTGGATCTGTAATTCTCTGTTCTTCCCAAAAGGTTTTTGGGCATTTAATAATTTATTTATGGCATATGCATGCTTGCTATAGGCTGTGCGCGTGTGTGCGCGTTTGTATGTTGCTGGAACTCAGACCCAGGGCATGTGTGCAATCTGGGCATGTGCTCTGTGTCTGACAAAATTCCCCAGCAAGACAAAACCCTAACCCCTGTTTTAAACGCATTCTTATTTTTTTTTTTAGATGTATTCATTTTTAAATTTTAGATGTGACTGTTTCACCTGCATGTATCCATGTACCCCATTTGAATGCTTGGTGCCCATGGAGGTCAGAAGAGGGCGCTGGATTCCCTGAAACTGGAGTTATGGATGGTTGTGAATCGCCATGTGGGTGCTGGCAATTGAACTAGGGTCCTCTGCAAGAACAAATGCTCTTAACTGCTGAGCCATCTCTCCAGCCCCCTGCAATGTGTGTTCTTAATCCGTGTTGAGACTTGTACAGTTATTCACTCCTCTGTTCACTGAGACAGGACTTACTGCTGACCTACTGTTGCTTTCTTCCTTCTGGGGGCAATGTGATGCAGCGTTCTCAGCCCTAGAGTGCAGCTGAGGTAGGAGAGCCCCGTGCTACCGCCAGAATGTCTCTATTGCTCTTTGCTTTCAGGTGCTAATGTGTTGAAGACATTGTCCCATTGTTTTCTGCCACCACATTCTTTGTCCCTTTGATACACATTTCCAAGTTTCCATCTACATGGACCTGTTTTGAATCACTCGAGCATGGTGTAGCTCTTGCTCTTCTGTTTCTTGTCACAGACGTAGCAGAGCACATCCTCTGCTTTCAGCCCTTCTGTATAAAAACCAGAAGTGGAGTGGAGGATCATATAGTAGTTTCACTTTTTAATTTTTCTTAGGCGTGGCCCAGCTTCATAGGCCCAGCAGTGATATAGAAGGAGTCTGAGTTCCTCTCTGTCCTTACAATAGTTATTCCTGGTAATAGCCATCTTAATAGATGGGAAATGGCATCTCATTGTGAGCTGTCTGTCTTCCACAGCATTTTTATGTCTGTAAATTGGGGTGAGGTTGCAGGTAGTCCCCGTTAGTAAGAGTCACTGTATGCTGGAACTGCCAAACCTCTATTTTTAATGCAATTTGTCTAACTCATTTTTCTATCTTTTGGACCGTATCCAACTTATAAGTACATAAAAAATTCATGGCAGTTCTCTTAAAAATAAAAAAAGCCTTTATCCTAAGATTGTTTTATAAATCTCCTGGTTTCTGTTAAAGCATCACGGAGCTGAGAGTCGTTATCCCCCTGCCTGCCGTCTCCAGTTTGTTTCTCACCTCTCTCTCTTCCTTTTACAATCCTTTCTGTAACAATAACTATTTCTCTGCAATCACTTTACTGGTGCCATCACTATGGCTTTATGCTTTGATCCTTTCTCATAGTCATACATAACTATTCTTCCAACCTCCCCCTGGTACCACTGCCATCTCAGGGGCTTGGCTCATGAACGTAATTCAGCTTAATATCTCTAGGTATTAAGGCCTCGTAACAATCCATTCACTCCTCCTTTACAGCTGCCTATATAATTGTCAAAGAGATCTAGGGGAACAAGGATACAGTCATTAAGGGCATCCACGGCGACTCTGTAAATAGCTTTTCTTTCCTTATTCTGTTCTAGACTGGGGGTGCCAATGAGGAAACCAAGTACTCCATGGATTAGATTTAATCTCTGATCATATTTTTTCCTGGCCAGATGTTTAGACTGTACAGATGGCCCCTGATTTATGTTTCGATTTATGAGACTTCAACTCTAAGGTGGTGGAATTTAGGCATTTAGTAGAAATGGCACTTCGATTTCAGAGGCTTGATCTTTTTTTTTCAAGGCTGGTGATATACATTACAGCACCCTCTAATGATACTGAGCAGCTACAGAGACCAGTCCCCAGGCAGCCACCCAAGAACGAGGGTAAAAAACAGGTGGTATACTGGTTGGTAGGTTAAGGATAGTAAATTCCTTTAAAAAATCAGCAACTTATTTTTTTAATTAAAAAATTTTATTTTATGTTATTTTTATCAGTGTGGGTGTTTCGCCTGCATATATGTCTATGTACCACTGTCTGCCTGGTAGCTTCAGAGGCCAGAAGAGGGAGCCATATCCCTTGGAACTGGAGTAACAGGTGGTGATGGTGAACTGCCTTGTGGGTACTGTGAGTCAAAGTTGGGTTCTCTGGAAGAACATCCGGTGCCTTTGACTGTTGAGGGATCTTTCCAGCTTCCTAAGTGTATTCTGGCTTACAATATCTTCCATTTATGATGGGTTTATCAGAATATAACCATAGTATTTTGAGGCGCTTCAGTCTTGGGAAAGAGCAGAACCTGGGCCCGGCTGAATGATTCCTACATAGGGTTAAACTGTAGATGTCTGATCACTCTGCTTCTAAGCAATTTATAAATTTCACTTTTTGTATTAATGTTCTTGTTGCTGTGACATAGTATCTATAGGAACATCTGAAGGAAGGAACCTTCTGGTTCACAAGGGTGCAGTTCATCACAGCACAAAGGTACGGTGACAAAACTGTGAAGTCACTTGTCATGAGACATCTCCCCCTTTTAATTCAGTCCAGGACCCCAGCCCATGGGCTAATGCTGTCCACATTTAGGGTAAGTCTTGCTACTCAGATAATGCAGTCTAAGATCCTACCTAGACATGCCCAGAGGCTTGTCTCCTTGGTGGTTTTAGCTCTTGCCATAATATTAGTTATTAGAAGGAGACCTTTGCCAAAGGATCTTATATGTAAGGACACAGTGAAAGTAAAAGTCAGAGCCATCCCCAGAGCCCTGATGGTAAGACTACTTTCCCCATGGGCTTGGCTTGCCATCTTCTCCATGCTCAGCAGAGTCCCTGACAGTACAGAACAGAAATGACAGTCACAATGAGAAATGATGACAGTTTCCTCTTGTCTGGAACCTTGTCAACATTTTCTAAGTGCTTGGTTCAGGAATCAGATGGCATCACCTCTATCTGCCCATTGTCCAGGCCAGCATAAAGCCAAGTGTCTCGTTGGACACATAGCCTGTATACTTGAATCTGGCTCTTGTCCATGCCTTGGAGGTAGATTTAGTTACAGAGGTTGAGAAAAAATTTTGAGCCATATGCGCACCTGGCAGGTGCTATATAAACCCTCACAGTGAGTAACAGAAGGCTTTGAAAGCAGAGAGCCTAAAAGGATCTTTCCTGTGGCCTCTTTTTTCAGTAGCTCTGGGGCTGTTACAGGGCAGTTTGATTACAAGGTAGTGTCTGTGGGCTACAGTGTATTGCAATGGGCAGCATCATCCATTGAGTTTGACTGTTCTGTCTTTCTAGGATGCTTCCTGTTCCTGGAATGTAGGCACTGAAGGCTGGTAGCATCCTTCATTCCTTATAAAAGGAAAATAGTCCTTGACCCCGGTATTTCCGATGTCTTGTGGAAGATGCCTTTCACTGCTCAGGGTTCTTCCTGCTGGTGTATCACTGCTTAGCTTGGTTCTTTGCTTCCACTACACTTCAGTTTCCAAAGCTCTTCTCTTCTAGGCTACATCCAGTCCAGATGGGAGAAACTAATAGGCTAGCCTGTGAAGAGGAGAATGCTGGAAATTCCCCTGCTTTGGAATTGTCTCTGTGGAGACGGGTGGTGTCGGCAGCTGAGAACACTCACAGTGGGATGTGGGGTTTTACTTTGTCCCTCCCCTGTACTCACTGTCCCAGGGCCCTTACTCAGTTTCTGTATTCCTTTTCTGTAAAAGAGAGATGATATACCTATCTTAGGGATTGCTGTGAGAAATAGCACATGGAAATTGCTTCTCATTGTGCTCCGCCCATTCTTTGAGCTTAACAACTAGTTATTTTTTATTGTCTATTGTGTGCACAAGAGAAGGGTCGCATGTACATCTTTTAATATGAATGGGGTAAAATCAATGAGTGACAGTTGCCCTGAAGATCTGGGCTCCAGTGGCGGAGAGGGTTGGAGTGGTGGTAGCAAGGTGGAGAGATGTTGTTAATTCTGCTTTGGCATCAGCTGTGTTGATGATGGGGGGAGGCAGGTAGGAGGGAGTGGCTAGTGTCAGCCTTCTGGTTCCCTCTTCAGTGGAGTTCTCTCAGGCTCTAACCTTAGGAGTGGTATTGGTAGCTTGCGTTAGTGGGGCTAAAATTGCTGAAAGGCCACAAGACCCACAAAACCATTTTCTCCATAAGGGCAGCACCTAAGCACCTCAGCACCTCTGCCAGTTCATCTAATTTAAACTTTCTAGGGATGTGCCTAATCTTACACACACATATGGGTAAGCTAAGGAAATGCCAAACTCTCCTATCTCCTGATGCTCAAGTTCTGACATTGACATTTAATTTCATACCATTAAGTGTTATCTACTTTCTGAGTTTTTGTTTTAAATACAGATGTGTGGGGAAAGTTTATTGTCATATGAAGGGCCTTCTCGGTCCTTGTTTGGCATCTGGAAACTTGGGTTTGGGAAGTGATCCTACTATTCTGATAAGAACATCTCACAGTGTCTATGCTGTTAATATGCCTGGTCCTGTTTTGAGAGTCTGGAGTTCGAGTGAATCTTAGGTATGGGGTGGGCCAAACATTACACATACATATGGGTAAGCTAAGGAAATGTGTTTCCCACGACACATTCACTAGGAAGGTTTGGGGCTAGCACAGAGCACCCGTATGGCTACAGCTTGTTATAAAGAAATGATACAAAGGAGGATCTCCAGCAAGAACTGTGTCATGTGAAGTATTAAACAGCAGGGCATCACAAGAGAATTGGTACCCAGGATCATGGTTGATACATAGTTACTCTACAAACACATTTCCTTAGCTTACCCATATGTATGTATAATGTTAGGCCCACCCCATACCTAAGATGCACTCGAACTCCAGACTCTCAAAACAGGACCAGGCATATTAACAGCATAGACACTGTGAGATGTTCTTATCAGAATAGTAGGATCACTTCCCAAACCCAAGTTTCCAGATGCCAAACAAGGACCAAGAAGGCCCTTCACATGAATCTTTCAATCTCAATGTGGTCTATGGGAATCTTGCTATCACAAGAGAAGAAAATTACAAACAACACCTGAGCTAAAATCTTTAATAGAATATTAGAAAGCCAAATCTTGACATAAATTAATTTATACAGCATGACCCAGTGGGATTTACCCAAGAGTCAACTAATGTAAAAATACCATGTTAATAGAATGAATGACAAAACCCACAAAAACCGTTCCAATATACATGTACAAGCCTCAATAAGGATCACGATAAAATCTCAAACCGTTACCTGAGCAATGGTATCTACAAAAACCAACCCAAAGAAGGAGGTCTGTACACAGGGGTGAAAGCCTCAGAGCTCCCCACCAGAGATCAGGAACACAGCACAGAAAAGGCTCAAGTTTACTGTTGAACACAGCCCAGAAGATCTCAGTCAGTGCTGTTAGGGAAGGAAGAGAAAGAAGCAGCCTTCACACTTGAACCTTTCTGGTTCCAAAATCCATGACCCTCTCATCCCTTTGGGAAGAGTGTTGAATAACTCCCTCTCCAAGCTTTGTGAGAGGGCACAGGCAATGTGAGTTTTCTAGACAACATTATCTAGCCTCCAGAACATTCTGAGGATTATGTAAGTACTAGTATTTCTGAGATGAGGGCATTTGCTGAGTTTAGGTGAGAATAAGTTTGTGGGGCTTCTCTCTTAGGGCCCTAACAGAAAGGAGCAGCTTGGGACACAGAGCTAGAAGAGGTGTAGATGGGGCTTGGCAGTGTGCTGTGCCTGTGCCTGGTTTGTGGCTAGTTACCCACTAGAGCACATAGGTAGAAGCAGGCATCTGCTGTGATGGTTCCTTATTCCTTTTCCTTTCAATAGCCTTTTTTGAGATAGGCTCTAACTATGGAGCCCAGTCTGGCCTCAAGTTCCTGATCTTCCCCAGAGCTCAGGTTACACCTGTGTGTGTGCCATCACATTGGCTTTGTGGTGTGGTTCTCTAAGAAAAAAGCAAGAGGGAAGAGAAACTGTTTGCCATCTTCAATTCTACCACAGTCCCTGGGCCTCGTGAATCCTGGGAGTGAATTGTCCTGCAGTCTCTTACTGAAGAAATGATTGTGGCTTTTGAGGCCCTAATGATTCGAGTTTCAATCATTCTTTCCCCATACAGTGAGATTTGTTTCCAAATAGGAATGACTACGAAACCCAGCAGGGAGAGGCATGCTGACAGTACCACTGCAAGAGGTATAAGTAGCCCAGCCCCCATAGCTCCTGAAACAAAAAGTTAATTATGTAGAAAGACATACAGGGAGAGAGAGGACAGATCACATCTAAAGCATGGTGTGCACTTCTCCAGCGAGAATAGCATTTAGGTGTCTTTACAATGGAGATGTATGACTTTTGTGACTTCCTAAATTACATTCCTCAAAGGATGTAATTTTCAACAAGGCTTAATGACTGTATAACACTTTAAGTTTAAAAAATCAAGCAAAACTAGAGATGGTGAGATGGTTCAGTGAGCAAAGGTGTTTGCCACCAAGCGTGATCTGAGTTTGATCCCTGGGACCCACACTGTAGGAGGAAAGAACTCGCTCCTCCAAGTTGTCCTTGACGCTTGTGCAGGAGCCGTGGCACACCCCACACCATTCAAATTGAGCACATTTGTCTGAGTGGGTTTCTGTTTTGTGAACACGATGTAAAGTTTCACAGGGTGCGTTGTTTAGCGTTAGTGAAGAGAGAGGAGTGTTACCACAGCTGAACTCAGGACCACAGCCACTCTGGCCCCAAGGAAGCAGTTGCTTGTTTTCCATATCCTTGTTTGAAGTATCTTTAGTAAGCCATTTTGATTTTCTCTCTTGTGTTCAAGTTTCTCATTCCCAGCCAGATTCTAGTGTGAGTGGCTTCTTTTCTATCTTATGTCCCATTAATGTTTCCCCATATGTATCCTTCCTCCAGACTACCGATCAGTTAAAGTATTGTCTAATACCAACAACCTGAGGCCAACAACTGAGATCAGGAATAGTATGAACGTTTAAGTGATGCAGAAGTCCAGAAGCACAGACAACAGGACTTGGGAATTCTCATCTTACCTAGAGCCAGGGCTCCTAACTGTTCTGATCATGTATTATTCTGGAGGTGGGGAGGTTGTTTTGAGTCAGGGTTTCACTACATAGCCCAAGCTGCCCTAGTGCTCTCAGTTTTCTGCATCCGTCTCCCTGGAGCTGGGATTCCAGGTGTGCTCCACCACACCCAGTGAAGCACATGAATTTCATCCTCAAGGTTGCCTCACGATCCACGATGCCCTCTGAAACTTCAGCTACTGTCACTGAGTTCCAGGCAGGAGGCGGGAGAAGCAGAGAAAGGACCCACTTCAGCGGCCTCACTGCTTTCGCTTAGGGAACTGTCCCACAAGTCCAGCTGAGTGATTTCCTAACATTTCCTTAGGCAGAATCTTTAGCCCTGTGGGTACACTTAATTGCAACAGAGGCTTTAAAATGTAGTCTTTAGTTAGGTGCACAGGCAATAAACAGGGTTCTTGTGCTGCGGAACAGGTTCACCGGTTAGGTCTCAGCCATGCATTCCCTGCTGAGCTGATGGAAGGGTTGGGTGATATAACACATGGGGAAAAAAAACCCAGCAAGCTCATGCTTGGAGCAGGAGCCAGTGGCTGCTCCTGCACCTTCCTCCCCTGCTGTAGCGCTTTAGCCAGGAGTTATGAGGCTGAAGAGTGGATGTAGCTGACAGAGGCACTAACTAACCAAGGGATCCTTTCAAGGTCAATGTTTCTTGTTTAAGTACTTAGCTCAGCGCCCGACACTAAATAGAGGCCTGTAAGTGGCATTTGGATACATAAAGTAACACGGCTTTGCAGTTAGGCAGACCTTGTGTTTCAATCCCCACATTGCAAGCCCCAGAAGGTTGGCACTGTGGTGTGCATCATCAAGCTCACCTAGCTGGCCATGTGGTTATTGACCTCCTCAGTTGCAGCATCTTCATCTGTAGGCTGGGGGCAACAGCCACTCTATGGAGTTGTCAACCTCCCATACATGGAAGGAAGAACGCCACCATGGACTATGGGGAGAAAATAGTATGACCCCAAATTTGTTCCCCACACTTTGCCCTCCCTCTTATCGCAGTCTTATTTGAGTTGGCTTTGACCAGGTTCTGGTCCTGCACGTCCTACCTGGCTGTAAGCATAAGCTGAACTCTGCCTGCCTGGTTCCCCAACTGCTCTGCCTTGTTGTTCTCATCTGTACTGTGAGCACCCATTCCACCGGGCTTCCACTGGTACAGTGTTAACTGCTGTTACCATTTGGCATTTTTCTTGTCTCTGCCTGGCTTGTCCACACTTTAAGTTCCTCTTTGTCCCCTTCCCTATGGGAACTCACATTCTCTTGTCCCATAATAAAGACATGCCCTTCCTCCATCCCGTAGCTCTCTTTACCAGTCCACTTTTGGGATTCCACAGTGAGTGGCAGTTTGCTATGTCCATGTCCCCATTAGACCCTTGGGCAGCAACCGAACATGGGCATGGGAGTGGGGTTGCTGTAGGGCATCAGAGGAAGGCTCTGGAAGGGAAGATCTTCTGCAACCCCATCCCTTCCCATCTTTGTGGTCCTCAAAGCCCTGCATTGTCCAGTCTCTCCAGCCTCATCTCTTATCGTCCCCAACCCCTGCTCACTCTTCAGCCCCAATGACCTCCTCGCTACTCCATCTGCCAAGCTTGTTTCTGCCTTGAGCATTTTGCCCCAGCTTTTCTCACCTACATCATTCCTCTGGCAAACCCTTGCACTGTTACACTTTAAAAATGAAATAAAAGCCTTGCCAGATATGTTCTCTATTTCTTGCTTTCTGTTCTTTAAGACCCTCACTACCTGACATTCAGTAGAATCCTGGATTTGTGTACTCCTCAGCTCCTCCTAAATAAATCTAGAATATGCTTTCTTGAATCCAGAGCAGTCCCTGCACATAGTAGAGACTCTGGGCTCTCATGGACAGACAGAATGGCTACCTGCTATTGCTCTAGGAATACATTCTCCAGCCATGCTTTCCTCTCACAGCATGAGCCAAGGCCTCCAAGAGGTGGGGATAGGTAGAGGAGGGGTGGGATGTGGAGAGGATCTGGTGACCACTGGTTAACTTCAATAGCAAGGCCTAAGATACAAGTGGGATGTCTCTTACCTTCTCTTCTCCTGGCTCCATAGTTCAGGCTCTAGGAATTCTAAATAAGATACTTGGTTTTCAGACTGGCTTTTATATACATTGTTTTCTCTGACACTCACATCATGTTTGTAGCTAAGGATGGCCTTGAACTCCTCCTCCAGCCTCTGGCCTCCAGGATTATGGGCATGCACCAGCACACCTGACACAATTCTCATAATTTACTCAGGGAGGCAGCCCTTATTCTAATGACAGTTTTGTAGCAGTGTCGACTACAGATAAATGCAATTTTGATGCAACACTGTGTGATCCTGAGATCCTCTTCTTGGAGATCAGACTAGCCCTCTGTGGGAGAATTTGGTAGGTATGCAAGCCCTGATGGTTCAACTGCATGGACTTTATGATCCATTCAAGCCTGTAGTTTATGGTTCTTCTATCGTTATCTTCCTCATGAGGACACTAAGGCTTAGCGACATTATATGTCTTGCTCAATACAGAGATCTGGGGAAGGGGAGGCTCGTCTGATTTGTACAGCATGCCCTTCCTCCTCCTACGTGATGGCACAGAGCCAAGAACCTCAGATATGTAACCTCATGCTTAGAAGTGGCCATGGCTGACCCAGGTGCTATGTGCTAGGTCCATGATAAAGGAGCAGGGCTAGAGGAGACACAAGGTTCACCCCTGTTCTTTGCTCAAGCATCAGCTCCTGGTCCAGAACCTGCTTAGGGCTAACACTACCTACCCCTCCCCATTGTCTATATCTTTGCTGCAGGCTATTAAGGGCCTCCAATCTGCACCATCTCTCATTAATTAAAAATGCCACAAACCATCTGTTTGCAGAAGCCTCTGAGAGGGGCCTGCCTGTTCCAGGCTGCATTCTCTCATACTTCCTAAATTTAATTGAAAACTTTTTTTTTAGAAGAATAAAATCTAGGCACCTAAGCCCTCCTTGTAGCTTCTGACAATGATGGTGAAGGTGGTGGGGTGAATCTGGTGCTCCGTATTTGCTCTGGAGTCAAGGATGGAGGCATTGACAGGATTTAGCAGGTTTGATTTAGCCAGGCTGCTCAGGCTGTGGTGGAACTGAGATGTGGAAATATGTAGTCAGGTGATGAGGGAAGCCACATGAATGGCTCAGCTTAGATGCTGGAGAGCCCGGGAGGCCAGATCCTAACTCTGCCCTTTCCTATATGGGACCAACAACACCTGTCTTATGCCCCTGGGATACCGGAGTCAGTATTGGTCCTTGATTGTCTATAATGGGTGGCCTCGTGTTGGGGACTCAGGGTCTGGGCTCTCCACTGAGGACCCTTGAGGGAGCAGGGAAGACCTCTGACCTTTATTCCGGCTCTGAATTGGTTTCTCACTCCGGGTTATTTTCTATTATCCTAACCCATGTCTGATTTCATGGAAGCAGGCAGAAGAAAGGTAGTAGCTCCCCCGCATCTGTAGATAATGGTCCCCAGCTTGATAGCCACAATTTTGTGAGCTATCCTTCAGCAAGTGGAACAGGATCCTCATTGGTGGTTCCCCTGTTTTTGTGGAGAAGGCAACTGATGACTAGAAATAGAAACATATTCAGAGTCAGGCAGCAAATGGATCTGGTACCTGCGGGAACACCAGGGCCTCTGGCATCAAGGCCAGGCCTCTTTCCTCCATATTACAGCATGCGTCTGATCCTCCCAGTCTTCTAGAGCCGGTGATAAGCCTGTAGTGCCAAGTTGGCCCAGCTACAGGGTACTGCTGGCCTTTGACTTTATCAGCCAAAAGTAGCTGATTTGTATCTATCGACAGTGCCTACTGTAGAGTAGCATAAGAGGTTTGATCTCAGTCCTGTACTGGAGGGACAGATGGATGAGGGGGAGGAAGAAGGAAGGAGGCCAGTCAGTTCTGAGAGGAGGGAGCCCTTCTGCAAGCCTCTAAGCCTCAGAGGGTAGAGCTATGGAAGCCAGAAGAGACTCCAGTGCATAGAGGCTCAGCCAAAACTCTCATCCGACAAAGTTAGCAAGAGAGTACCTAGCAAGAGGGCGACAGGTCCAAGGTCACAGGCTACATCAGGAGAGCCAGGCTTGGAACCCTCGTCTTCTGATTCTTGCTCTTGGCTTTTGCCCCAGCAGAGATGAAGGTCAGGAGGATATGAGCCACTTAGAATGGGCTCCACGTCAAGTCACGCCAGCCTCTCACCACATAATCTCCCCAAATCAATTTGCAAAACTTCCATTAATACCGTCAGGAAATCTGCAAGCTGTTTCAAGCCTGGGCACTGTAATAACTACAGGTGTAACGACTACCTGGGGGAGACAGATATTAACGGGATAATTAAAGATGAGCGTGGCCTTGGGCAGTTCAGCAAAATTTACCTTTCTCAGCAGCTGGTTTCAGAAGAACCTTGAATCACAGAAGAGTCTCGCTTGCTAAGCGCCGGGCTGGGTGCCTGCCATGCCGTCTCTTTTATTGATGCTCTGCTCTCAGGAGGCTGTCTTCTGGGGCAGAGCACACAGGATTGCTTGGCTAGCTATGGTCAGTCTGTCCCAAAAGAATGGCACCAAGCAGGGCTTCCTGAGCTGTAAGGGGCAGCATGCCACTTGAGCACCCATCACTGCAGATTCTGATACAAAAAGGCCGAGTGGCTGAGACTCCGCATTTCTAATGGGTTCCTGCTCAGGGGATGCCCAGGCTTCCAGGTGGTGGACCACACTGAGAGTAACGCCATGGGAGGAAGTCAGAGCCGAGGACAGGAGCCATGGCCTGGATGCTGATGGTTGGGCTGTACTTTGTTGTTTCCTTTGAGGGAAGGAGCAGGTAGGTTCCACTAGCTAGCTGTTGGTAACAGTGCTTTAAGCTGGCCTCTGTGATAGATGCCTTCTTACAAGATCAAGACAGATACTCTGAAATTCTGACTGTTTAGGTAGGAATTCCAGCTCCAGGCTCCAGACAGTGAATAAGGATAGGACACAAACAAAGTTCATTTAAAGCATTAGTTCTGAATATGTGGGATGCATTGTTTTCAGTCCTAAACACACACACGCGCACAAACACACACACACATGTACACATGCACATACACGCACACTCCAAATCCAAAGCTTTAAAAAAAAAATACTTAGCCCGGCAGTGGTGGCGCACGCCTTTAATCCCAGCACTTGGGAGGCAGAGGCAGACGGATTTCTGAGTTCGAGGCCAGCCTGGTCTACAGAGTGAGTTCCAGGACAGCCCGGGCTACACAGAGAAACCCTGTCTCGAAAAACCAAAAAAAAAAAAAAAAAAAAAAACTTAATTTATCAAGTCATGTACTTTATAAAAATCCTACTCTTTTGTTTTATTTTAACACTGTAACTTTTTATTATTTTACTTGCAATTCTGCCAAACATTAGCTATCTCTTTAAGGGACTTTTGGATGCTGTTCATTCCATGAACAAAATTAGCCAAACATCTTCAAATATTTAAAAGAGCACTTGACAAATTCAACATGTTTAAACTCTATATTCACTTTTGAGTGATAAACCTTCCCAAATGATTAAGTAAACCTTATAATTCTAAGAGAACCTTAAGTGTGTACAAAGGTAAATGACTTTTTCAATAGAAAAATCTAAGTTAGTTACTCAGTTATATCTTAGATTGGATTTATGGGGCTGGAGAGAGCAGACTTGTCCCTCAAGTTCTTAGATACCCCAAATACTTGAGTATCAAATACAACCAGACTCTTCAACATCTAAAAATAGTCATTCCATAGGTTTGTGTATTTCAGTCATTTCTATATTGAAGACTGAAAAAAAAATCCTTACCTACTAAGAAGATAATTGTCACTTCCAGGTAGTTTGGGGGGTCATCTTCACAGAAGGCTAAAGCTGTTGTTCTTCTGTAAGAGCTATTAGGGCTCAGACTGGATTCTTATCAGTAGCATTGATGGAACCCACTGAGCTTGGTTGGCTGTCTTGATATTTTGTAGGGGACTTCACAAACTAAAGGAGGCAGCGGCAGCTCGTGCCCCAGGAACTGAGGCTTGTCATTACTGGCTCCTCAGTTTACACAGTTCTCAAGCTTATAGCACATGGCCAGGCTTGCCATGTGTTGCCTTCCCAAAAGGAGGTAGAGTTCTGTTTCTTCCTGCTGTTTCTTAGTCGTACTTTCCAAGACATAAAAAAAGCATCCTTTGGATTCTGGCAACCTCTTACAATTCAGTTTAACTTTGTAGTCAAATGGTCACAGGCAGGTTTTCATAAATAAAAAATTGCATTTATCACTGTTGCTCCTGACCCTGATATTCTTAGAGTGGTCAAGGGACTCTTCAAAGACCTTGAGACATCTAAGAGGACACCACATGGCAGCTCTTGGGCTCCTTGGGCCCTGCAGGCCTCTGGTTGCTCTTTCTTGACATTGATGTTGTACAGTAGTAGTTCTTAACCTTTCTAATGCTACAACCATTTAATATAGTTCCTCATGTTGTGGTGACCACCCAACCATAATTTCATTGCTACTTCATACTGTAATTTTGCTACTGTTATGGACCATAATGTAAATACCTGATATGCAGGATATCTGACATGTGACCCCCAAGTGGGTTGCAGCCCACAAGTTGAAAACAGCTGCTATAGAGGATGGAGAATCAGCTCAGGTTCAGATCTGAGATCTGTCAAGTGGTGTCACCTCTCTGGGAGTCCAGTTCCTGATTTGTAAAATTGGAGATTGTGACAATTTAAATGTTTACCAGGATAGGGTATCAGAAAAAGTCTATGTGATAAATATTGTAGCTTAGTAGTCAGCACAAGTCATGTTCCTATTTCTTCAATCAAATTTCAAAATGGCAGCTGATTACAGAACCCTCTCTCCCAAAACACAGATACAACTCCTGTATATAACTACAGGGCAAATGCAAAGCCACGTCAATAGAACAGAGGTCTTTTTGAAGACATCTTTGTATTGAGATAAGAGTTTCACTGTATAGCTCTGGCTGGCCTGGAATTTGCAATATAGACCAGAGTGGCCTTGAACTCACAGAGATATCCCTGCCTCTGTCTCCTGAGTGCTAAGACTAAAGGTGTGCACCAACTAGACACCCCACTTCTGGAAAGGGGAAAATATAAAAAGGAAGACATGATTGCTCCTAGGGATGATGGAGGAGAAGGTTTATTGTAGATACGAGGGAGAGCATAGCCAGAGGCAGAGTGGAAATGACCCCGAGCCATGTGAGGAGAGGCGAGGAAAGGGACTGTCCTTCTCTGTCCCTGCTTCTCTGCCAACCAAGATGGGTAGCTTGGGTCATGAGAGTGGCCAAAAGACTGGCATGGCCAAAATGGCTGAATTATATAGGAGCCAGAGAAGCTGAGATGAGGTTGGGGGAAAGGCCAACCCAGTACCTGAGTTGGAGAGTTCAGGGTAGGAGACAGCCAGGAGGAGCCTGTAATAGGTAAGAGACTGAGGATGCTGGGAGAACCTGGCAGCCAGCATCCGCTTTGATATGTTAATTGACACATCAGTTAGCCATTTTTTTTTTTTTTATTGGAAATTTCAGTTAGCCATTTGATCTGGTTTTGAGACCTAACACTCCACTGTGGCTGGCTGACTGAGAGAGGTGATCAGCCTGAGAGCAAGGGTTTTCTCTGTTCAGACCTAGTCACGTGTGGAGAGAGGAGAGGTTCACAGGGAGTCACCTGTCCACCTGTCCTTTTTGAACTCCATTCGGATCCACTTCCCTCTCACTGCTTTCCCTGAAGCATCCTTCTCCTGAGGGACACACAGACATCTTTAGGGGTCGAGGGAGAACCCAGGTTTTAATCATCAGATATGAATCAGATATGGAGTTTAATCATCAGATTTGAACTCCAGCTCTGGCATTCACAGGACATGGAGACCCAGGCTAGTGTCTCTTCCCAGGACCTTTGCTTCCTCACTCTCAGCATAGTGACAATCCTGAGATGGTGTGTGACAAATCCGTGCTGACTGCTGAGCCCCCACCCCCACACTCGTTGTAAAGATCACTGGAGTATAAAATGTCATAATTACTATAACATGTTTCTGCCCCCGTCATCTGGCTGGGAATTAAGTTGGAGGGGCAGTACAAATGTCCCCTACACGCTTGACAGCCCTCTCATCTCCTTGCTACCCTGGAGCCTAGCACAGCCTCTATCAGACTAGTGTAATGATGAAATCTAGGTGTGTAGGTCAGTAAACTCCCACACTATGGCCTGGACCTACATGTCTTTTTCCCCAGTACATAACACAATGATTTTACTACAGATACAGGGCAGGTAAGCTGTGCCCTGTCTGCCCAGGCCTTACACGAGAAGCTAAATCACCTCCAAGTCCTCCCTGGAACCCACTGCCCTCCACTACCCCTGGCTGGGCCTTGGGCTCCCAGCCTGCTTGTGCTGGGAACCCTAAGCAGAGATTCTGCTCCTCGCCTGAAGCATTGAATGCAGGAATGAGAAATGTGTTTTCTTATTGTTTTAGGAAACCACTCGGGGAGGGGGAAGCGGGAGGGGAGAAGAAATTGAATCAGAAGCAACAATTTATCTTATGCTAAAGGGGACTGCAAAGATTCCCAGAAGCCGGGTGCTAACTGAGCCCTCATCCATTTGGAAGGCAATTAGCAGGTATAGCTGGAGCCCATATGCACTGCCCCTGTGGAGGAGGAAGGAGAGTCAATGGCCTTGACTGGCATTCTGGTTCTGCAAGGATCTTTCTGAGCATCGTGAAGGCATGTAGGGGCCTTGGTTACTCCCTCTTGCCTTCCTTCCTTCCTTCCTTGCTTCCTTCCTTCCTTCCTTCCTTCCTTCCTTCCTTCCTTCCTTGCTTCCTTCCTTCCTTCCTGTTATGAAGTATAACGGTGGGGGGCAGTGCCTGGTGGGGCCCATGCCAAGGTGCCCCCTGAGATGTCACACCATGCAACAGATATGGTATGAATGGGGGGAGGTTATTTGGGGGAAGGGAGGGGGAGTGAGGGCCTGGAGAAGGGGTAGAGACAGACAGAGCAGAGCCATGAGGACAGAGAAGGCTGAGAACACATGGGAACAGGGAAAGAGAAAGACAACCAACTGGGGGGTGAACAGGTGATGATGTAAGGTGTTACTAGGTCCCTGGGAGGATCTTAGTTGAATCGCCAATAAGCCAACATTTACTTACTTTCTTACTTTCCTTCCTTTCTCTCTCTCTTTCTCTTTCTTTCTTTTTCTTATTTTTAGATCTGCCTGCCCCTGCCCCGTGAGTGCTGGGGTTAAAGGTGGGGACCACCACCACGAGGCTCACCCTTGCTTCTTGGCTTTTCTATATCCTCCTTGCCACCACCACCTGTGAGCATGTTTCTGAGGCTCTTCAGTTATTGAAAATATGGGTCAAAAAGGATGTGACAGCTGCAGTTCTGTCATTATTGGGTGGGCCAGCTTAGGTTTCTTGCCTTGTCTGAAAAAAGAGAAAAAGACAAAATCTTCACATGGGCTGGCTTTGTTCCATAGCCTGCTAAGCTTAAAAACCCAGTCTCAGGGCTGGAGAGATGGCTTGGTCAGGTGCCTGTCATGCAAGTGAGAGAACCTGACTTTGACCCCCCAACACCCATAAAGGGTGGTGTGGTAAGGCATGTTTGCTGACCCAGGTCTAGGGAAGTGGAGACAGAAGGCTCTCTGGAGTCACTGGCCAGCCAACCTAGTCTAACCTACAACTCCCAGGTTCCAATGAGAGACCCTGTCTTAAAAAAGGTGGAAGATAGTTCCTGAGGAACCATACCCAAGGTCATTCCTGGGCTAACCACACAAAACACACATACACACAGACACACACACACACACACACAGTTTGAGACATCCTTTGGGTGGGGAATCTTTCTGACAAATAGCTCTAAGAAGGAGGTACACATACTCTAGAGGTGACCCTCCGGGGTATACAAAGAAATGCCACTGCCAGGTGGGCAATATGCCCAGGTGATGCCAGAGAGGCTCAGGTCCAATGTGGGCCTTGACACTGAGCTGCTGTGAGAATCGCCCATGCTGGAGTGTCAGTTCCACTTCTGTGAAATGGGCAAAACCGTGATAGCCACGTGACAGAGCTGTTGGATGGAAAAAATGAACTGTTGAGTGCTTAGCAAGGCCCAGAGTTTAGAAACAAACCACGGCATGTCAACCCTTCTGAGAGTGTTAGAAACAGTTAAGCAGGGCATGGCATCACTGGGAAGAGCTGCTAAGACAGGTATATGATGACTAGCTTTCTTTACCAAAGAGGCCCATCCCCCCAGGGGGTGGGGTCTAGTCAGGCTGTGCCACGAATTGCTCCCAGAGGATCATTTTGGCCTTTTCCATTACTAACCAAACATCTGCACACATCACACTCAGCTCCAGTAGGCTTGCACTTCCTCAGTCACCTTGGCCATCTGACCTTGCTGTATAAAGACTCCTCGTTCTCAAAGGGGCCAGTCTTCCCTTACATGTTCCTTCAGCCTCCGTTTGGTCCTGAGCGTGGCAATAGTTTAATCACAGCGATGTGAGTACTCACTACTCCTGAGACCTAGGAAGGTCTCAGGACTACCAGCTCTCTTTCCTAGTGGCTTTATGTATGCACATGCTAAAATACAATCTGACAAGATTCTCTTGATATCCCCACTTCATAGAAGAGGAAACTGAGGCCCAGAGAAGAGTCTATCCCAGAGGCCCAGTAGTGGGTTGTTGTGCTCGAAGTGGGTGAATGTTGTACATGAGTTATTCTGTCTTCACAGAAGGATCCTAGAGGAGAGTGGGCAGGGATCAAATCCTGCCAAATTGTACCTAAGAGAAGTGTATCAACCTGCAGCCATAGCCATCAGTTTCAGCCTTCCTGGTTTCCATGACAGAATACCGATGCCAGGATCCCCCTCCAGCTTCTGCCTGTCTCCCTTGTTAATGAGACTGCAGCTCTCACGGTATGTTTGGTGTGTTCTATCCCACCTCTGTGAACCACCCGATTGTGTTCTCCATGCATCTCTAAAAAGGGATCATGTCTCTTTAATGGGATCGTTTCTCATTAATTTCCAGTTCTTTAAGCAATCAGATTTATTTGTGAACTATGGACTAATGAATATCACCCTTCAATTTATCATTCGTCTTTTAATTTTGTTTCAATTTTTCCCCTGTAAGTTAATAATTCTCTGTGGAACTGGGATTTATGTCCTTCTACTTCTCTTGGCTTATGGTTTGTGTCCTACTTAGAAGTTTTGCACATATTAAGATTTTTCTCTCTCTTTGTGGGGACGTTTGTGGCTTCATTGTGTATGTTTAAACATTGAGATCCATCTGGAATTTATTTTGGTGTATGGAGTGAGGTAAAGATCTAGCTTCAAACGCCTCCCAGATGGCTGGTTCCCCAAATATGAAGAAACAAAAATCTGGAGAGAAACGGCAGTTTGTTTGGGTTCACACAGATTGAAGGGCCAACAACACCGCAGCCCCGAGTGTGGGGAGTGGCCAACCGAATAACTTCACAAGAGCCAGCCAAGGGACAATCTGACTGGAGCTCCAGGAGTCCCCCAGCGTTGGTCTAAGGGCAGATAAGGAATCTGGAGGGTGGGGGCGGGGCCACTAAGGACCTGTTTAAGCTGCAGGACAGTCCTCCAGAGGGCTCTGTTCCCACGGGGAGGGGAGGAAGGACCCTAGGTCAGGCTCTCACAATGCTGGGGTGCTCTCAGATCCCAGGCCTCTCTCAAAGCAGTGCTCTCTCCTCAGCCCAGAATCTGGCTGGCAAGTGAGGTCCCACCCCTGTGCTCAACCCCAGCAGGGTCTCTCAGGGCCGGGAGGACTCATGGAATGAAAGGCCAAGCCAGTGTTAGATCTCTGGAAATGAATATTCCCTTTGGAAAATTGAATTTTGCTTTGGAAACCAAACATACTGCCTATCACTGAGAGGGCATAGATCTTAAGGGGCACCCCTGTGTACTAATCAGATGCTCCAAAGAAATAGCCAGTAGGTCATAGTTCCATATGTTTGTTTCACATAGACATTTAATATATAGAACTAACCGGCTCACTTTCTTATGGATATAGGCAAGCCTAAGATTGGCAAACTGGGATTTATTTTGGTGTATGGAGTGAGGTAAAGATCTAGCTTTCAAGCAAGTCTAAGCACTCAAGGAAGCCTAAGATGGCTTGCCAGATAGACTCAGGAGAACTGAGGGACTGTCTTCTATCTGCGTCCACAGGCCTGAGAACCCAGAGAGAGGATGGTGTGGCTCCCATCTAAAGGCTGGCAGGCCCAGAACCAGGAACAGTTATTTCCTTGAAGCAAAAAGCCCAAGCCAGTTTGATGGCAGACATGAGATGGTTGGAGGCAGGGGTCAGGGTGGGGGTGGGGGCAGGGTCGCAGACATGACAACACAATGCCAGAGGACACACACACTGTCTTCCTTAGCAGATCAGGTTCAGGCTTTCAACCAACCTAAGTGAGGCCATCTGCTTCTCTTTGTCTACTGGCTCAAATGTCAACCATACACACCCACAGAGACACACACAGAGCAATGTCTATTGTCCAGTGAAGCTGGCACAGAAAATTAACCATCACGCCCTGCTTAAGGGGCATTGGTGTAAACAAAAACAAAAACAGAAGAAAGGAATAGAAACATCAATACAATCTCTCAAGTCTACAGCCAAGACCACTCAGTTGGTGAGAGGGACCCAAGGTCACCAAGGTCACAGGAAGAAGTTGGACAGGGAAACCAGAATTTAATGTAACATCCTACCACTAGCTGCCTGAGAACGGTCCAGCTTCACAGTCTCTCTTGAGTGTGTCTCTTCAGTTAAAAGGGGGGGAGACTGACTACTTAGCTCACCTTAGATGGCTGACTGTACTAGGATTTCTAGGTAAGGAGTCCCTGTCCAGCTTGTCATTTACCAGGGGTTCTTCTTAGTCCTTATTCACTCCATGCAGAGCTGGTCTTGGCAGCTCGTTTGAGGGCTGGGAGCTCTGAGATTGGTCCACAGACTCAACTGTTTCTTCTGTCTCCAGCCCTTGTTCTGACAATCTCCCAACCCTCAGTACCCTTTCCCCTGCAGCAGAGGTAGGGTGTACACTGGCCTCTGTGGGAGGGAGGATGCTTTGGTGGGGGTGGGGAACCTGCCTGGGAGCCGCTCAGGAACTGTAGTTCCTGTTTGGAAATACAAATTGCAGCAAATTTGTCGTCTCCGGAGAGAAATTGCATTTGGCAATTTCGATGTTTTTCGCGCTTTGATGCTCCCGTCTGTTTAAGGGGAGGGGAGGGAAGGAACGGAACTGGGTTATGGTCAGTAGGAAGTGGAGGAGTAAAGTAAGCAAGGAAAGCCACTGCCCAGGCATTTTGCAAAATGGCTCCTGGTGTCAGCAGCTTGCTCTGGGCTTGAAGAGGAGGTCTGCCTTGTGGGGCTGTGCTTCACCCTGGTGGTGACAGGCACAAGGCTGTTGCATTCATCTAACAGAGGGACAAGGAGTTAAGACTCCCCTGCAGGCGGACAGATCGGGGAGGGGCCACAGCTAAGTAATAAAGGTGGTAAACTTCCAAGATGGTCGGCCACTTCCTCACTCTCCTAAACCGAGACAAAAGCCTGGCAGCTTAAAACAAAGGCCTCGTAGACTTCTTCTTCTCCTCCTCCTCCTCCTCCTCCTCCTCCTCCTCCTCCTCCTCCCCCTCCCCCTCCCCCTCCTCCTCCTCCTCCTCCTCCTCCTCCTCCTCCTCCTCCTTCTTCTTTTTTTTTTTTGCCAGTAGGCCCCCTGCTGATGGACTGGCCAGAGTTCCCAGCTGTTGTAACATAACTGTTGTGGGCCAATCAGCCTGTCTTTCTTCAAACTGACCAACTCTAAATTAGGGAAGGAAGACTCTTTAGAGACTAAAAACCGCAACCCTAAAGAGACCCCTTCTAGTCTGCAGAGGGTCTTTTCCTCTGTGTGTCTTCTGCATTTGAATGTCTCTTTACCCTCACCCCCTCACCTCCCCCTCACCCCCTCACCCCACCCCACTGAGTAATCGTTGGTTCTGTCAGCTCCTGTTTGCTCTGTTTGAGATTGCTACCTGTCCCACTCAAGGTTTTTCCTGCTTTTTAATCCTTTAACTGGCAGAGAAAACAGACCCAATTAAGACTCCTGGGCAGTAACAGAACTTCAGTAGGCCAGGATCCTGGGAGTTAGATGGGGAAAAGAAATGAGTGTTAGGTCTCAGACCCTGGGTGTCTATTTAACATATCAAAGTGGACCTGGCCACAGGGTTCTCCCAGCATCTCTCAGTTTCTACTAGTTACAGGGTATGGCTGGTATACCTTGCCCCCTACCCTCAACTTCTACAGGCCAGGGCCTGGGCTGCCCTTCCTCTAGAGGCTCTTCCCTATATAATCCAGACATTTTGGTTACTGTCTGTGATGGTTTGTATATGCTCGGGGCAGGGAGTGGCATGATTAGAAGGTGTGGCCCTGTTGGAGTAGGTGTGTCACTGTGAGTGGGTTATAAGACCCTCATCCTAGCTGCCTAGAAGCCAGTATTCTGCTAGCAGCCTTCAAATGAAGATGTAGAACTCTCAGTTCCTCCCGCACCATGTCTGCCTGGATGCTGCCATGTTCTTGCCTTGATGATAATGGACTGAACCTCGGTACCTGTAAGCCAGCCCCAATTAAATGTTGATCTTATAAGAGTTGCCTTGGTCATGGTGTCTGTTCACAGCAGTAAGACCCTAAGACAGTTTCCTTTTGTACCTTTGGCTTCCTGGCTGCTGCACCTGCTGATTTTTCTCCCTTCTTCTACCTACCTCTCCCCACAAGGCTCAGGGTCATGTCCACTCTGGACTCTCCCATATGTCCCTGCCTCTGGCTATGCTCTCCCTTTTTATCTACTATAAACCTTCTCTTCCACCATCCCTAGGAGCAATCATGCGCTTTCCCCTTTCTTGCTTGCTTTTTTTTTTTTCCCCAGAGAGCACAACTCTGACCTGAACTGAAGGAGATTGTCCTTTAATTAGAACAATGGAGGCCCACAGCCTCACAGCATGAATGGAGGCTGTGCACAGGAGGCCTTTGGGGCAGGCTGACATCTCAGATTGAGAAGACCGGAGTTGTAGGTGTTGACTCTAGACCATTGCGGAGATTTCTCAGAACATAAAGGGCAGGGAGTTCAGTAGGCCCCTGGGGACAAAGCAGAATCTCCCTGGATCAAACTAATTTAGCCCAACACTAGGTCTGTGACCTAGCTGGTGGACTTGCCCAGGTCAGGGACTTGTGTTGAGTGGGAACAGCTCCATTCCAGTAGTTAGCTTCCCCTCTGTCTATATAAAGGGAGCTGACAGGCGCTCCTAAGACTGTTCTGCCAGGTTTTAGTGCCTATCATTTCTAAACTCTCACAGTGATTCTTTGACGTGAGAACTATTGCTGCCTCCATTTCATAGATGGGGAACCCAAGGCACAGAGAGGGATTGGCCTGAGATCACATGGGAAGTTAGTGCAAGAACCCAAGCCTCTCAACTGTCCCCGATGTGTCCCAAAGTCTAGTTTGTGAGAGTGGCTCAGGGTTGCTCTCTGAAGGTCAGGACCGAGAGGAAGTCTGTGGGAATGGAAGCTGGAGGGTTGAGTCAGGGAGGACCCCAGGGGTCCGTCGGGTTAGTCTTGAGGAGGGCATGTCTTCTGCAGCAGCTAAGCAATGAGAGTTTTCTGGGTATTGGAGGCATCCCAGGTATGCAGGCCTGTGTGGGTTGGCACCAGGAAGCTGGCATGGGGTGCTTAGGAAGAGGGGACTAGACTGTCAAAGCAGTTAAAGAAGCTTATCAGTGGAAGAACAGGAGACAAGTGTTCATCCATGTGCCAGGATCTCTGCTCCAGAGAGCCAGGGTCTTAGCACCTTATGGTAGGGCTGGGCTGATACCCTGAACCTCAGACCACAAAATGCAAAGTGGAGGGTAGGTGGGAAGGGGACCATGGACCAGCCTATGCTCTGGTCCTGGCAGGTGCGTTCTGTGTACCATGGCTGTGTGTGGGCTGGGCTCTCTGTTAAGGCTTTCTAGCAAGCTTTGTCTCCTGGCCTCCTAGCCCCAGCCCTGGCCGTCGAGTCACAGTGTGCTGGGAGTTGGCCAGATCTGACACCCAGTCCTAGGGAGCTGCTGCAGTTTACTCTCAGACTGAGGGCTGAGGGCTCATCTCCCCTGGCCTGAGTCCTGAAAACTGTATGGGGTTTTACACTATGGCAGGTCAGACTCAGCACCTGCTCCGTCTTCCCCCTTTTCTTCTCTTTTGCTTTGCCTCCCCCCCTCCCCCACTTCCTAATGGTAAGGAATTTTGAGATTTTACAGCTGCAGTTTTCGAACAAGGTCTTACATGGCTCTGGATCCTGCCTGAGTGGCTCAGGCCATGACATCCTTTTATATTCTTGTTCTGTTCATCCTGGGACAATTGCTCCCATCTCCACACAGAATATTCCAGAACCTTGTCATCAAGACTCCCAGCAAGCCTCCCATGAGTCTTTAGGCCTGAGAACCCACCCTAGATGTGTGAAATGTGTGTGTGTGTGGGGGGGGCGGGTGGTGGCTGAATTTCAGAAGAGGAGGCAGTGGGCAATTTAGGAAGGATTCGGGAGAGATGCTTGTTGCTAGGTGATCAGCAGGGGTCGGTTAGAAAAGGTGGTGCCAGACTATGGTGAGCCTAGTCTCTATCTTTTTAACTCTAGGGTGAATCCTGTCCCCTGGAGTATCCTAGTCTGCTTTCTCCTCTCCCTCTTCCTGTGACCCTTCATCTAGTGTCATCAAGACTACGTGTGTGGAAAGATGTGATAAAGTCTCAGGCTATTGGCAGATTTTAATCTTCTTTTACGGATATTTTCAGTTTGTGTGTGAGTGGGTGAGTTTATGAGTATGAAGTACTTGCATGTGAGGACACATGCGAGTGCCTGTTTACATGCATGTGAAGACAGTGGTGGCTTACGGGTTGCATGCTTTTCTCGGACCTTGTACACCTTGTGTCCCTAACATTGCTCATGGCCATCATTTTCCTGAGTCTTTATGGCTACCCTGGGAAGTAAGTAATTATAGTCTCCTTTCCTGTTTCTGACAGACTCTTACTAGGTAACCCAGGCTAGACTAAGACTAGTGCACCTTCTGCTTCACTACCCCAAGAACTGGGGTTATAGGTATGTGGCACCATGCCTGCCTCTATACATTCATGTTGCAGATTAAAAAACAAAACAAAACAAACCAGGTTCAGAGAGCTTGAATGTCTGAGGTATTTATGTAGGAAGCGTAAGAGCTGGGATTTGAACTCAGGTCTCTATATGTAGGCTCTGGGTACTATTCTGGAGGGAGGGTTCTTGGCTTGATAAAGTTGTCTCTGGTCTCAGGAGAAAGGTGGGTACAGGGACTGGTCATTGGTCTTGTCTCAGCAGGTTTCTTTGATTCATTCCTTGACCTTAGGTCAAACGTTCACTTTCTCTGGGCTTCATGGCTCTAATCTGCTAACCTGTGAATGTCCCTGCTGAGCAGATGTCCTGTGGCTCTTCCTAAGAAGGGGTCCTTGTCCACAGCCATAGCCCAACTACCATAGATATGGGGGCTCTGAAAGACCCTGCCTTAGCTAAGGGCAAAATGGCTCTGGGGCTCCTCCAGGACAGAGCCAGGAGAAAGTTCATATATATTTTGGTGATTCCCAGACTGAAGGAGTCAGATCCACGCTGTGGCTAGTACCAGGAATCCCAGAGTCAAAGTACAAGGGTAGTGACTACTTCTGTATGGAGAGAGCTCCCTACTTGGGGAGGAGTCTGAGATGCAGACAAGGGAACTGATTTGCCTGCCCTGTCCATCAGAGCCAGCCTCATAGCAAGTTCCAGGCCAGGCTGGACTACATGAGACCCTGTCTCAAAAATATAAACCACAGCCAAGCAAGATGTCTCTGTGGTGTAAGCCTGCTCATCTGAGTCTCACCTTCAGAACTCATATTTAAAAAGCCCCATGTGGCGGCAAGCATCTGTAATCCCAGTATACATATAGAGAGATGGGAGGTGGAGTTAGGAGAATCTCCCTAAAGCCTGAGTACCAGTTAGCCTGGACTACACCCACCACATGCTAGAAATACCGAGACACCCTGCTTCAACAAGGTGGAAGGAGAGAGTCGGCTCCCAGAAGTTCTCTTCTTAACCTCCTCACATGGCATGAGCATGCCCACCATGCTTAAGACGATAAATAAATACATAAATAGTATACACAACCTACAAAAAAACCCAGGCTGGCCTCACAGGGAGGGACAGCCATCTCCAGACTGGAGCTGGCTCTGAAGCAAGGGCTAGAGGTTTCACTGTTGATTGGGCCCAGGCTCCTTGTTGCAGATTTTGTTCCAATGGTGCAAAAGAGCAGCTGGCTTGTGTTTGAGGAAACCGGGCTTTGGGCCAACAGAAGCACAGGCGTTTGTCTTGCAGAGATGCACCCTGTGCTGTGCTGTGTTGTGCTTCCCTGGCCTGCTGCTTCCAGTGTCTGTCACCCAGGCTCCTTTTCCACACTTGCTCTGTCCTCTTTTCTCCAGTACTGGTGCCCTGCACGCATCTCCTTCTGCCCTGGAGAACCAGGCCTCCAGCCAGGCTTTGGAACTCAGCTGCAGCTGCAGCAGGAAAGATCTTGGTTGGATCTCTGAAAGTATTTCTAGACAACTGGAGGCCGTGAGACAGAAGGAGATGCATAGGACCACAGAGTCAGCTGTCCAGGACAGGGAAGGGGAGTATGTCTTCTCTGTCAGTGTCCTGACACAGTGCTGGGTGAGGGATCTGACTCTGTCCAAGTCCCACACTCTAGTGCAGGGCTTAGAAACCCTCAGCCCCACTCCCGATCTGAGCTCTCTCCAGACATCATTTAAATGGATTTCTCTCTGCCTCAGGGTGAGGCTGAGGATCATGGAGATAATCCAGCAAGGAAATTCTACACAGCCCACACCCTCTCCCGGTGCTGAAGAGATTTCAGCCGCTGAGCCCAGGGACCTCCTCCTCTGACTGCCTGTTGGGGGCAGCCTTGTCCTACGCACCCTCTGCAGATCCTCTGGTGAAGACCACTGGCTCCCAGGGTTAGGTGGGGGCTCCAGCAGGTGGAGGGAGAAGGGCAGGGTCCCTTGCTCCCTTCCCAAGTAACACAGAATGGAGGAAGATCTTGGCCTTTAGGGCTCACGGTGCTCTGGGTGTTGGGCATGTAACTGAGTATCTAGGGATCCTGAGGTAGGTCCAGGTTTGGGTCCCAGGGAAAGGCTCTTTTTTCAGACCCCAGAGCTTCTGGTGCCTGCCTACAGCCACATTAGGTCTCTCCCAGGTATGGCCTTGGAAGCAGATGGCAGCAGCAGATGGCTGCTTGGGTGGGAGAGAGGGAAGTGCCACCCTGGGATATACAGGGCAGGGTGTCAACTCACTGCCCAGGTCCGGTTACTAGTGCAAGAGGTGCGTGGGATCTGGGGAGGCAAAGCAGGTGGCGGCTGGAGAGTAAGGTGTAGAGGGTGGGGAGGCTGGGATCGAAGCAATGCGGAAGCACAATTAGCCAACATGGCTGCAGCCCTCCAGCAGGGGACCCAGGGCTGTGGCTGTCAGTGTTCTGCCAATGAGGGCAGTGAGAGAGTGAGGGCAGCATGCATAGCATCAGGGCCTCACAGAGTCCCTGTCTCTTCCACTTGGACCCAGCTCTATAGAGGTTGCAAGTCTCAGTGGTCAGAGAAGGCCCTGCCAGCTCAGCTCGCTGGTAGTTTACTTACCCTGTCTGTGCCTTGGCTTCCTCAGTTATAGAGTCAGGAACATCATTCACATTTAGAGGGCCATTGTGAGGGCGAGGGAAAGATCATAAGCCTCTATAGTAGTGCTGCCAACGTCAGCAAAATTGTAACCAGTGTCACTGTTCCCTATACCCGTACACCCTGGGCTCCTTACAGAGGAGCTGCCTGGAGTCCCCAGGAGTCACGCCTCTCCTTGGATGGGCACACAGAAGCTTCAGACATGGAGGCTCAGGTGTCATACAGAATTGCTCGGAATCCTGGCATCCCTTATGCATGTATGAATGTCTATGTGTATGCTTTTTCAAAAAAATATTTTATGTGGATGAGTGGTTGGCCTGTATGTACACTGCATGTGTGCCTGACGCCTGAGGGAGTCAGAAGAAGGCATGGATTCCCTGGATCTGGAGTTACAGATGGTGGTGAGCCATCATGTAGGTACCAGGAATTGAACTCTCGAGCCTTCTGCAGGAGCAACAAGTGCTCTTCAATTCTAGGCAGTCTCTCCAGGCTTTCTGAGATAGAGCCTCATGCAGCTCAGGCTGACCTCAAGCTTGTGGTACTCTTCTGCCTTCACTTCCAAGTGCTGGGGCTTTATAAGCATGTGCCATTACGCTGGGTCCTGTCCCTTTTCTTAAAAGTGGCTCTGAAGTTCTCTTCAGCGTGTGTGAGGTTCTGAGTACTCACTTGTCTCAGGCAGGTGCCTCTAGCCTCCAGCGCTGAACCAGAGGAAATGGCTCCCCACCTCATTCCTTCTCTCCCTTCTCCGTGCCTCCTCTTTTTCCTCCCTCCTCCTATAGTCTTTTTCTCCTATTTCTTTCCCCTTTTCTTTCTTCTCCTTTTTTCCCTTCCCATCATCCTCTTCCTTGTTCCTTTTCTTCCGGCTACCACAGAGAGAGGAGACAAAGTTTCCTTGTGGGGCCTGGTGGGAGCTTCAGGGCTCACAAGGTCCAGATCCCTGTCTTTACGTCAGTGCTTGTTTGTGGTTGGGTACCTGTGACGATAAATGGCTGACCTGTCAGGTGAGGACTAGCCTCTCTTGCTGGGAAACTGACTCCCTGGGATATCCTATCTCTAATGCTTGGGGAGCGGTCTGAGTCCGGATGGGATAGAGCACAAGCGGAGCTTTTGGTCTCATTTGAGCCTCTGATCCTTCCCATCCTCACACCAAATGCCACGTGAGGTCCTGTGATGGGTGTGAATTCCCTAGGGCCAACAGATGGCTTCAGGAGGATTCCAGCCACCTCCAGAGGCAGCCAGACCTCATTTTTTCCCTTTTCCTTTAGTCACTGTGTTACCTTGGTCAGCTCAATTAACCCCTCTGATCCATCCCCCTCACCCGAAAGCAGTGCTAATGGTGTCCTTGTGACCTGGCTATTGTGAGGAATAAACAGGATAATGAGAGGTAAGTGCTGCGCCCAGCTAGATGCTGGCCATACGTGTACTCTGCTGGTGGGTTCTGCTCTGAGACCTAGACACAGAATGAGTTCCAGGCTCCCACCTGCACACTGCCCATGGGCCAGGGAAGATCTACAGGGGTTTGTCTGCCACCCTCCCTGAAGTCTCCGTCCAACCTTTACTAAGTCCTCTGTGCCAATAGCACCAAGCTACATGAGACCCTGTAGTTGCTCCCGGGAATCACAGTTCAATCACAGGGAGGAGTGTTCCTGATTGATGAATGAGGGGCTCCTGGCGTGTGACTGGGTGGCTTTCCAGAGGAGGTGACACAGATACTATGAATCAAGGCAACATATGATCCAGGGCAGGGTAGGTAGAGCACTTTCTCTGACTACAGAAAAGCATTCACATGTCTGGAGGGAGAGCCTAGGTCATGTCTCTAGTTTCCAGGAACACAGAGATGGTCGAACTGAGGCTGAGGGGCAGGTCTCAGGTGGGAGATGTGGAGTTAGGCAGAGCTATTCCTGGAGAGCCATGGAAGCCAGCTTTGAAAATGGGACTGGGGCTTGGGTGGTGGCTTCTGTTTGTGACACGAAGGTTACCTAAACAAATGAAAGCAAGAGGCAGACAGAGGAGGGTAGATGGGTGCCAGACACAGTGACCCTCTCCCTTTGCCTGAGCAGAGCCATGACTGAGCTCCCCAGAAGGACAGGCAATGCTGGGGGTGTGGCCTTTTCTCCCCAGCATCTGCTCCCTGGCTTCTTCCCAGCAGGGGCTTCAGGTCAGGACTGAGCCATTTGTTGAGGGAGGACATGATAGCTTCCAGTCCAAGCAAGCCTAAGCTGAGTCTCTCATCTGCTTAGTTTGTGACAATGATTCGTCTCATCCTAATGGCCTGCTTATACACTGATTCCTAGCAGAGTAAGTCTTTGGGGTACCAGGAACCCTAATACTTCATTGTCCACAGTTGGGGTCTGTAGGCAGCTGTGTTTACAGTTGTAAAGTCGTATGACCAGCACCTGACAATGTAAGCAGCTGGCTTCCAGAGTGGCCAGCTCAGAAACTGGTAAACAAGTCCTTTGAGCATGCGTCGGCCTCGTGCCCCTTCGGAGCGGGCTTATGCTAATAAGGTATTGGCAGCTTAACCTATCCTGGGAGGACACATCACCCAGCCCGCCTAGGGCAGTTATATAAGCAGCTCCTTTCTGCTGCTTGGGGTCCAGGCCCTTCCCTTCCCGGTCCAGGTCCCCCGTCCAGTTCCCCATCCCTATGTCAAGAGTCGTTCCTGGAATAAAGCCGACTGAGAAGGATCCTACCGTGTCGCGTCTTACTTGCCGGCCAAGGCGGACGCTACAGGGGTCATTTATCTAGAATTGTGTCTGTTGGAAACAGATGCTAGAGAAGGTGTGTCCGCCAAGAGGGATGTAATCGTGGGAACTGAAGAGGCCTGGCCTTGGGTCTGACTGATGCTCAATGCCTGAGGACCATGGAGGCAGTTGTTGTGGGATACATGTATGGTTGGTCATCAAACCCTTCCCAACCCAATGGCATTGGTGACCTATGTGTCCCTGGAGAGAAATACTCTGTGTGTGCTCATGCTTGTATGTGTGTGCACATGCACATGTGTATGTGTGTTTCTGTATGTGTGGCTATGTGTGTAGAAAAGGGGCTCTTCTGCCCTCTAAGCCTTTGAGGCCGGGCAGGGCTATGTGGGACCCCTAGTTCTGGCACCTGGCTCTGTTGTTTTCACATTCCTCGAGAGGAGGATGCTGAGTCTTAGCACCTTGAATACTCAGTTAAAGCAAGGCTACATTTCAATTTTGAAAGTGCTCATTTAGTGATTCTTATTTTTGTCATTCCCAATTTGCGGGGGTCTGGAGGGAAAGAGAGACCCTGCAGAGCAACAAGTGAGTGACAACCCAGGCGTTCCATGGTGAGACACCCCCGAAGTGCCTAGAAACAGGAGCAAGTATTATGAAGTTCCCAGTTGGCAGATGGGTACTCACGGCTGGTACTATCAGAGGTGGAGGATGCCAGTGTCATTCACACCCACGCTGGTGAAGAAAGAACTTGTTAATGTTTTCTGCATGAGAAGAGAGTGACTTGTTGACATAAGATCTGAGGCTAAGTGGGGGCAACCGACTGAGTCTTCAGCAATAATAAGAACAGTACAGTACCTGTCTTGAGTTTACAATTTTCTTTTTGTCTTCTCCGCTGGTCTTAGTGATGTGCTAGCCCCGACATATTTTGGTGGCCTTGATGTATAAGAGCCTGGGACCCACAATGGGGCAGGAACCACAGGCTTTCCAATTCCCGAATCCTGAGAATGGTCTCTATAGGAGGCTTGAAAGCCTAGGAAGGCAGAGAGGGTTAAGTGCTGTGTTCTTCTCTTGTGGTACCCACAGACCTCGTGGTCTTCTCCCTCTCCTTCGCCTCAGCAATATAAGATCAAAGGCTGTAAATTATTCATTCACAGTTGAGTGGAGTACATTTCAAAGTCAAGGCTGCTGGGTATTTCTTCCTAGAACTGCCAAGGGCGAGGACCCACGTTTTCAGGTGTACCAGTTCCATTCAGTTGCAGCCCGAAGGCTTGGAGTCTGTCCTACCACAGCTCTGACTCCCGCCCGTCTCATTTCTTCCCCAACCTTTCCCTGCCCTGATTCTACACTCCCAGCCCCAGACCTGCCCTGATGGAAGCCAATATTAGCTTTCCTCCAAGGGGTGTGTCAGGAGGCGGGGTCTGAGACTACTGTGCCCCATGGAGGTGGGAGGATAACCTACAGGTTGGGAAACAGGGCAAACTGCAATGCCAACGGCCATACAATAGTCTTATGTTCTCCCACAGAGCAGGCACTCCTATCCGCACCTCTGTGGGGTGTCCTTCCTAGTCCCTACCGCTACACTATGTGGTAGGCACCAATTCCATGCTGACTGGACAGAAAAGGAGCCCCAAGCTAGGAGAAAGTGAAGAATGCAGCTTGGAAGAGGCAGAGCTGGGACCCAATGCGACTGATGCTGGAGTCAGTACCACGTGTCCCGAAGTGAAGGTGCTTCCATCGATCCTTATACCCACCCAGGTACAGAGAAGGGAACTGTGATTTTGAGAACCTAAGTGACTGATTTGTTATCACTTAGCTAGTGACACAGGATCGGAATGCAAGCCACACTGACTAGAAGGCCATATTGGTTTGCTCTAACCAATTTGGTCTCCTCTCTGAGACCAAAGGACCGAATGATGCTCTCCACATCCTTGGAGCAGAGGAATAGGGAGAGACCTGCACAAGGTCGAGACAGCTCACCCAGTGTGTGTTGGGATGGGGTGGGGTGCAAAGCACACTGGCTGTCCTTGGCATTCACTGAGAATGAACTTCCACACGTGTGTCTGGGACACGGATTAAATCTAAAGCCTTCACCATTTCAAGACTTGGAAGAATCAACAAAGAATGAAAACAAATGTATGTTCTCCCAGCCTTTGCTTACTAGAGAGCTTATCTCCTAGGAGCAGGCTAATCACGGCACGCAGCGCCCATGTGGGGCTAATTCGCTTTGTTGTAAGTTTTATTTGATTACAACAGCAAAAGTCTGTTCGTGACTTAGGGTGCAGCTGTATGGCTGCTTGATCACAAACAAACAAACAACAAGAAAATAGAAGCAGAGGGACCAGCAGGGACCAGGAGCCTCAGATAATGAGGCTGGTGCTTAAGAGTAGGTTAATCAGCAGAGGCCCTATGCTGGGGTCCTTGGTGTACAGAGGCCATGCTGTCTTAATGGCTCTCACAGCGGCCTGAGGCCTCCTCCTTGCAGCAGTATTATTAGATGAGATTTGGGGCCACTCATGGGATGAGGCTGAAGGGGAACAGGAGAACAGGAGGGGCCTCTGAGTGCGACCCTGATGACTGACGGTGTATGCTTCCTTTCCTCGTGTGCCTGCACACGAATGTGTACATGTCTGTATGTTGCTTGGGATGGACCCCAGGCCTTGCTTGCTTGCACATGCTAGGCAAGCACTCTGTGTCTGTGCTAGCTAGTTTTATGTCAACACGACACAAGTGAAAGTCATCTGAGAGGAGGGAACCTCAATTAAGAAAATGCAGCCCTAAGATCGTCAAGCCTGTAGAGCATTTTCTTAATTAGTGATTGGTGGGGGAGGGCCCAGCCCATTGTGGGTGGGGCCAGCCCTGGGCTGATGGTCCTGGGTTCTATAAGAAAGCAAGCTGAGCAAGCCAGGGGAAGCAAGCCAGTAAGCAGCACCTCTCTATGGCCTCTGTATCAGGTCCTGCCTCTGGGTTTCTGTCGTGTTTGAGTTTGTAGCCTGACTTCCCTCAGTGATGCACTATTACCAGTAAGTGTAGGCTGAAATAACCCCTTTCATCCCCAATGGCTTTGGTCATGGTGTTTCATCACAGCAATAATGACCGTAACCAAGACAACTGTCTCTCTCCAGCTTTAGCCTTGTTTTGTTTTACAGACAACAACAACAAAAAAATCCCCCAATTTTCCTCTGACCAATCCAATTTTGTTTATTTGTTTGTGTGTTTGTTTGTTTTGAGATAGGGTTTCTCTGTGTAACCCTTGGCTGTCTTGGAACTCACTTTGCAGATCAAGCTGGCTTCTAACTCAGAGATCTTCCTGCCTCTGCCTCCCGAGTGCTGGAATTAAAGGCATGTGTTATCACCAGCTGGCTTGGTCAATCTTATTTGTTGTTTACTCTGTCTCTGTCTGTCTGTGTCTGTATCCTTTTCCCCTCGTGTGTGTTTGTGTGTGTGTGCGTATTCGTGTGCGTGTGCACGCATGTGTGTATACTCTTTCTATATATTCCTGGCTGGCCCAGAACTTGCTTTTTTGCCCAGATTGGCCACCAACTCACAACAATCCTCTCTGGTGCTGGGATAGCAGACATGTGTCTTCATGTCTGGTTAATGAGGGGTTTTGGAGTGTCAGCTCTATAAGCACTGTGCCACGTGTCTACATGGTAGCCTTGCTAAGCAAGTGTTTGAGCTCATTTTACAGATGAGGAAACAGAGGTTTGGTCAAGTGCTCTGTTCAGGTAGTGGTGGGAACCGGGAATCTACATTGTACTCGTTGGGGCCTGTATCTTTCTGGCCAGGCTGGCTGCAGTACTGTGTTTCAGAGAGGTTCTAGGTGTGGCAGGAGGGATTCGTGCTGACTTAGGCTGCTCCACTCAGCTTCCTGGGGCCTCCCAAGGCAGAAAGCCAAATAGACAGGGGGTGGGGTGGGAGTAAGGGGGTAATTGTCCCAGACTGTGTGATCCAAAGAAGTGATTGGATAACTCTGAGCTATATATATCTCCAAGGTGTTTTCCTGACTTTCCTCATGGTCATTGTGAGTAATTGCCATCTGTGAGGGGCTGTCCAGCTGTTTACCCATGAGGGGTTAGTGAGCAGGACAGAAGAAACTCACTGGAAGAGATGTTGTGTGAGTGTGTGTGTGTGCGTGTTGTGTGCCCACATGCATGCTCATGTACCTGTGCACATACATGTGTGCACATGTGCATGTATGTGTGCAGTACTGGGAATTGAGTGTAGGTCATTGCACATGCTGCATAAGTGCTTTGCTTCTGAATTATATCACTAGTATTTTTTTAAAAATTATTTTGAGACAACATCCCTTAAAATCCCTAGGCTGACCTTGAACTCACTTTATAGCCCAGGCTAGCCTTGTGCTTCTCACTCTCCTGCTTTAGCCTCCTAAATCATCAGGATTATAGGCTGTGCTACTAGTTCTGGCTAAAGGAAGCTTTTTGAACTTTCAGGTGTCTGCTCTTTCTGTCTCTCCAAACCTCTCTAGAGCCTCAGCTTTGCCCAGGCTTGACTTACTCATAGGAGACTGAGGACTCAGGACAGGGACACCATTGTAGTGAGGGGCACCTGGAAATCACACCCCCAAGCTCCACCATACACCACACACACACACACACACACACCACACACACACACACACACACACGGGGTGTGGGGTGAGCGTTTATTGTCAGAAGTGACTCTTCACGGCAGTTAGGCACACTCACCTGTGCACGGGGCAGGTGTATGTGTCTGCTGGTGAGATTGTATTTTTTTCACTGGTCCCTCCTAGGACCTCTGCCAGCTTAGGCTCTTGGGACTTACCAGAACTACACTCCACTCTTCCCCTTGACAGAGAAAGAAAGGCTGTGGTTGCCAATAGGCAGGAACATTTTTGGATGGTTCTGTGTGGATTGATGTTTTTGATATAAAAAGAGGGGGTGAGATTATGGCTTAGTGAGGGACTGTGAGTCTCAGTGACAGGTGAGTAGAGGGAACAAGGGAGCAGTGTACAGAAGTCTTCCTGTTTCAGCTGGGGATGCTGGGTTATATGGATGCTGCAGGGGCTCCATCCATCCCCACTGTTTTTACTGACTCAGATGCAGCTGGGAACTATTTATCAACTTCACACTGGAAGGTGATGAGCAGGTGCTGGGAGGGAAAGGCTCCTCAGTTTATGCAGATAGGGAGTATTGTGAGGTGACCTTCTCTCCTGGAGGACAGGCTTAGGATGTCCCCACAAGGGTCTGGGCAACTCCTGGCTGGACAAATTTCAAGCTGCTGCAGATGTGCCGTGAGCCCCGAACATTCCTCTTGGCTTTCCGCACTGTGGAATTTAGCCTGCAGGGCCAGGTGAAGCTCTACAGATTGACCGTGACAATGGCTGCACGGCAAGGTCGTTAATGGCCTTTGACCCCACTGAACTATACACTAAAGATGTTTTACTTCAAAGATGTTTTATTGCATTTTTTTTTTTTTCCAAGACAGGGTTTCTCTGTGTAGCCCTGGCTGTCCTGGAACTCACTCTGTAGACCAGGCTGGCTTCGAACTCAGAAATCCACCTGCCTCGGCCTCCCAAGTGCTGGGATTAAAGGCGTGTGCCACCACTGCCCGGCTACAATTTTTTTTTAAAAAAAGGTTGAATCTGAGATTTCACTTGAGTTTGCTTGGTTTTTGTTTGTTTGTTTGCTTATTTAAAAATGGAGTCCTATGTACACCAGGCTGGCCTTGAACTCATTCTGTAGGATGACTTTGAACATCCTTCTCCTTCTGCCTTGACTTCTCAAGTGCTAGGATTCTAGGTGTGCACCATCATACCAGGTTCATAGGTGCTGGCGATGGAGCCCCAGGTTTTGTGCATGCTGGCAGTTTGCTCTAACCTGCTCCCTGTTAAGTCCCTAGCTCTTCCTTCTAGTCCTCTTGTTCTGTGGAATGGTGTCCTTGGATTTGAAGAAATGTGGGGCTCAAGTCCTAGGAGCAGGCTGTGGCTTGGTGGGCACCTCCACAGATTATACTTCTTTGGTAGCAGCCTACCATGGCTCCTTCAGACCTGGTCAGTGGCCTTCGAGAAATTTCCATTCAGACTTGTCCTCTCTTCAGAGATTGGCACGTCTCCCCCACTTTGGTGGCCCTTCTGTCATTTGTCTCAGCCTCTAGAGCTTCTCCTTTGGACCAAAGGGACCTCAGCTTGGTGGTTCACTAAAGCACTGAAAATTTCATGGATAATTCAGGAACACAAATCAAACAGGAGTCTGGAAGCTCTGAATTTATGAAGAAAAATGAGTCAAACTTGGTGATTTATGAGCAGCTCAGAATAGCAGCATAGGAAAGTGCTTACTGGGGGCTGGGGAAGATTGGAGGGCTGGTCTGCAGGGCGGGGACACCTGTGGGAGGAGCTAAGGGCTGGACAGAGCATAGGGACCCCATTCCTTAGCACCCAGACTGTGGAAGTTGTGTCCTGGATACCTTGGGAAGGTGGGGGCCAAATGAGGGGCAAAACTCCTTCAGACCTCAGGGAGGGAGAAGTCATCCCAGAGATCTGAATTTGACTCCTGGGAACTGGGCTTTGGCTGGGTGCCAAGAGGGTGGAGGTACAAATGGAGGTAAGGGAATATGCTCTAGCCTTGTAGGACACTAGGCCAGAGTCTAGAGGCCTCACTGGACTCCAGAACAGTGCTGGGAGGTAGACATAGGCCTTGTTTGTGTGTGTGTGTGTGTGTGTGTGTGTGTGTGTGTGAGTGTGTGTGTGTGAGAGAGAGACAGAGAGAGACAGAGAGACAGAGACAGAGAGAAAAAGGGGGGTGGGGGCTCAGCTGCTCAAGAAGCTTTGCCTTACCCCTTCTCAGTGGATAGTGGTCTTCCATGGGAGTCTAACCCTAAGAGGAACACAGAAGTCATATCCAAGGGAAAGGTCTTAAAGGCTTAGGGGCCGGACAAGGTGGGAGATCTGACAGGCTTCACTCTTATGTTAAGCAACAAAGGCTGGCTCCAGGCCGGGCGGTGGTGGCTCACGCCTTTAATCCCAGCACTTGGGAGGCAGAGGCAGGCGGATTTCTGAGTTCGAGGCCAGCCTGGTCTACAGAGTGAGCTCCAGGACAGCCTGGGCTACACAGAGAAACCCTGTCTCAAAAAACCAAAAAAAAAAAAAAAAAAAAAAAAAAAAAAGCTGGCTCCAGTCACCTGGCTCCTCTGACCAAAGATGAGCACAGAGTAGAGTGACCATGGAACAAGTCAGGTCTCCTTGTAGGGTCTCTATTTATTTGTCTGTAAAATGGAGCCAATGTTCCATTCATGTAGCCTTCTTCCTTATAGCTCACAAAGAGAATAGCAGTAGAAATGAAACAAAAAGCATGAATATGTCTTTGGAGATTGCTGCCAAGCTGTGTCAAAGGGGTGTTAATGTTTTTCTCTCTTTCATGGTTTTCTGAAGCTGGCGGCCTCCTGAGGGCTCTGATTATACAGGCATGTGCCATCGTACGTGGTCAGTGGAGTTCTCCTTTATGAATCTTCCACAGGGAGCCAGGAGACTGCATTAAACATGCATGCAGCCCCTCATTTTTTTCTTATGGGGATTGATTCCTGTCACTCTATGCTGGGCATACAAGCCCCAATGCCAGAAGTGATGGAGTCACAGCCAACCTTAGCTTGACTTCCCAGCTGAGGGCGGAGCCTGTAGCATGAGGACATGGAAGAAGCAGGACTATGTTAGCCAGCCATTGAGCTAAATAAGTTCTAGGTAGGTACTGGGGTCCAGCCATAGTACTCCCACCTCATGTGGTGCCTTGGTCCGCTGAGTGGGGGAAACTGGCAAGCCCAGAGGAGCAAGAAGATAACTGGTGTTCTCCTGCCTTCAACCCAGAAGGATGGCCACTGAGAATTCTGTCATCCCAGAAGGGCCTGGCCCTAGGTCAAGAAAACACAAAACAGTCCTTGACAAATTCATTTCACTCTCTAACTAGGGTACCACACCTATGTCCTTAATCAGATTTCTGCATGCCCAGTTTTCCCTGGGTCTTTGGCCTTCATTCCAGAAGGTTCCCATGGTCTGCAAAACTGAAAACAAAGATGTTTGGTACATTTTCCTTTCCCTCATGGGTCTGTCCTTTGCTATAGCTGTATCTGCCAGGTACCTTCCTCTGTGTGAAGAAGAGATAATGTGTGTTTGTCACCTGTGTGGCCTCTACTTCTCTCCTACAGTCCTGCTGAAACTGTGGCTGGATGTAAACACCTCATTGCTGGACACAGCTGGCCAGGCTCTCCATGAGAATATTGTTTGAAACTTTCCCAGACCTCAGGTTATTGGATGAAAAACATTTCCTTTCTTTCTTTCTTTCTTTCTTTCTTTCTTTCTTTCTTTCTTTCTTTCTTTCTTTCTTTCTTTCTTTCTTCCTCTCTCTCTCTCTTTCTTTTTTTCTTCCTCTCTCTTTCTTTCTTTCCTCATTTATTTATTTATTTATTTATTTATTTATTTATTTATTTATTTATTTATTTATCTGGTGATTGACAGCACAGGCTGGGATTCAAACTCGGGAGAGAAGGCTGCCTCTGACTCCAGAGCACAATGACTGCAGTGGTGCACCACTGCTGGCCAGCTTATTTATTTATTTTTTGAGACAGGGTTTCTCTGTGTAGCCCTGGTTGTCCTGGACCTCATTCCATACTAGACTGGCCTCAGACTCAGAGGTCCACCTGCCTCTGTCTCCTGAGTGCTCGGATTAAAGATGTGTACCACCATGCTCTACTCCAAAAACATCTTAGAAAGCTGGCATGAATGGAATGCAGAGGAGGTTAAGGATTCCTAAGATCTGGACGGGGACTTGTGGAATCATTATTTAGACACTTTCAGGTTGTGTCTTAATCTAGCTTCACAGTAACCATAAAAGGGCAAGCTGTGTCACTCAGGATGGCCGAAGAGAAAACCGGGACTCTGAAAAGTAAAGGCACTAAACTTCCTGGGTGGCACACCTGTGTGGTGGAGCTGGGGCAGGACCAGGGTTTCCTGTGCTCAGAGAACACTTTCCCACCAAATGGCTTCTTATTTCACATCCAGTTTTGTGAGCACGGAAGCTACTATGTCACCTCACCACTGGTGTCCTTGATGGCCTCTTTCTTAAGGCCTCATCTTCCTATTTCTTCATATGTCTAGCAATTTTAGAATGTGTTATAAATGCCAGACTCTGGATTCTGAAGTATGTTGATTTTTATTATTTAAGATAAGCTCTTATGTATCCCAAGCTGGACTTGAACTTGCTTTGTAGCTGAGGATGACCTTGAATTCCTGATTCTCTTTCCTCAACTTCCTAGGTGCCTAGGTTGGAACCCAGGGCGCTATACATCCTAGTCTCTGCCTGCTGAACTACACCCAGTTTTTAATTTGGCTGAACTACATTTTCCAGCCATCTCCCCTCTGGGAAGTAGCAGTGGAAGAGTCTGTTCTGTTTTGTAGTCTCATTTGGTTGACTGAGGCTCATATGTGCAGGATAGGGCACAGGCTGGGTGGACTTGATATACAGAGATCAGGACTTACTCTCATTTTCTTATTCTTCCAGCAATTTAAATGGTTTTTTCTATAAATGCAACTACTTTGTGTGACATCTGCTCTAAGGAGCAAAGTTTAATAAACATGAAATGCACTCACTACTGTTTTTCTAAGAGTTGATTTCCTTCCCATTTTTACTTTTTTTTTTTTTTTTGGTTGTTGTTTGCTTTTCTCCCAATGCTGATGTTGTTGTCTGTGGGTGGACAGGTTTGTTAGGAACTGCTTGGCTCTTACTAAAAGTCTTGATCCTCTTTGGGTTAATAGCTCCTTCTGTGGTTTGGGTCAGGCAGAGCCTGTGGTTACCACTATATCAGACCCAGTTGTCCCTAGGAATCAATCTCAGGGCAGTGTTGTGGCTCTTGGGAGCACTGGGGTGTGGTGCCTGTGACAACCTTCAGGTGGTGTTCATTTCAGTGTCACCTTTCTTGGGGCATCTGGCCTCAGGTCGTCATTCCAGATGCCCTGGTCTCCAGAGGAGGGTGTGGGACCTGTTCCTTTCTCACAGTGACTCCATGGTGAAGTCTACTGGGAAAAGCGCGCCAAAGCCAGAGAATTGCAGTTGCTAATACCGTCTGAAGCAAGCATCTGTAAACCCTGCTCATGACATGTGTCAGGTGGTTGTCAGCTGCTCAGCTCCCCCCAGGCACCTTCTAGAGCAGCAGGCATGCAGCAGGGGCTGCGGCAAAGTGGCTCCCACCCCAAGTCCCCCTTCTCTTTCTTTGAAGAGGTCAGGACAGCCAGTGCCTGGTGATCCAGCAGCTTTATAGGGTGCTTGTGAGTCTCCTGCTTTTCTTCTATTAAAAAAAAATCTCTTATGGATCAAAAAAAAAAAAAAATGAAGACAGAAGAGAGACATCCCTTCCACAGCCAAGAATTTTTGCTTTAAAGGCTTTATGTAAGCTGCCCTTAACAAAACTTGAACATCTGGCTTGCGGTGTCTGTGTGCCAATGGTCAGCTGGAGGGAGTGTGTGACAATGGCAAGTGCCTAGGCTGAGGGAGAGGAAGGCAAAGCTGCCAAATATAACGTGGTGCGGTGCCCTCTGCCTTGGAGTGACTCCAAGCACACCAGCTTGAGCATGTCTTTATGGGAGCGAGCTTTGCTGAGGTGAGTCTATTCGTGTCTAAATCTTAGTGTTTAAGACCCAAGAGAGGCAGGGACTGAGCCTAAGAGCCACTGAAGTCAGGCTGTGAGGAAGAGGCTCCCAACACACACTCATGCCGGATGTTTTTACATACATCCTCAGGTTCAGTTCTTGTGACACTAAGGTAGGTGTGACCCATCCACTCTAGATCAGAAACCCAGTGTTATAAGTTGCTCATGTTGGAGGCTGGGAGTGTTTAGGCCCCAGAACCCACATAAAAGCTGGGTAGCTGCGGCTACCTGTAATCTCAGCATTCAGGATGCACAGACAGGGATCCCAGGGGCAAGCTGGCTAGACTAGCTACAATCAGTCAGTTTCAGATTCAGTGAGAGAGCATGCCTCAATAAATTGGATGGAAGAGCCTTCCAGAAAGACATTTAATGTCAATTTTGGGCCTCTGTACACATGTGCATACACATGCACCCATGTACCCACACAGGTATGCCCACACAGATGTAAACACACACACAGACACACACACACACACACACTCATGGATACAAATATAGGATATACACACTCACATGAAAAAAAGGAGGGGGCTGTTCCTCCCTCCAGCACATCTATGGTCATCTACTGGGAAAAGCACAGCAGGAGCTGAGGATTGCCATTGCTAATATTGTCTAGGGCAAGCATCTCTAAACCTGGCTCATGACATTCTCCATTATAAAACCTTTCACACGAGCTGCAGACCCTGGCTCCCCAGGGCATCACACTACCTTCTTCCACAACACATGTTCTTCTGTGGCTTGAGGAGCAGAAGGCTATCACTGCAAGTGGCTTACCAGGCAATGTTTCCTGTATGGTTCCTAGGCTGTGGTTCTGGCCTTGGCATGCAAGAGCTGTATGATGTTGTATGTATTACTTAACGTTTCTGAGCCCTAGCTTTCCCAGGTAGGAGTAGATTGGTAGGAGTCTGTAAATGTCTGTAAAAGCCCACAGTTGTATATGACAGAAGCACTTACCAAGTGATCTCCTTTCTTCTTCAGCTGTGAGAAGCATGGGTATAATCCAAGAACAGAGGTTTGAGGTACTGAGACCTGAGGGAAGCAAGAGAGGCTAGGACATTAGCAGGCTCCGGGGTCATGAGGGGGGATGGGCACCAGCAGCACCAACACATTCACTGGGTAGTGGAGGCTTGGTAGTAGACCCTCTCAGTTCTGTGAGAGAACCAAAGAGTGTGGGGTCCTGCCCACTGGTGGTTTTAACCTTAGCTGTCTTGGAGTCTGGAGCTCTTCCTTCTATACCAGCCCCTCAAGAGCTGTCACCTTCAGCCTTCATATCTTACAGGTGGGGACAAGCTAGAGAAGAAAAATAAGGGACTTCATTGCATAGCAGGAGGCAGAGCTGACACTGGGTCTCAAGTCTTCAATCTTGGAAGCCAGTGCTGGAACAGAAGGCATCAGGTTGTGTCTCCCCCAGAACTGGGGCCTCCTTGGGGCCCAGTCCCTCTATCTGAAGCTAACAGTGTCTGTAAAGAGGCCTGGGATGGCTCTGCCCCTGTGCATGTGGCGCTTGTCTGCCTGTGAGCATTTGGTCCCCATGATGACTGCAGGGAGTCTACCCTTTAGACAGTGGTTCTCAACCTTCCTCATGTGGTGATTCCTCAACTATACAATTATTTTTGTTGCTACTTCATAACTGTAATTTTGCTACTCTTATGGATAGTGATGTATATATTTTTGGAGACAGAGATTTGCCAAGGGGTCACGACCCACAGGTTGAGAACCGCTGATTTATTACTTCACATCCAAGGGTTCAGCCTGACCAGGCTGAGGTTGCCTGAGGCCAGAATCTCTTGCTGTTGCATCTTGATATACTCAAGAAAGCTTCCCTCTTCTTCCCCCCTCCCTTCTCTTTTTTCTTTCTTTTCCTTTTCTCTTCCTTTTCCCTGGGGTCTCACTATATTGCCCGGTTTTGAACTTACCATGTTCCTCCCTCCTCCTGCTGAGAGTTGGGGTTATAGGTATGCCCCATCACACCCAGTGCCCTTTTTCACTAAGCCTTGGAGTTTCTGGCATTAAGATGGAGTCAAGGGTCGTGCCCCAGAAGGTCAGAGCACTGCAGAAGTCCCTAAGCCATGGAGATGGAAAAGTCAGTACATGGGGAGGGGTGGGTATGTCTGGACACTTTCTTAAATTCTCGGCACAGCTCTAATGGCCCATGAGAGGCTGTAGGGAAATCATAGGTGGCCATTGTTCAGAGACAATTCTCAAAATAGATAGGAAGGGTGAGGCTTGGGGGATGCTGGGTTTCACTGTGCTGAGGTTCTGGCTAAACCAGCTGGAGAGACTTTAACCAGGAGCTGGGAAGTCTGTATCATTTTTTCCTCACAAAAAGAACCTACTCAGAGGTCCCCTTTCCATGTATACCCCAATGGACCCTTGCGGCATGGCTGCTATGGGCCATGCTGGCTAGGATGCTCTGGAGGCGGTATCATTTGTGACCTGAGCCTGGGCCTGTGATGGAGACCTGTGTTAGTTACTTTTGCACTACTGTGGGTAACAACATATGGGGAGAAGGTATTATTTGGTCATGATTTAGAAGATGCCCTCAAGGTGAGGAGGGCTTGGTGGAGCATAGCAGCTCACACTGGCAGCCAGGAAGCAGAGAAGGAGAAAACAGGAAGTCAGCCAGAACAAAGTGTCCCCAAAGACTTGTCCCCAGCAACCTACTTCCTGCAGCTAGGTTCCACCTACTTTTAAGGACCTATCAACATAGTGCCATAGGTTGGAGATCAAGCCCCCAGCACACAAGCCTGTGGAGGACATTCCTATTCAACCCATAATGAGTCTGCTTGTTGACGTTCAGGTCACACTCCTAGGGAGTGTGTCTCAGTTGGGGTGGTCCATGGCTTCCTCTGACGTCTGACCTGTGCTGCCGTTGGTACTCTTATCTGGTCGGTATTGAGGTACTGTCTTTTCTGGAAGACTGATGTCTCAAAGACAAGGAGTCTATATTATCAACCTGGGCACTCCTAGCCCCTTCTCACCCTTGACTGGTCAGAGTCAAGGCAGAAGGCTCATGGAAGAATAAAGAGAGAAAAGGGGCAAGCACTGGAGACTTGCCAGTATGTGCACCTAGGGAAATTCATATGAGGGAGGGAGAGAGTTGAGGGGAGGGAGTCGGGAAGGGTGAATCATGGCACAATTGCAACAGTGGCTTTGGCCCATCTGGTACAGAATTCTGGGGCTAGAAAAGCCCACAGGAGTCATTCCAGACCAAGGCAAGGGGGCTGAGCTTTGAGCCCCTCACTGGCCATTTACTGGACATGGATGTCAGAGCAAGGCAGCTTTGAGCAGAAGGCAATGACACAAGGACTCAGTTGATGTTACTTAGTCTTGCACAGTGCTGACAATGGTTGGGATCAAGGACCTCAGCTCCAAAGGGATGAAGAAAAAAACTGTACCCCATCTGGAGTACAATGCTCAGCTGAATTGCTGCGGGTTGAAGATGGCGCCTTTGTTCTGTCACTGGCATTCCAGAACAGCTGTTTCTTTGTTTCTGGAAGCCATCTACAACTTTTAGGATATCTATTCCTGGTCTACCCAACCAGGTACTCCCTTGTCAGGTATGAAGACCAAGTATTTCCAGGTTTTGTTTGATGTCCTTTGGGAGAACCAGTGGTTTGGGGGAACAGATGATTAAGGTGTTGCCCTAAGGGCACAGGCATCTATGCTTTGTTCACAGAACTGGGAGAAGCCCAGCATGGCTGGAGTAGAGTGACCTGAGCCTGAGGGGACAAGAGAGGAAAGCACGATGGCAGATCACCAGGACTGGGGTTCCTGTTTTTACTCTAGGTTAATAATAATAATAATAATAATAATAATAATAATAAAGCCTTGGAGGGTTCTAATCAGGGAAAAGTTTGACTTAAAAAGAATTGCTGTGGCAGCTCCTTACGCAGGTGATGGAAGATGAAAGATGAGTTCTGTGAGTCAACAGGCACTCAACAAATGGGCTGTCACCCTCAGGAGCAGGTGCAGCGCGTCCTCCATTTGTGTCTGAGGTCGTTGCGCAGCTTGTCTCCTATCCTGTCCTGGGCATAGAGGCAGACCAGAGTCTTCATGGCTCTGGCATGTCAGAGCTGGATGGAAGTTATGGAAGAATGCAGAGCATTCTGTGGAGAGGAGAACCAGCCTGGAGAGCCCAAGTATCTCAGGCAGCGAGTGCACCAGGCCACAGCAGTAGGAGGGTTAATCCACACAGAAGTGCTCTTTGAGAAGAGAAAGAAGTCTTTGATGGTGACCCAATTTGAGTTTCCTTATGTGAGTGTTTTTTTTTTTTTTAATTAAAAAGAGAGATAAAATTCAAAGACAAGAAGAATGTGCTTAGGGCTTGATGGGATTTTACACAAATAAAAAGATTTGCCCGGAAAATTACTCGTTAAAATAATAATAATTAAAAGATAGGTTTAGCCTCCCTCTTACCCCCAGGAAGCTACAGTGCCAAGTCAGCACCTGGCATTGCCCAGTGGGAAGGAGCAGAAGGTACAGGTGCCCTGAGACCCTGCTCTTGTTTGTGTTCTGGCTTTGACTAACATTCCTCTGAAAGAGAGTCTCCTCCTGAGACAGGTAAGCGCGGCACTGTTGACCCTGACTTTGACCTCTGCTGCTGGAGATGTGCGTCAAGTAGTAGCAGAGCCTGCATGTGGGCCCCAGAGATCCTGGCTCTGTTAAACCATCACCTAGACTGAGCCCGGTGCCTTCATTTCCTGATCTCTGTGTGACGCACAAGTTTCTGACTTTCCCTGGTGTGATCTAAACAGTAGGACGTTTTATCTTCCATACGTTCTCAGCCCAGCGCTTTGCCTCAGATGGGTACCTGACACATGTTTGCTGAAGGTATGAATATTTATTGAGAAACATGAGGTGATGTATGGGAATGTCTAAACCAGAGCGTGAAGGACTTTGTAAGCATCTCTCAAAGTGATTGGGTGAGCTCCTGGCCCCTGATGAATTGATGGCTGTGGGCTGGGAGATTTGTTTATCCTCCTGCTTTCCTAGGCCATCCTGTACAGAACCAAGAGGGAACAGGGCTCCGTTTAGTGGATATGCTTAGCAGTGGCTCTGGGACAGGATCTGAGACAGGGTAGCATCATTTACTTCTGGGCCTGATGCTGTGGCTATCTCTGACTCCCATGGGCGGGGGTAAGTGGTAGACACATCCAAGGGCTTGGGTTCCTAGCAAGGAGATATTCAGATGCAAACAGAAGAAACAGTCTCTGCTCACCCTGACTTCCCGCAGGAGACTCTCAAGCCTGCAGAGCTGGGGTTGACTCTTGCCTCTGCCATGATACCGACAACAACCATGTTTCCACAAATACCCTTTTCCCACATATGTAGTGGGGTTGTTAGACACAACAAAAGGAAAAATAGGTAGATTGGACTTCATCAAAATAAAGCTTTTGTGCTTCAAAGGATATTGTTCAAGATGGGCACAGTTCAAGATGGATGCATGGCTTATAATCCCAGCATTCAAGAGGCTGAAGTGGGAACATCGAAAATTCTAGGCCAGCCTGGTCTACAAAGTAAGACCCTATCGCAAAAACTAAGTAAACTCTGCCAGGAATATGAAACCAACCAAGCAAAGAAAAACCCCAAACCAAAACAGAAGATACTATTCAAAGTGAACAGACAACCCACTAAACACGAGGAAAAATTAAATCACACATCTGATAATCGTTTGTTTTTAGGCTATATAAGAATATAACTCAACTTGATTTTAAAATAGCTAAAGGCTCTAAGTAGACACTTTCACAGAGGAGCAAATGGCTAGTAAGCACACAAAATGAGGCTCAGCCTCATTAGTCACAAGGGAAATGCAAACCAAACCCACAACGAGAAAGCGCCGTGTTCCCAGTAGCCCCACTCTTCTAAAACAGACAGAAGTGTTTGGAGGATGTGGAGAAATCCCAGCCTCCCACTCCAGCAGGACTATAAAAGGACACAATCACTTTAGATAATAGTCTGAATAATAACTCAAAAAGTTAAGCTGGAGGTGGTGGTACAGATCTGTAATCCCAATACTGGGAAGGCTGAGGCAGGAGGTTGAGAACTGGAGGTCAGCCTGGGCTATGTAGCTAGACCTTGTTTCAGAAAACAAACAAGCAAAATAAACAAAAAATAAACAGGACCCGGAGGGATGGTTTATTAGTTTAGAATGCTGGCTGCTCTTCCAGAGGACCTAGGTTTGATTTCCAGCACCTACCTGGTGGTTCCCAACTGTCACAACTCTAGTTATGACTCCATGACTCCCTCTTCTGGTCTCCACTAGTACTGCATGCCCACAGTGCACAGGCACGTATGCATACTTATTTATGTAAAATAAAAATACATCTTCAAAAGTATTAAACATATGATGTTACTATATGATTCAGCGTTTCATTCCTTTGTATATACCTCCAAATAACAAAAAGGTACATTGGCATAAACTTACAAATGACATTGCTTATGGCGGTCAAACGATGGGAACAACCCAATGCCTATCAACTGTTCAATGGATAAACAAATTGTGGTATATCCACACAACGAAATATTACTTGGCCACAAAGGGAATGGGAGACAGATACATATTACAATATGATCAAATCCTGACAACTTAACCCCTCACAGAAGAATCCCAGGCCACAAAGAGAATGGGAGACAGATACATATTACAATATGATCAAATCCTGACAACTTAGCCCCTCACAGTACAGCTCTACTTTCTTGAATGCCCAGAATAGGAAAAATCCAGAGAGACAGAAAGTGGGTAGGAAATTGTGCAGGACTGACTCAGTGGTGGGAAGGTTAGGGGTGTCGGCGAAGAGGATGAGGCTTCTTTGGGGACTGATGAAAGTATTTCAAACCTTCAGTGAAAGCCAGTACAACTCTGAGATTATACTTAAAAAAAAAAAAATCACAAAATCATCCCCTTTGGTGAGACAGTTCTACACTGCATGGATTATATCACAGCAAAGCTGTTGTGAAGGGAAGATGGGGTTCCTAATAGATTCTATCACTCAGTTTGCAGCAAGGGACGAGAAGATAAAGCCTAGTGCCTAGCGTGTAATGAGCTCAGCCAGTGCTCATTATTTTACTATTCCCGTCCCCAGGATCGCTGCAGATTGTAAGCGCTCGCTAAGAGATAAAGTTGCTGGAATAGCCCACTGTGAGCTTGGTGATTGTGGTGCCCACATGAGAGGCCAAATCTATTCTATCTTAGGACTGGCCTCTATCTTAAAAAAACAAAAGCCTGAGAACTTGACCTACAGCTGAGCCAAAGCTACACCCAAGTACTAGGAAGGACCCCAAAGCTTGTCCTTGGCCCACATCCCAGAGTTACTCCCTAGCTGCTTCATAGCAACAGTTAATCAAAGATTATTCTGATTGTTTCAGATGAACTTTCAGACTGGTTGTGATTGTTCACTGTCTTGCTTCAGAGCAGCCAACTGTCGCCTTGGCTTACCATAGTCATTCAATTAGATGCTTGCCAGGATGGACACCCTCACTTGCTCCCGTTTTCCTATAAAACCCTGTCTCAGTGAGGGTTTGAGGCTGCTTCACCAAAGCATCCTGTGGGTCAGCAGGCGGTAAGCCCAAACTCGAGTTTGTAATAAAATGGCTCCTGGTTGGTCTTTTGGGATTCACGAATGCTTCCTGGCATAACACATGCTCCTACCTGTTCCTGGGTAGACAGATCTGAGGAAGGCGTGGAGACTCCCCACTGAATCCAGGGCTCTGGTCAGCTCCCAGTGGGAGACTTAATCCTGGCATGAGAAGAGGGAAAAGTTGGGTTGGGAATTGTAATGGGGCTCCTGGTTGTGAGTCCTGTGTCTGTAGTCGCTGAGAAGAACATTCATGGTCTTGGGCCAACTGATCACCCTGTCCCTGTTTTCCCTCTCCCAGGTCCCCCTCCCTTCCCTACTCAGGTAAGAACTCAGCAATTTCTCCTCTTTGTTCTGGGACTGCTCTGAAAGGAGCGGGCTGTTGTCTTTATTAATGGGGCCTCCTGAGCCTTTTCAATTTGAGTCTTTCCCTGGAGCTCCAGTCTCTCCCCTAGTTTTTCTTTGTAGTGCAGATTAGCTCCTTGGAAGGATCTTTTACGTTAGTTTGTTCCCAGGAGGCATAGAAACACACGGGGCTGAGCTGGGTGGGGGTTGAGACGGGAGGCTTTGGAAAAAAAAGGTGCGAGTTTTATTGCATGTATTTATTTATTTTTAATTTGGGTTAAGGGTTTGATTACCAGCTCGAGGTTACAACTATCTGTAACTCTGGTTCCAGGGGATCCAACGCCATCTTCTAGCTACAAGGTACTTACAGAGTCACAGACATACACAAAGCCAAACACCCTCACACATACAATTAAATTTTAAATTTTATTCCCAACTGTGGTTCAGGAAACAGATCTTGGATCTCTCTCCCTTCCATTCCATTTCCCTCACCTTTCACACCATCTTTCAGTTCGAAGCACCATCTGATAGGTTATTTCTCTGCCTCTGCCAATGAGCCAATTCAAGCCAGATCAGGTTATATTAAAGGCAGACTTATTGGGAAGTTGCTCTCGGGCAGGCGAGTCCACTGGCCCCAAGGACCAAGGCCAGGGAAGTTGCCATGGGGAAGTGGGGGGCGGGCGGGGAGAAAGGGTGCTAGCAGAAAGAGAAGAAGAAGAGAGCAAGAGACCAAAATGTCTGGATTATATAGGGAAGATCCTCGTGGAAGGTCAGCCCAGCCCCTGGGCTGGAAAGTTCAAGGTTGGGGGCAAGGTGTGCCGGGTAGGGGCTTAGGGATGCTGGGAGAACCTGGAGGCCAGGTCTGCTTTGATATGTAAAATATGAACCTCGGTTCCTTGTCTCTCCGTTCTGAAACCAACAGGCATGGTAGAGGGGAATCAGGAGACAACGGTGGGGATGGTGGGAATAGGTCTATGTGCATTCCTTTATTTCCTCATAAGACACTGTGGCACTCAGTCGAAGGTTTTACTGCCCGGTGTCATGCAGGCCACACTCATGTGTGCAAGAGGGTGGGGAGAGAAGAGCGATGGAGATGGAAGTAAGGAAGATGGCCTCCATTGGGTCCTACTGGAGCACTAAGACCCAGGCATTCTTCTCTCCCTGTTTTGGACAGGGAGAGTCAAAGCTGCTGGGATACAGGCTGTTGATATCTCTCAGTTGTGTTCCTCTCTGACATTGCTTCAACCAAAGAGAGCCTCATCCCAGGCCTTATCTCCTTCCCATGGAAAGTCTGGACCCTGACCATCCAGTGAGAGGGTGTGGTAAGGGTTGCATTCCGCTTTCCAACTTGGGCCCCGGGAGAATGGCTCCCGCAAAGAAGGGTGGCGAGGAGAAGAAGGGCCGTTCTGCCATCAACGAGGTGGTGACCTGAGAATACACCATCAACATTCACAAATGCATCCATGGAGTGGGCTTCAAGAAGCGTGCTTCTCGGGCACTCAAAGAAATTTGGAAGTTTGCCATGAAGGAAATGGGGACTCCAGATGTGCGCATTGACACCAGGCTCAAGAAAGCCGTCTGGGCCAAGGGAATAAGGAATGGTCCATATCGCATCCGAGTACGTTTGTCCAGAAAACGTAATGAAGATGAGGATTCACCAAACAAGCTCTACATGTTGGTAACTTACGTGCCTGTTACCACATTCAAAAATCTACAGGCGGTCAGTGTGGATGAGAACTAACCTGAATGTCAAATAAAGTTGCAGTGCTGCCCTGCCTCCAGGTTTTGGTTTTCCTTTTTGTTGTCTGCCCCATGGGTGGAATTTTTGGATCTAGGGGATTAATTAATTAATCTGAGAACCTCTGTTCTGGGTACATGGGTAATTAGAAGTATGTGAAACAGTCTTTTCACAGAAGTTAGTGTATTAGTTAGGATTGTGCGGTTTGGGGGTTTTTGTTTGAGATGGTGTTTCTCTGCGCTACTTGTTCTGTAGATTAGGCTGGCCTTGAACTCAGAACCCACCTCCCTAGTGTTGGAATTAAATTGTGTGCCACCCTGCCCAGCTTGTTTGTGGCTTTTAACTACAAAGCTAAGGTGTTAGGTCTCATTTTTTGTGCCAGGTGTATGTGAGCCTAAGATTATGGGGTAATATACTGAATTAATTTATGTTATGTAGGTCCCAGGAATTGAACCCGTGATGTCAACTGGCTTTCCAGCCATCTTTGCCAACCAGTCTTGTTTTGTCTCTGGAATGTGTTGTGTGCCCTTAAGACAGCATTTTTAAAAAGTCAGTACAAAAAGAACGATTTTTATTAAAAATCTTGGGGACCAATATTAAAAAAAAAAAGGGTTGCATTCCTTCCTCAGATCAAGAAAACTTGGAAGGGCTACCCACGATTCATCACCTCCCATGTGAGCCCCTTCTGTGAGCTCCCCTAGCTTCTCAGAGAAGAGCAGCCTAACATCCAGGAGCTGCCTTGGTCCTGACACTGAGGTACTCCGGTGGCACTCACACTTGGGTCTGAGTCCCTGGCCAACACTCTCATGGGTCACTGGACACAGCCCCTCAGTCACCTTGAAGATACTGTTAGATCATAGGTTTGTTCCTTTAAAATGCTGGTCACTCTAAGTGGTCAGAACTCATAGCCTGAAGAAATCAGACTAGCCTCTGCTGCAGTTCTTTCTCAGGGACAGAGTTAAGAAGCCACACTCAGCTATGACTTCACTGCCCCTAATTTATCATCCTATCTAATACCTAGCTCCTCCATCATCCTTGTCTGGGATAAGCTATCCCAGACTGAGTCATGTGGTCTAAAACTTTCTGCAAACCTTTGAAAGGAGACTGAGAGAGCCAGAGTGAGTGAGCAAGAGAGAGAGAGAGGGAGGAAGGGAAGGAAGGAGGGAAGGAGGGAAGAAGGAAGAAGGAGGAGGAGGAGAGGAGAGGAGAGGAGAGGAGAGAGAGAGAGAGAGAGAGAGAGAGAGAGAGAGGAGCAGACATTAACAATGAAGTAAAAATTCAGAAGTGAGAACTGTACCAAGAACCGATGCAAGACAACTCCCAAAGCTGAGGACTTAAGCTGAAAGAACCTATTACTACTGGACCAAATAGAAAAACATATAAAAAAAGAAATGAAACTTAATCCCTATAAGCTACATGGGAAAATTAATTTAGCATGGATGCTAGGCTTAAATTTGAGTAGTAACGCAAAGCTTTTAGGAAGAACCCCTAAAGGACGGGCTCATGTCTTGGGGACAGACAAATACTTCTGATAATACAAATAGTAACCACAAAAGAATCATTGCTAGATAAGACTGTTAAAATTACGAACTGATTTTCAGTAAGAGACCATCTTAAAGAGATGAAAGGCAAGGCAAAAACCTAGAAAAGTATTTTCATGGCTCAAATCCAGTACACGTGAATTCCTGCAAATTTATAAAGTGAGAGTCTTTGACTTTAAGGACCCTTCAGGTAAGATGTGCCCACTCATGCAATAGTGGCAGGTTGTTGGGGCAACTAACAGCTTTCTAGTTGGATGTGAGTTTGTTCCCTCAGGAGAAAATTTATGCTGGTACTGTAAACCTGATCAAAAACTCATGGCTTCGGAGGTCATGGGCCCTGGCAGGCAGTGTGTCCTCTTATTGTTGTTTTCCCCAAATAGATGTATTCTCAAACTGCCTTCTAAGAATTTACATCTCTATCCACAGATTAATGTAGCTCTCAACCTTGGTCCAAGAAGCTTCTTTCTACAATTGGTTAGAGTTAATGCAGAGACTCATAACTACTAAAGAGTAAGAGTTGGGCGTAAGTTACCACTGAGTTTTCAGACCTAAACAGGACATTTTTGTCAACAGCGCACCCTAAGGCTCAAGGGACATCACAGAAAATAGGACTGAAGGAATGAGAGCTGGGGAATGAAGAGGAGTGCGGGGAAATGTCTTCTGGAGAGGACATGGCCATTTTACTTATAAGCTCACTGCAGGTATGTTTATCTGCACAAGATCAAATCAACCACATCATTCAAGATTCCCAAAGGCAGCACCAATTGAACTCCATGGTTTACAGGAAAGAAGGGAGGACTTAAAGATAGGATAGGGGATATCCAGAGAGATGGGTATCTTGAGGGAGTAGTGGGGTAGGATTGAGACACATTATATGCCTATAAAAATCATCAAAGAATAAATAAAAATAGGTACTTTATGAAATAAGCTCACCAAAGAAGTGTAAAATGGTCAATAGGCATATTAAAAGACAGTCAATGTTATTAGCAACCTGGAAAATAATAAGCACAACCCTATGAAACACCACCACACTGCTACCATACATAATGGTGAGAATGTAAGGTCTGCGGGTATTACACAGCAAGGAAGCGCAGCGACATTGCTGGCGGTTGGTAACATTTGTAGCTTAAGCCACCTTTGAGAACTGTTGGGCACTGTCTTAGTTACATTTCCTGTTGCTGTGATAAAATACTCTGACCAAAGCAATTTAAGGGAGAAAGGATTCACTCGCTTTCCAGTTCCAGATCACAGTCCATCACAGCAGGGACACCCACGGCAAGGACAGCAGCTTGAGGCAGCTGGTCACATTGTATCTACAGTCACAAAGCAGAGAGTGATGGATGTCTGTACTCAACTCACTTTCTCCTTTTCTTGTAGTTGAGGATCCCAGCCCAGGGAATGTCATTGCTCATAGTGGGCAGTTTCCCCCAACTCAGTTAACCTAAACACAATAACTTCCCACAGGCATACCCAGAGGCCCAGCTCCCTGGGGACTCTAGACTTCATCAAGTTGGCAACTGAGATTAATCATCATAGGCACCGTCTACAAAACCTAGGCAGATGCCTACCCTATGTCTCCCAAAGCCAACTTCTATATAGAAGCACAAAAAAAGTAGATACTCATTTCTACCAAAAGACAAGAATGTTATGGAAACATCATCTGTCAACATTTACATAGACTAATTGCACAAGTCAATAAATTTGTGACTATATAAATTTAAACAGCACTAAAAAAAAAAAAAAAAAAAGAACCAACGATTTCTACATGGGACAGCATGGGTGACAGTTGGAAAAAATAGTATTAAATAAAAGTGGTCAGGCATAAAGGGGCACTTCACTGTAAAAGCCTGTTTACAAGACACTCTAAAAAGGTGGTAGGTGTTGGAATAGTGGCTGATGTTGGGATACTGTCTTTTGGGAGAGTCATGCAGGGACTCAGGCTGCTTGAAGTATGTTTGTTTTGATAAATTGTGTAGTTCACAAGCTGTAAATCACAGAATCACATGTAAGCCCCAACACAAAAGCATGTTGAGAGCCAAACACAATACCTGAAAAGAGCCCACACCAGTTTCCTCTCTGTGAGTCACAAGAGACACAGCGAAAAGAACATTCTAGAGACTCCCATGAGGGAAATTAGGTCACTGACAGAGCAGCAGGACACAGGCTGACACCGGCTTGTCAGCAGCATCAAATATCCTCACATTCAGAAAGATATCATTTCTAACGTAGGCTTTCTGTACCCAGCCAACCCATTATTCAAGTTGCAATGACTCAGGAAATTTATCTCCCATAAATCCTTTCTAAGGAAGCAACCTGAAGATGTGCAGCAATAAGCCAGGGAGTGAACCAGACAGAGAGAGGCTGGGAAAGCTGGCAGCTGGAGCTCAGAAGGGTGTGGTGAGTGCTAGACCTGAGTGTAACACCCAGGCCGGTGGTGAGGGGGCACCCTGGCCCCTTATGAAGAGGGGGCTGGACAGAGTACAGTACACCTGGGCTTTTGAAAAGCCCTGTGATGGGGCTGGGGAGATAGCATTGGTAAAGCACTTGCCATGCAACCTCAGTGGGAACCCCAGATGCACATGCAAAGGCACGGAAAACCTGGGCATGGTGAAGCATGCTTGTAATCTCAGTGCCGGGGCTGAGGGTGTAGAAAGCTGGATTCTGTGGCTTGCTGGCCAGCCAGCCTAAGGAGGTCTACTTCCTGCTGAGCTTGAACTTGCTTTAAAAATCAACGTGGAAGGGTGCCTGTGGTACAACACCCAAAGCTGACCTCTGGTCTCAAAGGGCACACACACACATACATACACACACACAAATACGACACATACACAAAACAAGAATGATAAAGAAGGACAACTTAGCTGAGGGTGGTAGCTCACGCCTCTAATCCCAATACCCAGGAAGCTGAGGCAGGAGGATTGCCTGAGTTCCTGGCCATCCTGGGCTACATATGAAGACCTGCCTAAAACCTGAAAAAGAAAACAAAGAAACAAAACAACAAAACCCAAAGACAACTCAAAACATAACACAGATCCTGCCCTGTCCTTCAAAAGCAAACGAACCAAAGCGTACGCTGGACCCTTCAGGTCCAGGAAATGGTTTTGAAGATTTTTCAGTCTTAGCCCCATTCCAAGAGCTCTCTTCTGGTTGCAGAATGAATAAACACTTTCAATTCCTCATAACATGACAGAGATGGAACTTGTGCACTGCAAGCAGGGGAGAGGTGGAGGTGGGGGGGGCGAAGAGCTGTGTGCTCACCTTCCTCTTTTTAGAGACCACTCAGTGGTCCCACACCTGCCAGAAACGGACAAACAGAAGAACCCGAGCCGGGAAGGTGGCAGGAGGGTGAGGGTGTGGGTGAGATAAATCCTTGTTTACCAGAGCAGTAAGTCAATAGGCTGTGTCTCAAATTGATGAATCAAGAAATATGGGTAGAAGAATATTATTGGGAAAAATGGAGGCAAATACAGGACAAGACATTTTAAAAAGTTAGATGTGGCTGCCCGAGGACCGGATAGGGAGTGAGAGGCCCTTTAGCAGGGTACTGTTTTTAACCTGATGCATACATTTCTTCAAATCAAAACTCGGGGGGTCGGGGGGGGGGGAGGCTCAGAAGCTGGAGTGTAGCTCAGTTGGTAGAGTGCTTGCCTACCATTTACAAAGCCCTGGGTGTGATTCTCGGCTTTGCATGGAAGCCAGGGATGGTTCTGCACACCTGTAATCTCAGCATTGGGAGGTAGAGGCAGGAGGATTCGAAGTTCCAGGTTCCTCAGCGACACAGTTTGATTTTCAGGTCCTCTTGGACCACACAGGCAGGATGCCGTCTTAAAAGAACTCCACACAAACCAACCACAAAAGGGCCGGCAAGGTGGCTCAGCGAGTAAAGGTGCTTGCTGCTAGGCCTAACAACCTGAGTTCAATGCACAGAACCCACATGGTGGAAGGAAAAACCTGACTCCTGCAGGCTGCCCTCTGATCTCCACATGTGAGCCTGGGCGTGTGAGCCCATGCACACGCACATATGGTTCCCTCCAGTAATAAATAAATGAGTGCAGTTTACAAAACAAAAACCAACAAAGCATAACAGCGTTGGAAAACATGGTTGGGAAGATGGCTCAGGGAGCAAACCACTCGCTGTGCAAGCATGAGAGCCTGAATTTGGATCTCCAGAACTCCTGAGTGAATCCCTGGACATTCAGGTGGCCTGGAGTACACTGTGTCAGATAGCCAAGAGGTTCTGTCTCCAAAATGGTGGAAGGTAATGACTGGCTCCTGAGGTTGACCACAAACTAGCCATGGTATGTGCATGTCCACATGAATACACCACACACACACACACACCACCACCACCACCACCATCACACACCACACTCCAACACAACAAAACCTTAAAATAACAACAAACAGGTTCAAGAAAGAAGACCCAGACAGGTCAGATCGAGAGGATACTGCTTCAAACCTTTGTCTCTCCCTGAGGCTGGAAGAGCCTCCGGGAGCTGCCAACAGCCGCCACACTCAGATTTGATGTCAGCATATGCTTTGACACCCTGGGGGAACAGTACACCTATTCAGTTTGTCTAGGATCATGGAACTGGGTACTTTGACATGTCACTAATTTTCCTGCTGAGGCTTCTTTTTGGTGATAAACCTCATCCCCTTTCCCCTCAAAACCACAATTTTCAATAAACAGCAAGCCCATAAATAACACGGGCACCGCAGCTCCTAATGAAACAGTGACGGATGCTCTGTCTCTGGGTTCAGGGGAATTCACAAAGGGGAGCCTGAGGAGGGGCCTGAAGCCCCAAAGCTCAACAAAGATTTTTATTTAAAATTCTTTACGTTTCACGTAGCCTACTAAAGTGGTTCTTCTGTGAGATAATTAAGGGCAATTTGGAGATCTCATTACTTTGTTAAGAGGACACACAGCCCAAGTTTGCGCAGGTGAAGGTGGGGAATGGGCTAGCCTGAGCTCTCACTCTGGTTCCCTGGGACTGATTTTATGGTTAGAAGAGTTCTGAGACTCTTGGGCTCTTCATCTGTAAAATGGGAGGGTTTCTTATCTGTTCAGAATGGTGTTGCCATAGATCACACACACACACACACACACACACACACACACACACACACACACACAACACCTTCTGATTCCAGAGGCTCAGAGTGCCCTGTCTCCATCTGTATGCCTCAGTCTCTCTGGTCAGCACCTGAGGACTTAGTGGTTTTCCTTCTCTGTGCTCATACTACAGCACAGCATCTGCAGCTGTAGTTTGTTTTAGGTTGCTAGCATAACTGTCATGCAGAACGCTCTATAAAGGTCCTTAGCCTCCTAGGTACCATCCTTTGCCAAGCACTGGCGGGTGATGCTTGTAGTTTCTTCGAGTTGCAGATAGCCCACAAGAAATGTCCTAAGGGTGAGCAGCATGGCAGGACCCAGCACTGGCTCCCTTCACCTACCTCCCTGCTGTAGGGGTCAGCTCCCTAAGGAACCATTCCTGACTTTCCTATTGTAGCTGTAGGATCAGCTGGACTCTGTGAAGTTCTCTTGGGAGTTCTGGAGCTGCCTCCTGCAGATCCCCTGGTTTGTCTTGCCTCTAACTAACCAAATCATTTCCCCAGACTTAGAAGGTGTTCCACCCATGACGTGTGTTCAGGTTCACCCATCTCCCTGTGTACTGGCTGCATGTAAGCCTGACCTGGTCCTAGCTGCTTGGCCTCTTGGGATGACATGCTCCACCATTTCTTCCTTCCTTCCCTCCTTCCTTTCTTCCTTCCTTCCTTTCTTTCCTCCTTCCCTTCCTTCCCTCTTTTCCTTCCCTTTCTCCCCTTCCCCTTCCCCCTTCCCCTTGTTCTTGTTTTTGTTGTTGTTGTTGTTCTTCTTCTTCTTTTTCTTGAAACAAGTTCTCTTCATGTAGCTCTGTCTGTCCTGAAACTCACTATGTAAACCAAGCTGTCCTCAAACTCACAGAGATCTGCCTGTCTCTGTCTCCTGAGTGCTAGAACTGAAGACTTCTCCACCATTTCTTTATCTTCTTCTGCATGTCTGTTGCTGAGCACAGAATATCAGTCCTCAGGATCCCAGAAGGGGAAACTGACACTCACGTAGGCAAAGGAATGCAGCCAGGGATGTATAATAATAATCATGCCCTTATGTCCTGCCACTCTGAGTTGGGGACTGTTCCAGGGTCTCCATTTTCTTATGTGTCCTATGCTAGTCATTTAGCTGTGCTATAGTGCATATCAGCACTTAGGAGTCAAAGGAAGGTGGATCTGTACAAGTTTGAGGGCAACCAATATTGAGAACCTGTCTCAAAAAATCCCAAGTGTGTGTGTGTGTGTGTGAACAATATTGGACAAGTGAGTCCCAATTGTATACTAGATGTTGAAGATCACAACTTCAATCTTGCTAAGAGACTCCATATTGTTGTCTTGACCCTGAGTTGCTGTCTTGAGAGAAATCATGGCTTGTAGGGATTATGGCAAAACTGGACATCCATTCATACCCACAGACACTGTGATAGTGACTGTGGGCTGCTTTATATGACTGTTCTCAGGGCTGACCTGCGGTGGTAGATCCCTAGCAGCAAGCAGAGCCAGGGTATGAGGACAGGCCTGCCTGGAGCTTGGGTTCAGGGCTGGGCTGGTCAGCCTCCTGTAGAGGGCACACTGGAGTTGTCAGCCAGAACACCTTGGCTGCAGGTCAGGGTTCACGTGGCTCAGTGGGCACTCTGGAATGGTGGCCTAGTTCAGCTTGAAGCTGGAGGGGTGATTGGGGGAAGAGGAACCTGCCAGGTGCAGGACAGGCTGGTCTCAGCTCAGCTTTGCTCCTTCTGTATCCTGTGAGTTCAGGGAGACAAGCGTCTCTTAGCCTCTAAGTATGTGATACAGGGTGACTGAATGGAACTTCACTAGGGCTCATCCCACCTGGTTCTTGAGGTCCTTCAAGGCTCAGCTCAGGAGGAAGTCAAGGAAAGTGGGGACTTAAGTTCTCAGTGGAAGTTTCGCCTTGGACCCTGAAATTCCTACCTAACTGCCATTATCTGAAGGCTTCTGGTGATCAGGGACAGAGGTGTAAAGACACAAGGGAGGCTTGATTCTCAGAGCAGAAGGCGGGATGGCAGGACAGAATCTGTGTTGGATAAGGGCAGTAGCTGCTGGGCTCCAGAGGTGCCTCTCTCAGCGCAGGGCCCAGCATCCTCCCCTACAGTTCAGCTCCACAGCCTCGGGTGGATTTGTCCAGCTGTGTTTGTGGTCTGGAGAGGCTGAATTAGAAATGTTATTTCACACCATTCTTCTTCCTTTCTGTGTCTAGGGGCAGGGGCCAGAGGGCTGTGTGTATGTTTTAACCATCTTTTATAAACTATAAATCTGGATGCTTGCACAGGCCTCTCTGCTGTCACTGAGCTGCAGGGAGACTCAGAGAGACCCCTGTAATACTCTAACAACAGAGAGAGTTAGATGGGCAGGCAATGTCTGAGTCCAGGCTCCTGTGTTTGTTGTCTACATGACCTTAGCAGTGTTCATTAGCTTTTTTTGAGCCTCCGTTTCCTCGTTCTGTAAAGGGAGAGCAAGAGCACAAAGCTGGCAGAACGCTGGAAGGAGTTTAGTATTGAGCTGTGTACAGCCAGTGGCCAATGGTGGTGTAGTTACAGAACCATTACTCACAGACCTGGGATGCAACCTGCTTCCGGTTTCCAGCAACCTTTAACCCCATGCTTCTCCCAGGAGGCTGTACCGCCATCTGCCTCCCTCCAAGCTCTGTGGCCCCTCTGAGGTTGGCACTTAGCTTGATTCTAATTGTTTTCTGTGGCTCCGTGAATGTTTCCTTTAGTCCTTTTATGGAAGGAAATGGGGAGGTGGGGTGGGGAGAGGTGAGAAGGAGAAAGAATAAAGATCTAGACCCTTAAGACAGGGCCTTCTATAGCCCAACCCTGCCTCCTTCTGAAATCCACCCAGACTCTTCCTTTCTCGCCATCCTTTTCCTCTGCTCACAGGTTGGGATGACAAGTGTATGTAAGCTTTCATTATTCCCATGTGACTGGAGAAGACCATGCCACCGTAGGGGAGAGTGACTTGTTCAGGCTGGCACAGCTGGGAAGTAGGGGATTCAGGCTCACCCCAAGATTTGGGCTTACATTGAATTCTTGGCCGTTTACCAGGTAATTCCAGGCTTTGGTCTGGATGGAGGCCCTCTAGGGACCTTGTCTCCCTTGCTTGGGGGCAGAGGTAGCTGTTAGAGATTTTCAGCTAGACTCCTTGCTCCAGGCAAAACCCAGGGCTGCCTGGTCCTTAGAGGGGTGCTCCTGCTTCCTGGAATCTTGGCTGACTGCTGATGGAAAATTTCAGCCTCTGCTTCACCTGGCTTTTTTGGAGTCTTGGGCCACAGAAGCGGAGTGTCGTGCTTAATTATTCAGAAGCCCATATATCCCCAGTAAGCAAGAAATCCACTCCAACAGGCAAGAAATGCCACAAATTGTTTATAGCTCTTTGTTTCAGATCTGGAGTGGGAGGCGGGAGAAGACTTGCCTCTTCAGGTGCTGGAGGAAATCCGGGTTGGCCTTTTGGGTATCCATGTTCTGTCTTGTCTGGCTGAGGCAGAAACAGAGTGATCCATGGGTTGGTGTCAGGGGAGGAGTCCATGGCTCAGGTTCTTGTCTTTCCACAGTAGCTGTAAAGCCAGGAAATGGCTTCTCACACACTCTGCTCTGGGAGACTTTGTGGGGGCCATGAAAAAACAACTATAGCCCATCCCCCAACCCCAGAGCAGACTCTGTGCGGCCCAGGCAACTCTGTCCTTGGCACAAGGCCGCCTCCCTTGTTTCACTGAGATAGCCTAAGGACTGTCAGAATGACAGCTCATCATCTCTGATACACATGCACACGTGCACAAGACGTGCACACACACGGACTTTTGTAGGCCCCAGGCCTGTCTCCACCCTGGCTCTCTTCAAGTCTTGTCAAACACATGGCTAAAGGACTGGACTGAGAAATCAGTTAGTGAGTGGGGCTAAGACCCAGCAGCGAAACTTTGGACCAGCAGCCACAAAAGGAGCTGAGCTCAGATGAACTCAGAGAAGTCCAGGACTGCCTTCTGCTGTCTGATGTCAACGTGCTGCAAAGATGTGTGACAGTGTCCCCCTACCCCCCGACCAGAACCCACAGAGAGAGAAAGCTTAGAGGGTGGTGCACCGGAAACTGAGCATCCTACTACACTGAAAAACCCAAGGACCAAAGCTGCCCCTGGTTACTCCATCCCTTCTCAACCAGCCCCACCCTGTTATCCCACACCATCCTCTGGTCACATAACTCATCACCACCATGGGGGGCCCTGTGGCTGCAAAACCCCAGCTTGCCACCTGAGAGGCTCCCTTGGACTTCCTCAGGTTACTGTAACCTGCTCTGCTGTTCCACTCCAGGACTTTAGCTACTTTTCCATTGCTAGGATTAAAGACCATGACCAGGACAGCTTTAGAGGAAAGAGTTTATTTTAAGTTATGGTCCCAGGGTTAGAGTCTATAAAGGCAGGACAGAGGCATGGCAGCAAGCAACCAGGAGCAAGCTGAGAGCTCACATCTCCAACCAGAAGCATGAAGCAAGGAGGTTGGGGTTGGGTTGGCACACAAGAAATTACATACGTGTTTACATTCTCAAAGCCACCTCCAGTGACACACTTTCTCCAGCAAGGCTATTCCACCGAAAATCCCCACTCAGGGCCACCAACAGGAAGTTTTCAAATGCTTGAGACTATGGCACCTTCCACATCCCATCACCACACATGGCGAATGGACAGCCTCTGCTGGGAAGTGACTGGCCAGTGGCTGGGGACGCATCCTGGCTCCCTCTCTGCTGAGGGCCATGCCCATTTCCTGAGTTCCTCAAGTATGACCTGCTTGCTGTTCTTCACTGTCTTCCTTCCTTCTGAGGCCCGCACTCCTCTCTGCTTCCAAAATTGACTACGCTTGTGCACTCAACCCTTGTCTCAGTATGTGCCTGTGGCCGGCAGGGTCCACACTGAGATAGCCTTTATGATAAGTAGATGGAGGGCAGGTTGGTTCAGTGAGAAGACTCGAGGTACTGTGCTATCACGACGAGACCCTGGGCTGGGTACTCAAACCCTGTGTGTCTCCTGCCATCATCTGAGGGCCAGGGCTACCAGAGATGTCCTGAGTCACATGAGCAAATGCTCCTGACCCATGGCAGATGCTGGGTTAGGCAAGCTGTGATCACTGTTACATGCTGTGGAAAATATGAAAGCGACCCACAGGTCTGATTCTTAGCACAGTGACATGGGGATGGAAACTCAGGGAGTGGCACTGATTCTCGAGGATGAGGCAGGCAGAGGACACTTGCCTGGATTTCTAGACACAGGCCCCACTGCCCTCTGAGGGGATCGCAGCTCTAGAAGGAAGGGATGGGATCTCTGGAAGTGTGGTAATGCTGATGAAGCACTGAGGTGTGGCCGATCTGTGTTTCTGCTTTGTCGGGGTGCCAGCTGCTGACAGGTCACTCCGGGAAGGCGAACCGCTGTCTAAGATAGCAGATCCTGCCTGGGTATCTCTGGGTGAGAAACAGCAGGGGCTGGGATGAATGTTGTGGTTCTCAAACTTCTGGGCACCAGATGCCACTGGGAACCCCAAGGAGTTGAGAATGGGAACCCACAGACCCTTGATGAGCCAGGGATGAGGGTGGGGGTATCTAGCTTAGCACTGAGTGAGTGCCAGGAGTATGGAGAACCAAAGGGGCTTCTATAGGTGTGGCTCTATATGACTAAGTGCTCCCCCTTTCAGTCCTTGATGAAGGAGACGGTCCTTTCTTGTCCAAACTGCTTTATTCATGGCAGATGAAGATGCATACAACTTACTCAGGATAAACCAGAGATTAAATACCTTTGGCAGGAAGGGATGCCTAGGAAGAGAAGCTCATCGGCTAAACACTCGGGGCCTGCCTAGATACCTCATTAGCACGAAGAACTCTAGGTTCTATGTATGCAATGTGACCAGTTGTCATGGCCCTCTTAGTGGGGTGTCCTGATCACATGCTCCAGGACAGGTACTGATCAGAGACTAGTTCAAACTCCTGTCCTTCTCAATTATGAGATTTACCAGGTTATGAACTCACTACTACCTTACCAGTTCTGTCTGGTGTCATAGTCCACTGCCACACATGGTACAGTCTAGGGAGTTTCCAGGAAAGCCTCTGAGTTGCCTAGCCTGGTGACAAAAGCTCATAATCCAGTTACTCCTGGGATCAAGCAGGAAGGTTGCAAATTCAGAGACAGCCTAGGCAACTTAGTGAGATCCTGTCTCAGGGTTGGGCTGGAGATGTATCAGTGGCACAGCCTTGCCTAGAAAGTGCTAGGCCTCAGATTCAATCTCTCATACAGAAAAAGAAAAGTTTCTGGATTCAGTTTCCTTTGTGGGTTGAACTTGGGCCATCCTAAATCCTCACCTGGGCGGATCTCCAACAGCTCGTTTGGAGCTTTGTTTGGTAGCTGCACTCATAACCCCCATTTTGGGGCCCAGATTTCACTTCAAAGCATTTATTACCCGTCAGTGTGATAAATGAAAAGTCATATTTTACTGTGAATTATCCCCAGCCTGTGTGAAGCACAGATCTATGCCTAGAGAGTTATTAAGTACTTACCACAGAATCTATAAAAACCTCATCATTTTCCCAAGGTCCGCCTCTGAGACGGAGCGGGGAGGGGCTGTTGCCTCAGTGGTGGAGGGGCAGAGAAGGGAGGACTACAAAGCCCAGCTGGGTGCTCAGCTCAGGGAAGTCACATAGGTGAAATCTGGGGTGTCTGGTTTTCTGTTTGGTTGTGACTTTGGGTAAATTTCTAGGATTTGGTTTCCCCTCAGAAGAAGTAGGCATGGGGAGGAGTGGTTTTGGAAGTTGTGAGCCATGAGCCGCACAATGGCCAGTACTATACTTTACTACTGAAATGGAATAAGGCTGGCAACAGTGACTCTATTCATTAATTTATTAAGTGTGTGTGTTGTGTGTGTGTGTGTGTGAGAGAGAGAGAGAGAGAGAGAGAGAGAGAGAGAGAGAGAAAGAGAGAGAGAGAGAGAAGAGGCTGTGTGTGTGTGAGAGAGGAGTGGGGTATGTGTGTGTGGGGGAGTGTGTGTGTGAGAGAGAGAGAGAGGAGTGTGTGTGTGAGGGGGGAATGTGTGTGTGAGAGACAGAGAGACAGGAATGTGTATGTGTGTGGGGGGGAGTGTTTGTGGATCGGGGGCATGCGTGTGGAGGTCAGAGGACATCTTTCAGGAGTTAGTTCTCACCTCCCACCTCTCTGAAGCAGGACCTCTGTTGTTTCTGCTGCTGTGCTGTGTATTTGAGGGTATCTGTGAGCTTGTGGGTAATTGCTGTCTCTGCCTCCATCTCGCCACAGGAGTCCTGGGATTTACAGACATGCACCATCACATCCAGCCTTTTACACATATTCTAGGATTTGAGCTCTGGTCACAAGGCTTCCTTAACCACCGCTTTAACCTCCTGAGCCATCTTCTCGGCCTGACAAAGTGACTCTGATTCACATTCTGTTGAACTACTGACTTAATTGTGGCACACAGAGAGGACAAATTGTTTAATTCTTTTGTCTGATTAGGGACCCTGTGCATCAGTCAGGACCCTGGCAGGAGCCAGATGGTGAGAACACATTATGATAATTCCAGCAGGGTTTTTGGTAAAGAAACAATTTGTCACGGTGTGGGCAGGGTGGTGGTAGGGAATCCCACCAGGTGTTACAGGGTTAGTGACAGGTGTATTGCAATGGAGCCAACACTTCTTAGGTGGAGAGGAACAGAGAAGGAAGCGTGACCAGAATCCATAGTGTCCAGGATTGTGTCACGGAGGCTGCTCGGAGAGGCTTGTGACTTCTTGTCTAAGGTGGTCCTGCAGGGAGGGATGCTGGGATGTGGGTACCTGTCTTCTCCCCTCACCCCACTGCATGACTTCAGGAGGTTCAGACCTCACGGGAGCCAGAGGCAGTCAGGACCTAGGCTGGGTTTTAGGTGAACAGAGTGAAGATAGAGAAAGGCCCGAGAGAGCAAGGAGAGACCTTGTCTCATCATCGGGTTCTGCACCTCCATGTTGGCTGCAGCTGCTGGAGGTGTGCCTCCCCTACTTGCCTCCTAGTTCCCCTTTCTCCTGTTTTAGACACTGAAAGCTTCCTAAAAGCAAGCCCCAGTCAGCTTCCCTGTAAATCCCCCGGGTTAACCGCAAGCTGTGGTGCTGAGGTTGCAGAAGAGGATGGTGGAGCATCCAGGGTGAGAAGGTTAGTGTCCCTTGTTGATACTCTGCACCAGCCCAGGACCTCCCAGCTCTGCTCTTGTTCGTTGACTCCATGTGTGAGCACTGAGGATGCTGAGGCTGCCTCTGGGTCTCAGGACCAACAGACCGATGGGATGAAAAGTTCCCGTGACCTCTCGAACTTCTGAATTCCTGGAGCAGAATCACTTCTGCTTCTCTTCCCACACACACTTTTTCCTCCAGGTGCCCTGCCCTGTGGCATATCTCAAAGCTGAGCCTCGCTTCTGCCTAGAGATCTGTATCTCCCTCCCAAGCTCTCTCACTTTCCCCTCAGCTCCTCGCCTCTCCCCAGGAACCCCTACTTCCTCCCAGAGACCCTTACATCCTCCCAGAGACCCTCACTTCCTCCCAGAGACCTTCACTTCCTCTTAGAGACCCTCACTGCCTCCCAGAAGTCCTTGTATTCTCCCAGAGACCATCAGGTCCACGCAGCCTTGCTCTATCTCATTTCTACCTTGCAGATAGACCTAGGGCTAGACTCCTCTTTTAGGTCCAGCTCTTTGCTGGGAGGCATTGACAGACCCACTTCCTCTTAGGCACAGGTCTGTGAGGATTGGTGTAGACACAGGGAAATGTTGGTCGTCAATGATTTCTGCCTTAGGCCCGAGATTTCTTTCTCCAGGCCTGCTGTCATGGAGTCTGAGGAACTCTGGAATGGCAGGGGGGTGAGGGGGTGGGGGTGGGGACCCCAGAGTCCATTCTTTCCAACGTGCCCTTTGAGGGGTCCAGTTCCTGTTTGAATAACTCTAGGGACAGGAGGCTCCTCACTCTTTAAGGCAGGTTGTTACCTTGTTAAGAAGAGCCCTGGCTGTCTTTAGTATTTTGCTGCTGACAGAGGGTATACTGAATGGTGATATAAGAAAGAATAAAAAGAATGCCAGACAGCTATGTGACACAGGCTGTCACCACTGTGACATTGACTGGCTTCACCTGTGTAGCTTCCTAGAGGACTGGGAAGTGCAGGGTGCTTCCTGCCCTGCCTGGCTGAGTCGCCACACCCTCACCCCATCCTCTGGCCACAGCTTAGGTCTTAAGCTGCCATCACAGGGATCTGGATAAAGTACTGGTCCACAGGCGTCTTGGAGCATGTCAGACTATCTGCTACCTGCCTTATTCTGAAGGCTCGCCTGGCAGTTCTTCTTGGGATCCTGCCCAGGTCTACTTCTGTGCCTGCGCCTGCCTGCTTCTCATATATCCCAAGCTTAGCTTCCAAGTTCCCACTCCCCTGGGACCCATGATGCCTCTCCACACCTTCTTATGCATCTTTTCATTCAGCTATGGGCTTCTAGACTGTACCCCTCACTGTGAGGAGATGGGGGAGCAGAAGGTCGAGGGACAGAACTCACAAACTAGCATCTAAGTCCCTGGTCCTCTTTGGGAGGACCTCTGGGAAGACCCAGAGTCTTCCTTATCCCTATGAAGTCCTCCCACCTCCCCACCCTCACCATGGCTGAATCCTCCCCTCTCTTCTCTCCACCCTTACCCTCCCCTCCCCTGCTTCCAACTCCAACCCCATCTTGCTACACCACCTTTCTTTCCCCCTCCACCTTCTGAAATCAGATTCCTGTCCACATACCTGCTCAAATTCTAGCTGTATTTACCTTGTTTTTTTTTTTTTTTTTTTTTTGTTGTTGTTTTTTAAGGCCTGTGCATCAGTACCAATAACGTCTGATTTTTAATTTTTTTTGGTGGAAGAATTAGAAAATTCAGGTAAGTGTAAAGAGGATATGGGTGTATATCTTTCCAGATTTATATGAAGATATTTTACCCTACGGGAATGGCATCACACCATAGGTATTATACTGCGACCTGCCATCTCACCTGAAATATATGGGGACATTTTTCCATGTCAATAAATGTCCTCCCTACATAGTGGTTTACAGCCCTCCTGTGCTGTGCGATGTGGATCAGGACTGGGGCACTGAGAGTGCAGAGTGGGATGCTCTCCCCTCCCCTGTGTACTGTGACCTTGCGACATCCTCCCTGGTCTGTTGGCATCCGTCCCTGGATTCTTCCTTCTCAAAGTCTAGTCAGAGCTTGGCTGGACGTGTGTTTCTGTCTTTCCAGTTTGAATCTCATCCTGGAATCCTGGAGCCCTTGGCGACACTGCTGCTCAGGGCAGGCCTGGGTGCGGCTGCTCAGGGGGCAGTAGATAGGGGTGCTGGCTGGCAGGGAACGATGTTGAATGCTGTAGGGGTTTTAGTTAGTACATTTTCCTGTCTCTCCCTCCCTAAATGTTTGCTTGTCTGGGTTGCCTCCCTGTCTTTAGGCTCAGGTCAGAAGCCACGTCATCCAGGAAGCCCTCCCTTCCCTGAATGCCCACACCTCATCATCTTTTCTCAGTCGTGGACCTTGTCACAATCAGTTATGCAATCACAATCGGTTGTAATTAGTTACCATATGGATGAATGTCAAGGTGGACTGTGACTTTGCTATTGACTGACTGTGTGACTTTGTCACTTTTCTGTTGCTGAGAAGAAACACTATGATCAAGGCAATTTATGGAAAGAGAGTTTATTGGGGGTTTGTTTATAGTTTTAGAGAGTTAGTTCATGACTACCACAGCAGGGAACATGGCAGCAGGCAGGCAGGCATGACTCTGGAGAAGTAGCTGAGAGTTTACAAGGTGTGGTAATACCCTTGAGCCAGAACTGGGGGTGGGGAGGGAGGGAGGGAGAGAGAGAGCTCTAACTGGGAATAGTATGGGCTTTTGAAACCTTCAAGCCTTCCCCAGTGACATACCTCCTTCAACAAAGCCACACCTCTTAATCCTTCCCAAACAGCTCCACTGGAACTATGCATTCAAACATATAAACTTGTGGGACCTTTCTGAATGATACTACCACAGTGACCTAGGGCAGACTCCCGGGTCTCAATTTCACCTGTAAGATGGAGACAATATTAACACACCTAATCCTGAGTTACCAGTCACTGCATCATTATTGCATGTGTCTGCTCCACTAGATGCAGGATTCTTTGTGTCTTTCCTACTGTGCTTCCCATTCTTCGGCCCAGTACAGGGCCTGGTATTGAGTTAGCTACAAGTGTTGTAGCCTCAGGGATTGAAAATAAAATCAAAACAAGGAAACTGAGACCCAGAAAAGACTCATGGTTTGTGATTGTGTGGAAAATGGGCAGTGTCACCAGGTCACAAGGGCAGGGCTTCAAGCCTTTCCTGGAGTCTCCTCTACATGGAGGAATCTTAGTCCTTCCACCAACAGTTGGAGGAACGAATATTGTGTTTAAGAATTTTAAGAATTTTCTGTGGGGCTCAGAGATTAAGAGCACTTGCTGCTCTTCCAGATGTCCTGAGTTCAATTCCCAGCACCCACATGAAAGCTCACAACCATCTATAATGAGATCTGGTATCCTCTTCTGGAGTGCAAGCATACATACAGGGAGAACATTGTATACATAATAAATAAATAAATCTTAAAAAAAAAAAAAAAAAAAAAAAGCTCTATCTGCCCTCTTGGTGCCTGTGGAGGCCTGCTGGGAACAGGACTTCTAAAAACAGCAAGTATGTCTGGAAGGCTGTGGTGCAAGCCACTTTTGCTGGCTATAAGCGAGGTCTCCGGAACCAAAGAGAGCACACGGCTCTTCTTAAAATTGAAGGCGTTTATGCCTGAGATGAAACTGAGTTCTACTTAGGCAAGAGATGGCTTATGTGTACAAAGCAAGAAACAATACGGTGACTCCTGGAGCAAAGCAAACAAAACCAGAGTAATCTGGGGAAAAGTAACTCGGGTCCACGGAAACAGAGGTATGATTCATGCCAAATTCCGAAGCAACCTTCCTGTAAAGGGCATTGGACACAGAATCCATGTGATGCTGTACCCATCCCGGATGTAAACTAATGGAGACTAAATAAATAAAAGTAAATTTGTGCTCTTGTAAAAAACAAAACAAAACAACAAAACAAAAACAAAAAAACAAAAAACAACAACAGAAAGAAAAGAAAGAAAGAAAGAAAGAAAGAAAGAAAGAAAGAAAGAAAGAAAGAAAGAAAGAAAGAAAGAAAGACTGTTCTGGACTGGAGAGATTGCTCAGTGGTCCAAAGCACTTTCTACCCTTGTAGAGGATCCAGGCTTGGCTCCCAGAACTTGACCCGACCCACGGGTCTGATTATTTGTGGGGTATCAAGGTAGACTGTCACCTAAAAGGGAACATGGGCCAAGAGAGAGAACGAGACGCTGCGGCAGGAAGTTTTGTCAAGGTCTCACTTTAATGGGGGAGCCGTTTACAATATATAGTCTTTGGCAAGGAAGAAAGGGGGCAAAGGTCCCCTGCCCAGGGCCATCTAGCCCCCAGGAAATGCCAAATGTTCTTTAAGTTCCTGAGACCTGAGGCCTGAGGAAGTCTTTCTTAATCTGGTACTGATTAATCTTTCCAGAACAGCAGGTAATTTCCTGAGGTTCTCTTGGAACAGCAGGTAGTTTCCTGGGCTAGGCTCTTGACAGAACAGGAGCTTCTTCCTTGGTCAAAGGTCAGGTTTTCTCAAAGGAGGCAGTTTCTCATAAAGGCAGTTCACAATTTTCGTAAGCTGGGATGGTGGTCCAGGGTCCCCAACAAGAACTCTTACCAGGTGGCTTACAACAGCCTGTAACTCTAGCTCCAGAGGATCTGACACCCTCTTCTGGCCTCTGTGGGCACCACGCATGCAAGTACATACCTGCATGCAGGCGTGTAGGGAGTGGAGGAAGCTCTGAATGAGCGTGTAAGGAGCACATGGACTTCTGGGTGAGCGTGTACTGTTGACACAACCATGGCCAAGTCAATCACCTCCATGGCTCAGACCCATGGGAATGGCAAAGCCTTCCTCAGGTAAGGTTCAGTGAGCGGGTGTAAGCTTTCTTCTAGTCTGTGTGCAGAGGCTGAGTGCATGTGCAAAGCCTGAAAATGTCAGCTTCCTCCTCCAGGAGGTCTACAGAGCCCTCCTACCAAGGTAAGCCAAACCTGCCTCCTTGTTCAGCTGGGTACAAACCTGCCTCCTGGATTCCAGGTTGATGATGTTGCCGCATTCCATCAGAGCACACAGTAGTCCACCAGCTTTGCTGTGCGTGTACTTGTGTTTCTGTGATGCTTGCATTCCCTCATGCCCTTGTCAAGAATCCAGGACCAGGTCACACAGGAAAAGCACAGGCAATCACACATTTTAGAAAAGTATTTTCTACCCAGGGGCTGGAGAGCTGGCTCAGTGGTAAGGAGCACTTCCTGACCTTGCAGAGGACACGGGTTCAGTTCCAGTTATTCACACAGAGCCTCACCACCATCGTTACTCCAGTTCCAGAGTTGTGTACCTCTGTGAATCTGTGGCCAGTCTGCAGTCTGATCACATGGTAAATTCCAGGTCAGCCAGGGCAACAGTGTGTGTGTGTGTGTGTGTGTGTGTGTGTGTGTGAGAGAGAGAGAGAGAGAGAAGAAAAGAGTTTCTGTTGAAAAGATCTAGCAGCCAGAGTTCAGAGTTCAGAGTGGTCCTAGGAGGCTAGGGCCCTCTTCACTTTGGTACCCCTGCTGCCCTGCTCTCTAACTTCTGATCTGCTCAAATCCTGTCCTTGGTAGGGACAGGAGGGTAGAGGCTGTGACGCCAAGCCTGGTGGCTGCTGAATGTCCTAGAGGAATCTCAAGATGGCTCCATTTTCTGTCCCAGAGTTGGAGGAACATGTGGTTGTTGTCTGAGCTCTGGGAATATCTTGGCTGCAAAGTAGGAAGAGGTTAGGTGGGAATAGAAAAGGAGAATAACCTGCTAAACACATAAGGGGTAGCCTGGGCTAAGCGGTCTCCTGGACTCTCTGGGCTAGATTCCTGAGGCCTCTATTGCTGGAGAAAATGCATAGGAAGACCATATGATTTGGAATTTGAGTCTTGGCCTTGCCATGTCCTATCTGCATTATCTTGAGCATGTCATTTGACCCCTCTGAATCACAGTTGCCTCATCTATAAAACAAATGTCACTGTACTGTTCCCAAGCTGTGGAGATGAAATGTTATCTGTGTCCAGCATCCACCAAATCCTCAGTCCTCTGGTTTCCTCTCACATTCTTTTCTTCATGGATACTTCTTTTCCTTTCCAGCATAGAGAGCCTGGAGGCCTGAGGGAATCAAGACTGTCAGGTCCCAGAGTCCTGTGGATGCTCCATTCCACTCAGCAAGACTTCCTGCCTCATACCTCTCCTCCAGGCTTGCTGGGATCTAGACTCCAGCTTCCGGTGCTCCTCCATGCCCACATTTTACCAGACTGCTGCATTCTTGCTTAGAACCCAACTCAAGCATACTGGCACTTCCTTGTCAAGCCCAAAGCATGCTTCCAGAGGGGCATCAGCGTGTGCTGGCATCCTGGTAAGGGCAGGCCCACATGCTGCTGGGGAGGCAGGCTCAGAGGTGAAGGCTCACCGAGGATCTTTCTAGAATGTAGACCATCGGTTGAGACATACAGTGCCACCAGTGCTCAGGAGACTATCCCTCCTCACGTTATACAAGAGCAGCAATATCCTAGGGGTGGTGGCTTGCCAGGCTCTAAGAACACAGCTGGGGTGAGCTGGGAGCCAGAACTGGTTTTCTCCCACTCTCATCTGGAGTTCTGACGTCACACATTGTCCATGGTGTGGCTCTTCTGGGCTGTCTAAGTCCTGGGACTGGGAAGCTTATGCCTGTCCCTTGCTGTGGGATATCTGGACTCTAAGGCATCAGAAAGTCTGATGTGACTAGACTAAGTGACTTCACGACCTCTGGCAACACGGTTCCAGGAGATAGACTTCTGAGGGTAAAGAGGCTTTTCTAGGCATGCTGAATTCCTTCTTCCCCCGGGCCACCATCGTTGCTGCTGCATTTGGAACTTGAATCTCTCCTAAATTCTTGTGTGTGAAAGGCTAGGGTTCATGGGGTAGTGTCGCGTCCGCCTTGGCCAGCAATTAAGACATGACACGGTCGGATCCTTCTCAGTCAGCTTTATTCCAGGAACGACTCTTGACTTATGGACGGGGAACTGGACGGGGGCCTATGGATGGGGACCCCAAGCAGCAGAAATGAGCTGCTTATATAACTGTCCTAGGCGGGCTGGGTGACGTGTTCTCTCAGGATAGGTTAAGCTGCCAAGCCGACGCATGCATAAAGGACTTGTTTACCAGTTTAGCTGAGCTGGCCACGCTGGAAGCCAGCTGCTTACATTGTCAGGTGCTAGTCATACGACTTTGCAACTGTCCCAGGTGCTATCTTAAACATGGCTGCCTACAGGGTAGAGCTACTGGGAGGTGGTGGACCCTTTAAGAAGTGGGCCTTTACGGGAGGTGTTTAGGTCTTTAGGGGTGGACCCTTAAGGGGCCTTGTGAGATTCTTTTTCTCCTTTGCTCCTCAGTCATGAGGTGAGGGGTTGTGCTGTCTCTGGTGATGTTCTGTCACATCTTCCCACTGTAATGAGTGGCTCCAGACCCAAAGGTTATGAGCCAACTTATCATGGACCAGAGCCTCTGAAACCAAGGGCCAAAGTTTTTATTAGTTGACTATCTTAGGGATTTGTTATAGTAATGGACATCCAATAGGTCTGCTCCTGGGAGTAAGGGTTGAGGAAGGTCCCAGTGGTCCCCATATTTGATACAACTCAAAGAGCTTCCCTCACTGGGTCTCTAGACTAGGGAAGCAAAGGGTTGTTAGGGAGACTTAGCCTAATGCCAACTGACTTCCCCAGAGGTAGGGAGACTACATTCTGTTGTCCCATCTGCAGGCTGAGTCCCAGCTATGTTTTCAACCTTCCCCTGAGATGTACATTTTTACCTTCTCCCCACAGCTGGCAGGGGGAGTGATCTCCCTGTGTGCTGGGGAGACTTAGCTGCATTGTGAGGCATCCGTGAACCCCAAGACATTCAGCTCTGCTACACGTGTATGCCATGGGAGCTTCTTGTTCACAGCTCAACTCCAGTTGGCTAGAATTGCATATGGCAGGTGTAGGGGGCAAATACCACACTTTCATCAATGCTCAGAACTTCTGAAGGCCCTATCCTGATTGGCTCTGATCAGAAGTGGTGGGTTGCAAGTCAACATGAATAATCCATACAGCCTTTCAGACTCCACAGTGTCAAGACTCTGGCTTGGGTAGTAGCTGGCATTGTTTCCCATGAGTTTTAGGCTTGGTTGGGGCTGGGAGATATGCTTCTGACACAGGATAAAGAGAAACAAATGATTGTGGACTAACCTGAGCTCATAGCAGCCTGAGAAAGGGCCGTCGGTTATTGGTCTTTGGGGCAAGAAAGAGGAATGTCTGGGAAGACTTCCTGGAGTCAGGGCAAGGTGAGAGGCAGGGGGTGGGGTCTGTGGGAGATGGTGGGTGGGTACTTATGCCCAAGCACGCCGGGCGCCGGTGGAGAAACTCGACCTGTTAGGTGGCCTCAAAGGGCATTGCGCACCAACACACATGCGCTGATTTACAAAGTTCACCTTTATGAACATCTGCTTGTTTTCTCCCTGACAAAGGAAAATAGTTTCAAACATAAATCCTGGAGTGGCTCTAGGGATGGCCCCTCCCCAATCCCCATCCCTGACTGCAGGGCCTGAGGGGGTAGACAGTGTGCTGCTTCCTGTGTTTATCACTGCCAAGCAGAGCTCTGGTAGCAGAGCTGACAGCCTGGTCACGTGGAGGTAATATACAGAGGCTTGGGAGAGGGCCCTGGAGAGGAGACTTGGTGTTTGTCCTTCAAATACAAAGTCACTCTATTTATTTATTTATTTATTTATTTATTTATTTATTTATTTATTTATTTGGTGCATGAGGACAATTGCTTACAATTGTGCTGGGAGTGGTGGTGGGGGGTGAGCACAGGACCCAGAAAGGGGGTGATGGCGAGAAGTTTGTTCCTCTGCAGTGCCTTGAGAAGCACCATCCAATGGCACCCTTGAGGTTTCAGCCTTGATGGTTGCCAGATGGGTGGCCTCCCTCATCCGTTTATTTCCAGGACTTTTGGGGAGCGTTGACTCCTGGGACCCTAGAATCCTGTACTTCTGCAGGCTCTGCGATCACATTTAAGATGTCCCAACCTGGACTGGAGATGCTGTGGTTGATGCTGGGGTTACCACACTCATCCCAGAGTCCTCTTTTTCTCGAGGGAGCCTTCTGTGGTTCTCTCACTGGAGTCTCTCATGTTGAATTCATAGGCGTCAGAATTATTTCCTTCCTCAAGCAGTTTGTGATTTTTAAGCTGCATCAAGGGTTCTGTGGGATGCTCACTCCCTGTGGAGGTGAGAAAGGTTCTAGTTCTCACTAATACTCCAGGGATGCGAGGAGGGCTATACTGCAGCGACAGAAGAGAACCCAACTGCACTCTATTCTGCATTAACTTCCCTTGATAGAGAGGTCCCAGAACAAAGCCCCCATCCAGATATTTCTTCCCAGGCCTGAAATCCATGTGCTGAGTCTTCTGTTACAGACGCATTCACTGTCTTCTGGGTAAACCACATGTGAAAAGCCTCTCTGAGGAGCCCGAGGAAGCCTAAGGTTCCCTTAGATGCCTGGTCGCACCTTGAGGATTGCGTTCCCAGCTCATCTGCCTTGGCTGAAGAGCTGTGAAGCTGGGGGTTGGGGTGGGGAGGGAAGCAGCTGGAGAGACCGCTTCTCATTCCTGAGCCAGTGTGCTATAGAAAGTGCACTCTCTGTGACTTGAGGCTGGTCCCTCTGCAGCCTTAATGAAGACCTGCCTCCCAGTCACTGTTACCCCCCCCTCCCCAGAGATCTTCGTTAAAAACCCCGTGATAGGAATTCTCTAGGAAAAAGCTTGCTACTAGGTGCCGTGGGCCAGGTTATCCCATAGTAGCAAGATCCATCTTTTCACACAGGCAGAGGACTGGTTGTTAATTCTGCAAAATGTTCTCCAAGTGGCAGAATAGGACGTGAGCTGTTTCCAGCTTAGCTTATCCACTTTCCTACCACACGCTTTCTGGACACCACATGGGAAGATGCAGCAGGGTGGTCATTTCTATTGTAACCTGAGGCTAGGAGTGACACATGTCACTTCTTCTGATAGCTCACTGGTCAGGGCTGGATATGTGGCCTCATCCAACTGCAGAGAGGTTGGGAAGTATGGGGAAATTGCCCATGTAAATATTAGGTGAGCATAGCAGTTTCTGCCAATCTCTGACTCTCAGGACCAAGTGACTTGGATTACCACAGAGCACAGGAAGATGGCTGCCTGGATATATGAAGGGTAACTTGCCTCAGAATAATTGAGGTGCAGTAGATGGGAGACTCTAGAAAACATCTTAGACCTACCTCTTCCTCCTCATCCCATGTTATAAATGATTAACAGGTAACCTAAAGAGTCATACCAAGTAATTGCAAGTCACACAGCAGTGTGGACCACAGCTGGCCTAGCCAGGGTTCCCAGAGCCTACTAGCTCAGCACACCTATCCACACACCCTTCCATGGCCCACTCCTATGGGCAGCTGGGAGGCCAAGAAGAGTGGTGTAAAGATCTTGCTGGAGCTATGTAGTTTGGGGTCTTAAGACCAGGCAGGACCTGGTCAGCATCCCTCACCTGTCTCCATTCATCCTGAGCGTGATGGCCAATTAGTCAGTGTGCACCATTATCCTGCCTTAACAACCACTTTAGATGCAGCCAGCATGGGTGTGCGTGACAGCCACGATGGACGACGACATTTGTAATTAGCAGAGACATCGGGGAAGGAGAAATGGGAAGCTTTTATAGTCAAGCAAACCTCAGAATTGAAATAACTCTGCTAATCGTGCCTGCGTGCTTATTAAGATGAAGGCAGTTAGTAAATAACACTGAGTCTGGAGCTTCCTCACCCCATTGTCTCTGGGGGCTGAGACCCACCGTGGAGGCAGCTTGCCCAAGAGACACTGAGCTCAGATGTGAGCCGAGCGCTGTTCTCGCCGCTTTGCCTGCACTCATTCTGTGCCCATGGTTGTAAGGAAACTGTGGAGAAGTAGAGGAAATCTGTCTTTGATACAGTTTTCTTTTCAATACTGGGTGTTGGACCTAGGGTCTCATGTTAAACAAGCATTTTATCTTACTAATAGTATACTAATAGGTGGAATACTAATACACATTATCTTACTAATTAATTCATTAAAACACCAGGGATAAAAGCTAGAGCCTTTTACACACTAGGTCTGTGGTTCTCAACTTGTGGGTCGCAACCCCTTTAGCAAACCTTTACCTCCAAAAATACTTACGTTATGATTTGTAACAGTGACAACAAAAATAAATTTTATGGTTGGGGGTTCAGCACAGCATGAGGAACTTGTGTTAAATTTTATGGTTGGGGGGCATTTAGCACAACATGAGCAACTGTATTAAAAGGTCTCAGCATTAGGAAGGTGGAGAACCACTGCCCTAGACAAACACAAAACACCGGCTACATCCCCAGCCTTTTTTTCCTTCTCCCTTTGAGATAAGGCCTCCCCAAGTTAAACAGGCTGTCCTTAAACTTGTTCTGCATCCCAGGCTGTCCTTGAATGTGCAACCCTCCTCCCTCAGCCTCCTGAGAAGCTGGGATTATAGGCCTGTGCCACCAAGCTTGATAGGCTCTGATGTTCTTAACTGCTGGTTGAGAACAAAACTGGGGCTTTGTGGATGGCAAGGATTTCTCTCTGGCATCCTGGAGATCCAGGGGAACGTGGCAAGAACTCAGGGAGCCTGTGAGCTTGGCCAGGAAGGAGTGCATCTCCATCTTCACTAAGCTTTCAGTGAAATTGAGGATTTTGTTGTAGACGCGGGCAACCAGCTACAATAGAATTGGCAGAAGCCAGGCTTATCAGTAATAGAAATCATGGGTATTTCCATGCCTTATTCCAGAGGTTTAAATATCCTGAGAAACAACTTTAACTCCTCACTGTTTTCTGCAACTAGATCCCGTCCTTGATACATTAAAAAAGCATGCATGTGACTAAAATGTGCATTTTTCTTTTAAAAGCCCACTGGATGATGCCTGAGGAAATGGCTTCCCTTGCAACCCTATACATTATGCTTTGGTCTTTTAAAAGGCAGGATTCTGAGAGACAGAGAGAGTACACAGGCTTCACCGGATCTGCAAAGGCTGACATAAGGCAAAGATGGGAAAGAGAGAGCCCCCACTACCTCTGGCCAGAGATCATTCTGCATGTGGAGGGGCCCTGGCTGCCTCTTGCTCTGCTTTGTCTGGAGCTGCTGACCTCTTTCTACTCCTGAGTTATGTGTGCTCGCTAACCACCTGCCTGGTCTGCTGCCTGTCTGGCTCATTGGTGCTCTGCTCTGTGGAGCAGATGAATGGCAGGATCTCTGCCCCTAGGAAAGCCTCCATGGATTCTCTGGGGAGGGACTTCCCTAGCGTGGAGCTCCAGGTTAATTTATGAATAAGTACAAGTTTATGTGTGCACATGTATGTGCACATGGAGATCAGAAGTCAATGTCAGGTGTCTTCCTTTACCACCCTTTTTGAGGCAAGATGTCTCTCCAAATCTGGAACTCTCTAACTTGGCTAGACTGGCTAGCCAGCGAACCCCAGGATTTTCCTGTCTCTGGCTCTCTAGGGCTGGGATTACAGATTCATGCTGCCACGTTTGGTTTACTGACATGAGTGCTGAGGAACTGAGTTCAGGTCCTAAGGCATATGCAGTAAGCACTCTTGCACAAAAATCCTCTCACTAGGCCTGTCGGCACGGTCATCCTGGCTGCACATACATGGAAACGGAGGCACGGGGAGGCTTCACACCTTACCCAAGATGGAGCTAGGAGCCAATGCTAGCTCTCTCGCTGATATCAGGGGCAGAGCTCTGACTCCCAGACCTGGGGCATAGTGTGTGAGGCAGTGCCCAGCAGGCCTTGTACAATACAGATGCTCGCATAACTGAAGACAAATCCTGGCACAGGTGGGTCGGTGTTTCTGTTGATGAGCTGAAGTCACCCTGCTGCACAGCAAGGCTTCAAATGCAGTTTACAATTCACTGGGCCGGACAGCTTCAACATTCTTCATGCCTAGAAAAATGCGAACAATACATGGTATTCCATACTTTGCATATAAAGTGAGACTTTATTAATATCTTTATGTCACAGTGTCAGAGTCACATAATTCTAAATCTTATCATGGAGACACCTGTTGTTAAGTGACTTGGATGTTCAGCTGTGTGGTAGGGCTAGACTGTGAGCTGCTAGGGTAGGTCCAGCTTCACATGTGTGTGTCCCCTGTGTCTAGCACAGTACCTAGTGCCAGCTCAGGAAGAGCTGTCCAGTGAGCACAGTCTGATCAAAAACCATGCTATTCTGTTGTTTTTAGCTTGGGGGACAGGGAGACTCGCTGGAAAGTGATTGTGCTGTTTTGAATGTGAAATGTTCCCCATAGGTTCATGCATTCGAATACTTGGTCCCCAACTAGTGACACTATTTTAGAAGGTTGTCAAGGCTTTAGGAGCTGGAGTCTCGATGGAGGAAGTGGGTCACTGTGGGTGGGCCTTGAGGTTTTATAGTCTGGCCCCGCTTCCTGTCCATTTCTCTGCTTTGTGTTTGGTCAAGCTGTGAGACTGTGAAGAATCCCAGCTGCCCCAGCTAGAGATGGCCTCACCACCATGCTGTCCCTGCTATGATGGATGGTACCCTCAAACTGTTGCATGTAATTTTAAAATGCACACTTGCTCCTTACCCGATGCCACAGCAGCCGTCTCACCAGCTCCCATGGCTAGCTCCACCAGTCCTGTGCCCTTTCTCCCACCCACCTGAGCTGACATGGATGGAAAACACCAGACAGCCTTAATATTTTAAAGCCAGCCAGATAACACACCTGCTGGGCAAAGAATATCCTGCCCCATCCTCCTTTGCCCCCACCCGGAGACCCACATGTCCACAGCCTTGTCTGCCTCCTTACTCTCCTCCTCTTCCTCCTGGGACCTGGAAATCCTTCGCCCAGTGATTGGCTTCTGCTGTCTTTACTGACCAGTTAAAATGGGGAGAAGGTTCACAGGGAATCACCTGAGTAGTGATCCACTCCTCATAGGGGCAACCCCTCTTGAGGAAGCAGAATTAGCATCAAAACACAAGCATCAAAATCACCACGGCAATCCACAACATCACATGGTGGCCCAGGATAAACCCTCCTTCCCTGAAGTTGTTGTTGGGTTTTTTTGTTTGTTTGTTTTGTTTTTTGGTCAGGTATTTGGTCCCAGCAACAAAAGGAATAATGGCTACAGTGGCACTTCTATGGACTTTTGTTTGTTCCAGGTTTACTGCCACCTTTAAAAAGTGAAGAGAGGGAAGAACATGGCAGCTGATAATGATAAGAGGGCCGGGCAGAGAGGACCACAGCAGCGAGCAGTAGAGGAAACAGTCTACATAGAAAAACTACATTCAGGATGAGGAAAAGCTCAGGGCATTGCTCTGCCAGCAATGATGACCAATTTCTGGGTCACTTAACAAAAGTTGGGGAGATGCTGTTCAAGTTATACACAGTCTCCTGAGTGAAATGAGGCTGGGAAGACTTGGGGACAGCAAGAATCAGAGGGCTACCATCTTTCTCCTCTGTAAGAACCCTGCTCACAACTACCCAAAATAAGGATGGCATTTGTCAGCTTCCCTTGTGTAGGCGGCCAAAGAGATGGCGCCTGTTTCCAACATGGCCAGCGCCGCCTACTGCGCATGCGTCAGGCTCAAGCCCCTCCCGAGAGGGCTTATGCAAATGAGGCTCGAGCCCTAACCAATCCTGGGGCTTATGAAAATGAGGTATTGGCCCTAACCAATCCTGAGAGAACAGGCCGCCAGGTCCGCCCCTTGGAAGGGTATATAACAACTGTAGTTCAGCTGCTGGGGGGTCAGTGGAAGAAGATTCTTCAAAATAAAAGAGCTGTGAAGAAAAGAAGCGTTGTGTCTTACTTGCTGGTGAAGAAGACGCGACACCCTTGCAGCTAGCTATGTCCATAAGACTAAACTCTGGATGAGCAACGGAGGCAGAAATAGTGTGCACAGCTTCCAGGAGGTGTCCATGAAGAAACTAGAATACACTCATCTTCCTGCTAACTGTAATACAGATGTAATGACTAGTAATGGAGCAGCCACATTGAGCCGTGGTGACCGGAAACATTCCTGTGAAAGTTCACTGACTTACAGAGCTTCTCCCTTGCCCAGTGACTGGGACTCAACCTCTCTGTTAGCAGCTGCTGTGCTACATAGATTAACCTGAAGGGTGCGGGGTTAGATCCAAAGGAAGAAGGCTGGCGCTTCAGTCCTGACAGAAAATGGGGTTCTTCTTTCCAGAAGTAAAAGTATTTAGTGAAAGGGAAGATTGTTTGGGATATGGGATGTGGGGAGGGTGCCATTCCTGATTTTGCCAATTGTGTATCAAGTGCTCTTGGGTGACTATCTCCTCATCTGAGGAGCAAGAACAAGGGCCCCTCCTTCATGGGGTTGGGAGAATGAGAGTTGATGTACACAAAGGGCCTGATTGAGGCAGGTGTTCTGGGGTCATGGGTTTGAGAAGCCAGGGACCTGAGCCCTCCCAGGCTGAGAGTTCCATCATGACTCTTCCTGCATCCCAGGAGCTGGAAGACCCAAGTGATGGTCTGCATCAGCAGGGAATCTGTGAGAATGGGGAGACCGGAAGAACGCAAGAGCGCAGGGGAGGTGGGCTTGTTAGAGGCAGGGCGTGCGTGGGTGCTTGCGTGCACGAGCGCCTGGGTGTAGCTGAGATAAGAGATCTGAATAGGATCAGAGTCTCAGTTTGAGCCAGTGGTACTTTCTGTTGTGACTCCATTAAATCCAAGGTCACAGGAGAGTTGGTTCGAGGAACAGGCCCCAGAACCAAGCTCTCTCTGCCGTGAGAGGATCCTCTCCCACACACCTCCAGGCCACCGCCCTTCTCTCTCTTCCCAAAGCCTGTATTTCCCTGATTAGGATGCTAATGAAGAGAGGGAGGAAGTAGGGGAGCTGTGGCGCCAGAGAAACACCCAGGATGGGGAGCCAGTGGCTAATTAAAGGCTCCATGTCAAAGAGGAATGCCAAGTAGGTAATTTCCATGCCATTTGAATAATGGGGAAAACGTTTACCATCTCTCAAGTTTGCTTATTGAAAAGAGAGGAAGAAAGAAAAGGGAGGGGAAAAGGGCTGGAGGGGCGGCCACATGCTGTTGAGGAGGTTGGGGGAGGGGAGGAGCAAGGAGAGGGAAGGAGGCCTAAGAGTGAAGGGAGTTTTTTTTTTTTGCCTTTGTCTTAGGAAATTGGAAAAAATTTGGGCTAGTCGAGAGGGCAGCTGTGATGCAAGATTCCAGCAGAGCTTAGAAAAATGTGTTGTACTGCACTTGACAGTTGGTAAAGGTAACCCACATCCTTTGCCTCCCAGAATCCTTTGCTGCCCATAAGATGGGCTGTGAGGTGGGCAGAAAAGACATGGTGATGGTGGTGATAATGGTGATGGTGGTGTTGATGGTGGTGATGATGGTGGTGATAGTGATAATGATGATGATGATAATGACTATAATGATTTGAGGTAACCCAAATGAGCTCCTAAGGGTAAGAATGAATTGCACAATGCCACATTTATTCATCAACCAATTGATTCAGCCATTCAACAAAGCCATTTGTTAAGGACAGACTGTGTTACCAGGCCTAGTGCCATGTGATAGAGATGCAAGGGAGAATAAGCCATTGTCCTCCTCCCAGGGAATTCTACAGAGAATGAAGGACAGGTAGAATCACCCATTACTAGGTGTGTGAGTGACAAGGACAGTGGGGAGCCTAGCCGGCTGTGGTGGCAGGGGCTCTGCAGAGGGATAGCCTTTAAAGTGAGATTTCCGGTATAGTGTTTGTCAGATGATGAAGGGAAGGGATGTGTTTCAGGCTGAGGGAATGGCATATGTGGAAGCATGAAGTCTACTGAGGGCTTCTCTTTCCCAGACACTAGTGAGGGCTTACTGTAAGAGGTGGGTTGTACTCACGGGGTAGGGCTAGGTTTGGGGGAGACAGTGAGACTACAGAGGCAGGTGTAGACAGACTGTGGAGACCTCATAGATTTTATCTTCAGGCCCCAGTATCCAAGATAGTCTCCAGATAGTACTGAAGGATATGGAGTATTGCAAGGATAGGAAGTCCCCTGTCTCTCTGGAGCCACTCTGGGACCCAGGATTCCCCAGGGTCCTCAGTTGGGGCCTCTGAGCTCCTGTGGGTTCTGGGCTCCCAGGAACAGGAAGCCAGGTAATGGGTGGAAGGTCCCTGTGGCTCTGGCCTCCCCTCCCTGGTTCTGACTACTTCTCTTTTTACTGTGGCCAAATAAATACCTAACCAAAAAACTAACTCAAAGGAGAGATGTATTTTGGCTCATGGTTCAAGCATCCTGGTAAGGAAGGCATGGCAGCAGAGGGAGCCTCCAAGGATGACAGCAGGAGTGTGGGGGGCTGCTCGCTCACATCTCCACAGCCCAGGGAGCAGAGAGCAGTGAACACTGGCATTCCATGGGCTCCTCCGCACTTTCTGTTTCTTTTTATTCAGCATGGAAGTCCAATTGATGACTCCCACACTAGGGTGGGTTTTCCCTCCGCAGTTTATAGAAATACGCCACCTCCCAGCTGTGTCTCCTAAGTGATTCTAATTGCAGTCTGGTTGACAATCAAGACTACGGCAGCATTCTGCTGTCTTAATTTCTGATGCTCTGATCCCTCACAAGCCTGGCTGACCTGGAGAATCTGCCTCTCCTAGGGATAGCTGACACTTGGGGATGGCAACCATATGTAAACCCATATTCCATCCACTTGCTTTATGGGCTTCTTCCTTCTACTCCAGCACTAAGCACCTAGAGATGGTCCCTTAACCTAGGACTCACTGAGACAATTCCAGCAAGGTGTGGCTCAACCTACTTACCTTGTGGTACGCATGCCTGTTTTAGGGGAGGCCACAGGAGTCCTCGTGACTCCCCCTTACTCCCCTGTGTCCCTCTTAAATCTGATGCTGCCTGTGTGGATGTGCATGTCACGGCACACTGTTCCCCTGAGGCTGGTGACAAGCTATCTTTTCAATGACAATTGTCTCCTCACCTGCTGGCCTGAGTCAAGTACTACCTACATCGGTTACTTAGTGACACTTTACAAGAACAAAACAGTGTCTTCCAATGACAGCAAATGTTTGTTGACACTAATGATTTCTTTGGGTTAGAACGTCAGGGATGCCCGCTGTGTCATCTGGCTTAGAGTTTCTCATGAAGTCCCAGATGATGTGTTGGCCCAAGACTGTGGCCATCTGAGGCTTCTCTAGGGTTCTCTGTGTCTTAGTTAGGGTTTCATTGTTATGAAGAGACACCACAACGAAGGCAGCTCTTACAAAGAACAACATTTACTTGGGGCTGGCTTACAAGTTTAGAGGTTCAGTCGATTATCATCAGGGTGGGAGCCGGCAGCGTCCAGGTAGGCATAGTGCAGGAGGAGCTGAGAGTTCTACATCTTCATCTGAAGGCCAATAGGAGAAGACTGACTTCCAGTCAACTAGGACCAGGGTCTTAAAGCCAACACCCACAGTAATACACTTCCTCCAACAAGGCCACACCTACTCCAATAAGGCCGTATCCTAATAGTGCCACTCCCTGGGTCAAGCATATTCAAACTACAACACCCTGCATCAAGGATGGCCAGCTTCATGATGGACTATCTCCCTGACTATCAAGAAAGCATTTGGAGGATCCTGGATCCTCACCTCAAGGACCTCTCTGAGGCCATTTAGGTGTCTTCACATCCTGGTGTTTGGCTTTCCTTAGAGTGAGAGGGGACAGGACGGAAGTAGATGATTTGTCGGTGACCTAGCAGTTGTATCACCCATTGCTGGAGTAGAACACAGGAGGACATGGGCACGCGAGGACACCATAGCCTTCATTCCAGAGAAAACTCAAAGAGTGGCCCTGCAGTGGGACTGTGATGTGGGATGGTATGTGCACCTCCAGCCTACTGAGCATGCTCTCTGTGGTCTAGGAAGGGCTCAGCCCACTTTGCGGGGCGGGCATCCGCTCCTGGCTTTCAGCTCCAGGGCATGTGCTCCTGGCGGTTGCAGACTGCTGAGTTTCTCCTTTCCCATCTTTAATCCCATCGCTTCACCTTCTTCAATAATTGCAGTTCCCAAAGGGCTTTGCAGCAAACAGTTTGCATAACTGGCCAAATAAGCACCATTCTTTGCTTTAAACTAACTCTCAGCTTGAAATTTTCAATGAGCTTCTGTGTAGGTCAGCCACTGCGGGGCATTTCTTTCCTAGGCTACCTCCAAATTATCCCCGGGTTGGCTGGGCAGCAGAACAGGACCTGGAGTGAGCTCTGCTCACTGCCCTGAGAGTACCAAGTCCTGTACTGATTCCCAGGGCCTCTCTGTTCTCCTCCTCAGAGTCCCTCATGTTGGACCATCTTTTGTCATGGGCTTTTTTTTTTTCCAAATAAAAGCCAGTGAGAGCCTACAGTCCCATAGCCACAGCACTGTGGTGGCGAGGGGTAGGATAAGGTCTCCCAGCCCCCATGCCGAGCTCCCTACGGAGCATATCCATGGGTGACCATGGCAGTTCCATACTGTGGCCTCCATTTACATCTTCCTGACATGCAGGGCAAGTGACAGGAAGACAATGTGAGGAAAAAGCGGGGAAGAAGCGGTATGTACTAGCCAGATCTCATGGGCAGTATGTCTGCACATATGTGAACATACACATACATGCAGGAACACACATGCACAAACACACATGTGCACACACACATGAAGGAGGTCAGCATGGGGAGTGTTAACAACAGGTAAGAAGCAAAATTTACCCCTGTAAGGCTCTCAAGCCTGGCAGAGGAGTAGAAGGGCTGGACGTGGCCACAACTAGTGTTGCTTCATTGGATCCTGGAGCTGTCATAGTCCTTGAAGCTGAGAAGCAGGTAAAGGGGAAAGAGGGTTCCCAGGAACACTCCTATTCACAGGGCACAGAAACGGGTGGGGCCGTGACAAGCCAGCGAGGTCTGGGGCTGTGGGCCTTTCAACTTGATGTCAGTTGTGCTCACAGCAGAATGAGGGCCCTGGATCTCTGGCCAAGGCTTCCTGTCCATCTCAGGGACCTGGAGAGTCTGGGACAGTCTGTGTGGTAGCCTCACTGGGACCTTTCTTGGTCCCATCCACATCCCTCCTGCCAGGTGAGAGAGACTAGAAAGCCCTCTCCTGCCCCAATCCATCCCTGTAATTTCTCAGCCTTTCCTCCTGGCCCCTCCCCTCCCTTAATTGGCCTCCATCACGAGTTAACACCAGGAAAACTAATTTTGATCTTGGTGTGAGAAAACCTTAATCCCAATTGAAAAACAGAAAAGAGATGTGCTCATGCTGGGAATATCCTGCAGGTGCCCACAGGGAGATGGCTTCTGAGTCAGACAGGGATTGAATTTCTCTCCTCATCCGGCTAGAGCATCTCTGCTCCAAGGTCTGTCTGTGTTGGTGGCATCAGATGGCAGGGAAGGGGGCAGAAAGCCAGTCATGTTATTGGTACCTGGCTTGTGGCTTTTTGTGTGGTTTTGTGCTCTGGTGTGGTCGAGCAATGGCCAGGGCTCACAGCCAGGTTCATACAGCTTTGGAAGCTGGGCCTGGATGACACTGGACTCTAGGTGCTGTGCATAAATGACAGAAGCAGGAGAGGGGTCTTGCCCCCACCCCGTGCTCTGTTGCCAAGCCCCTCAAGCAGCTGGCAGGGGTAGGGCCCCCTAGGGGAGCCAGACTCACCACCTGCAGTGGGCTGGGCCTGCGGATGAACACTGACACTAATTGGGGAGAAGGATCCCCGACATCCTGATTTCCTGTCTTGACTGCCTGGCCCAACAAAAAGGCGTTGTTTGATCTGGCTCAGTGACAGCATCTTGTCAGAATCTTCTTGTCTCCTTCAGCCCTGCTTCTAAGACGAAAGGACCCCCCGACTCCCTGTCACTGTCTGGTAGTCAAGGACAGAGATTGGAGTGCTCCCAGAGAGCACTTGCTATATAATCTTGAGAGCGTTGCCTCCGTTCTCTGGGTCTTAACTTTTCTACCCATGAAAAACAGAGAATTAGGTCATCTAACTTCCTTCTCTCCCTCCTCCTCCCTCCCTCTCTCCCATCTGTCTGTCTGTCCTATGGGTTGAACCCAGTGCGTAATGCCCATGAAGCAATGGCTGGACCACTGATCTATAGCCCCAGTTGCCCTGTTACTTTTTATTTTGATAGAGAGGGTCTCATCAAGCTTCCCAAACTAGCTCTGAACTCAGGAGTCACCTGCCTCAGCCTCTGGAGTAGCCAGATGCCAGGCTTATATCACCCAGTCTGGCTTCCTTTCCATGGTAAGAATGGGTATTTTGGAGGGTCATAGGAAGCAAAGGTCTGGTCACCCCTGAAGCCAAGCTGCAGAGGTGGGAGATGTCCTCTAGGAGGCAGGGATTTATGTTAGAGAGATGCTATTACATGTACTTTACACTGTCTTCAAATGTGGAAGTGTCCTGACGTAGGGAGTCTAGCACCAGCATGGAGGTATATCAGCACCAGTCTGGGTGGTATAGACACTAGCCCTGTCTAGGTGCTTGGTTGCCTTCACCAAGGTCTTTGGAAGGCACTGAAGGGACTTGATTGCAGCCTTTTGTTTTTGTGAGTGATTCAGTTTGTTGCTATGCCTGGAACAGCATGATGTGATTCACAGTGGCTACTCCCTAAGAAGAGCAGCTAAGTGCCTTTTTCAGTATCACAGTGGAGGCAGTGTTGGCATGCCCAGGGCCTCTGTTAAGAGATGACCTACTGACCAAGAGTAGGGGCACAACTCACAATTTGCTAGAATGAGCCCCAGATCCAAGTGTGCATGGATCAGGGTTCCCAGGAGACTCAGAGAACAAGAGCAGCAAAAAGACCAGTCCAAGAACTATCTCCCATGTCTGCCATGTTTAGGGTGGTCTCAGTGAATGCTCAGAGGTCTTCAAGGTTGGGGCTTCACAGGCTGTATTTTGCAAGTAACTGTGTCTTCTCTGGGTGGGGTGAGAAAGCTGAGCAGGCAGGCCCCAGGTGTCTTACTCCTTATATATCCTGGCCTCTGGGGATGGGGTTAATTTGTAAGGAAGCCAACGATGGAGGAGCCAGAGGTGGAAGGACAAGCATGTGGCCTGGATAAACCGCAAGTTATAAGGGATCTCATAGATGGGGAATAGAGTAGTGTAATGGTAAATCTGCCCAATCTAGGCGTGCAATTTATATCCATAATTATTGAGTTGTGTTTTCCTTGACTGGTTTTATTTGGGTTGGAGATTTACCACAATAAATTGGCACCCAACATGGGGCGCCACTTTGTTGTAGTAATATTTTAAAAACCAGCCTCCAGCTCAGGCCAACTATCTAAGCTGTGGCTGCTCTGCCTAGCCCAGCCGCCATGTTTCTCGGCTAGAGGCCATGTGTGTGCTGCAGCTAGATCCGGCCACCAGTAACACCAGCCCTGCCACCCACTAGATGCCAATGTGAGAGATGGCTCTGCCAATCTTCCACATTGTCTTCGCAAGGCAGGGCATTGCCCAGACCATTCTGCCATCCATGTGGACCCAGTAAGAGAATGAAACTCTAATTCTTATAGATTAATCAAAGCTTATATATTTGGCAATGATCAGTAACAAGATACCCATACAATCAGAAGTGTAACCCAATACCCAACCTAGGTATACCAACTACCTTTGACTGCTACAGACACGTGAACATCCGTCTCCATTGCTCCTACATCTCTGCTCTCTCTCGCTCCTCCTCTTCCTTTTTTCTCTTCCTCTCCTAACTCCTCTTCCTTTTCCTCTCCTAACTCCTCCCACCTTAGCTCCTCCTACATTTGCTCTCATGGCAGATGGCTGCCACCACTCCAGAGTCAACCCTGATGTTCCAGACAGGAAGAAGAGGAAAGTGCAAGCAGGCAGAGGTATTCTTCTTGCTTGTGCTTTAGTTCAAGGAAAGATGGCATCCTGAGGCCTCTCCCTGCTTGCTTAGGCTAGAACTGAGTTACAAGTATGTGTTCACTCCTGGTTGCAAGACAGCCAGGGAAGGGAGACGGTGGCCATCTTGGGTGAAGCCTCCCAAAGACGGCAGTGAATGAATACCTTTCCCTCTAGGGACCGTGTCTTCAGATTCCTCAGCACTCCAGTGCTTTGGGATGAGGTGGAAAGCCCCACAAAACTGTTTGGTTTAGGGGCAAAAGCTTTGCTAGACAAAGACTTGCACCCAGGGTGCATGGGGACATAGGATTGGCTTAGAGTGCACAGTCGAAACCCTGGGGCCAATTCTAATTCTCCTTCCTCTGAGCAGCTCACGGCCCCTAATGAAAACACGTGTAAGAAATCTGCAGGGTTAATTTTGCCAGGAGAAAAAATTCCAATAAAGCTCCATTAGATTTCGTGTTAAATTAATGTAATGGATGCTTAAAAGCCATGCTAATTAGGATTTGTTATTAAGGGGAATGTCAGGTGGATGGGACTTGGCCCACAGCTGACACTTTCCACACACAGTCTATGGGAGGCGGCCTTGTTGTGATCTGCAGACACTGCATTGTCTGGCCCCAGTGCCCAACTCATGTCCTGGAATGTGTGTTGCCATTTAAGTTCATTGTCTGAGTCTGGAACATTCTTTGCCCTGAGATGTCAGAGAATCAACTGTGGGGGTTTGTTTTTGCATGTTTGTACTTTTCCCATCTCCAGAGATTACCTGCAGCTGGGAGTGTGGCACAGGAGGGTGGCCTCTTAGGTAAGGATCTAATGACCTCCCCATCCCGTCTCTCTATGCAGGAAGGTCGACAGGTGCAGCCTGCTGAACATCTCCTGTGAGTCACAGCTGCATGGAGGGCAGTGTTATAGCATACAGACTGCCTGGCACTTGGGGGAACTCGGGGCTCTTGGGAAGCTGTCAGTCAGAAGTGGCTGGGGGAGCTGGGTATGATGGCACAAACCTGTAATCCAAGTACTCTGGAAGTGGAGGCTGGAGGATCAGGAACATAGGCTACATCAGACTCTGCACCCTGCATCAAAAAGAAAAAGTGGCTGGTGCAGCATTCCCTGGGAAGAGCCAGGCTTACCATGCATACATGTATCCATCCATCCATCCACCCACCCATATACCCATTCAACCATTTGCATCCATCCACACACCCATCCATCTATCCATCTATCCATCCATCCATCTATATACCCATTCATCCACCCATCCATCCATCTGTCCATCCATCCATCCATCCATCCACCCACCCATATACCCATTCAACCATCTGCATCCATCCACACACTCATCCATCCATCCATCCATCTGCATCCATCCACACACTCATCCATCCATCCATCCATCCATCCATCCATCCATCTGCATCCATCCACACACTCATCCATCCATCCATCCATCCACCCACTCATATACCCATTCAACCATTTGCATCCATCCACACACCCATCCATCTATCCATCTATCCATCCATCCATCCATCTATATACCCATTCATCCACCCATCCATCCATCTGTCCATTCATCCATCCATTCATCCACCCACCCATATACCCATTCAACCATCTGCATCCAACCACCCATATACCCATTCAACCATCTGCATCCATCCACACACTCATCCATCCATCCATCCATCCATCCATCCATCCATCCACCCATCGATTCATCCATCCATAGACATCCGTCACTTCTCTGCATCCTGGCCCAGCCTATCCCTGAGATTCAAGGGGATGAGCCTTTCCTTGAGAAACTGTCCCTTACCTGAATGTCTGGGATAGGGCTGGGAGGTGCTGGAACGTCACTCTTTTAGGATCCTGTCACCTTTCTTTCCAATCTACAAGGGTGCTCATCCCTCCCAGAAGGGATCAGAATTTCTCTTTGAGGTCCCAAATGCTCAGGTTTGGGGTAGATTCCATGGTATCCAGGGACCCAGGGAAAGCAATTTTCTCATGGTCTGGGCAGCAGGTTGGGACAGGTAGGGAATCCTGGGAACCTGGTTAGTCATCTGAAGGCATCTCCCAGTCCTAAAAGGGGAAAGAAAGAAAGAAAGGGCAGGAGCCTCCTCCAGCTCTCCTCAAGACCAACCAGCCATCAGAGAAGCTGGAAGCTTTAAAAATCCCAGAAGGTTTCTGAAACAAACCCAGCAGCCACTGGGATGCAACAGCAGGAAGAGGAAACAAATCATGGGACAGAGGACAATGGAGAAAGCCAAGGGGCCTGCAAGTAGAGAAAGAGGACAACATGGGGAAGAGAGAGGCAGGGAAATACAGAGAGCATGTCTTATGGACATCTGGAGGGAGTGAGGAGAGGCCATATGCAGGCTTTGTACCAATATCTAGGTGTGGTCACTCACCCTTGTGGTCCCCATGAGCCCTAATTCTTTCTTGCTGCCAGAACTCAGATACTAGCAGCCTTAGTGCAGAGACAGCAGAGACAACCCCTAAAGCAGTGCCTGGCTCTCTTTCTCACTCTTTTCTGCAGAAGGCAGGCTTTCTTAGGTTTTAGTTAACCCCTGCAGGAAGTGGAAGCTCCTTGGGAGTGTTTCCCTGGCAAAGAGGCAAGATGATCCTTGTAAATGAGAAAGACCTCTTCCAGCACATGGACTTCCCAGTCTCCATTCATCGGATCCCCTTTCCTATAGTAGAAGGTCTTAGCACCCTGAAGTCCCTACGTGGAGATCTGAGACAAGGGATGCCTTAGATAACTTGGTTCCTCCCTCCAACAACTGTTCCCAAGAAAGCAAGAACTTCAGACTCAATCAGTGCTGCTGTTTGGCATGTGGACAGGGAGGTATCCAGCAATTCAGAAGAGGTGGGCCTCTGGATCCAGCTCTCCTTGGGGCTACTCAGCCCTCAGTCCTCTCTGCACAGCTCCTGGTTCATGAATTCTCTAGTCCTCATGGATGGGAGGTGAGACTTGCTGGGGAATTCCCAGGAGTCACTGTGGCTACCCCCCACTCATGGGTCAGGAAGAGAGGAGCAGAGGCTGAGGGCCTGCCAGAGGGGCTCAAGCTAGGGTATGTAGAGACCAAGCTGAGCACTTAACAAAGATGAGAATGGAGGCTACATCTGCTCCCTCACCTTGAAGGCTGGAACCCTCCATGTGACACCTGGAATGGAGCTCTGACGCTTCTTCCTCATCCCACAACTCCCACTTTAAAAAAGATTTAGGTGCTGGACAGCTAGCTCAGCAATTAAGAACACTGGATGCTCTTCCAGCGGTCCCAAGTTCAATTCTCAGCAACCACATGGTGGCTCACAACCATCTGTAATGGGATCCAATGCCCTCTTCTGGAATGAACCATATAGACACACAGAACTCTCATACATTAAAAAAAAAAAAAAGGTTTATTTTTATTTTATATGTATGGGTATTTTGCCTGCATGTATGGATGTGCACCTTAACTCAGGTGTGTCCACAGAGTGCAGCAAAAGACACCAGATCCTCTGGACTTGGAGTAACAGAAGGTTGTGAGCAACCATGTGTATGCCGGGAACCGGATGCTGAGTTCTCTGCAGGAGCAGTCAGTGCTCTTAACTGGTGAACCATTTCTCTGGTCCCCACAAGCCCTAATTCTTTCTTGCTGCCAGAACTCAGATACCAGCAACTCCCAAATGCCAGCAGGATCCTGTCTGCCACAGGATTGAATCCTGATGTCTTAAAGTAGAATATACTGACCATGTTTCCTCCTCTGCTGCCACTGTATTCACGGGCCATGTGGTCACTGATGTATTCACTCAACCGTTACTTTAGTTTATAATTTACAAACTTGCAGCAGCGAGCTGGCTCAGCAGGTAAAGGCACTTGCTTTGCAAACCTAATAACCTGAGTTCTATCCTACCTAATGGTTGAAGGAGAGAACAGACTGCCACAAGTCATCCTCCGACCTCCACATGGGCACTGTGGGACCCTGCACCCCACTATACACACAAAATAAATAAAATGTAATTTTAAAAACTAAAAACATTATAAACTAAATTTTACAGTTGAGGATAGCTGCGACATAACAAGCCAGTAGTATTTATTTATTACACATACCTAGATGGCACATCTAAGCTCTAATAAAGCTTATTTAGAAAAGCAGGTGGAGGTCAGATCCAGTGAGCCAGCCATGGTTTGCTGACCAATCATTATCTATTGGGTCTCAGCTCCCGCATCTGAAAACTGGGGGTTCATGTTTCTCGAGGCAAGATAGATCATCAAAGGAGTTGGTTTAAAAGGAAAACCAAGGGTCCTGGTGCTCAGGAGTAGAAGTGTTCTTCACTCTGCCTTTTGTCATCACTATGTGACACTGGGAAGGTCACTTAGCTTCCCTGGGCATCATTTATCGCCTTTGTAAAGGGAATGCTAAGACCCATGTCTCATGATGTGCATGGGTTAGGTGACAGCACAGATTGCGTGCTCAGTGGACGTTAACAAAGAGCAGAGTCCCTAGTCCCTGTCACCTGCCTGTTGCTGGAGATTTGGTAAATCCTTTCCCTGCTCCAGTGCCCATGGACCCAGAAACCCTCCTGGACATGGGATGTGAACCTGCCATATGTGGTCCCTCCCTTTCCTACCCAGGGCCCCCACCACCACACTGCTTCCCCATTTAACAGAACGAGTAATTAACAATGTTAATTCTAATCTCATTTGCTAATGAAGGCAGTCTAATTGCACCATAATTGGCAGCAGCAGCAGCAGAAAAACACAAAATAAACCCTGCGTGTGTAATTCAGTTTAACTTCTTTATAATTACCTAGGGGCCGGGACTGGGTGCCTGGGATGGGGTGGGATGAGTAGGCTGGAGAATTCAGAGCAACCCCTGAGAGTCGGAGAAAGGGGTTTAAAAAATCTCCCTTCTCAACGGGCTCTAACCATTCTCCCAAGACCTTTGTGACAAACCTGTTTCCCTCTCTTCTTCCTCCTTTGGAAAGGGTGTTCTCCTGCAGGTAGACCTCTAGGCCTCTGGCCTTCCTAGTTTTACTGCATTGAGTTTTCCTCTAGGTGGGCCTTTGCAGAAGGGGATGCTAGCCTCAGTTGTAGACCATCTGCTTGCCTCTCCAACCTCACTTGACATCCAGTCCTTAGATCTCAGACCTGACCTTAAGTTCCAGCCTTAAGGATTGGTCTCTGCATCATTAGGTTTCCATGTAGAACTCCTCCAACTCCCAACCTTTAGAAGTCTTCAGAGGACCCCACAAGAAGACCTGATCTGGCCCTCTTACTCCACTTCAAGTGGAGGAGACTACTTAGATAGACGTCCTATAATTCCACACATGCTTTTTTATCGCCAAGTTAAAGTTCTATTTTTATTTTAAAATTTCATGTCTGTGGTGGGATTTGTGCCCATGCGAGCAGGTGCCTGGGAGGCCAGAAGAGGGCGCCAGATCACCCTGGACCTGGAGTAACTGGTAATTATCAGTGTGGGTGCTGTGAACTCATCTCTGGCCTTCTGCAAGAAGTACTGGCTTTCATTTGTTGAACCATCCTTTCAGCTCCAAGATGGATTTTATGTAAAAATTCGCAGCAAAAATAGGTGCTTGGCTTTACTTTTGAAGAATGAGAGGTAGGGACTACGGAGAAGGGAGGGGAGTATGGAAAGCCTAGGGCAGGCTTGGGTTCTGGTTTAATCTGCGGTGTGCTCAGGACCTCTCTCTGTGAAGCCAGAGGCTTGTACACCATCTCTGTGTGTGACACTTTTTATATTGTCACAGGAAAGAGGGAGGGACGGAGGGAGGGAGAGAAAGAGAAGGGAGTAGGTTAAATTCTAGGCTTCTGGTCTTTGGAAGTGAAGCTTCATACCTCAGCCTACTCCCCCCTCCCTCCCTCAGTCTCCCCCCTCCCTCAGCCTTCTCCCTCCCTCCTCCTCCTTCCTCCCTCTCTCTCTCTCTCTCTCTCTCTCTCTCTCTCTCTCTCTCTCTCTCTCTCTCTCTCTCTCTCTCTCTCTCTCTCTCAAGTCCACACCTTCTCTAAACCCTAACAATCGCCTCCGCTTTTGACCCACAGCAACTTCTCAACAGCTTCCGCTGCCTCGTTTTGGAAAGAAATGAGTACCAAGGTATTTGCTCTGCTTAAGGGCCAATCATTTCCATAGCAACCAGCTGAGGCTTAGGCTAAACTACAACCTGCTCTGGCTTAGGGGTGATGAGAAGAGACTTAGCTAGTTTGGGGTTAGAAAGGCATTTGGTGCCCTTCTTCTGAGGCTGTAGTCCTCACCGCGGGAGACTTGGGTGCCTGGTCTAGGAGTGTTCGGCGGATCACGTGGTCCTTTGGTTTTGGTTTCTTTCCCAGTCTCACCTACCGGGACCACGGCAATCTGGGCGTTCGTTCCTCGCCCCTGCCTTTGACTTGGCACCTTATTCCACAATGTTGTTTTCCCTCACTTATGCCCTTATGTGGGAGCCAGCATACCTGAGATTACTTAGAGAAAGTTGGATGCCAAGCAGTTCCCAGGTCATTTATGTAAAAGAGGAGTCTTTCTGGTGGTTTTCATACTTTTTTTTTTTTTTTAATCCTCATTGTTCTGAGATTTCCCAACAAAGTGTCTCCAGTATTAGGTGCAACCCATCGGAATCGCAGATCCTAGGGTGTATAGATGTTTTCCTAATTGTCTTTGTGGTAATAGTCACACTTCTGCCTCCTCCCTCACCAGATCTCCTGTTAGCTACTCGATGGGTCTCCTAAACCATTTCCTGAATTTCCAATCACTTTTCTCCTGTCTTTCACTTCTGATACACATTCTGGTAATTTTCTAGATAGACTTCTCCAGCCCTTCAATGGAATCTTTCCTTTTTGTTTAATTCCAAGGGTTAAGAAAAGATTCTTCCTAGCATTTTTTGTTTATTCACTAAGGGACTGCTCTTTTTTCGTGGATGCCTTCTTGTTTCTCTGAGGATGATTTTTAGCATTTGACATGTGCTGCTGGGCCTTGCATCTGTTTAATCTGGGGCGCCACCCCAGGCTTTTCTTTTTGACTCTAACTTTCTCCCAGATGCTGGGATCTGGGCACTCCTTGTGTGCTGGCCTGGTGTGCACTGGATATGGCAGGAGGGGCAATGAAAGGACCACTCTGGGTCTGTTCTTTCTCACAGAGAGACTCTACCTCCAAACCCTAGTACAGCAGGCCTGGTAGGAGGTGGAGAAGTGTCAGGGACTTGAGAGGTGAAGTAGGAGGCACAGAGGGCTTTGCTTAAAGCATTTGTTTCCATTCTGGATTTGAGAGCCTCAGACTTATTTCTCTTCTCCCCTCTGCTAGAGGGTCCTCTGCTTCATATACTAGCCTTTATCATGCACAGCTATTTTTACCCTGCCTTCGGCGCAGCCCTTGCTATCAGTGAGACATGCCAGCCTGCCCCTGGGCTTGCTACCCGCTCTCCACTTACTTTCTAGCCGCCTCTAGTCCTCAAGTGGTCAGCCACATGCTTCTTAGCATCCAAATCTTTTTTTTTTTTTTTTTTGTTAGGTGAAACCCTGTCGCTCTAGTGAGGCAAGGAGATGGAGAGATGGAAGATGGTTTTCTCAGTTATCTGGCCTCACCGAGATCTCCATGGAAGCCCTGGCTATCTAGGTGGGGAAGGAAGTTTGCTCTGCTACACTTGGTCAGCAGTGGGAATCTACCTCCGTAAGTGACATTCATAGGTGACGTTTACACAAAGGAAACTAGGTGGCCGTGGAGGTAAGGTGCCCCCCCCACACACCAGCGCCTCTGCTTCCCTGTGCTCCCCCACGTGGAGTTTAATGAGAAGTGAAATGCCACGGGCCCAGGGCCCAGTGGGAGGGAGAATGTGGAATCAGGGCTGCTGAAGATGGCCTGGGTCCTGTGCACCTGTGGGAAGATCGCTTTGATGTTATAACTGACGATGTGAAAATTAAAAGCTGAAAACCAGAGGCAAAGCCCATTGCTGTGGGGATGGCATCCGTGGAGGCTGGCCATGCTTTTCTCTTAACCAGTCTTCTCTGGAGGCCTGGCATTCCCAGCCATATGCATGCTTGTGTGGGCGTGCATGTCAATTGCATGTGTCTGTGTGTGCAGCCTGCATCCATGTGTATGTAGAGATCTGCACACTCCTACACAGGCATATTCACCATGTCCTGTGTATACATGAGTGCCTGAATGTGTGTGAGCATGTATGGAGACCTATAGCACTACTCTGAGTTTTGGTCTCGGCCAATGGGAAACACTGAGGATGGAGATCAGGCTAGCTGACCTCTCCTTGTCTCTGTTTGGACTGCCAGACGCACAGCAATAGGGTGTCTGAAAAATAACAGGTGCTAGCCAGATTGTGGTAGTGCACACCTTTAATCCCAGCAATTGTGAGGCAGATCTCTGTGAGTTCAAGGACAAGCCTGGTCTACAGATCGAGTTCCAGGACAGCCAGAGCTATACAGAGAAATCCTGTTTCAAAACCCAACCCAACCCAACCCAAACAAACAAAAACAAGACCCAAAACTAACCAACCAACCAAACAACAACAACAACAAAAACAAAACAAAACAAAAACATCCTCCAAACAGGTGCTTAGTTCTCACTGAGTTGTGGAGACTGGGAAGGTATCTGGGGGAGGGCCTGGTCTCTGGCTCATTGACAGTAAGTAGAAAGGCAAACATGCCCCTTTGGTCCCTTTTACCAGGGGCACTGACTCAGATCCACTGGCTCTACTCTTATAATGGAGTCACTTTCTGAAAGGCCTACTTCCTTCTTCTGTCACCTTGGGGGTTGTCTTAGTGTCTTTTCCTCTTGCTGTGATAAAATACTCGGACACAAGCAACTTAAGGAAGGGAAGATTTTTTTCAGCTCACAGTTCAAGGTTCAGCTCATCATGGTAGGGAAGTCAAGGCAAGCAGGAGCTTGAAGCAGCTGGCCCACTTATCCCTGCAGGCAGAAGAACAATGGATGAATGCTGACTAGTGTTAACTCACTTTTTCCATTTTATAATGCAAGATTTCCAGCCTAGGGAATGGTCTCACCCACAGTTAACAAGAGCCCTTCTCTGTCAGTTAATGGAACCAAGACAATTCCCTACAGACATTCTCAGAGACTAACCTTAATGTAGCTCATCCCTCATGGGTGTGCCCAGAGTCTCATCTCCCAGGTGATTTTAAATTCTGTCAAGTTAGAAATAGTAACTATCACAGAGGTCATTAGGATTCCAATATAGGAACTGGAATCAGGATGAGGTGCTCCCACTCATTTTATTTTAGGCTATCCTCTTACTTTTGCTGAGTCACTGTTAGTGAGGTCAAAGTGAGGCAGATGGGGCAGGTGGGAGAACTCTTGGAATAATATGTGGAAAAGGTCTCAGGGAGCATCAAGACTTAGACATACATTCAGCTACTCATTCACCTGAGGAGCAGTCATTGAGCATTTCCTGTTGGGGACCCCATCCTGAGGCCCTGGAGTCACAATTGCAGGCACTCAGCATGCTCCCTGGACAGAGCTCAGAGGGGTGCTGGTCTGGCTAGAGAAGACCCTGAGGTGTCTATGCTGTGAGAGGAAGTGTGAGGAGAGGGCGGCTTTCAGGTAAGGGGGAGGGGATTTGTGCTTAGCCTAAAGCCCCTTCTATCAGAGGAACAAGAATCACAGAAGCTCTGATGGAGCTTGGCATAACTAGAGTGTGTTTCATGGTAGCTGGCCCAGTTCTAGGCAACATTATGTTCCAGCCAATGTCTCTCCTGCCACAGGGGCAGCCAGGCCTGTGAGCATCCCTAATTCACTCTTGAACTCAAAAGCATTAAGCATCACTTTGTGCTGGATCAGCTGCAGCCTTCTCACGCCAGGAGCCCAAAGCCCCTTGTAGACCACCAGTAACCCTCAGGTCAGCTCCGGAGACATGCCCAGATTGTGTGAGTCACTGAAATTTTATGCTGTTTGTCTCTTCCAGGAGAATGTCTCTGCTAATGGCTTTTATGATACCAAGTTAAAAGCCCTCCCCCCCTTTGGATACTTTTATTTCAGCTTTAAAGGGTGGGCACGAAGATCGAGAACATCTCAATGAAATAGCTGCAGTCAGTCCTGGATCTCTTCCTCCTTCAAGACAGAAATGACAAGCCAAACTGGAGGTGGCATGTACCTCCAGGGAACTCATGGTGCCAGGCTTCAGGACCCAGGCTAAACTTCCAGTGACATGAAGGGGGCATCCTCACTCCTTGGAGAAGGGCTTCACCTCCCTCTGGAACCCCTGGGCCCGTGTATCTATCCAGCTACTCACTTGGCTTTATGGATGGGGTTTACAATTCTAGGTCATATGTTTTGCTAAGCACTCTGTATGGAGACAGAATATGAAGGGCAGGGCTCTGTCAGATCTGCTCTACCATGGCTGGCTGTGAGCACTTGGCCAAGTCTCCCAACCTTTTTGTGACCTGGTTCCCTTATGGGAATACAGTGTATGCCTGCTAGGGTTGCTGGGATCAATAAATAAACTGATATAGGATGGTGAGATGGTTCATCGGGTAAAGGCACTTGCTGCCAAGCTGGACAAACCACACTTCAGTCCCTAGGACTCTCATGGTGCAATTAGAGAACCAACTGCCTCAAGTTGTCATCTCGGCCATCTCATCTGAGCAACGGGGCAGCTGTGACCTGGTGTACTACAGCAAGCGTCCAAGTATTACTCTTTCCTGGGTTCTGGTTGGGTCTGTCAGCAGGAGATGGGAACTGGGAAAGGGCACTGTGAGGAGCATGCTTCTGCTCCACTATGGAGGGCTTCAATACCATGTGAGTGGCTGGAACACTGGAAGGTCTTCATTCGCTAGCTCTGTCAACTCCCAGGCTGGGACTCCATTTTGAATGGCACATCCTGAATGGTGGCAGGTGAATCTGAAGAGAAAGCATCAAGAGAATGCTCGGCCGGGGGAGGGAGGGTGGAGGGGAAGGGTCGGTCGGGGGTAAGTGGGTAGGAAGAAGGAAGCATCTTCCTTCTATAACCTAGCTGCTGAGTGTCGCCTCTGCTGCCCTCTAGTGGTCGAGATAGCGGCAAACCTGCCAAGGTTTAAGGTAGGAACAATAAACAGGCCCAGCTTACCGGTTTGGATACTTGAAAGTAAATGATACATGTTTAGAAAAATGCCTGGGATACAGTATTAGTTTAGTTAATAAATTCTAACTATTATGAAAAGTAACACCTAATAATTAAAGGCTACATTTTATAATTAGTAAAGGATAAATAAATGAAATATTATTTTAGTTTGTGTTGTTGGGAGATAGTAAAGAAAGGATTCTGGAAGATGATTTTTGAATAGGATTTTGAAAGATAAGAGTTTGCTATGGTACCTCTTAACACAATTTGGGTAGAGGAAATGACTTGGACAAAGTCCTAGAGGGCTTGAAACAGTGCTGTGTTCAGGGAGGTGTTGCAGTAACATTCAGAGCAAAGAACGTGGTCCTGAGTAAGAGGGGGGAATCTTGTCAGCCAGACTAGTCTGGACTTTGTCGTGATGGTAGCAAGGAGCTATGAAGGGTTCAAACAGGAGGAATGACAGCGTTGTGAAAGGAGAAGGTGGAGTCTAGGGACCAGAGGAGAAGCCACAACACAGCCCCATGCAGCAATATGACTACCTACATGGTGCCTGACCCCTCCCCAGGCATCCAGGAGGAAGCAGGTCTATCCATTGTTTTATTACATTTATTTAGACATGTGTATTTTATGCATATGTATGCAGGTTCATGTACATGGACCACAGTGCACATATGGAGGTCAGAGCACAAGTTGTAGGAGTTGACTCCTTTCATCCTGTGGATCCCAGGCATTGAACTCAGGTAGTAGGACTTGGATGCAAACCTTTCTGTGCTGAGCCATCTTACCAAGTCCCAGATCTGTCCATTGTACCGAGTCTGAGGACCCAGAGACCTATCAGACTTTCCTGAAGTCCCTCAGCCTAGAGCTAGAGATGTCACCATCTGATGATGATGCTAGTCTTGTATAACCACAAAAGGGGACAAAAGTGGCCTCCTTCCAGACATAGCCCTGCATCTTCAGCCCCGTCAACCAGGGCTCTAGAAAGTCCTGTACATTCTTTCTGGGTGGCACTAGGTGGTCACATCTCAGCAACAGGTGGATGCTGTGTCTACGATGCATGGTGTGACAGCGTGAGGGACTTGGGCAGGACATAGACATCCTGCAGAGTACAACTTTGGTGTGGAAACATGGATGCTGGAGCCTGACTTCATGGCTTCAGGAAGAAAACTTTTTTTCCCTGACCTCTAACTTTCTTGTCCTTGCATGGGAATTCAGTGACATAAGTTTCCTGAGTGTATGGGACATGGAGCCCAAACCCTCTGAAAATATCTTCTGTTGTACCTGCTGAGAGCCCAGAACCCTTGTTGTCTTAACACCTAATAGCCCAGAGAAATTAGTGCTACATCCAGACCATCTGCCTCTTTTGGCCACAAAGTGGACTACACTTCCCAGGATCCCCTGCAGGGAGGATATACAACCTGGATCAAGGCCAGGAAAAATAGTGGCCTCAAAGCAGATGCTGCCAACTTCCTCTTTCTCCCTCTGCTGGCCAGCTGCAGAGACACTGGAATGACAAGTCTCCACCAAGGTTTTGTCCCTCTGGGAACACTTGTCTAGAGATGTCTAGAGATAACCATCGTTATGACTTGTAGGGAGTGCTGCTGGTATCTGGTGGGCAAAGATCAGGGATTTGGCTAAACATATGTCACTATGTTTGGTAGGACACCTCCACAGATCATCATCTACCCCATGCCACTAGCAATGAGTCCGGAATTTCATCTTGAGTGTCCAAGTCCCTTTGATGTGCAGATGGAAGAGCCCATGTTCTTGAAGGGCTGCACGGAACACCACAGTTCATGAACTCTGCACACTGCTGAGTCATTGACTTCTTGGGCTGTTTTGTCAGAATCACTGTTGTTTCTTGCTTGGTGGCCTTTTCATTTAGGAAATGAAGACCAAGGTGAAGAATGTGTATGTTGACCAAGTATGTGTATGTTTGAACTGGTGAGTCTGGTTCTAAAACCTGTGCTGGCCTCTGTGTTATAACTCCTGGTTCCAAGGAGAAGTGGGTCATCACTGTGTCCCCCCTTATCTGCTCTCTTGGGGGCTTCATTTGAGCAGACAGAGCACCCACTAGGTGGGCAGACAGTGCACCTATCACCAGCATGCAGCTTACTCCCCTGCAGAGTCATGACTGGTGAGGGTTCAGGTACCAAGTTGATAATCTGATGCTCCAGACCAGGTTGACTGTGTCACTAGTGGCTGCATCTGGGGCAGACCAGGTTGGTTATCTGTGTCAGATGCCTCTTAAAAAGGCTGGAAAGACACCACTCCTGCATGGACTCCTGTGGTGTCCTCTTCAGGAAGCTCCTATAGTCTGGGTACTTCTTTCAAGCTAGTCCCCACTTGCCCCAGGCTTGAGTTTGCAAGCAGGTGTCTGAGCTACTTGTTAATTTCCTGGCTTGCCTTCCCGAAAGTCGGAGGGCTGAGAGACTGCTGTACAGGGAGATGGGGGAGATAACAGTGTCTGCCCTGGCTTCCTGCCTGCCATCAGTTGTCTCCCTCACCTCTGTCTACCCTCGTAGTCTCTACCATGCAGTCAGAGCCTTGATGATAGGCGTTGGCCAGTCTAGCTGCAGGCAAGCTCTGGGACCAGAAGGAAACGTAGGAGTCTTTAGTTCTAAGACTCACGTATGTTTCTGAACATGTGTAGAGGTGTGCTTACCTATGCTTCCCACCCTTACACGTTGTAAACATCTCTGACAGATCATTTAGTTCGATCCTCTGTATCCACACAAGTTGGCATCCTTCAAAAGGATCTCTACAGCCCTCCTTTCCTGAAGTAACTTCCAAGGGTGAACTGACACCTGTGCCACTTCTCCAGTAGGTGGGAAGTCTTCCTTAGGTTTGCTCCAAGCCTATCCAACTGAAATCTGAGACCTTTGTTTTTAGTGTCTGGACTGATATTATTGTCTTTTTACTTCTTAGATATTAATTCACCAAGTACCTGAAAAGAGAAAATGTACTCCCCCCTTACCCAGCTTCCTAGATGCTCTTTTGCATACATAGCCCAACTCATGGTCTGTGGAGGTTGGCTGCAGGAGGGAAATACACAGCAGAAACCTCGCTCCTCTCTGGCCCTTGGGTGCTCTTCAGCCCTGCTTTGAAAGCTCTGTGAGTGCAGAACAAGCAAGAGTGTGGGAAGAAGACTGGCAGACAGGCACGATGAACCTCCTTGGGTCTGGGTTAGACTCAGATACCCGAGTTAAGTAGCTAGATGGAGATTGGTGTTCTTGGAGGCCATTAAGGATGGACACCTCCCTCATGAGGGACCCCACCTTCTGTTCCCCTAAAAAAGGACCATGCAGCTGCTCCTCTTAGGCCCCTGGGTCCAGAGAGCACCTCAAGCTGTACGTGGAGGTATGGGATTCTCACCTACTCCAAGGCCGAGAACATTACATATTGTTGCTCCTCCCTTAAGAGGTAAACCAGCTGGGCTTCTCACTCACCCAGCCCGGAGGCCACCCCTTAGGAAGATGGATTCAACTGAAGACTCTCTAAGGAGACAGGAGGAATAATTATCCCTTTAATGAGATAATGTGCTTATACCACCCAGAACCATGCCCCCTTCACCCCCCAGCCCCAGCCATTTATGGAACATCCAAGCAGCACTGATAAACCTGCCTGGTTTTCCGAGTTTTAACTCACAAAGCACAACTTGCCATTTTCCGTCTTTCCACCTCTTTCCCTTTGGGGTATCGGTCAGAAGCTTCAACATGCTTTTGCTGACACCCCGGGCTTTCTGGCTTTCCCTCTAAAGCTCTCTTCCCCTCCCGCCATGCTTGCCGGACCTCCATGGCTAAACATGTGGCTCTCTTGGACCCAAACACAAAATGCATGGCTTTCTCTTCTTAGTTTTCCATCTCCCATCTCCTGCTAGGCACCAAGGTCTGCAGTTTGCCTGACCCCTTGCTTTTCTTTCAAACTAAATTGTCTTTGAGTTTCCTTCTGAGTCCATCTTTAAATTCTTTTATTGATGAGACTAAACCCCAAAAGGGAACCCCGAATCCCCTGGTAAAACTTATAGGGAACAACCTGGAACAGGAAGCTGTATCTTTCCCACTTTCCTATAGAAGCCTCGATCTCACCCCACCTATCCCTCCCCCCTCTGAATCTCAATGGCCGAGTGAGGCAAGGGCTAGAGGAAGGGCTCACCAAAAGCATGCTCTGTCCAAGGTGTCTTCCCAGTGGACCTCATGCCTGGCCAATGGATCTCAAGTCCAACGCCTTCTCTCAATCATGTTACTTAGTTAAGAGCTAAACCCCAAGCTTTATCCAGGGATCTCAGACCTCTCCTTGCATCTAGGGGTCCCTTAACACAGAGTATGAGGATGTAAGGGGATGGGAGTGGAGAAGGCCCAGGCTATCCCTGGGGCTATCAAGGCCTGCAGCCCATTTTCCTGAAGGCTGCTAACTTCTTAGTCTGATTGCAGCTTCCAGATTGGCTACTGCCTCTGCTGCCCAGCTATATAAATCCTCACAGGATCTGCAGACAAGAAGCAATTAGGAGAGAGGGAGGGAGGGAGGGGGAGAAAGGAGGGGAGAACAAGGCAAGGAGGCAGAGAGATAAAAACAGCAGGAGAAGAGAGGTTAGCAGACATAAGCCTGGGATCAAAGAAGGGGAAACAGAGACAGGGGAAGGGGAGGGGACAGAGAAGTGGAGGGGCTGCACACACACACACACACACACACACACACACAGAGAGAGAGAGAGACAGAGACAGAGACAGAGACAGAGAGATATAGAGAGAGACAGAGAGAAAAACAGAGTCACAGAGAGACACACAGAGACATTGACACAGACAGATACACAGACACAGTCACAGACAGACACATACACCATAGACACACAGACAGACACACAGTCAGCCAGCCACACACACACACACACACACACACACACACACACACTCAGACACACACTGAGGAGAAGCTGAGTGAGAAAGGAGTCAGAGCTGGACATGCAGCAACCCAGGAGGTCAGGGAGACAGCCTTCCATTTGCAAAACATGGATTAAGCCAATCTAGGGTAAAGGGAAGTAAGAATCTTGGAACCATAAGCTAGGGTGAAGGACAGTTCAAGGATGAGAGAAATAACTATCCGCTTGCATTTTTGTATGAGCCTGAGCTTGGCCAAGGTCCCACAAAGGAGAGCAGACACCGCTTGTTGTTATCCACACTATAAAGTTGGGAAGCAGATCCTCTGTGAAGCAAGGTGAGACCCCAAGTCACCAGGCAGGAAAAGGCCCAGTAGGGTGTGCACCAGGGCCAGTCTCACCAGCAACTTGGTCCTCTGGTCTGTGGCTATGGCCCCAGTAGCCAAGAACATAGTAGGACAACTACCTGGTTTCTGTGCCTCTCTGTCTGTCTGTCTTTTCTGGGTCATGGGTAGGCTTAGAGCATCTGAGAATCCCAACAGGTTTTATAGGGGGTGCCTCTTTGTGGTATGAGAGGCAAGGAAGGAGGCTTGTCTTGCCTCTTCCTTTTGTGTGTTGGATGCTCCCTGTATCCCTGAGCACACAGAACTCCCTGTCATGCCTGCAGCCTGCAGGCCCAGCCCTGATTCCACAGATGGCCTACCTTGAAATGAAACTTAGTACCTTGGACCAGAGCCAGGGGCCTGGGGGAGCAACAGCAACCTCCTTCTCTCCCTCCCTCTCCTATTCATTTTTCAAATGTTATTTATTTTTTAAACATTCCCTCTCTCTTATTCATTTTTCAAATGCTCGCAATGTGCCAGGCAACTGTTCTAGGCATCGAGGTCTACAGCAGTGTACAAAACCGATAAAAACTCTGCCTGGAGGAATTTACATTTTAGAAGAGAGAGAGAGACGGAAAAAATAAACCAGCAAAATAAATACAATATGAGGTAATAATGATGATAAGGGCTGTCATGAGAGATAGGCATGAAGGAGAGATAGGGTTCTGGTGGGGCAGCTTGGGGGCTATAGTTTGGACCCCGATGGGCTGGGTGCTTTCTCTGGTATACCCTCATCACACCCTTGTTGGTAGTATCCTGTTTCTTCCTACTTCCTACCATCACCAGGAAACCATGGGAGGATTGTCCCTCAGTACTGGCGATTGCTGTCCTGGCCTCCATAGAGGGACACAACCTGAATGGGGCTGGCCTCAAGATACCACATCTGCTCTGGCCTCTCCCTCCTCTGGAACTCTTCAATGACTACCAGTCCCGGGGAACTCTCCAATTCCCCACTAGCTTTGGAGCATCTGTGGAGTCCCCTGCCTGGTCATCTCCTTTGGTCTTTGAGTCTAGAGTATTCTTACCCTGGGCTTTGTGGAACCTGAACAACACTGCTTGTGGACCCCTCTGTCCAACATCAACCATATTGGCTAGCCTCCATCAGCCATCAGCTCTTGGGACTTCTCCCTTCAGTGCTGGGCTGAAATGGAAACGGAGTAGAGAAAGATACCCGTGGGAGCAGATGCAGGGCAGCCAGTAGAGCAAGGTCAGGGACAGGCCAGCATGGCCACCCAGGGAAGACCGACTCCCAGGACCAGGGCACACTTTCACAAAGGACAGTGGGTAGTGCTTGCCTCTGTCTCTCGTCCGAAGACAGTGCTGTCTCCCTGAGGCCCTTGTCATCCTCAGAGTTTCCTCCTTCAACTTGCCTGAAAGAAGAGAGGCTGAGGCCAGGGAATAGACTCTAGGAAAGTAGGGTGTGGGGCCACATTTCACCCTAACGTGTGGGACGCACTGCTGGGGAGGGGAAACTTGGGGAGCTTGACTGAACTTACACCAGCTTGTCATTGGATGCTGGGCTTTAGGGAAGCACTGAGATACCACCCAGGGCATGAGAAAATGCAGTCTGAGATGTGGGGGGCCAAAGTTGGAGTTACCTGACTCCTGGACCGCTGCTGGAGTGCTGCACAGAGGAGTAGGGACTCGACTGAGGCTGGGACAGTTGGAGGCTCTCAGACTGAGGACAGTGACGAACCTAGGCTGGGAACTCCGGCTTAGTTCATCAGCGAAGGTAGCAGTGGTTGTCTGGAAGTGCAGAGAGGTCTGCTACAGGAGACTTAGGCTGTGGCTCTTGTAGACAACAGCCTTCTCCATGTTCCCTACAGTGTTTCTCCATGAAAGAGACACTCCATGCTTATCCTTACCATGTATCGACTGTTCATCATGGAAAATGGATGCATACCTACTTCTCAGGGTGGACCAGAGATTAAATATCTTTTGCAGGGAGGAATGTCTAGAAAGGGAAACATATTGGCTAAACCCTAAGGGCCTCTAGGTACCTCATTAGCATGGAGAACTCTGTTCTGGGCTATGTGACCAACATTGGGAGTGTGGACACCTGTTCTAGGCCAGGAACTGGCAGGGAGCAGGGAGCCGCCTACCATCTTAGGTGGATGCCCGGGTGCCGGGAACTCAGACCCGCTTTACCTTACCAAATGTCCTGACAAGATTCATTGTCTCATAGTAGAGTGCTTGTCCCCAGGAGAACACAGAACAGGCCGGTCTTACGCAGGAACGTGGATTAGACAGCTCCATGTCCAGACTGGACACTCTCTGAGCAAGTCACCACCCTGTCCCCAAAAGTGGGCTGGGATCCTCTTTGTCCTCAGCAACCACACTCGTCCCAGCAGCTACCGACACATCTAGAAAGCCCAGGGGTTGTCCTGGGCTACCAGGTCTCTCCTGCAGAGGCAGGGCACCACCCTCCCTTCCTGCATTCCGCTGCTCCTGAGTGTCCTGCATGAACTAGTGGAGGTGTCATGTGTCATGTAAGTGACTGAGAAGCAGCCAGGAAGATGTGTCTTCCCTTCTGGGGTCATACACATTCAAAACAAGTACATTTTGTCCATGACTAAAGAGAAATCAGACCTCAGGCCAAATAAAACTGCTCCCCACCCCCACCCTTTAAAGGCAGGATTTCTCTGTGAAGCCCAGGTTGGCCTTGAACTCCGGATCCTTCTGCCACAGACTCCCCAGGGCTGGGATCATAGGCATGTGTCACCATATTGAACTCTGTCGTCATCGTCATCATCATCATCATCTTAATTCTCCTGTGTTCAGGGACCACAGCTCTGAACTTAAATGTGTCTCCACACTCATATAGTCTCAGAACATGTTGAGATGTCTTGGAAGTCAGGGCAGGATGACAGCGGTTGTAAATAATGAGGAAAGTCAATGCTGGCAAAAGACCGTTTTTCTGGGTCTGTTGTCAGGCACCGTGGCTTTGCCTTGGCTTGGTTAAGATATCTGGCTGCACACTGGCCTCTGTCTTTGCCTCTCTGAAGTGTCTGGACCCCTGAGACCCTTCCATTAGGTACTGACTTCCTGCAGCAAGGATAGCAAAAGGGACCCCCATGCTTTCCCAGAGAACTCTGTTATTTGGGGTCCTGGCTTCTCTTCTGTGGCTCCTTGTGTAGAGAACTGAATTCTGAGTTTGATGAGAGACTGGGGACCATGGTGAACTGTGTTGTGTGTGGTGTCCTCTGTGTGTGTATGTGTGTGTGTGTGTGTGTGTGTGTGTGTGTGTGTGTGTGTGAGAGAGAGAGAGAGAGAGAGAGAGAGAGAGAGAGAGAGAGAGAGAGAGAGAAAGAGAGAGATGTCTGAGAGGCAGTTCTGGAATCAATGGATGGTGAAACCTGGGGCTCTCTGGTTCCCTCAGGGGAAAACCCCAGCTGGTCTCTGCCTGGTTCATTTCCCCATCTTGGCATCCTCAGTGTGGCCTTGACCCTAATCTATTTCTTGCTTCCTAGAGAATTCTCTCCAATGCAGCCAGGGTCTCTGTGATCTCAGGTCCTCTGGGTAGAGACCCTTTGCTTAATAGATGTGGGGCTGCTAGTCTTGCCTTTCTTCCTGACCCCTGGCCAGAGATAAGTGTGGGGACAGATAGAAATGTCAGAACCAGGGAGGGATGCTTCCATCTTAGACCCTGGTTGTAACTGCCTGTTTGTGGACGGCTGGGCTCCCTCAGGGAAGCAGGGGTGGAGGGGGCTGTCTTCCTGCTATGTTGATGGCCTCAAATGATGCTCACAGCTTCTGCACCAGAGCCACCTGGCTGTGCATTACATACCTAGAAGACAAATGTCTTCTACAGACCTTCAGATCCGGAGCTCTTGGGCATGTGCCCAGAGATCTGTATTTTCATAAATCACACCAGATGTTCTGTTTCATGTGAACTTGGCCTCGACCTCTGAAGGACCTCTGTTGTGGACGTTCCCCCAGCCTGACTTCTGAATGTTTCTTCCTTGTACAATTGTGTGCTAGGGGCTGTACACCAGTGTCAGGTGTCCTGTGAGGTCCTGTGGCTGGTTCTGAGAGGAAGCTTAGTGGTGATAGTCACTGTCCTTGGAGATACCATGAGGAGACAGATTAAATTGGGTAAAGAACAAAGCACTTCCTAAACAACTGCCTCCTGCTGCCCAGGCTTCTGCACTCAGCAGTGGGGAATGCCCATCTCTGGGGATGGGAGCAGGGGTGGGAATGGGGCTGGTGCTCTGTGCTCTCCTGGAAGATAGAGAAGAGATTAAGCGGCAGGTGGGAAGTAACCTGGTTTGAAGATATTTATGAAGGTTTCTTTCAAGTCAGAGATGCTACTGCCACAAGAATCAGGTAGCTTTACCTGCCTGGAGTTTAAAACAGTTTACACACACTCAGTATGCACTTATCCCTATCCAAAGGTACCCGTGTGCTAGCCTTCAGACGTGTACAGAGGCATAGGTGAGTACATGGGTTTTTATTTTGTCTGTGCATGTTTTCTTGAAACAGGGTCTCACATAGCCTGGGTTGGCCTCAAACTCATCCATAGCAAGGATGATGTACAACCTCTAATTCTTCTGCCTGTATCTCCTGATTGTGAAGATGACAAGCACATTGCCTGTCTTTCATATACAGTGCTGGGAATTGAACCCAAGATTTCATGCATGCCAGGGAAGCACTCTGCCAACTACACTACATGATTTAGGCCAGAGTATATGTTTGCCTGTGAGACAGTGAGCATGTTTTTCACATGCACAGATACACGTATGTCTCCCACACTACGCACATCTGTCTCAGCCTCCTTTTCTGGCTGTTTAATTTTGTCCCCAGAGCCAGAGTCTCCCTTTGCACTTTCTAGAATGGTCTCTGGAGTGAGAGCCTTGTTTAATCTCCATTAGCTCTCTTATTTCCTGCACCAAATTAAAAGTGTGACCAAAAGTTAATTATTCTAATTCAATTTGGTCCTAATGTGGTGTGCGTGGGGACAGAGAGGCCTGGGCGGAGGTGAGTTAGAAGCAGGCAGGAGAGGAGACTTTCGTTTTAATACATCTTAATGGCTCCTACAGGGAAACGCTGAAAGCTTTTTTTTTTTTTTCTTTTTTTGTGATTTTCCTGCTGCTTCCCTGAGTTCAATCTCTAGATTTTCTAGGAGTTCCAGGGTGCTCTTGGGAACTTGGCTCTGGGAAATATTTGAGGAGATAACAGACTTAAATAGAGGTGAGGCAGTCCGTGTGTGTGTGTGTGTGTGCAGGTACACGTGTGGCATGGGTGTGCAGAGGCGTGCTTGCTGATGGAACACAGCCCCGGATTCTGTTCCGGAAGCATGCAGATAGAAGAACCCAAACCTCCCTGGTGAGAACAGGCTGCTGAACTCCCCGAATTCCCCGCTGAGTGCTGAGCCTTAGACAAGCTAAGAGATTACAGCCTCTGCAAGGACTGGAGAGCAGCCAGCTCACTGTGCCTCCGTCTCCAATCGTTTTCAGATCACCTCTGACCCGCTTCACATCTCTTGGACCTCTGTTCATTCCCCTTTCCTGCTCAGGAATACAGTCTTAAGAGCTCGCTCAAACCTAGCTCTCCAGGCTGGTGTGTAGCTCAGTGGTAGAGTGGTTGCCCAGCATGCATAAGGCTGTGGGTTCGATTTCTGGTCTTACAAGGAAACAAGAAAGCCTAAGGTATGCAACCAGATTTCTCTAGTAATCATAGCTTCCTCAGGCTGTGTCTGGACCCTACATGTGAACAGGAGTCATGGTAAATCCACATCCCTGCTACCCTCCACCTCAGGCTCAATCTCTCTAGGAGCTGACAAACGGAGAAGAAAGGATGGGGGTGGGCCGGCCTGGAGGCTTTCCCAGTTCTGTCTGGAGTACATGTTCCTCATTCTTGTTCACAAGCCCCCCTTGGCTAACACTCAACTCCATGGTTATCTAACTGCAAGGCATGCTGGGAAACACCAGCTGTGGTGAGTCCAAGAGGAGCAAGTCAGACTTCCTCAGCCCATCACCGAGGGCATCTTTCTCGAAAATGCCAAGGTCTCTTTTAAAGGTGATGCATAAAAAGTATTTAAAAAATAATGCTCTGCTAGATACTAATAAGAATTCACCGTTTTTGGACACTGAGCACAGTCTACGTGGCACTGTGCTGAAAGGGGCTCCTGGCAGCTCTGAGACCTGAGAGGATTTGCTCTCAGCCAGCTGCTGAGCTCCTCTGGACCAGTAAGTCATCCCATCCTCACAGCTCCCTGTCAGGCCCCACGCGGGCACTAAGGATACACCTGCATCACTCGGCCTCAGCTCTCAAGCACCCTCTGTTAGTGGGGGTTCAGACTCTTGAGTTTCCTTTTAGATTGGCAAACAGAGGCTTGGAGAGGACAAACAAGCCCTAGCCTAGCACAGGCTGAGGGGACCAGAATCTTCTAGAAGCCTGCCTGTCTGCTGATCATCCCTACACATTTGACCACCAGCTATCTTTTAAGAATACAGGAAGACATTTAACACACGTGGTCCCACATGTCACAGAAGGAAAAGGTACTTTGAAGCTTGCTGTTTCTCCCTTTGCAACATTCTAGAAGGCTTGCGCCCTAAGATGTTTCCTTCCTTTGTGCTCTGGAGGAAGATTCTGGACAGCGAGGGAACGCTGGAGGGTAGACTGTGTGCTGTGTGTATATAGTGTGCATACACAATGTGTGTATAGTTTGTATGTGGATTGTGTATATGATGTATAATGTATATGTGAACTGTGTGTGCACAGGGTGTGTGTGTGTGTGTACATATGTGTGTGTTGGCAATGGTGACTTGGGTAAGAGCAGACTCTCAGGTAGAAATGCCCTGCGTGACCCAGGCATCTGTCTTCTTGGCTTTCACCTTGCCTGGGAGGCCTGCCATTTTGGTTCAGGGCAGTCCCACTGGATCCCACACTGGGGTTTGGAGACTTGAGTTGGAGCTCTTCACGTGACCTGCTAATCATCTATTTTTCTCTCACGGCTAGAGTCATCCCATAAAACAACTTCAGGGAGTTTTGTTCTCCCGCTCTGCTGCCTCCCCTGGCTCTCTTCAGTGTGTACATCAGGCATCCAAGGGCCAATTCTGCTTTTGTTTCTGGAATTCATGCTCTTTATACAGAAAAGAACAGAGTCGCCTGCTTTCTTCCAGGCACTGAGTACAATTTGCTAGGACTTTTTGGGGGAAAATACTGTTGTGCCTGGGGCTAAGGCCCAGCCCACAGGGCTCTGCTAATTTGCCCTATGTAAGGAGACTGGCTCAGAGTCAGACCCGCCCACCAACTCCCATGGGACCTCTTTCTCAGTTTACACTCTGAGGATCTGGGAGAGCTGGACTATAGTTTCTCCAGCACATTTTA